>BSBM01001467.1:2470641-3088302 GCA_027924585.1 Larix kaempferi
ATTCTTTTTGTCATGATCTTGATTTGGCAGAGTCGGATGAGAAGATCTTGACTTTTCGAAGTCGACTGGTGCCTTCTTGTCGGGTGGTCGTCCTGTTGGCTTGGTTGTGAAGCGTGATTTTCCTTTCTATTTGGATTCAATATTACTGACATAGTGAAATTCATATGCAAGCATATTCATAGTCAGAAACTCCATCTCCTACTAAATGTACGGGGACAATCCACTTACGTACTTCAGAACAAACAATTTGTCTTCTTCTTGAATGCCAAGTCTAGGCATTAGTCGGTAGAAATCGTCGGTGTAACTCTGTACGGATTGGTCTTTCCATTGCCTTAGATGCTGCCACTTATTATAATGTTGTTCAATGTACTTCGGTGGTTAGAACTCCTTTCAGACATATTCAACAAATTTCTCCCATGTCTTTATGGGGTCACCACTTTTCTCCATCTGTGTTGATAGGTTCTCCCACCAGTAGTGCATAAATGTTGAAATATTTAAGTATGCAATGGTGATATTTTCAGTTTCTGAGAGTTGATTCACAGAGTAATAGGATTCCAATTTTTGTACCCAATTTTCGACGGATTCCACGTCAATCTTGCCTTCTAGATTCGGTATGTCCAAATTCATTTGCACCTTGAATGGACTGATTTTGTCGTAGTTAGATCTTGTCGAAAATCCTCCTGATGTCGAAGAAAATCGCATGAGAATCTCATTGAACTGGGCGAACATTTCAGTTCGTTGTTGACCTAGCGCTTGCTCTATGAGTTGCTCTGTCTCCTCAATTGCATGTCTATTGTTTGTTTCTCCTGCCATATTTGAAGGTAGTGTCTGCTTGGATTGTTGAGTTTGCGAGTGTGTTTGAACATGCATAAGTCAGGTAACTTCGATGGAAGTGTCTAAGCACAACTTAAGCACGAAAAAAGCTTTGAATAAAGATCTGAATGAATAAATCTCTGATACCAATGATCCGTATTTGCCCAGGTGCACGACGGGGACAACAGTTCAATTGAATGAATCGATATTGTTACGGTGGAAGCATAATAATAATCAATGCAGGAAATACACTACGCACATAAACATGCACACAAAGACAATATGCAGGAATGTGAACTAATGTCTTCTTTATTTTCACTCTGTTACTTCTTGATTCTGCCTCCTTCTCTATATTACAATATTTTACATGCTTAAATAGAGTGCTGAGAACGCTTGGGTTGTCTGCCCGTTACGTTCAGTTACAAGAGAAGTTAGAACGGTTTTAGAAGTTCAACCATTATAGTTGACTAGAATACATAGAGACAATCGGTCATAGTTCATCAGTCGCAATTGTTGACAATGCATGTCAAAGTCGGTGCTTGTTGAATTTGATGAACTGGTCGAAGTTGTTTAGCTTGTCGAAGTCGATGAACTTGTCGAAGTCGATGTTGGAATCTGACAATAATGCCAATTGCTGGGTGGATCATCTTTGGTGTATGTACAGCTTCAGATATTCATGTTCCTTCAAGTCTGTTACTGGATCTTCTTTATTTCCTTGGTTCTCTGTTTTTCTTGAAGCTACATCAATCTAGACTTTAGAGTCGTCTTTCTTCCACTCCAAACTTTTGTTTAAATACTTCTTTCATCATGTATTTTGAACCATTGTGTCTTTTCATCATTGTGTCCCTTCATTAAAACCTTTTCACCAAATGCGTCTCTTCATTCTGGAAATATTCCTTTTAGTGGATGATTTTAATGGATCAAGGATAGCCCCTGGCATACATTTCTAAATGGCCTTTCAGATTTCATGTCATTAACACTTGGACAGATTTTATTTATTTTTAACAGGAAAACATAATTTTTCTCAGTTTGGTAGGTTTATATCTCACACATGTGACCACCAAAGAGGCAAATAAAACCATGTATAGATAGACAGATCACCAAGGAACAGACTCATGCCATTAGATGAATTTATTGACATAAGTATAGGATTTGGTGGGCATTAGCAAATGGCCTTTTGTAACTGGTTTAACACTTAATTTTATCAAAACCTAGGTTTACTAAGGTGATTTTTTTTATTTTACCAATATTGGAAATACGAAGCATCCAAAGCATGGGGGACAACATGCTGATTCCATCCATGCCAATTTCATCCTCTGAAACCTCATCCTCTCTCCTTGGAGGGCATATTATTGGAACAGAGTAAATCAAGCCAGAAGGCACTTTTGGCAGTCTGATAACTTCACCCTCAGAGACTTTTTGGACAAAATAATCATATGGTTAGATGCACCAATCAACAATCTAGGTCCCTATGTCCTCATAATCATTTCATCCATCAAATAAAAATTATGGTGTGCATTTCCTTGAGGCCACTTAGGTAGTTTTACCAGCACTAGTGCAAAATAGTCTAAAACCCTGTTTTGGCAGACCTATAAATTTGTCATCAAACACCCTTTTATAGAAATTTCACCATGGTCAGATAGCCTATTCAATAAGCTATACCCTGATGCTTTCAAATAATTTTTATCATTCACTTATGAGATATGGAGGGCATTTTCCTGAGGCCACTTAGACCAATTTTCCAACACTTGGTCAATTTCTAGATTTTCACCAACATGCCATATTTTTACAAAATGATGTCAGATTGTAACAATGACTTCATGATAGAACTAGAACATTGTCATATGTCTTCTCAACCTCATCACACATACCACATCATCATACATGCCATGTCATATCTTCCTTTTTTATTCCTTTACTCTTTTACCATTCACTAAGTTTTCCCTACCATCATGTCTTTTGTTATCCTTTGTCATTGATGAACTCCTTTGAAATCAATGACAATCACACTCAACAACCCTTCAATAATTTGAATTGGAGGGCTGATATGCAGATGGTGTTGCGCAACAAGAGTCTGTACAGGTTCACAATGGGAAAGGAGGTCGAACCTCAGGCAGTTGTTGAGAAAGCAAAGTACCTGAATAGATTAGATGAGGCTTTTGGTTTTATGTGTATTCACATCTCTAGAGATTTTCTCTTCCACCTTGATGGATTGAAGACACCAAGAGAGGTTTGGTTGAATCTTGAGACTCTCTTTGGCAAGAATTATGAGCTAAGAGGCCACATTTTGGAGAATGAATTAATTTCTCTTCAATCCAGCAATTTCAAAACCATACAACAGTTCTTTTATAAATTCAAGTCCTTGGTTATGCAGTGCAAACAATGTGGAATTGAGAAGAAGGATGAGCATCTCTTGCTATCCATCTTAAGCAATCTTGGTCTTGAATTCTCAATAGTTGTTTCTACCTTCCATTTTGGATATTGTCAATCCCCAACTAGAAAATGCCTTCTTTAGATGCATTCACCGAATCTCTCATCCAAGAACAAGACAAAGTAATTCATATGGGCACCTTGAAGGCCTCCAAAAATAAAGCATGGGGGATTCACTAGAAGGCAATATAACACCACGTTCATTCATATTGCGGTATTAAATATTCATGAAAACCTAAAAATTCTATTGCTTATATATTAAGGGGCAAAGGGTTTTTTTTTATTTAATGTAACAATACAAAAATACTTTGGGGTCTTTTTTATATGGGCAGGTGACAAATATCCACGAAATGGAGATGGCGGGATCACGACCGGATGAGAAATCGGGTTGAGGAAAGGCTCGGGCTTACAAGTACGCAGGGAAATTGAGTCTTGAGGCATGCTTGAGGCCAGGGGGTTTCGTGGTGGATTAGGTTTCCAATCAATCATAGTCGAGAGACAGTGGTCATTGACAACCAATTGTTACCAATAGCACTCAACCAGCTGTTACCAATAGCCTTGGGAGGCTCTAAGCCTCCAGGGCCTGTTATAGGCCCTCGATAGGCCTTGGGGGCTTGAATACCCAACCATTCGTGCCTATTACAGGCCTTGGGAGGTTTAGTCAGCCTCCTAGAGCTTGTTACAGGCCCTTGGGGATTGGATACCTAGCCCACAGCAGGATTAGTCAGCAATTGGGGAAATGCAACATGCAATCTAAATGTTGTACTATGTGCATTGGCTCTAGTGACATACAAGAAGTGATCTCCTATCTCTTCATTAGACCATTAGATGTTGCAAATCATAATGATATGTGATTGAGTAATTGCATTGTGGGTGAAGTAATGTGCATCCATAATATACATCGAAAGAAGCAAGGTGCATTGTAGAATGCATGTGGAGTCATAAGAGGGGTATCATATCAATATACTAGGTAGAAATATAAAGGGGTATAAAAAACGTTAATGAAAAAAATGATACATACAATATTTAGTGAAAATAGGGTTTTTTTTTAAATTGGGAAGGCATATTGGGAGGGGGTTAAAAAAAAAAATTGGAAGGTATTTTCCAATATTTAGTGAAATTAGGGGTATTGTTTCATATGCCATGAACGAACGTGCTATGATAGCGGTTTATTGAGTGAAGCCCCCGTGAAATCAAGCTCTTATGGATGGGGACTCAAAAAGTGTGAATGCTAAAGGGAAGCAAAAAGGTAAAGAAAATAAGCAATTTGAATCCAATTCGAAAGAGAATCCTAATGCATCAGAAGGAGTCTCCAGCTCCAAGAAGGATAAGCAACAGAGTTTTGAGAAGACTAAGTGTAACTATTGCAAAAAAGGAAACTATTTAGAGAGTTCATGCATGAAGAAGAAGATTGATCAATTGACCAAACTTATTAAACAACACAATATTTCCCTCCTAGAAGGCACAAGGGAGACTAATTCTGGAAGTGAAATAAATGATCATGAGAGATGCCATGCACTAAAGACTAGATTCTCATAATCAGAAGCCTTCCTCATAGATTCTGGATCCTCCAACCACATGGTTTTCTCCAGAGAATCATTTTCTTCTCTATATCACAATGGTGGTCCTAGTATTCACATGGGAGATAATTCAAAGATCTCTACTGAAGGGAAGGGTACAATACAACTGGAGCATGGAAAGTTCAAAAATGTTCTAT
The DNA here is from genome assembly GCA_027924585.1 of Larix kaempferi. Taxonomy (NCBI): domain Eukaryota; kingdom Viridiplantae; phylum Streptophyta; class Pinopsida; order Pinales; family Pinaceae; genus Larix; species Larix kaempferi. Next base: position 2,475,602 of record BSBM01001467.1, read on the forward strand.
ATGTGTCTGCTTTGACAACAATTTTTTTTTATTATCAAATGACTCACACAGGTTCATCGAAGAATTTTTTTTTGGACTTGACATAGTTGAGATTGCAGAGATCTCTTCTGGGAAGCTAATAGCAAAAGGTGTTGCAAACCATGCGTCAAAGTCATATGAATTATCTCACTTTTTTCCATACTCTTTTACTACTCCATTTGCATCTGATGAATATAAGAATGATGTCTCTTTCGATGAACCAATTTCAGATTCCGAAGATGAGGACCAAGTTGAATCAGATCTTGATGTTGAGTATGAATTTCAAGCAGATCCAGATCTAGATCCAGCACATGTTCCCAATCCAAGGCCCAAATGGGATCACAAGTCCTTGGAGTTGTTGGGAACATAGTTGGGGATCCAACTGACCATATAAGAACTAAATATCAGTATCGAGATGCAAACCTTGCACTATGTCATACAGATCCACTTCTCTCAGAGAGGTGCTACATGATGGCGGGGTCTGATCCACAATCCTTCAAAGATACTTTCCATGATGGATCTACAACCAAGTACAAATCTCGATTGGTTGAAAAAGGTTACTCAAAGGTTCATGGTTTGGACTACAATGATTCATTCACCCCAGTAGCAAGAATGGATTCTGAAAGAATTGTTTTGGAAAACGCAGCTTTGAAACAATGGGAGGTACATCAGAAGTACAGATCCAGATCCAACACCTACATTACTATCCTACATGGGAGCAGATTGCCAACACTTTTACAAATCCTTTCACTCAGAAGAGATTTGCCTTCTCTACTTGGTGTGAAGGTTGTTTGAGTTTCCTGTTGTTCATTTTTTAGGGGGGGGTTTCCCATGAGGTTTTCCCCATTTCCTTAGTTTCATGAACATTTATTTTTTATTATTTTGATTGTATGGGTGACCTTTGGTCTTAGTAACTAGGGCCCAGGATTGTCTAAGTTTGGATTAAGGGGGGGGTGTTAGGAGAATTAATACACCAACCTTGTCCACCTTAGTGTTATTAGTCTTTTCCTAGTACTGGATGATGTCACTAGCCCCCTAATGGTGTACATATGTCATAGAGAAACCATTCTGCACTTGATGTGACTTGCATGCATGATTTTAGGCCCACCAGATTTAGTTCCCTACATTTTAGGAGCTAACTCAGTGATCCCATTCAATCCACCTAAGTTCCTGACTCTAGTGGGGGGTTTGTGCTCCAATTGCCACTGATTGTGATCTAATGCACCCTATCTAGCTTGTTTGCATGATATTTTGCATTCCAAACTCACTGATGCGCCCTTCTTGGTCAGATAATTGATGGTAACTTCATTTCACCGAGTCTTAGTTGATTTTGGTAGCCTCAGAGCACTCTAGTAGTGATATTTCCTAGGCTAGATTAGCTGGGATTCGAATTCCTCTATTGTAACATATATTTTGACTATATTTCTTAATGGATAATGACACATATTTATGTGCACATCTGATTTTCAATGCATGATTAATTTTACTTCTCAATTCACTACAATTTTCACTATAATTCATCTTTCTTGCTAATTCTTTCACTGTGATATTTTATCAAGACCAATGATCTGTCGTGTTCCATAATTTCATGCATTTATCCTCTTTGGCATATATATACAAGCTCACCCCTCATGGCTTGGAGGGAAAAGATAGAGCATCCAAATGCTGCCAAAATACTCCTAGAGGTGAGTTTTTCTTCTCCATTAGAAACAAGGTTGGATCTTTGAGGCAAAGGCTAATTGGAAGAAGTCAATGTCAAGGCAATGTTTGTAATCTCTCCTTTTGTATTTGTGTTAATACAATAATATATATACTCTTTCAATAAATATTATTTGTGTTAGATATTTAGAACTTGTTTCTTTGACCACTTGTTTAAATTGATCAATATTACATGTTACTTTTACTTGTGTTTCCACTTGTTTGTTTCATGTTGCTTTGCAGCTAGAGATTGAAGACTACATCAAGCAAGGAAACACTACCATAGTTGCAAGGTGATCAATTTGTTGTGCTTTTGTAATTTGATTAATATAGGAAAGTATATATATTATGTGGTGTTTTTTTCTAGATCTAAATCATTTAGACTAGAGAGCTTTGTCTTTGTTCGCATAGACAAAGTGTCTTCAAACAACCACCTTTGCCTTGTGCATAGTATTGCAAGTAGCTCTAGTTTTAGGTCTATAATTCTTCCATCATATTCTGGTTAAAGATTACATCACACCAGTACATCACATTTTAATTGAAGATTACATCACACCTTTTATTGAGGTGAGGTCTTTTCCTCTGTTGTAGTTCATTGGTAACAAGATTAGCTTTTCTTCACTATTTCAATTGTCAGAGCATTGTATATGAAGGATTTCTTTAGTATTACCTATTCAATAAGAACCATCTTTGATCTTGATCTTGAATTTGCTTCATGTTGAGATTCAAATAAGGAATGGAAAATACAAGTAAGTAGAGCTAAGATGAAACTGTGTTGCTTTAGTAGCACTACTTTATTTGTGTGTACGCTGAAAATATGTGAGTTGTCTAAGAAAATTTTTAATCAAATATTAGTTTAAAAATTAATGCTTATAAAAATTAATTCCATTCAATGTACAAATACTACTTGCTAAAACATTTGATGCCGATAAATTGTTATATCGGTTTGGTTCATTTGTAACGAAGGTTTCCTTATTGCTAGAGAAATAAATTTATCCCCTATTTTTCTTCCTGGAAATTAGTCACATGAAAAAAGCAATGCTTTGAACTCTGGCTGTTAATGGCATAGATATTTTAATCTCTCTCGAAATGTAAGGTGAAACCAAAGACCAAACAAGTACACCCTCAATGTTGTGAAACTTGGTTAATTTTCTAGCCTAACACATAAATGTATACTCTAGAACATCTAGTGCAACACAATACCAAAGAAACACCCACTTGAAATCTTGGGTGTTTTATAATCAAAAGCACCCATCTTCCTAAAATCTTGGATGTTCCATAACCAAAAGAACCCTTTCCAGATTTAAAGGAATAGTCCATGAAAGAGCCAACCAATTAGGCAAAGGCATTAGAACCTCTTGTTTTATATCCAATTGATCCACTAGTATTGTACCAATGTCCGATCATAGTGGTGTACTTCCAGCAGAAGCAAGGTAAGGATTGGAGATCTTGAGCCTCCTAGTAATGGCCAGACATCCAAATTCCCCAGCATCCTTATTCAACAACGTGGATGGAAAATATAAGTATGTGGAAAGAAAACCATATTACCATAAAAAATAAAGGAGAAATGGAATTAGAAACGATAATTGTATGAAAAAGAAAGTCTACAATTTTTTCATTCTAGAAACAAGGAGAGAGGAAAACAAGAAAACTTAAGGTGAAAAAGAGTTGGGATATTATACTTCTTAAATCCATCCAACCTATATACCTTAAGATAATACTTCTCAAATGTGTAATTGCTTGATACATGTTCTAAAGGCTACAATTTGTCACATATGTGAATTACAAACCACCTTTCATCCACACAATATCACAAAATTCTAACCGACCCATCTATAATAGGATGCATGCTTCAGATATCCATTTAATAATATGTCGGTTCTGGTCCCTGCAAGATTATAGTAGATTTCAAGTTAAATAAGATGCGAGTAAATTTTAAACAAGATTCAACATCTACTTTAAATTTGTTCTGCATGACAAAATGTTAAGAAAAGCTTTAAAATATGGCATATACAACATTCCACAAACAATTCATTGACATGTATATAAGAAACGGAACAATATTGCATCTTTTATCCATTTCTATATAGCAGGTTAGATACTCTCTAAGTGGTCATGCGGGCCTATTATGAATTCATGATTTGACACAACTCGCTCCAAATGAATAGGGGTGCATGCATGGGAACATACATTCTAATCCATGATGTATATGGTTTCCCAAATATTCTTGCATGACTAGAAAAAATGAATTTCCCATTCCATTTTTAATAAAGAAATTAATTAAGATGATCATTGTGATTCCCTAGAATTGCTATCGCCCTTTTTAAATAAAACAAAATAATTATTGAAAAATGCATTGGAACATGACCCAAGAGAGAAAAAAAGAGTGTTATTTGTAGTTTGGTTTTTAGGTTGTTTATGTCATGATATTTAATAGCAATTTGGAGGGGAAATTATATTGTTTAAGACCTATTTTTAGAATGAGAAGAAACAATGTAAACAAATTCCGGTGCAACTTTATATATATATAAAACATGACTTCATAATTACGGCTAAGAGGGTTGTAGAAACATGGAAAAAACAATGACACATAATTGAAAATCATGGTATATATATATATTTCAAAATAAAAAAAATAATATAATGGTTGACCAGCATATAATGGAAAATACCTTGTCTTTTTGGTCATCCATAACTGTCATTGTTAAGGAATTTGGCTCGGCTCTTCATCTATTTGGGCCAATTGCATCTACAAAGAGATATGTAGTTTAGAGAAAATTGAAGATGAAGAAAACATTCAAAATCTGAAGGAAGGAGGAAAATACACTTCACAGCTTCCTAAATCTAGTTGTTTTGAATCAAAAGAATCATATGAATGAATACCAGTATCAACATTAGATTCAACATCTGAGGGTAAGAACAAAATTTGTCCTTTTGGATATTCTACAAAATCACATTAAGCTAAGTCCCACCAAGTAGGATCTAGCTCTTCTGAAAACATAGTTACTAACCTTGTATTCTTATGCTTAGAAGGACATTTATTTTCCCAGTGGCCTTTTTTACAACAAATGAAGCATTTTTCTTTGTCAATGGGTGAAGATCATTTCTTTGCATATAATTTATTTTTACTAAAATGATTCTTCTTTTTTCCTTTGTAATACTTCATAGGTTTGTTAGGACCAAATATTGAAGAAATGGAGTAAAAAAATTTCTTCTTTTTTTGGTAGATGCAAGGCTTGCTACTTAGATTCCCTTTGTTGTGAGCACCATATCTCTAGTTAGGCATGTCAACCACATTTTTACAAAACCCTGGGGTGAACATGGATTCATGACATTTAAAATCTTTAGCTTCTATTTTTTCTAAACAATTTTTTTCCCATACAATATCTATATAGGAATGTAGTTGAGCTAAAGATAGACCTTGCAAAGAAAAGTTTTTATCCTTCAAATATTTCTCTACTACATCAGGGACATGGACAAGAAAGTTGTGTAGGTAATACTTAAATCCTCTGTATTTGTGATTCAAAGTATTTAATGTTGCAAAGCATGAGTGAGTTTACTTTTAGTGGAATCCTAATGGTCGTCACTTAATTTAGTGAAAACCTTAATTGCACCAAGAGGCTCTTTCTACAGCCCAAGTGGATGCCATGTGTCATGTCTGTAACATTGATGTGGCACATGTTGTCTCCAAAAAAATAAATATATATATATTTTTCATAAAACCAAGCACATGTTTGCTCCAAGTTTACATTGGTTACATTATAAAACACATTTATATAAATATATATCAAATTTCCAATTCAAATTCCATTGAAGCATTGTGAAGCTATTTATGGATTGATAGATGCACCTTAGATATTAGATAAATATGTTTATAAATAGTTACAAGACAACTAAATCTTTGTGTATTAGTTAGTCTTGCCTTGATTTGAACTACAAGAGAAACATATAATCAGAATTGCAAGAATAACTATTTTAGAGTCCTAAACTTGATGAAAGGTTTTCCTATTTATAGGATTTATGTGTTATCATTCCCAACACAATTCCAAATTGGAATAGTTGTATTGGGCCATTATAATGGAAAATATATTAAGGATTATGTAATATTAAGTTAGTAATAGAACAATGAATTAGATATTAGTTTTGTAATAATTATACATGAATCAATAATTGTGTAAATTGCAACTATTTTACTTCATAATTAATCAATGAATGCAACTTTTGCCTGTTCGTAGGATTTATGTGTTAGCTTTACAACACAATTCCAAATTGGAATAGAATAGAAAATATATTCGATTATATATTGTTAAGATGATAATAGAACAATGAGTGGGATAATAGTTTTGGGTAAATAACTATTTTACTTCACAATTAATTAATTAATGCAACTTTTGCCTGTTTGTAGGTTTTATGTGTTATCATTTACAACATGATTCCAAATTGGAATAATTTATAGGTGAATGATTATAATGGAAAATATTTGGATTACGTATTGCTAAGTTAATAATAGAACAATGACTTAGATATTAGTTTTGTAATAATTGCAAATTAATCAATAATTGGGTAAATTGCTTGGTACAATAGGTAAAGGAAAGATATATGCATTCCTTACACTCAGGGGAATTTATGAACTATTAATCTATGTCTTTACATGGAGATATGCATTATGACCTAATATCCCTCTAATTTGAAATCTATGCATTGGGAAATGCAATATGATATAAAAGTAAATTGTTAATATGCAATGATTTTAGTGATATTACATTTTGTATGATATCATTTGGTTGAATAGTTGAAACCCTAATCTGATTCAGTTACCACATTTAGATAAGTATATAGAATCACCATAGTTATCTGAGTCGAATTGAATCTATGATGGATTCATCAAGTCATTGTTGGAGCCAAAAACCTCATAGTTGATCTATCTGTTATGCCCATTTTGTATGGTATCATTAAGTTAAACAGTCAAAACCATAATTTGATTCAATTACCATATTTAATTGAGTAGATAGAATTGTGAAATTCTAAATCACAGGAGATCATAGAGCTGAGTATAACTCACAGAGAAAGAATGAGTAGAAAAGATGAATTACAGTGAAAATTGCAGTAAAAATGAGCAGACAATTAATCATGCATGAGAAATCGGATAGGAAAAGAATAATGTCACACGATCCAATAATCAGTATAGTCAACAATAATGATACAATAGATATAATTTGAATCACCTAGGAGAATTCGAGTCACAGTCTGTCTAGCATAGGAATTTTCACCTTTATTAGTGCTATGGAGCTCCCAAACTCAGTTAAACTCAACCAAATATCAGTTAACTGATGATACTGTTACCAATTATTTTGTACCATAGTTGGAATTCTTGTGAGCCGCTAGTTTCATGAACATGTTCAGTGTTCATCATTAGTGTTCAGAAGTTCAGAAGATTTTTCAGGGCCAATTTTGGCCCCTTTGTAATAATTGTATGTCCAGACCCCCATGGGGGAATTGTAATAAGTTGGTATAAGCATGATTATTTTGTAAAATACTTGAACTACCTTAGGTTTGGACATTAGTGGGATATCTAGAGTGTTTTTTCCTTGGGAATTATGCGTTGCACTTCAATTGCGTATAATTCCTGAGTTTTTCACTCACATATCCAAAGCTGGAGTATTTACCATGGCGGTCGAACCTAGGGAGGTTATTAAAGTATATGTGTCTATGTATTTTTTACATTCTATTCATGTAAATTGAGTCTTATGGACATGCACTAGGTATCCTAGGAGTTTGGTTTCATTCCGGTAATTTTTTATTTTTTTTTCGTAAAATTAGACCATTTTTTAATGGTTTAATTGGAAAAATTCAAAGTGTAATAAAAACTTGATTTGGAGGCGGAATTTGGCGTGGAGATGCTGTTTTTCATGCTTAGAGTGTCCTCTTTAACCTAGGTCCCACTTTTCCTAGGTTTCAGGCGATTAAATTTGATAGTTTTAAACCTTAACAGTGCAGTAAGAACTCATATAGATTCTTAACCATTAACATAAAATACACAATGGCACATGCATAACACAAAGATTTTCACTTGGAAACCCTTAACCAAGAAAAAACCAGCCAAACTTAGAGACGCACAACTCTTTTCATTATATGTTTTCTTAACCATTTACAATACAATATATAGTATTCGCAGCATCTAAAACCCTATTTCGTTTACCCGAAATTAGGTTACAGCCCTAATCCCTTTACCGAGATTAGATTGAATATAATGGGCCGAAACAACAAAAAAACAAAAACATATACCATGAGGGGATTGTGGTGTACACGCACCCACCATGTGAAGAGATATAACACACCCAACATTCTCCCACTTGTTGTTCTCTTCACATACAGGAGAAATTTATGACTTCAACAGTCCAGGGCAACAATGCCCATGTTCTCTTTACACCAAGAGAACTTCTGAGTACTCACAGACTTTGTCAAAGAGTCTGCAACATTTTCCAAAGTATCAACCTTCTCTAGCAATACTTTTTTTTGTTCAACCATGTCTCTGACAAAATGGTACTACACATCAATGTGCTTTGTCTTCGAGTGATAAGCAGGGTTCTTTTCCAGAAAGATTGCACTTGAGCTATCACAGCTTATCTTCACTGCATTCTGAACAAAACCAATACCTGAACACAACCTTTGCAACCATACAGCTTCCTTACTTGCATGGGTAGCTGCCATGTATTCAGTTTCTGTAGTTGAGAGTGCAACTATTGCTTGTCTTCTACTCATCCAACTGATTGCTCCTCCAAATAGTTTAAAAACGTAGCCACTTGTAGATCTTCTGTGATCAAGATCTCCAACCCAGTCAGCATCAACAAATCCTTGTATATATATCTCTCTATTTAGTCTAGGTCTTCCTTGGTAGCAGATTGCAAAATCTGTAGTGCCACGCAAATACCTGAAGACCCTCTTTACTGCAGTCCAATGTTCCTTTCCTGGTTTAGACATATATCTGCTCAAAACTCCCACTGCATGAGCTATATCTGGTCTAGTACAGACCATAGCATACATCAAACTGCCAATAGCACTAGCATAGGGAACATGAGACATGTCCTCTATCTCTTATTGTGTCGTGGGACACTGTTCTGCAGATAACTTTACACCTACAGGAATGGGCACCTTCACTGGTTTGCTTTCCTGCATATTAAACCTCTTCAATATTGTCTCAACATATTTTCTCTGATTCAACCAGAGTTTCCTGTTTTCTCGATCTCTTTATATTTCCATGCCCAAAATAAAATTTGCAGCACCAAGATCTTTCATGTCAAATTCATATGACAACTGATTTTTGACATCCTTGATGATTTCCTTGTTGTTTCCAATTAGCAACATATCATCAACATACAATATCACATAAATAAAATGATCACCAATTAGTTTGAAATAAACATGGTGATCAACTTTGCTTCTTGAGAAGCCAAGTCCCACTATATAAGTATCAAACTTTTGATACCACATTCTTGGAGATTGTTTTAGTCCATAGAGGGACTTTTTCAGCTTACAGACAAGCTCCTTTTTACCTTTCACCACAAACCATTTTGGTTGCTTCATATAGATTTCTTCATTAAGTTCTTCATGTAGGAATGCCGTCTTCACATCCATCTACTCTACTTCAAGATCAAAAGAAGCAAAAATAGATAAAATAAATATAATAGAAGTCAACTTTGCAACAGGTGAGAAAATCTCACCAAAATCGATGCCCTCAATTTGGGAATAACCTTTCGTTACTAGTCGAGCTTTTTTCTTCTCCACTTTACCTGCTGCATTTAACTTCTTCTTGAATACCCATTTGCTTCCAACAGGTTTTCTTCCTTCTGGAAACTCAACCAGATCCCATGCCTCATTTTTTTCCAAGACATCCATTTCTTCCATCATGGCCTTCTTCCATAGTTTACTATCTTCTGAATCCATTGCGTCTGTAGCAGTTCTAGGATCATCATCAGTAATATATAGCACAAAATTAGAGAGCAAAGAAGGTGGACTATACCTTTCAGCTTTCCTTCTTACTCGGTCAAATCTCCTCAAGACTAGAGTCTATGGTTCTGCCTCTTCATCTGATTCAGATGAATCTGGTTCCTCAAATGAACCAGCTCTTTCATCCTTAATATCAAACTATAGTTTCTCTGGATCCTTTTCCTTTATTGCATCTTCAATCCTGGAAGTGTTTTCAACTTCTCTGCAGATAACATCTCGACTATAAACTACTTGCATCTTTACTGGGTTCCACAGCTTGTAACCTTTCACTCCATCCTTGTAGCCAATGAAGATACATTTTTCTGTTGTATTATCCAACTTTCTCCTTTTTTTCCTTTGGAACATGCACAAAAGCATCACACCCAAACACTCTGAGATGCGAGAGAGAGGATTTCTTACCAGCCCAAGCCTCATGAGGTGTCTTGTCAACCAACGCTGATGTGGGTGTCCTATTTACCAAGTAACACGCAGTGTCAATAGCTTCTGCCCAAAATTGTTGTGTTAGCCCTGCACCACTGAGCATACTCCTTTCCTTTTCCATCAACGTCCTGTTCATCCTTTCTGCAACCCCATTATGTTGAGGTGTGTATGGAGTAGTCTTTTTCCTTGCTATTCCACACGTCTTACAGAACTCCTCAAATTCATTTCCACAGAATTCTCCACCGTTATTTGTTCTTAGCACTTTTATTTTCTTTTCAGTTTGATTCCCTACAAGAGCTTTAAATTCTTTGAATCTATTAAAAACCTCATATTTCTTACGCAGGAAATAAATCCATGTTTTTCTTGAGAAATCATCTATGAATGAAACATAATACACAGATTTACCTAGTGATGGAATAGGCACAGGTCCAAACACATCACTGTGTATTAACTCTAAGATTCCTTTAGCTCTTACAACACTAGATGAGAATCTTACTCGATTATGTTTACCATATAAGCAATGTTCACAGAAATCAAAATCTAGTGTGTAATCAGACATGCCTTCAACCATACTTTTACCTTGTAATAGTCGAAGACCCTTCTCTCCAATATGTCCCGGCCTTCGATGCCATGTGTTGTCTTCTCACTAGAGACAGTAAGGACTCTGTCTCCTTCATTTTTACCCTTGGGAACAATAGTATTGTTACATCCATTATTAAAAGTGCTTCCCAACCATTTGTATAGAGTTCCAATCCGAACTCCCCTCATCAGCACCATTGATCCTCGAACCATCTTGCATGTGTTCTTCTCAAACCTAGTTTTCACACCTGCATCATCCATTTTACTTATAGATATGAGGTTTCTAGCCAGTTTTGGAATGTGCAGAACCCCAAGAAGAGTTCTAACCCTTCCATCTTTGAGCAGTAGCTTGATCTTTCCTCGACCTATGATTTTCGCTACCGAGTTGTCTCCTAGGAATACATCACCTCCATCATACTTTTCATATTCAGAAAACCACTCCCCATGAGGAGTCATATGAAAAGATGCACCGGAGTCAATCAACCATGAATCATGCTCTGCATGTGTACTTGAAGATTCCAAGTACACATCTCCTCATTCCTCTGTAGATTCTTTCCCATCTGCGGATGGAGCATCATTAGATCCTCTGCTTTTATCAATATTTTTGGATTTACAATCCTTCTTGCAATGCCTAGCTTTACCGCACTTCCAGTGTTTTCGCACAGAAGGTCCTGGAGATTTAGATCTCCCTCTAGATTTAGATCTGCCACCTAAAGACTTATTTTTATATCTGTCTCCAGAGCGACCTCTCACAAAAAAGGCTCCTTGGTTGAACTATCCATGGATTTCCACCTCATTTCCTCTAATAGCAGGGATGCAACCACATCATAAAAGATTAGGCTGGTTGCGTTACTCCCAACAGCTATAACCAGACTATCCCATGAATCTGGTAGAGAGCACAACAAGCTAATACATTTTTCATCATCAGTAATCGTAATACTAACAGATATCAACTGACTCACCAAAGTATTGAAGGCATTTAGATGCTCTGACACAGAGTCTCCTTCATTCATTCTTAGAAGGTACAATTTCTTTCGAAGAAATAACTTATTTACGAGGGACTTTGACTGATACAAATTTCTCAGCTTATCCCACAGTTTCTTTGCACTGTCTTCTCCAGATACGTTCACCAACACTGAATCTGAGAGGCAAAGTCGAATTGTGCTCCTTGCTTATCCCATTCTTCTTTTCCATACTAGTGGGCATGGTACTCGGATCTACCGCGATCCATTGTTCTCTATCTACCAAAAGATATTCCATCTTGAGATTCCATAGCTCAAAGCTCTGATCGTTAAATTTCTCAATCTCGATTCTAGAAGTGCTCGCCATTCTTTCAACAGAAGAATCACAGCTGCAAAGCTCCCACTGAAACCAGGTTTATCACATATCCAAGATCGAGACAAACCCTTAGAAACAAAGGTGTCCCTCTGAACCCAATAATGCTTTGATACCAAATGATAGTTTTAAACCTTAACAGTGTAGTAAAAACTCATACAGATTCTTAACCATTAATAGAAAATACACAATGGCACACGATAACATAGATATTTTCACCTGGAAACCCTTAACCGGAAAAAAATAGCAAAACTTAGAGCCGCACAACTCTTTTCATTATATGTTTTCTTAACCATTTACAATACAATATATAGTATTCACAGCATCTAAAACCCTAATTCGTTTACCCGAAATTAGGTTACAGCCCTAATCCCTTTACCGGGATTAGATTGAATATAATGGGCCGAAACAACAACAAAAACAAAAACAAATACCATGAGGGGATCGTGGTGTACACGCACCCACCATGTGAAGAGATATAACACACCCAACAAAATTGTCATTTGTGGCAATTTTTCCTGAAGATGCTACAAAATGACACTTGAATGTTAAGTGTTCTATGAATTGCACAAAACCTGACAAAATAAAAAAATAAAAAAATGATTATTAAAAAATCTGGAAAAGGTGGCATATTAAGTTATTAAGGAGGGCGACCATGCTTATGGATTAAAGCACATGTCTTAAGTTTCAAACTTTGGATAAGCGAGTATTTCATTTAAGAGAGCACCCCCTCCTCACGTGGGTGGCCCCCCATGCACGAAACTCATCAAAGTCTTGGGCGTTGGTTCCAAAGGGAGAGGGGCACCCCTCTCATGAGGTGGCATCCACATCATCCCATCACACCAACCAAGCTCGAGCTCCAAACTTTCAATCAAAGCTAAAATTGCTCCTTGATTTATGAGATGTGCTCTCCTAACTCATTCACCCTCTCATTTCATGCATTCGCCCTCTCCTCATGTAAACTCTATAAAAGCAAGGTCGAGATCCATCCTTCAGGGTGGATTGGCATCGAACCTTTGCTCATTCATTTCATATTTTTGCAATAAAAATTTTCTTGAGACTTTGGAGGTGAAGGAGGTGTGCAAGATCCATCATTGTGAAGCATGTGTTTTGTTGAGGTATAATCGTGTCTTCTTTTCATGTACTCACAGTTTTGAATTTGTGAATTGTTTATCTAATAAGGCCTACGATTCCATAGAAGCATACATTCATAGTCTTTGAGTTGTTTGCTTTTAACATGTTAGTGAAAGAATAGGGAGTAGTATGCATAGTCAGTTATACAATTACTCTTCATAATTTTTCACTACTCTATGTTTTCTAGATTTAATCCATTTGTTCTTGTAAGTGTGTGAGAATTTTTGCAAGATCCAAGTTAATTTGGAAGCGAACCTAAGATGGATTTTCTTCCGCTCCAACCATAAGAACACTTTGATCACATGCAAACAGTTTGATTTTGCAGATCTTCATAAGCCTTCATAATCCTCAAGCTTGGGATTGGTTCTACTTTCTCACCTTCTTAAAATCAAATCAAACTCTTTTTCCCTTATTTTGTTTACAAAGCAAGTAGATCTAGATCTAAAAAGTGTTTATTCTTTAGATTCTATTTGCTTCAATACTAGATTTGAAAGAGTTTCAATTTATTCATTAGGCGCTAGATCTAGTTTCCATTAAAGTACTTGTAGTAATCTTTGAAAACTTTTTTCAAGTACGAAAGTGTAAATTTTCTTAATGTATATCCATGTACCAATGCATTAACAAAATCCTTTTGTTTGCTGGTTTTTCTTGATTGTTTTACAAGAAAGCAAGGAAGGAGGGTCACTTTGGAGCATAAACTCATAAAACATCCTCCCTATTCAATCCCTTGCTATCCCTTTGCCTTCCTGAAGGGACCAAAGCTCTTGAATCATGCAATTTAAGAGGATCAAGACCACTCTCTATCGGAGAGTTGTTCATAATTTTTGTAATAAATTTTAATAAAAAGCAAGTAGGATTATGGCTCCCACGACTCTCTTCCCCCATTTGGGGGAAGCCTGTATCTACTTTTCATTTATTTTCTTTTTACCTGCACAGAAACTAGAACATTAGTATGTTAGATTAGTTTTATTTATTCTTGAAAAAGTTTTGTTACAATTTTTTAACTTTTGCTTAGTTTAAAAAGATTTTTCTTTTGTCTTATAAATAATCAAAATTTGCTAGAAAGTTTCATTTTTGCAAGCGTAACTAGTTTCAACATTTTTTCTTTTAAATTTTTCATTAAGTTCAAACGAATTTAAAATCTCTTGAATCTCTCCCTGTGCGGATCAAGAGTGCTCTCTGTCAGAGAGTTTACTTTGTGTTCTTTAGTTTACTTCAAGTTTTTTTAATTTGCATTTTTACAATTTCTGCACTAAAATCTCTTGAATCTCGTTCTAAATTGGATCAAGAGTGATCTCTGTCGGAGATTCAATTGGAACAAACTATTTTCCCACTTCGTATATGCCCTAACCAACGCAGGCTAGTTTGAGCTTTGGGATATCAAAAGCAGAAGTGTCGCCTTCTTTAATTTTCTCACATATAATTAAAAACTTCAATTTTAATAAAATTAAGTCCCTTCAAAGCAACGAAAATCCGGCATTGCCACGCTGTGATTGAAAGTGGGAAAATTCTGACTAAGGAAGCGGGAACCACTGGGAGGTGACCTCAGAGCACAGTTAGACTAAATCCTTGTTGGTGTAGTGTTGAACACCGCTCTCGAGACTCCATTCCATCCCACATGTCCTTGTACGGAACCACCTAGATCACATTCCGGACACATTTCCTGTACCGCAAGGTATATCAAAAATCCCCTCATCCCACAATAAATCACATCATCTTTTAAAATTTACAATAAAATAAACCAATAGGAATTCACACAACAATCCCTCGGCACTATTTTACGAACAATGACTCCATTTGGCACTGGTCTTTGAGCAACAACAACATTTTCAGAGTATTTTCTTTCTATCTGTCTTTTGTTGTTTATCATATCATGTTGTGGATGGATTTTTTATTTAATTTGGAAAAACTATTGTTATCCTTCAAATTATTCTATGTTGTGGATGTACCATTAATTTTGCGAATAAACTTGGTTCAATTTTGTTACAATTCAAAAAAATCCTAAAAACAACACTCTTACCAATCACTTAAACACAATTATTTAAAGATCCTTAGAAAACTCTTTTTTAGGGTCTACCCCCCTTAGCTTCGTTAGAATTTTGCCTAAACGGAGGAGTCGGGATCGGGTGATAGCACCTGACTCTTTGCTTTCCCCCAAGGCCACACTTAGCAGCTTCGAAATATTTCTGCTGCGCTCCCCCCTCCAGGTGTGCATCTCGGCAACAACATTTCTAATGAGCTCTTCTAATGATAACTTCTTGTATAAGCACAAGCCTTAAACTACTCCAAATCATAAGGAACAAATGAATAAAATGTAATATAAAATAATGTAAGATAATAATATAATTGGGAATATGAAAGAAAATAAGGAAAAACAAATTGCATTAAATAAGAAATTAAGAAATTGGGAGGAGGAGATAAAAGGAGGAGAAGAAGTGAAGAGAGGGATCTTTTTGTCTTTGGCCATCTTGGAAGAGGAGCTCTTGAGGAGAGGAAAGCAAGATAGCGCTGGCATAGGGTTAATTGTTGGGGGCTCGGGGGCCTCAGCCTTTGGATGGGGGTTGGTTGGGTGGAGAGTCGTCCCCCCCCCCTTCAGTTGCACTATTGGATCTGTGAGGTAATGGTAGTTGCTAGGTCATCTAGCCAGGTATGGCTCCTTTATTTTCATAGCATATGTTTCCATTATATTGTTGATTAGATACACTCTTTTGTTACAGATCTTTTATTGCATGATGCTTCTTGTTGTATACTAGTTTTTATAAATTTACAGGATATCAGATCCATGGTACTTTTCATATCTTGTATTGCATGCTGGTCATTTGTTTGGTTTGTTATTTTTATGAGTTTACAGTTACATTTGGTATCAGAACTATGTACAAATGCTTGGACTTGAATGCCCATTGATTGCTTCCCCTTTCTGTGAGAGAACTGTTTGATTAAAAGAAAAGGGTTGGGATTAATTTGTTGAATTTCGTATTGCATGCTGGAATACTGATCCATTTCCCCATTTAAAATTGGTTATAGCTTGACTGTGAGGATTCAAAAGGAATCATATAGTTTTTGAACTTTGTTGTCCATATTTCTGGGCCAAACCTGTAAATAAAACTTTAAGAGTTAGATAGTTGTCCCAAATATGAATATGAATATGCATCGTATGGAATGGGATCCATTGATTAAAACCGTTATAGTTGTTATGTAGGTGGATCCATCTCATATCTTGCTTATTGAATGATAGTAGTAGAAATTAAATTGCAGGCTTCTTTAAGAAGATTAGATCCAATTACACTTTTTTAGAATAGCTTATATTCTAGATCTCTCTAAAGATGATTAAGAAGGAATGAAGTTAATTTTCTGCTATGACAAACTGGTTAAGAGTAAGTTTTAAATCAATCGAATCACAATTTAACTCTATTACAGATCTGATTAGTTGGTTCCTTGAAAGCTTGCAAATATTGTATAGTCTTGGATGCGAAACTTCATTGATGAGAGCTCTGTCCGTCGATTCTAGGTTCATTTAATGAACTCGTAATTTCGAACTAAATCATTCTAAGCTATCAATGAATCAGAATCTTTGGTTCCATTTAAAATTGCGTTGGGTGAGAGATTTTGAAAATCGACACACTTACCAATACAATCACTCCTAAGAGGAAGTAGGGCTATCGAGATTTTGAATCCCATCAAAATGACCAAATTCTGATTCTCCCTCTGCGAGCAATTGAAGAACCATATATTCGATTCATTCTCCCATAGATCCTATCCCATGTACGTTAAAAAAAAAAAAAAATTCTTTTAGCTCTTGTCTTCGATCTCATACCCTGCTTAACACTTCCTTTCTAGTTTCATGCCTGCTGTGCTTTGATTATGGGAAAACTCCTTCCTACCAGGGAGTTGAGCTCGTTTGGGGTGATAGATGAGTTCCTTTGCATGCATTATTGCTTCCTGCGACTGAAGTGTTTTGCATGGAGTTTTAGGCTAGCTATGCATCTACATTTTTTTATTTATCATGGTCTCTCCTCTGCACGGTGTAATTCTTATGGGTCAGATTTGGGATGATGGGGTTAATGCATCATTTAATCAAGAGCAACGGGTTTCTGTTTGCTATCATCCCACTCTGCCATCGTGTTGATTGTTTCATGCCTAAGTGTTATCTCTTAGCTGCCAGGTGTGCCCTAATGCAGGATGTCTTTTGAACGTAGAGGCGTTTTTATTTCTTCATCTTGTTGCCAGGACTGTTACTCTGTCTATTGCATGCCATTGATTACACACTGAGCGTTTCTCCCTTTAGGGATGATGATTCCAGCCATAACGTTCTTCATACCACTTCTACCATTTCTGAGTTGCCGTCACTATTGTTCCACGTGGTGTGGAGTGGATTGAATTCGAGGATTTTAATATATCTCCTTGGATTTATTTATTATTTATTATTATCTATTTTATTATTTATGGGTTGAGGGATTCGACCCACGACCACAGCGATTCAAACCGATCAATTTGGAAGACCCGAGTTCAGAGCTTGTGGAAAGAGTGTAAGCCTTGTCGTTCTCCTCCTCCGTAACCGAAGCCCAAGAACGATGAATCCCAATCGTGCCAGACAAGAAGACTTAACACAGACTCCCCCCACCCCCCCCCCCCTTGTAAATTTGGTTCGTGACAAGCTACGAACTGCAGATCTCTGCTGTCTTGAGAGGTTTCCGGATTTGCGCCCTTTTTCGTCCATAGAAGTGCGCCGGTTTGGGTCATCGGTTCTCTGTTGTATTATTATTTCAGAAATGGATCTTGGCCGTTATCCTGCGGGGGGGCGCTCAGTCCCAACCCTCAAGAAAGAAAGGCTGCCGAGGAGAACCTCAATCAGATCGGTACATTTATCTTTATTATGTATTTTATTTAAGACAATGAGGACATGGCATACTGCGCTTGTTGATTGCATCGACGGCAGGAGATTGCTTGCCTCGTTAAATACTTATTTTAGCTATCCGAGTCCATTATTTGCAAGGGCTGATGCTTAGAGCTGGTTATGTAAGTAGATTGCCGCAGATGGATTAGCCGATGCTTTGTTGTTAATATCCGATGTCGTTGTAGTTTTATTTGGTTTGGTATTAATAACCATGAATGGTTAATGCCACACACAATGGCAGTCACTTTACATGCCCCAACACTGGACTTATTTATCCAGGAAGCATTACTGGTTCCTATTTCTATTAATGCTCTCCGGCGTCTTTTTTTTAATAATTGCTTAAAGATTCAGACAATAACGTCCTGGTCAGTACTGTGGGACTCTTGGAGGGTACTATGATACCACTACACCACATGCGCATCTGCTGTCACATTTGATAACCAAAAAAAAAAAAAAAAAAAACTTTGCATTGGCATATCTAGTGATAAGACTCATCCTGGACAACTTCAGCACCAGTCCCACTTACACTTTGGGATCTTTGTCCTTTCATTGTTTCAAATCTCCCTGGTTGTTGTGATTGTAGCTGCTGATGACAAGAGTGATGTTGTGCCTGAGGAGTTCCTGGTTTAAATTAATAAGCACCCGGGTGTTCATACAAATGATTATCATAACCCTGATTGATATTACCATAATAACAATAAGGAAGTGTATTGCCGTTTAGATTATAACCATCAAGAACATTTGTATTCACAACCATATTTACAGCGTGTGGATAGAGAGGGGCATGAGGGTATCCATATGCATATCCAAACAGATATGGACCTAGGTAGCAATATTGATATCGATCATATCCATATGGGACTTCTTGCGCTTGTGTCACCATGGCCATATTGGTGTTTGCACTAGTTTCAACATTAATTCTGGCGTTTGAACTCGTTCCACATTAGTATTACTACCAATACTTTTGGCTGCTTGATCCATCACTGCAACCAACCTGGGCATTGATTCCGGCCACAAGGAATTGCAGCATGCACATCACTGCAATAGTCCAAAATGCTTTTTATATTTTGAAGAAAAAGATAGCTTCTCATAAATAGATGAACCCAGCTTTTCACATTTAAGGGTTTCCCGTGTTTCGGTACTTCTTAGCAAGAAAGGTTTCTTTTAGGAAGCTAGGGTTCTAATATGAGTTAATTGTTGTTTTTCTTATCGATGGCCTTATCATCTTGTAGAGAATTGTAGAGAAGAGAGGAAACTCTGTCTTGATGGCATAACCCTATAAATATTATAAAATAACAGAGAAAGGAAAGGTGGAGAGACGCATTCCCTGAGAGGAGGCAGCCCTCATAATTTGCTTTTTGCTAAAAACTAAGAAGGTGACCCCCTCTGGGGAAGGTGCCAATCCTCATGTAATATAATTTTTGTGTTAATTAGTTTACAAATTCGGAGTAAATCCTCTTGGAGGACGCGTCATTCTTTCATTGTCTGAGCATTGTTTGTATCTATAATTCTATCTTATTTAGTAATAGTATGTGTTCGCTATAGTGACTTGAAGAGACAAATCGCTGAGGTCTCTCAGAATTCTCTATTGATGGTTGTACAATAGAGAGGGTAGCATCTTTGGGGCGGCGCACCTTCAATCCGTTGTTTCGATTACATTCATATCCTGTAAGTTTTAGTTTCCAGGGAAGCGGTGCAATCCCCGGAGGCTTTTTTCCTGTAAATTATGTTTCCCGTGTAAATCATGAAGTGATGCGCCTAGTTAAAGCAGCAACCTATGGCTCATAACGGTCGTAGCTAGCAGATTTAATACGACCAATCTGACAGTAAGGGTTTAACCATGTATTGTGTGGTTTAATGGACTCTCTTTCTTTATATTTTATATACATGTCGAAGGGTCAATAAGGGTGTGGCCCATGGATTTGTGTAGAGAGACGTCTTATGGATGTCCATGATATTTTTACTTTATAGGGGTAAAGGATTGGGTTTGAGACATTTATTGAGACGATAAATATCTCATTTCTTCAGTCACTCACCCACCAGAGCTGATACACATCCAGATCCAGGGCGTTCGAAGAAGAAAATTTAGTGATTCCCATGAAATAATTATAAAATGCAATCAAGTAAGCTTGACAAATAATGCTGGGCACATTTTGAAAACCTGATGTAATGTGTAGTTGTATGATATTAATTGTATGTTCAATATTTAAAGTTAGTTTTCTATCATGTCCATTCATATTAAGAGTCTTAAACTGTAATGGTGCACTTAACAGAGTAGCTTCTATTTGGCAACTCTTTCGTGTACATGCCATATATGTATATGGTAGGGCTCTTAAGCATATTATTGCTTATAATATTTTAAAGAGCTTGATAGCCTCTTTTAGAAGTGAATAGTGAATTGAATGATTCAAATACGCAGGTGATTGAAAATCAATGTAAAGTCTTGATTGTAGTGAATTGTTTTGGAGTCTCCTGAGTGTGATTAGCATGGTCATACAACCTAAGACGATTTTACAGTTTTACATTTGTTTCTACAATGCTCCACTTATTTTACTATTCCCCTTCGTTCGCATGCACTGCTACTCTAAACTTAAAGTTTGAGGATTGAAGTTTGTAAAGATTTAGAGTTGTAAGATGCTTTTAAGGAAATTAGTTTGACTCTTTTAGCTTGGAATTGGATGTATCAATTTCGTCAAACCTTTGATGGAAACGGTTCTTGGCTGCAAGAATCTTCACAGTTTTTCAAGATGGAAAACCAAAATGCAAATCAGCTAGACCCTCCGAGGAAGCCAGATGGGCTGATGAGATGAAAATAAAACTTGGTTGCCAACCTTCACACATAATCGAGCTCCTTGTTTTCTTTTAGATTCTAGATTCAAAACCATAACCATGCATTAGAAGTTCCTTTACATTTTCTAGGGTTTGTTTGGTCTCATACATTTCGATTGTCAACACTATATCAATGACATTTTGAAAACCCTAAATTATCTAACCCACTGCTCATAAGTGATGGTCATGACCAGTTCGAGTAAGCATGTGGTGAGATAAGGAAGTTTCAAACTTAAACTGTATTTGATAGCTACAAGTATTGTATGCCTTTTTGGTCAGAATGGTGACCTCAAGCTTAGATTGTTTCAAATTTTTATTTTTTCTTTTCTTTTGGACTTAAGAGTCGACTAGCATTGATATTTAAGATTAAGCATATGAGTTCCTT
Organism: Larix kaempferi; assembly: GCA_027924585.1. Taxonomy (NCBI): domain Eukaryota; kingdom Viridiplantae; phylum Streptophyta; class Pinopsida; order Pinales; family Pinaceae; genus Larix; species Larix kaempferi. The sequence goes on from BSBM01001467.1 coordinate 2,496,901, forward strand.
CAGTTATGGGAATTGTTGCATCTATATGTTGTTACCCTTAGTGGTTGTTTTCAAGGGAATACTATAGGTTTGCTGAAAGAATACAACATGAACATAGCATGTTGCCTTTGAATTTACTACATATGCATTGAATCGAATTCGAGCCTCATGAGCTTTGATTCCTTTTCTCTTGATTGAAATGATATTGTTGGCTATGGAAACTACAGTTGATGATTCATACATGATATGTTTGACTTTGTACTTTAAAAAAAAAAAAATGGGAACTTGAGCTACAATGAAACCCATGTCTTCATGCTTGTTTCCTTTTTAATTCCTTTTTATCCCAAGTTTTTATGCCAATAAATTAAATTTAAAAAAAAAAAAAAAAAAAAATTATTGTCATTGAATTATACTTGGCAAGAAAGTCATGCTATATCATGGTTGTGTAATCCATAGGAAATATTGGTGAGAGCCTTTTGATGTCAAAGGTTAGGTCAAGTCAAAGGTCAAGTAAGTTATATAAGATAGTGACATTGGTGTCTCAATTAGTTTTTCAAACCAAGTTAACGGGTTGTCTTATTGGAGCTTGATATCACCCTAGAAAAACAACATTTATTTATGCAAGGATTCGTAGATGGCAATACAAGGAATATTAAGATGAATATCTTATGTAGGCACAATACATAGATGTGAAGAAGTACAACATGAGGCAATGTTGATAGCGATGATATGACAAAACCCACATGAAATAAAAAAAGAAGAAGAAGAAAGAATATAGATTCCTACGCATGAACAAAAGATGTAGTGACAAATGGCAATCGAGAAAAATGAAGCAACACAAAAAGCAAGGTAACAATTTAAGAAGCTAAAATTCCTATCATGTGCAAAAAAATTGAGATGTAAAAACCACTAAAATGAATCCATGAAAAATGAAATCCCTGAAGTTTGATGACCTCTTTTGATAAATTGTCTTTATGATAGAAAATAAAATGGTAATGGTAATGGTCCTATTCCCCATGACTCTTTATTATTTACATGGCAAATTTTAGATTACAAAAGGATCAGTATAGTCTAGACTCAAGCCACTTGGGAGGACGTAAACACTATGCGTCACGAGTTTCCTTACCCTTTTAAGTAGACTAGAGCTTGTGACACTTGGATTGGTTCTATTAATTCATGTTGATATCCAGTCAGTATTTTGACAAGATCTAGACTTAGGAGACATAGGATACATATTTCGTGTTGATACTGAGATAGTATTTTATAGTTTCTTATGGTTTTTGAAGTTAGAGGAAATATGTTGCATATTTCATGATGCTACTTAGTTTTTCATGTCGCTACTTAGTTTCCATGATGCATATTTCATGTGGATACTTAATTTATTATGGTTTCTAGATGTATAGGACATGAGATACATGATACATTGATTGCTGATACTCAATTGGTAATTTACAGTTTTCTTTATGGCATCTTGAAATGTAAGTTATGTGGTACATGATATGGTGTTATTACACATTGTTATTAAAATGATGCCGACATGTGATTCATGGTCATGCATTATTCATGTGAAATTTGATGATTGGGTTGTGCATGTGATACTTCTTGATGTTATTTCATGACGTTATGGTTCTTTATAAGATAGATGATGTGTGGAACATAAAATGATTTTATAGCTTACCATTGCATCTAGAGATAAATGACATTTGGCACATAAATGGTATGAAAGCATGTGGTGATTAATTTTGGTATTTTATAGCTATGTTATGTGTTAGTGAAGATATTTGGTATTATGTATATTATCGTTTCATGTTAACCCTTATTGCTCCCGTAGAATGAATATTTGACATGATGATGGATTACGTGGTTGTTACTCCATGTTGATAGTACTAATGTTGAAAAATGGCAGCTTATGATGACATGTTTATGAGATTCTTAGTGAAATTATGAGAGTACCATGACTAGTTATGTTATGATGGTAGCAAAAAGCACCTAAATGCATTAGATGTTAAACTTGGCATGACTTATCGTGACAATGGCTTATGATGTAATGCAATGCAATATGAATTGGTGGCTAGACATTCTTGTCAACACAATATTTAAGGTTGATCCATGATATTATTATATTGAGAAATGGTTACTAATGATTATCCATTATGGAAAGTGCCATTTGTTCCAGGTGATCCACTCAAATAGCCTAATGAGGCTAAGTATTCTATGATTTCGTGGGAGCCCATAACTACGAATGATAATGGTTACTATAAATAAATTATGGGCTGGGGGACAAGCCCAACAATTAGCTCTATGCCATAAGCACTTGACTTTAGTACCAGAAGTTGGGAAGGTGGCAGTGCCATAGATACTTCCCGGAGAACTTTTGATGTGACCAGAGTCCACGGTTGTAGACATACTCACCAGGAGGGAGGTTCATGGAGAAGGACTTCGAATGTTTAGGCTAGCCTTCCGAGATGCCTGGGGTATAATGATCTTGATATTAGGATCGGGGGATACCGGGAGTATTAGGATCGGGGTATTGGGAACCAGATGTCGGCTAGTACTGATGAGGCCCAGATTCCGTTAGAATCTGATGAGGCCGTATTATTACCAGAAGTTGGGAAGGTGGCAATGCCGCAGTAACTTCCAGGGGAACTTCTGATGCCTACTGTATGATTTGCGGACAGGTTACAGTAGAGGGCCCGTTCCATGGCGAGCGAGACCATCCGGATTTGGAGGGGAGGTGTAGGGAGGTTGATCGAATGGTATGATTCTCAGGGAGAGGGTGAGTAAGGAAAGAGGAAGTAAACAAACACACAGTCATTAATTATTAATTAATTATCTAATGCTTATGTATGTATGCTGCATGATTGTTTATATGGTTGCATACTAGACTCATAGGGAATTATTTAATAGCATGTTGTAACTTAGGGCGTTTGATTGTATTAGTGCGGTTTGGAGACTTCTATGTGGTGGCCACACATATAAATCTCTAAACTTCACAATAGTACTAGCTACCTATATATATTCTAGTATTTACTTGATTGATTGATTGAATAAGTATTGTATTTATTGCTTGAATATTATAACTTTGGGAGGAAGTTTCTTGAAGGGGGGGAGTATGTAACAACCCTCATATAGAGAATATTTAATATAATGAATAAAATGTAATATAAAATAATGTAAGATAATAATATAATTGGGAATATGAAAGAAAATAAGGAAAAACAAATTGCATTAAATAAGAAATTAAGAAATTGGGAAAAGGAGGAGAAGAAGTGAAGAGAGGGATCTTTTTGTCTTTGGCCATCTTGGAAGAGGAGCTTTGGAGGAGAGGAAAGCAAGATAGTGTTGGCATAGGGTTAATTGTTGGGAGCTCGGGGGCCTCAGCCTTTGGCTGGGGGTTGGTTGGGTGGAGAGTCGTCCCCCCACCTTCAGTTGCACTATTGGATCTGTCAGGTAATGGTAGTTGCTAGGTCATCTAACCAGGTATGGCTCCTTTATTTTCATAGCATATGTTTCCATTATATTGTTGATTAGATACACTCTTTTGTTACAGATCTTTTATTGCATGATGCTTCTGGTTGTATACTGATTTTTATAAATTTACAGGATATCAGATCCATGGTACTTTTCAGATCTTGTATTGCATGTTGGTCATTTGTTTGGTTTGTTATTTTTATGAGTTTACAGTTCTTACAAATTTAGTCGCCCGAAACCCAGGAAACGTGGGTCCTAGGTTAAAGAGGATGTGCTGAGCATGAAAACGAACATATCCATTCCAAATTCCACCTCCAGATCAAGCTTTTATTACGCTTTGAATTTTTCCAATTAAACCATTAAAAAATGGTCTAATTTTACGGAAAAATAAAATAAAATATTTTTATTGGAATGAAACCAAACTCCTAGGGGACCTAGTGCATGTCCATATGACTCAATTTAGATGGCTAGCATGTAAAAAATACATAGACACATAGAATTTAATAACCTCCCTAGGTTCGACCACCATCGTAAATACTCCAGCTTTAGAGGTGTGAGTGAAAAACTCAGGAATTATACGCCATGAAGCGCAAAACATAATTCCGAAGGAAAAAACACTCTAGATTATCCTCCTAATAGCCAAACCTAAGGTAGTCCAATTCTTTTACAAATAATCATGCTTATACCAACTTATTACAATTCCAAGATGGGGTTTTGGACATGCAATTATTTCAAAGGGGCCAAAATTGGCCCTGAAAATTCTTCTAAACTTCTGAACACTGATGATGAACACTGAACATGTTCATGAAACTGGCGGCTCACAAGAATTCCAACTATGGTACAAAATATTTGGTAACAGATACAATTAGTTAACTGGAAAAGGAGGGTGCATCCATGAGTTTGTCATGCAAATCAATCAGAAAAGGGAACATGAGGCCATAATCAATGGAGATCAGAGCTCAAACTCCCAATTAGAGTCACCAACCCGTGTGTAACTCAGTTAGACTGAACTGAGTCACTGAGTGGGATCCTAAAATATAGGGAACTACCTCTGAGGATCCTAAATCATGCATGCGGGGCGCATTAGGTGGCTAATGGGTCCTAGATGACATCTACACAAAACTAGGGGGGAATAACATTATTGAGTGCCAGCAAATGGTAAATAATGCAAGTAATACAAGGATGGAGTATTAAAATATCCTAACACCTCCCCTTAATCCAAACTTGGCATCCTGGGCCCTGGTTACTAAGACTAAAGGTCACCCATACAATCAAATAAATGATAAAAAATAAATAATTGTCCATGTAACAAGGTAATGGGGAAAACCTCATGGGAAACCCCCCCCAAAAAAATAGGACAGCAGTAGCAAACTCAAATAACCTTCACACTAAGCAGAGAAGGAAAAATTTTCTTGAGTGAAATCCTTTGTAAAAATGTAGGAAATCTTCTCCTATGTAGGATAGAAATGTAGTTGTTGGATCTAGATTGTTGGAATATTCTCACCACCATTTATGTATTTGCATGCATTACATGCATCCAGTCATTAGTATGGTGGTCTTTGAGCCCCTAGTCCTCAGTTTTGAGCCCCCTGGAGCCTATCTCTATCCATCAGTAGGCCTCCTACCTACCTAGTGCGCATTGTTTTCATCATCTGGATACTAATGCGCCCTACTACACACATCTAGGACCTCATCAGTCAGTTCATATATTGATCAATCAGTTCTTGCATTGATTGCCTAGTTAACTGTCTGTAGCTCCCAGTTGTATATATTAGAGTGCCACTTGACTACTTACAGTCTGCCATGCGCCCTTGGAGTCTCCTTCCCTTGATTAGTGCCCACATGCATCAGTTTGACTCAGTTAGACTCCTATTTGAATGATCTTTGACTATCGGTGGCCACTACCACTGATTGGGTGATGGTTCCAATGCAGTACAAGCAATCCATTTAGGAGAATTCGAATCACCTTTGGGGTAATAAAATTCATTGTATTTTACTCTCATATTTTTTCCATTTTACAGCTAATGAATGACATTACAACATTTTTCCACATTCTTTGAGTTTCATGTGTGATTATTGATTCAATTCTATCTCTTCTTCTTTGCAATTCTTGAGTGAATTTGTGAGGTTTGTTCAAGCTGGGTGATCTACACTTGTAGAATTTCACATAGATATGGATTTGGATCTTCTCCTCTAATGTACCTCCCATTGTTTTCAAGCTTTATTTTCCAAAACAAGTCTTCCAGGAACCCTTCTTGATACTGTAGTGAATGGCTCATTATAGTCCAAATCATAAACCTTTAAGTACCCTTTGTCAACCAACCGATATTTGTACTTGGTTGTAGATCCCTCGTGGCAAATCTCTTCAAGGGATTTTTTATCAAACCCCACCATCATGTAGCACCTCTCTGAGAGAAGTGGATCTGCGTGACATATTGAAAGGTTTGCATGATAGTGAGATCTGGTGGTTATATGGTTAGATGGATCCCCAACTATGTTCCTATCAGCTACAAGGACTTTGTGAGCCCATATTGGACTAGGCCATGGATTGGGAGAGGTGTTGGATCTGGATATGGATCTGCTTGAACTTTATTCTCAACATCAATATCTTGATCATCATCTTCATTAGAAGAGATATCACTCTGATCTTCATCAGATGCCAATGGAGTAGGTAGAGAGTATGGAAAAAAGTGAGAGAATTCATATGCCCTCAAGGCATGGTTTGCAACCCATTTTGCTGCAATATTCCCAATAGAGATCTTTGCAATCTCAACTGTGTTAGGACCAAATACCACTTTCTTTGGTGAACTTGTGTGAGTCATCTGATAGACAGACAACAAATTTGTTGACAAAGAAGGCACAAATAGAACATCTTTTAACTCTCTATGCTTTAATTGTATTGTGCCCTTCCCTTCAGCTGAGATATGAGAATCATATCCCATGTGAATACTAGGACCATAATTGAGATCTAGAGAAGAAAATGATTCTTTGGAGGAAACCATGTGGTTGGAGGCTCTTGAATCTATGAAGAAGGCTTGTGATTGTGAAAATCCATCCTTCAGTGCATGGCATCTCTCATGAACATTGGACTTAGTTCCAGAATCAATATCTCTTGCACCTTTTGGGAGGGAAATTTTGTGTTGTTCAAGAAGTTTGGTCATATGATCTATCTTCTTCTCCATGCATGAAATCTCTGGATAATTTCCTTTATTGCAATAGGAACACTTGGATTTATCAAATCCCTTTTGCTGATCTTTATTAGAGTTGGAGGCTCCTTCCGATGGATTAGACTTTGCATTATGCATGGATTCAAATTGCTTATTCTCTTTACCCTTGTTCTTCCCTTTGGCATTTGCACTTTTTGACTCCCCGGCCATAAGAGCCTGATTTTTGGAGGCTTTCAAAGCGCCCATTTGAATAAGTTTGTCTTGTTCTTGGATGAGAGATTTGGTGAATGCGTCTAGAGAGGGAAATTTCTAGTTGGGGATTGACAATCTCCCTGAATGGAATGTAGAAAAAAAAATGGAGAACTACAGACCAACTTTTCTTAGAATGGATAGTACCAACTAGTCATCCTTCTTCTTAATGCCACACTGCTTACATTGCATGACCAAATATTTGAATTTGGAAAATAATTGTTGGATGGTTTCGAAACTGTCGGGTTGAAGAGAAATCAACTCATTCTCTAGAATATGGCCCCTTAGCTCCTCTTTTTTTCCGAAGAGGGTCTCCAACTTCAACCAAACCTCTCTTAGAGTCTTCAATCCATCGAGGTGGAAGAGTAGATCTCTGTAAATAGGAATACACATGAAACCAAATGCTTCATCCAATCTATTCAGATACTTGTCCTTCTCAACAATTGCTTGAGGTTCGACCTCCTTTCCCATTGTTACCATGTATAGTGACTTGTTGTACAACACCATATGCATATCATCCCTCCAAACAAGATAATTGAAGGGTGTCAAGGTCTTGGGAGAGAGAGGAGAATTCGAATTATCCATATATGAACTACTGGAGCGAATACAACATGAACTGTTGCTACTCCTGCACTGAAAAACTTTCAATATCCTGCAAAAAACTCTCAATTTTGGAGATAGACTACTATTGAGCACAACTTTAGGACAATAGGCACATTTTTTTGGATCCTTCACACCTGGCTAGACCTCAAAGGGTTTCTCCAATGAATTCAATGCAATGGCACCAGGATTTGCTGTGGAAATCCAAAGGCTTCTGGTGCATTACTGAAAGATGCTTCTCAACCTATGATCACTAAGCTCTGATATCATGTGAAATTCTAAATCACAACAGATCATGGAGATGAGTTTACCTCACAGAGAAAGAATGAGCAGAAAAGATGAATTACAGTGAAAATTGCAGTAAAAATGAACAGACAATTAATCATGCATGAGAACTCAGATAGGAACAGAATAATGTCACACGATCCAAAAATCAGTATAGTCAAGAATAATGATACAATAGGGAGAATTTGAATCACCTAGGAGAATTCGAGTCACATTCTATCTAGCATAGGAATTGTCACCTCTATCAGTGCTCTGGAGCTCCCAAACTCAGTTAAACTCAACCAAATATCAGTTAACTGATGATATAGTCAGTTAACTAAATAGGGAGGGTGTATCCATGAGTTTTTCATGCAAATCAATCAGAAAAGGGCGCATGAGGCGACAATCAATGGTGATCGGAGCTAAAACTCCCAATTAGAGTGACCAACTCATGTGTAACTCAGTTAGACTGAACTAAGTCCCTGTGTGGGATCCTAAAATATAGGGAACTACCTCTGAGGGTCCTAAAATCATGCATGCAGGGTGCATTAGGTGGCTAATGGGTCCTAGATGACATCTGCACACCAATAGGGGAAAATAACATCACTAAGTGCTAGCAAATGGTAAATAATGCAAGTAGGACAAGGATGGAGTATTAAAATATCCTAACAAGAATAACCATGGTTAAATAGTCATTTAGTATTTGAAGTTTGTTGTATTGCTTTGATTTCAACAATGTCCTTTCTTGGTATTGTTAGGATGCACTACTTACAGTGAGGGACATCTATAATATATTGATCTATGTATTTATATGGAGACTTGCAGTATGATCTAAAATCCCTCTAATTTTAAGTTTGTGCATTGGAAAAAGGAATATGATCTAATAGTATTTTCTTTTGTGTAACCTAGGCTTGGAGCCTTATATTAATAGGAAAGTAAGAAGTACATCAAGCTAGGACAGGCCTATCTATCAGGAAACCAAGCCTATATTTTTGTATCCATGAGATATAATAAAAAAAATAAGACTCCAGTATACCCCTAGGGGAAAATAGACTATAAAACAATGTTTTAGTAAGCAAAATACTAGCCAAAACAAGGAAAATTGTCCAATTCTATGCATACCAAAAACCATTGTATGAATTCTATCATAAAAATTATGAGTAAACAACCTATGGGAGAAATTGAAAACCATAAAAAGTAGACTATGCTATGTCATCGTCAAAGGGAATGACTGTCGGGGTGCAATCGGTTGAACTAGAAGGAGAATCTAGCTTGAAATCTAGAACCAGGTGTTGCATGATGGCGTCAATATTTCCATTCACTTGACGACTAAACTTGATGATGTTTTCTAGTATCTCATCCCGATGGAGAAGAATTTTCTTGTTTTCTTGGACCCGCTCAAACAAAATATTCCCCATAATAATCTTGAAAACCTAGTACATGTTTAGAGTTTTGTGGAATTGAGCCACCCATGAACGGTTATTACCTGGATCTCCCACCCAAGCAATGAAATTTTATAAGACTTAAAAATCTAGAATGAAACCATATTCAATATTCTACTCAGTCAACATCCCTCCTAATGTCCCCAGGGATTAGCTTCTTGTAAATCTGAGCAGTTTGAACGACATGCCTCATATTGTCAAGGACATTTGGTTCCACCATTTCCACAATGTGTTGCTTCCCTCATCCTCTGTTGCCAGTGGCCAATTTAAAATCTCCCTTCTGCTTGATTGTTAACACCAGAATACCTTTGAAGGAAACTCTATCGATATGAGGGAATGAAGACTATAGTGAGAATGTCCCCACTAAACTAGATTAAACAACACAATGAAATGGAACCTATTGTCTAGGATTATAACGAGCAAGCATAGCACCTAAGCATTTTTCCTTCTCCAAAGGTGATGGATTGTATCACTCATTAAGTGGACGATAGCCTCCACATCCAATTTTATCTTTATCATAATGGCCAGAGGATTGCATTATCCAAAATTGCACATTCACAGTGGGTGAAATTGCAATGATGGAGGAGCAATTAAGCTCACTTGCCTCAACTATCCTACACAATAACACAAGATACACCCTCGGAAAACCCACTATGGAGAAAAACCAAGCCAAAAATGAGGACTATGCCTTGCTCTTTTATATAGAATGCAAATACAAAGGAAATGGTACTCTTTATGGAGTTACCTATGGCTTTGCGGCCAGAAAGGCTATTGCAGGATCTGATATCTCCTATGTTATACTTTAATATCCACTCTCGTGATGTTTTTCAACTATGGAACAATACATTAACACCAAAAGAATGGAACCCCTTCTTCTCCTAACGGATTGGTATTTAACATAGCCCGATAGGTGTCTAGGGTTAATTGTGTCTAGGGTTAATTGTTTTAGAGTTTTTGCATACCCCAACTCTCAATTAGGGTTAGGGTTTTGGTCCTTCTAAAATGTTCTTGAAATTGCACATGTGACTAGCAATGCATGCATGAGAAACAAGAGCTAACATAGAATCCACTCAGTACCATGGTGGTCAACTAGATATTAGATAGGTCAACTTGTGGAAGGCATAATTTATTCATATAGATTCTGTTTGAGGCATTTCTTGGACCATTGGAAAGGTCTCAAAGTGTAGAATCCCATGGAGGGTTATATTAAAGGGATGGAATTTTTAACCCCCAAAAAACATCATTTGGACCCTCAAATAGGAGCCAGAAGGTTTTGGACCCCAAATATTCAAAGTGAGACTCACCCCTAGAATGGGCCCTAAGCTAATTAATCCAATCTTTTGATCCTGAAAGCACCAAAATATATGAAAAAATATATATTGATCCATTTTGGATCACTTGATGGGAGATATATCGTCCCTCTACACCCTCCTTGGGGGGATCCTGTCATTAGTTGAGGGGTGGGTTCAACTCTACTCTAAACGATTGTTGTTTGTCATGTATTTTGAGGATAGCCATTGGAAATTATGGGAAAGAACCTTATTTTGTAATTGGGTTAGGGGATAGTCTAGATTTTGGTATCCCTAAGTGCCTCTATTATTGGAAAGACAGTTGGCCACTTTGTTTGTAGCACATCTTACATGTGAAGGTACGAGAGATGCAATCGCTAGGATCCAGATGGTGAGAAGGTGGTATCCATCTTCCAACCGCCAGTTCTTATTCAACTATTTGACAAGGGTTCCATTCTTAATCTTAATGAGAGTATGGCTAAGGATTTGAGAATCACCCTCCACAATTAGAAGATGATATCCCATTATTTCTGCAATAGTGAGCCCTTGTAGAAGAGCCCAACTTTTGACAACATTGTTGGTGCTTTTTTCTAGGTAACCCGCATAGGCTTGGATTATATCTCCAATATGGTATCGAAAAATCCCTCCATAACCTACATGTCCCGGGTTGTCAAAGGGAGGTGTCCATGAAGAATGGATGGGGATATGGGGATTTCTTGGGGATTTAGAGGTTTTGTAGGGAGTCTATATTAGGTTCCAAATGTGAAAGATGGGGTGCTCCTGATCATTAAACTACAATTCCATAGCATGCCAACTCTAAGCCTGAAAGGTTTCATGTATGTTGCTCTTAGTATTTTCCCATACATAGTCTTTCTCATGGGTTTGACCCTTGATCAATATCCTTTGATTTAGTTCTTTCCATAGTTCCCATAAGAAAAAATTGGGAAACATCTGCTAACTAAGGTTGAGGATAGAATTTATGAAAACTGATTCCCTCCAATTGTTGACAGTAACCACCACACTCAATCTGTCCTTGCCATAGATTATGAAAATATCTTATCCTTGATCCCAAAAGTTTATTATGAAGGGACATGAGTTTAAAATATGTTCCCCCATTTCCAAACTAGACTTTCACAAATGAAATAGGGAAGGGCCTTTGAAACTATATTTTCTTAGAATTTCCCATGTCAAAGTACGGTTGCAGACCAAAATCTAGAGGAAGATAGAAACTTTCGGCCACAAGTTCAAAGAATATAGTTGAGTCCATAGGTGGTCATGGGGAAAGAGGCGATGTCCTATTGCAAGGGAGATCCTTCTTTGACATCAAAACAACCTTGAGGCTTGTGACCCAATCGGAGCCTATCGGCTTCTTCTGAAAAATGAATTCTTCTACTTAGGAGGTCTTCCCAGAGTCTTTCTTCCTGTATTGGTTTGGGTGGAGGAGGCCATATGTCTAAAGGAGTCCAATTGCACCATGATTGATATACTCCTTTCAAGTTTGAATAGTGTCTCACTTTTATATGTTGTTGATCTAAGAGAATGGAACGATACTCTTGATCTAGATATAACTATGTTAACTTTGGCATTTGCTATGAAGAATCTTCCTAGAAAAAGGTTGTGCATCCATCCTTGATTTCTCAAAAACAATGATCTTGAATAAAATTTTGAATGTTCCATGCTGAATTCCTAATCAATGAGCCTACTAACTCCCCTTCCATGCAAACCAGGTCATGTTTAGAAGTATCAAGGGCATATTTATATTTCCAGATATGTCCCCATGGTTCAAATTCTGAGGTAAGCCAATGCCACCAAATTTTAGCACCTAAGATAGTATTGATTGTTCCTGGGTTGCAAATATTAAACGACCAACTAGATTTAGGGAGCAAAGGTCTATCTTGAAAGGCGTTTGTATAGCTTAGGAAGAATCTCTTCCCATGATGCTTGGAAAAGGGGTTTCTAAGATATTTGGAGGTAAGGGAGCTCCTCAAGAATCCTAAAAGACGGGCGATGTGTAGTTGAACAACAAGGGGGGAATTGAAGAAAAATAATTGGGATTTATCATAGTTTATGGAGGTACCCAAGGGTTCCATGAATCAAGCAAGAATCTACTTGAATATATAGGCTTCACGAACATAAGGATAACCCATCAAGACATTGTCGTGCACAAACTGATGATGAGAGGAAGTGGGAGAGAATTTCTGCAGACAAAGGCCTTTGAGACGGGAGGAGATCACTTCCACTTTGATACATAAAAAAATACCATCCTCCATTAAAGTATAGAGAAAAGAAGAAAGAGGGTCTCCTTGAAAAATTCCCCGAGAGGGGGAGAAGGTGGAGGATGGTGACCCATTGACAAGAATTGAGAAAAAAATCGAGGAGATGAGAGACATGATCTAGCTATTCCAAGGAGGGTTGAAATCAAAGGATAACAAATTGTGTCCAATGTATTGCCAAGTTGGTTTATCGAAGGATTTGGACATTTCTAACTTAATGATAATTCCTAGTTTCTTGTTTACCTTCAAAGACTGGATAATATCATGAGCCAATATTATAACATACATAATTTTCTTGCCTTCCATGTAGCGAGTTTGCTCTGGGGAGATCAACATAGGAAGGAGCAGTTTAAGGTGATTGGAAATGACTTTGGTTATGATCTCCTGGATGACATTGCAAAGAGATATGGATCTGAATTTGTCATGGGTGGAGCGATGGTCTATCTTGGGTATTAGAGAAAAGAAGGTAGAATTAAAAGCTGAAAGAATCCCCGCAGATTTCTAGGATTCCTCGACAATGTCACAAACTTCATTTTTAATTACATTCCAATAGGCATGAAAAAAATTAGTAATGAAACCATCAGGTTCTAGGGACTTACTAGAAGGAATTTGCTGAATTTATTGCTCCACCTCTTCTATAGTAATAGGACTCATTAGGTTTTCATTGTGCTCATTTGTGACCAAGCGAGGAATTTTTCTAGTGATGCTTTGAATGGATTTTAAGAGATATAGGATTGGTTCTCTAAGAAGTTAAAATAAGAGACCAAATCATCTTCTATCTAATCATGCTAAAGAAGTTTGTTTCCTTACTCGTCCAAAAGGGATATTATTTTGTTATGCTGGCGATATCAGAGAATAGAGTGATGGAAGAATTTAGTATTACACTCCCCTTCCTGACGCCAATGAACTCAATACTTTTGATTCCATAGAACATTTTCTTACTTCATTCGCTCCTCGATTTGTTGGCTAAGTTGGGCCTCCTCATGTTCAAGCTCCAGTGAGCATCCATCCTCGATCATACATTGTTGTATGACCTCCATTTGTGTCATTAAAGATCTCTTCACCTAAAATATGTTTCCGAATATTTTCTTGTTCCATTGTTTAATATTATGCTTAAGATTATTCAGTTTTTGTTGAAAATGATACATAAGGGAGCCTTCCAAAATTGAAGCTTCCTGGCACCAAGATTGGATGTTTTCTTGAAAATCAGGATGGTCTAGCCAGAATTTTTTGAAGCAAAAAGGTTGTCGAGAAGGGCTTCCACCTAGTTTCTTTTGAAGACACATTGGATAGTTGTCTGAACCGTTCACTAGAAGGATGGTGGTAGTCCAATCCATGCCTCTGGTGATGAGATCCTCTATTATGAGGAATCTATCAAGATGAGAGGCAATCTGATCTTCACCTCCACTTTTATTATTCTAGGTGATTGCATTATTTATTTCCATGTCTACTAATTTAAGTTTAGTAATGATGTCCATGAATAGTGTAATATCTCGAGTTGGGAAGTAGAGCCCTCCTTTTTTCTTTGTGAGAGAAGCTATTATGTTCAAATGTCCCCCAATGATCCAGGATTGCTCTTGATAGAGTTTTTGAGCCATTGGAGATGGGATAGGAAGGAGATTTTATATTCCAATATGTGAGGTCCATAGACATTTGTAATATAACCTTTTTCCTAAATGCCAATGTAGAGGTAGCTTGCATAGATTGTTTGTGTGGTGGCTATGAAATTTCCCAAATCCATTTCTGTTGGATTATATAGAATAGCTAGACCTCCAGTGGTTCCTTTCGTGCCGATAATCATTACCATGAATCCTTTCCATAATTTTGCAACATGTTATTCAAAGTGTTGCTTGAGAATTTTGTTTCTTGTATCATAAGGATAGAGTGTTGTTAATGTGCTATTTTGTTACACAAAAACTTGTGTTTGGTTAGGCCATTAATCCCTCTTATATTCTAGGTCGTGATTTTCATTGGGAAATCTTGGAGAGAGAGAGGAGAAGAAGGTTTATTTATGACAAGCTTCCTCTATTCCTTGTAGATCCAAGTCTCCTATATCCATATCATCACCATCGTTAGAGGCCTCTTCCATATCTTCCTCTTAGGGGGGGGGAGGGGGGCTTGAATGAGTGGTGGTATTAGAGGGGTGAGAGGTCAAAAGGGACTTTGAGGATTGGGGTTATGATTGCTCCTAATTCTCAAATAATTGATTTAGAACTTAAAATTTATTTGATATTTGCACCTTTGGGATTGATTCTTCTACCACAACTTTCTTGTTTTAACTGCGTCACACCATAACTTTGGTGAATCCTTTTGGATATTTTTCTTCTAAGGATTTATGATTCAAAAAAGGCTTGTTAAGAGGATAATATCTGAAGAGATTCCCATGTTCATGGAATTTACGACAATGAAAAGGAACGTGTTCATAGTCTATGGTTTGGACCCATTCATAATCACGCTAGGAAAGGGAAATGGATTTTGGAAAGGGCTTGGATATTTTAATATAGATATAGAAATGAGTGTAGGAGGTATATTTTCCCAAACAGGTAGCCTCAGAGGCATGGATATGTATTCCCAGTGTATTTCCAACTCCTTCTAGTGTTTCATGCTCCTAGTGATTTGTGCGACAAAGAATATAATCGTACCTAGAAAAGGGCCATTGAGAAGTCTTTTTTATCCAAACAGAAATGTTCAGTCCATAACCTTATGTATAACCCTATTAAGTTAAAAAAAATAAGGGCCTCCATCAAACACCACATTTTTATCTTCCAGATTGGTAAATATAACAGTAAAGAATGATTTGGAGGAAAGCTTTAGGTCAAAATGACCTTTAAGATTCCATTTATTATTTATCCACAAGACTAGAAATTTTTCAGTGGGCCAAAGGCCCATTAATTTGAAAATAAGCGCATGATCTTGCATACACTAGATGGTTTGGGGAATGTGAGATAAGGTAACCTCATACCTGGGAACATAAGCCTCCATGGGGATGCATTGCCCCAGAATCTGAGTTTTAGAAGGAGGTTGAGAGCTGTCTAAGGGAGGCATACTCAAGATATTACCCTCTCCTCCCTTTCCTTTTTCCTCAATGAGATCTTATTCCAAATGATGGGTATCATCGAGATCTCTTTCTATGCTTGCTAGGGTTTTATAAGAAGATCCATTGAGGGGGACAAGGGGGGATGAACCTTGCCCCCCTGAGGAGGCCATCGCATCCTAACCGTCATGATGATCAGAGGAAGAGGTAATCATAAGCTAAAGAAGTAATGGAATCAAACATAACACTTGCTACCAGATCAAGTTTACTGAGCACTCCGCAGAATGATTTGATCTAATAGCATTGTTAAGATGCATTGATTTCAGTGATATTACATTTTGTATGATGTCATTCAATTAAATATACATGTAATTCATCGTTAAATTTCATAGAATAAAATGTTACAATGATGCAAATGAGGAAAATTTCCATTGAAACTTGTTTGGGGTTTGACAATTGTCACATACCCGATTTTCATAAAAATTTAAAATCCTTCCAAAAGGTCTATTTACTCATAACTACTATGCGGAAGCATAAATTTTTGGCATTTTTAAATTACTATTTAAAAATAAAAAATGACATTTAAACATCTCGTAGTTATTTAATTTCCTAGATAATTACAACACAGAAAAAATATAGTAGTGCTTGGATTTGCGGTCATCGATCCATACATGTCGTAATGACGTGTAATGACGTAACCCCTTTTCAACTTTTAAATATTATAAAATAATAGAGCAACATCTTAGAATTTAATTATTCTCTTGACAACGCATTTCTACATAACCAAACAATTCCTTGACATCATGCAACATTTTAGCTGGATAGCATGACTATAATTATACTTTCACTTAACTGTTTTCCATACGTAGCTGTCATTATCAATCTTAGAAAGCAAATGACGCAAAATAAAGGTACATTAGGAGTTGTCAATTGCTGAAACATTTGCTTGCATAAGGAAATTCAATATAGACAGAATAGATGAAATGCACAAGTACATATTTTATCAGTTAATCGAACCAAGAGAACATCATAAGTGATAACAACATTAACATAATCATAAAGTGAACATATTGGCATTATCATAAATATTTAAGAAAGAATTTTAGTACTCATACGCATAGACACAATGAGGAACACCATAAGAAACATAAGGAGACCAAGAGTAACGTGGTTCACCCATACACGGGCTAGTCCACAAAAGTGTGTGCATCTTTTATTATTAGAGAAGAAGTGGTAGGATTACAAGAGAAACTTAATTGCTACAACAAGAGTCATGGGTTACAAGCAACAATAAGGAAGTTGCATTAACCTCTCTCACCGAGTATCTTCAAGACATCCTAGAGTTCTATCTCAGAATATAACGTACATATAACAAGTCGACTTTTATTAACCTTAGTACAAGTATTGGACTCTTCATTCTCATAGTCTAAGGGCTATACCCTTCCTCTTCAATGTGTACACAAGTGTAGTGTATCAGCTAGGGAAGCATCCTTATGAATTCCTTACTCTTATACGAACGATATCTTTTAATCAAACTCTTTACTCAGAGACTTTTATGAAGTGCAACTCAATGATTTGAAGTTCTCCCACAAAACTAGATGATAATTAACTAGATCTCGAAACGCATTATTAACCGTTTCATATGTAAAGTGTTAATGATGATTCAATATTCTTCATAGAGAGGATTTACTTGGGAAATTAGTTAATCATCTCAAAAAAACACATATATACTGTCTTGTCTATCTACCAGCATAGAGATAGTTATTACACGAATTTATGCAAACTTTTCTATCTTGAAGTAATATAGTAATCGAATAGATACCTACCTAAGTATTTAATGGTCGCCAATGAAATCTTATCAAGAAGGGTTGAAATGCGACTCTAGCACGCTCATATATTTATATATGCCTAAAACCTTATAAGCAGGGAAACAAATAGTAGATTGCAGCTGTTAAAATAAGAACCATAGAATGTTTAAGATAATGATCCGGCTAGGATTGATATGGATCTTAGTACACCGTAAATATACATATGTATCTATCGGCAGCAAATATAGAAGAGAATGCATAATATAAGTAGGGGTCCTTCCCAATACCCATGCCTCTGCGCAGTGACCAATCCACTTGTTGGAAGCATGCAAACGTATTTAATATTTAACACTTACCAATAATGAATTGCACTCGAGGATCCATTCCCACTCATGGGAAATAAGCCTCCCAGGCATCATGCAGGTAACACAATAAATTAAAAACTGTCAAAAGAGTGAGTACAGGACCTAGCTCTGCACATACCTCCACTAACATGCGGCCAAACACACATATTAAATAATATATTTTTATGCGTATATATATACACGGAGCTTCCACAATGAAAAAATGCATAAATAATTAACCGGGATCCAACTCCTTCAGCCTCTCCACATACAACACTAATTGGCTAGGCTATCCGATGGATGTATGCACAACAACAACATTAAAACGGTATAATATATAAAACTTAGAAGTCTGCATATAAACCCTCATTTATATGTTATAGAATGGAAATCTACAGAGATCAATTTCCCGTGGCTGCGCATTCATCCAACATGCAGAGGTTTACAATGTAGTTTTATCAATCCAATCTAATGTATAATGTGTTAAAGGAACAACAGTAAGATGAACCAAAATAACAATGAAAGGAATAGAAGATGTAGATCCCATTCTTTGCGCAATTATCCAAAGACATTTAAATATGTAATACATGAAGGTTTGAATGCAGGGTTCAATTTCTCCTGCCCAACGCAACAAGCAATCGGAAACTAAAATAAAAAGAAAGTCTCCAGCATAAACTGGATATCAGAAAATTCCCAAGCATTGGCGCAATCATCCAAATAGTGGCATATGTATGTAATTTATGCAATGAAGGATGTTCCGGGGATCTTATTTCCCAATTCCTGTGCAACAGAGCCAGAGAGGATCTAGAAGTAATTGCATGGATCATTTTCAACAAGAAGCATAGTAAATAAATGAAATGCAAATGCGCAGGGAGCACCCTCCCAAATCAGCACAGCATCAACCACTCATATAATAATAAAATTCACGCCAAGGCAAGGTCATAGACTATACATCCATCAAGAAATAATATACTCTCATCTTGAAAACGCAATAATGAAAGGGATGAACCTCCACCCAACAATGAAAGAGATCAAACTCAACATAGCCATCCAAGAGTCACCCATCTTTTATGTTACCTCTTGTATTATATAAAGTATGCAAGTAGCGGCATTCCAGGCCATGGTCGTCCGACAGACCAGCGGTGAAACGGTTATAAACGTAAGTCTATTAACAAAAGAGACATGAAAGGATACCTTGGTATGTGAAGTCACGGCTCCTCCATCTAATCTACATAAATTGTAAATGTTCTCCAGGGTCGTGGCTTTGGAAGTGAGCTCTGCCATTTCTATCATTAACTATATTTATTAACCACCGTAACTGTATTATATAGGTATTGCCAAAAAGGCCGCCCTTGTCTGGGCTAGAAGCAAAACCCTAAGTGGTATTAAAGTATAGGCGACTACTAACTGAGTGAAGGAAGACGACCATCTAGCCGAGATGGAGTCATGACAGTATCAAGAGGCAGTAAATAAAAAGGTACCCATCCAAATTACTCAACCTGGAATGGACCGTCCATCTCATATTCACGCATCGGGATCAATCTTATAGTATAAATATCAAACTCTGCACTTACTCCTCAAAATACATCACCTTCATCCAACTTCACGCTTATATAATAATAGAAAAACCTACTTTTATAACAAAACCAAAGCCATACCTTTCCCTGGAGAGCCTCACCTTCTCTGGTTAACAACATTTTAGGTAGAAATCAAATCATAGAGGTCAATGTACTCGCAGAGCTGTAACCATTGATCTTCTCCATGAAGTGCCATTTGCAACTTGATAGAGACAAGATAGTTGGTGCCCCCGTAGGATCTAAGAAGCCTTTATGCAATATCATTTACCAAACAGATGGAGAGATCCTCTCCATTGCGACCCTAACAATCTTCTATATCAGCTTTCTTCATTGCTTGTACAGGTGTGGGCCTTCCAATTCAAAAGGAGAACCCGTTGTCTCAAAGATCAGTCCCTCCTTCGGTCGTATCCCTCCACACTTCTGCGCATGCTTTCCCCATGAATGCCCAAATGCAGAAATCAAAGATGAAAATGAAATCTCCACCCAACCATCATGCCCATAATTCCCAAACATGAGACATTTAAAAATAAGAACACCCCCCCCCCCCCGAGTGTCCTCCACCATAGCTCGGTTCAACAATAAGACAGAAAAACTACCCATATAACCAGTTGACAGGTGGTGGCAGCCGAGGAACAAGTGGCAGTTAAAAGAGATTTTTGATACTCCACTCCAAAAAACGGCTCCCACTAAAATATCCACTGTCTCCCCATCGTGGGGTATCTCATGCGATGAGGAGCACACGCTCTCCACTATCATAGCAATGGCGGAGTGGCCATTACTCAATTTTATATATTCAGATACGTGGGATGTAAAAACATAACCCTAGTGAAAATAGGTATACACATATTATTTATTTAAGTATATAAAATTCCATTTCTTTTATGCGTTTAATAGCACCTACGACATAGGATTTCATAATTTAATGATTCTAGTCAACAATTTTCTCATGGATAAATTATCTATTTCTAGATATATATTATGATCTTGTACCATCTTTCAGCCTCTGTATTTGTTCAAGACACACATATATATAATATGTATTTAATAGCTATTATAACTATTATTTGCCTTTCTTAAGGCTATAAAACACACTCATTTTAGTCATAATAATTTAATAATGACCTCAACTATACTCTTATATATATATGATATCTCCCGCTACACACACACACATATATATATAAGGTCCATTTTCATGGCTTACTCATAATAGGATTAGGATAATTAGGTCAAAGTATCTTGATGTCATATGGCTTCATCAGTTTTCATAAGACTTGTTACTTAGATCTTTGTCATAAGTCACCCAATTGTTATAACAGCCGTTAGATTTGCTCTTTCGGATGGTAGGTTAATGCGTGGAATTAGGTCGAAGCCGCATAAGTTTACTATTTAATTATAGTAGTTTAGGTCTTCTACTTAGGGCTAAACTTTATTTGGATGACACCCTAAGATTCTCATGGCTTGTCTACCATCTCATCTTTTCTTTTGGATGGGTTCGGCCATTTATCATTTAGTCACGTTTACTTTTCCTTAATTTTCTAGTCTTAACTAAGACTTATAATCATGACACTGACTCGAGGTCCACTGGTGGGGCCTTGGCCTTGAGCTCCTCACCATGGCCTATTTACATAATTGTAATTATTTTACAAAAATAATAATAATAATTAGGGTTAAATTGGAGGGATGTCACATACCCAATTTTCATAAAAATTTAAAATCCTTCCAAAAGGTCTATTTACTCATAATTACTACGCAGAAGCATAAATTTTTGGCATTTTTAAATTACTATTTAAAAATAAAAACGACATTTAAACATCTCGTAGTTATTTAATTGCCAAAGGCCCATGAATTTGAAAATAAGCGCATGATCTTGCATACACTAGATGGTTTGGGGAATGTGAGATAAGGTAACCTCATACCTGGGAACATAAGCCTCCATGGGGGTGCATTGCCCCAGAATCTGAGTTTTAGAAGGAGGTTGAGAGCTGTCTAAGGGAGGCATACTCAAGATATTACCCTCTCCTCCCTTTCCTTTTTCCTCAACGAGATCTTATTCCAAATGATGGGTATCATCGAGATCTCTTTCTATGCTTGCTAGGGTTTTATAAGAAGATACATTGAGGGGGACAAGGGGGGGATGAACCTTGCCCCCCTGAGGAGGCCATCACATCCTAACCGTCATGACGATCAGAGGAAGAGGCAATCATAAGCTAAAGAAATAATGGAATCAAGCATAACACTTGCTACCGGATCAAGTTTACTGAGCACTCCGCATAATGATTTGGTCTAATAGCATTGTTAAGATGCATTGATTTCAGTGATATTACATTTTGTATGATGTCATTCAATTAAATATACATGTAATTCATCATTAAATTTCATAGAATAAAATGTTACAATGATGCAAATGAGGAAAATTTCCATTGAAACTTGTTTGGGGTTTGACAATCCATAAGTCACAAGGATTAACATTGGAGAAATAAACTATAAATATTGGAAATAAAGAGAGACATGGTCTCGCATTTGAAACAATATCTCTAATTAAGGGTGAATGGTGTTCGAACTCAACCTCCTTTCACATATGATCAATATGAGAAGATGGCAAAGTGGTCAGGAGTGGCTTTAATAAAAGTAGAAGAAGACATATTGAGATGGATCACTTTGTAATATATATGTAATTCATCATTAAATTCCATTGCATTCTATCACATTTATTATCATTTAACATGATTATTACTTTATTACAACTCACCATTTTGATTGTGTAATATTTTTATTTTTATTTTTATTTTGGATGAGATAATTTCAATGTGGTAATTTTGGTTTTTAAGTAACATTGTTTTGATGTGGCCATTGTGATTGGAACCAAGATATATCCATATTAACTCTATCTCTATCAAGCATCGAGAGGGATTGAATCCTTTGAGATGCAAACCTTTCCTCAATTTTAAGTCTCTAAAATGGGTTTGCACCTCAAGGGATTTGATCCCTCTTGGTGCTTGATAGAGATAGAGTTAAGATGGATCTATGCTAGTGTGTATCAAGAAAACAAGATTTGAATGAATGGGGATCCTCTCTACCACCATAAACTATACCATAATCTCAAGAAAAAATGGTGGTGGCAAAGAAAAAAGAAAAGATAATTATAATTCAAAAATTGGTTCATGTATGTAAGAGAATTCAAAATGTTTGCATGTATGTAAGAAGAGGACATATGATAATAACAAATCTCTTTATCCGATACCAATATAGGCCTCTCATAGATATTATATATCTTTAAAGGTGTGGATGTCTGATAGACAAGACAATGTTGGTTGCAGATCAAGATTGAAAGAATGTAGTGGGTTGATTTGAACAAAATGGTTATTTTAGAAGATGCTGCCAAAAGATGTTTAATATGAAAAAAAACCAAATGACCTTGGGCTCTAAATTGGGGTTTATAAATGGGACAAAGAATTCATGGTTGAATCATGAAAAAATTTCGGAAAAGAAAAGCCATGGATAAAAATTATTAAAAAAATCCATAGAAAAATTCAAATTAACTTAAAGTCTAAAAAACCTATAGAAAACTCTGATATTGATCATAAGTCCCCTAGAAAACATTAGAAATATTTTACATATCTAAATTTCAAATACCATGGATGAGAGCCATTTTTTTTAAGAAAACTATAAGAAACAAAATTTTATAATGTGCCACAACTTATGGATGATAGAAGAAACCTTGCAAATTGAAATTACTTTTTGGCAATATTTCACACCTCAAATTCAAGACTCACCACTCTAGCTAGAAACTCATCTATTTGCTTAGATAGAGACCCAAGCCAAAAAATCATTTTTGGGTAAACCTATTTGAGAAACAATTCATTTCAATAGAAATGGTTTATTGATTCTAGAAATAAGAACAACCATAGAAAACTATGGTTTTCATCCTTCCCCATTTCTACATTATTTTTTACCAAAAATGCAAACCACTATTTCGTTTCTTGTAATAGAGGTAATGATAAGTCTACTTCTACATTTTTAGTTTGTATTCATTGTTTAATTTCTTCTTGGAACCTATTTGCAATAGGTAGATCCATTTCAAATTTCCCAACATAAAATTTTCTCAAAATCAACTCTCATAC
This sequence comes from Larix kaempferi, assembly GCA_027924585.1. Taxonomy (NCBI): domain Eukaryota; kingdom Viridiplantae; phylum Streptophyta; class Pinopsida; order Pinales; family Pinaceae; genus Larix; species Larix kaempferi. The sequence continues at coordinate 2,520,522 of BSBM01001467.1, forward strand.
CACCATAATGAATGTTTTTGTTCATAAACTTAATAAATATCGAACAAAGGTAAGATATATAGTTAAAGTCCATAGTATATAAATAATTAATCAATAATATAATAGAAATGAATTATTTACAAGAGACCTCTATGACGATATATTATTCCTTGGTTCTACAGTTTGAAAGGTTACACCATTGAGTGGGTCTAATGGTTAAAAACATGTGTTTCCTCCTATGAGATCACATGTTTAAATCTAGAGGGTGTAGGGTATTTACACCTCCATAGAATTTAGCATGAAAATAGTTGCGCACAAGGGATCCCTTGTCGTATGATGATGATGATGATGATTATGTGTGTGTGTGTGTGTGTGTTTGTTTCTTTCAAGATGCTAAGATTATAGTTTCATGGTGTATGCACTATACCAAAAGTGATATTTGACATGGGGAGGTATATGGCTTAGTGTTCAATGACAATTGTCAAATCCAATTATAACAATGGTTATAAATGGAATGCTTCCATATATTGATTTAGCAATGAATCTTTAAGGATTCTCACTATAAGTATGTGTTTCGATTGAAACATTGACAAGCCTTTTATGACTCTCATCAATTCATGTGTTGGCAACTAAATCAACAAGTTCATTGCTAATTCATAATTTTGCCACTAAAATTGGTGATGATCTCCCAATAGCATTGTGAAAAAACCTCTTAAAATAATAGTGATGATCACCAACCATCACCAAATATGATCCATCCTAAAAATTGATTGGCACCTACCAAATAGTGCATAGTCCCAGTTGACTCCTTGGTGGGATCTTAATCGACTTCTCTCAAAACACTTTAGTCAACTTGTGCATTCTTTAGCAAGGATTGATCATCCTACATGTCCAATGGAATAGATGATTCAAAATACATGTCAAATGACATCTTGATAGTCAATAGACACCAAGTGAATGCCATCGTCATGGCAGTGTGTGTCTCTTCATCTTCTTGTGGCCAATAGTTAACAAGTTGGTTGGTCTTATAATTTTTCATAGTAATTGAAATGTAGTGGGTTGAGAACCCAATCATCCTTTAAAATTTGTCTAAATGTATGTAAGCACATAGAGAGAAGGGGTTTCACCTCGCAAGTACTCTCTATATTATTTGAGTTATCCGACTCTAGTTCACCTATGTATGAGGGTCTGTTGCATTCTTTGAAGGTCGACTTACATAGGAAACTAATCAATACATCAGGTTTTTTCCCTTTGGATTTCTCCATTATCAATTATTATCTTACATATTCATGTGATTGGTATTTTTTTTTCAATCAACTCTATTTGGATTTTGATTGCTTTATAGTTTTCATTAATAAGCTAACTTTTACATGCTTCCAAGATAATAGAGATTTATTCATTCATTCGACTATGTTGTCCCCTATCCTCACCCGGTTCACACATACCATTGGTATCAAAGCACAATATCTAGTAATTATTTTTCTTATTAAATTGTACTAATTCTCTAAGCTTTGCTAAACATTAGTGTAGTTAGCAATCCCATGCATGTTCAAACACACTCATAGAGATGGGGTAAAATATATTTCCATTTCCTTCAACTTTTGAGTAGTTATCTACTCAAAAGTCTAGACCTAGATTGGAATATGAAACTGAGAACAAAAATACCTCTAGTGAGACTGAACAACTCTTATAAATATATATTTCTTAGTAGAGAGAATAAATGTAGGATAATTTCAATGAAATTCTTGCTCAACTTCTCTTGACCATGGATTCTACTTTTACTAGAGACCTAATAGGAACCTTCTTTGGCACAATTGATCCATTTAAGGTTCAAATGAATCTATATATTTCTAATCTAAAAGGAAATATTGATGCAAACACACTTGATAATGGATATAGCAACTAGAATCCTATTTTTTTGTTAACAAGCTTTCTAAGGATGAGATCAACACCATATCTTCCTTGAAAATGTCTAATTTTAAATATTGTTGGCAGGAAAAGATTTCAAATAAACATGATGAATTGAAAAACTCGATTGAAACATGGAGGATATTTTTCAAGCATGTAAGTAACAAACATATAAAAAATTACATCAACAAATTCCATCAACTTGTGTATTGACTTAGAAGCAAGGAAGACAAGAAGTTACTCATCCTTAAATACATTTGTGGGTTATCTCCATCCATCCAACAAGAAATAGAATTCCTTAGTATTTCCAATCTTGTAGAATATTTTCATTGCACCATTAAGTTTGAGGAAATGTTAAAAGGGAAAGAATGTTTCTCAACCAAACCAACTAGTCAACCTTTCGACAAAATGCCTCTATCAATTGTTGGCTCTCACAAATCAAAACAATATACACATTAGACTATTGTTCAATAGAAAGGACAAAATGATAAGAAGCCTTTAAAGAGTAAGTTTCAAGGAAACATAATAGAAAACGTTCAATGGGAAAATGGTTTGATTACCACAACTTGTCTTGGTAGGATGCATCGGAAGACATTCTTGTAATATATATCTATTTTCAACGAAGGTCCAAATCCACATCAAAATGGTGATAGATGTAAATCTATGATTGGATATAATTGTGAAGCATCGATTGCATCCACCTTTTCAACCCTCACAAAATCAACCATTGCTGATGAAGAAGGAAGATTGAATATCCCATACACAAAAATGGGCTAAAGTCAACACATTGCATTTCACTGTGGACAATGGTAGTCAATAGAACATTGCTTTTGAAAATCTTGTGAAGTATGAAATGATATCTTGTTACAAATCCACATCCACATCGTTATAACATTGATTGGATGAAGAAGGACAAGAAATCATAATCACCCAACAGTGCAATCTAGCCTACTCTATTAAGTGTTTCAAGGATAAAGTGGATTGTGGTGTAGCACCACTAGACATCATCTATTGAGATGATGTACTGATTTTCCAAATATTACATCATCTTAGTTGATAATGTAGTATTTGGAAAACCATACCTATGGGACAAGCCTGGCGATTTCCATTTTCGGCTATAGAAGGTGATTGCTAATATCAAGTAATGTTGGTATGGAATTTCTGAATATCAACCAAAGTCTACATTCATTTTGGATTCAACTAATAAAGAAATAAATCTAATTAAACATGCTCATAAATTCATGTTGTTAATGATAAAGCCTCATCATACAATGAATATTAGATAAACTAGTTGAATATTCATTGTTTGACACTCTCAACTTCAAAAAAAAGAGTCAATAGAGTATTTAAGAATATAATGGTGTGTTCAAGGATCTACTTGGAGTACCACTACATCGATAAAGAAAACACTCCATAGATAGTGTTCTAGGTTCTTCATTACACAATGCATATGTTTAAGGAAGGCATGTTTTAGAAAATGAATAAATCCTTAAACAAATTCAAGAACTAATTAAAAAAGGGCATATTTTACCTATCTTCTCTCCTTATGGAATTCCAATCATATTAGTTCCTAATAAATATGGTACATGTAAAATATGCATCGACTATAAGGCTCTCAATAATATCTTAGTAATAATAGGTATCCTCTTCCTAGAATAGATGATATACTTAATTACTTGAAGGATACTAGGTTCATTACCAAACTCAACCTCAAGTCAATATATCATCAAATCCCCATAGATTTTGTAGTGGTTGGAAAATTGATTTTGAAACCAAGGTTTTTTTGAATGGCTAGTCATGCCTTTTGGTATAACTAATGAAATCGCTACACGTATAAGTTACATACATGATGTTCTTTTATTTCTTTTAAGGAAATGAGGCATTGTTACTTAGATGATATACCAATTTACAATAGATCGGGAGAAGAGAATTTGCAACAACTTTAACACTCTCAGACAACATAAAATCTACATAAACTTGGAGGACTATTGTTTTTCTAAGAAGAGTATCAAGAATCTATGATATGTGATCAATTATGCAAGCTTCATGTCAACCCAAAAAATTAAAGTCACCAAGGATTTAGTCACTCCAATAGACATTCATGAGATAAGGAGTTTCCTTGGCTTGGCAATTTTTCATCGCATATTAGTGTTAGGATTCAATCACATTGTTTGGCCAAAGAATTAGTGGACAAAAGAATGTGAAAATTCAATATTCAAATGGAAAACAACACAACAAGCATTTTTTGAACAACTTAAAGATAATATTTGTACATCTCCAATGCTCACTCTATCTGATTAACATTAGTTATTTGAAATAGATATTGATGTTTCATAATATGCTATGGGAGTCGTGGTCACTCAAGTTGGTCACCCAAAATAGTGAATGCCATTATTCATAAGCATTTGACTTATGAAAGGGAGCTATATAATACCATTATGCAATCACTTAAGCAATGGAGACACTACATTTTAGACAAAGAAACGATCATACATACCAACCAAAAGCCTCTACAATTAACCTCTTTATAGTTTAAGTAATGGATAATAAGACAACTCAAGTGGATTAGTGACCTATAAAAATTTCAACTAGTAATTAAGCATAGAAAAGGAAAAGATGATGTAGCTAATGATTGCCTTAATCAACCTCTATTCACTTAATTTTTTACGGTGTTAAGATTTAATGGTTATGACACCATTACTTGATCTCGACTATATGAATATGAATTGAATTTTCATCGGTATATGAATATCTCCATACATGTCGTTTGATTTCCCTTGATTACCACTTCAAGGACAATTCTCTCTACCAGCTCGGACGACCTTTTGTACCTCAAGTTGAGCATCAACAAAAGTTTATTTGGGATGCATTCTACAACAAAACAACATGCCACTTTGGAGTAGTTGTGACTATTATAGTACCATAGTGGTATTTCTATTGGCCCTCACTCAAGTTAAATGTCAATAAATACATATAGTCATGTGTCGTTTGTGCCATCACCAAATCAACAAACCACCAATAGGGTATGTATACATCTTTTCCTATTTCAAATTGACCATTGGACTCTATTTCCATGGACTACTTAACTAGATATCCTATCACCAAGCAGCATCATGATGCAATCCTGGTAGTGGTGGATGGATTTTTAAAATGGTTATCCTCAAAATTTGCAATAAAACTACAACTGCTCAACAGTTAAAACATGACTCTTCTGCAAACATGTATGGAAGCACTATGGTATACTGACTATAATCACCACTGGCTATGATTCCAAATTTGTCAACACCTTTTGGAAGACATGGTGGCAACATATTGACACCCAACTTTCTAAGTCAACGACATTAGATCATGAAACCAATTGGCAGACAAAATTTATAAATAACATGGTGGTACACTTTCTTCACAGGTACAACCACAAGCCTCACAAAAAAATGGATGAGTCTCCCATACATTCAACACAACTACAATCAAGATTAGAACATTCCATATGAAAGATTCCTATTGAGATATATTATGGATTCATCCCTCAATGCATATCGATTTGGTTAGTATATTGATTGTTTATGTCCATTTAGGCTATGAGCAACGAGGCAAGCTTAGAACATTCCATATGAAAGAGTCCTATTGAGATATATTATGGATTCATCCCTCAATGCTTATCGATTTAGTTAGTATATTGATTGTTTATGTCCATTTAGGCTATGAGCAATGAGGAATCAACAAGGAACTCAAGTTCAAGTTAAGGTTTGTGAGATTCAAAATCCAATACAATATATTTTGCAGAAAGCTAGTGAAAAACTCAATGCTTGACATAACAAGAATTGTGTTCCTAATTCATTTAAAATTTTGGGGATCATGTATGGTTGAATCTATAAAATGGAAGATTTAGTAGCCCATATAAGAATCTAAATCCTTTGCTATATGGTCCAAACACCATACTTGGGAAAATTGGGGGAAATGATTTTAACCTCAACATTTTACCATACCTAGCCTTACATCTAGTATTCAATATGGACTTGCTTCAACCATATTTTGCACCATTGTTGAAACATACTAACTTTCAACTTGAAGGGATAGAGGGAATCCACCTAGATGTTCAAGAGCTAGTTATAGCCAACACCATTGTTGAACAACAAGAATGCCATTAATGGGACATATAGAGCTACCTTGTTTCAAGTTGCTAAAGTAAGATAAATCCTAGCTAAAGGAAAGTGGTTTCAATCATTGAAATGGGACAATAAAATTTATCACATATTTGTTTTAGGATTTAGCCACATTTTTTGGGTAGTGAATCAATTGAATAAGGTAGGTGGAAAGACGATATTCAAATGGAAAACAATACAATAAGAATATTTGAAAATTTTAAAGACAATCTTTGTACATTTCTAGTGTGGACTCTACCTAATTTACAACAACCATTTGAAATAGATATCGATAGTTCAGAGTATGTTATGGGAGTTACAATCAATATAGCTAGTCACCCAACAACATTCCATTCTAGAAAAATTAATGATATAGTTTATAAGTATACGACATATGAAAGGGAACTCTATTCCCTTATGCAAGCACGTGATCAATGGAGACACTATATTATAGGTAAATAAACAATTATTCATAGCAACTGGAAAGCCTCTACAGTTTTCCTTCATAAGATAAGTTGCAAACAACAAGACAACTCAAGTGGACTAGTTTATTATAAGGAAAATACATTGTAACAGTGGATTTCCTTAGTTGAAACAACTACTCACTTTACTTATTACGGTGTTAAGTATGCATGGTTATGACACCATTACTCAGCCTCGAATATGTGAAGACGCTGCTGATTTTTAATCAATTTTTCATCCTCTCTAAAAACATTTGTGGATTTCCATTGACTACCACTTCAAGGACAATTATCTCTACAAGCTAGGACAACTTCGTCTCCCTCATGTTGAGCATCGATAGAACCCTATTTGGAATGCACACTACAACAAAACAACATCCCACTTTGGAGTAGTTAAGACTCTTAGAGAATGGAAAATATATTTCTATTGGCCTACACTCAATTTGAATGTTGATAAATACATCAAGTCATGTGGTTTATGCCATTAGGAAGCCAAAAAACTATTGATAAGTTATGTAAACACCCTTTCCAACACCAGATTGACCATGGGACTGTGTTTCCATTAACTATTTAACTATATATCATGTCACCAAACACCAACATGATGCAATCTTAGTTTGTAAGTATTTGACTTATGAAAGAGAACAATATTCCCTTGTGCAAGCATTTAAGCAATTGTTGGTGCTTGGAAAAATCCTTGTGCCGACAATAGGGATTCTCCCTAATGAAAATTCCCAACTAGACTATTCACTATTTGGAATGGGAAATCTATTGGCACAAGGTTAGACCGCATGAAGTGCGGAAGCCAACAGCAGCAAAGAAGGACCATCCATGGAAGAAAGGACCATTCGCAGAGAACAAGGAGCCGACGAAAGTGCAAGATTAGTTTAGTTAGTTAGAAAGGGTCGTTTGGACCATTTTGTAACCGCCATAGTTGGCTATAAATAGGACTATGAATGTAAGACTAAGGGCATCCGAGAATGATAGCACAAGTTGATCAATAACCGAGCGAATGACTTTTGTGATGTTTTGCTCTGTTTTCGGCAGGTTTGTATGGATCTGCGATAAGGTGTTTTGAACTATCCCTACGAAGGTTAATCCCACAGGTTTTTGATGAGTTGATGCATGAATATGTTCAAATATGTCTCTTTTATCTCTGTTTATGTCCTACGTGAATTTTTTTATTTTGTAATTTCTTATTGATGCGATCGCCAGTTTTAACATGTTAATGTGAATGTTGATTACATAGTGAATATGCGAATGATGAATCTATAAATCATGTTGCGAATGTAAATCTTTGGTTTCTGTAGCAATAGAGTCTGAATAGGTGCATGTCCTCTCCCCACTATGGAAACCTGGTTCTTGCAGCCCCCTTAACCATCTCGGGTGAGACTTCACTCGCTTCACGGGTGTTGCTGGAAAGGGTAAAACCTTTCTGGGTCGTTGTTTAAGGGTGTTTGGTTGGTGTTTGTTGACGACAGTGCAAAGTGAACCCCTGTCGATAGAACTATGTCAACAAATGGTTCCATTGCTAGGACCCTGAAGAAGAAAGAAGAGTATATGCTGTGGCACCTGACGAAACCAGAGATTCAGGATTGGTTTGACAAGAAGACAAAAGAGTTCGTGGAAGGAGAAAATCAGAACCTTGGGAAGACGATGAGTAGTTGGTTGGAAAAGCATATCTATTATGATATCCATGAAGTATTCTTCTATGAATTCTTGGTATTGTTGCACGAGTGGTTGGTGCAGCTGACCTTTCAGAAGAACCATTTCCAAGGAGGTGAACCTAACCATTGGACTCCATAACCGACCCAACAACTAAAATGGGTCGAAAAAAGGGTATCAAGGGATGTTGACTTCTGGGTAGACAATATCCTAGAGGGATACATCACTGAGTTTTCCGTTGATACAATCAAATCGTATAGCGACGCAGAAAGGAAATTGTTCAAAGGACCTAGAGGGAGATTCCTGCTATTGTTGAAGTTGTGGATTAAGATGCTCGAATGTGAAAAGGGTATACTGAAGATGAATTCCGATGAGTAGAAGATCAGTGTGTGGAAGTTGTGGGTACCACGTGAATGCAGGTCCGATAGAAAGATGCGGGGTAGATGGACATAAGCGACAACAAATTTTTAAGGGAGGCTGAAGAATATTGTGGTACCTTGAGGAGTGGGGTGATATTTCGACGACCAGAGAAGAAGAGGAGGACTGACAGAGAGTCTCTTGAGGGGACCGGAATGGAAGACCATGAAACAGGACCACAAGGGACGAAGCGACTGTTATCACATATATAGTAGCCGGGCTACCATACATTATTTTTCAGAGCACATTTCAGCCAGTTCCTTTACTTTGAGATGATGAGATGAGCAGCTATCTTTGGATCACTATCAGATTGTGGATAGCAGTTGTATTCCCCATGCCATGACTGAGTCTCAGGACACTCAGAGAGATGACCGATGTAGCCATTATACCATTGGTACAGAGCAGTCAGTAGTGCCCAGAGTTACAGCAGCAGTTTGGGAGGACAGATGATGGTACAGGTTGATGAGCATTCAGGTATATGACTCAGCAGGTATATCATGGTGTTATGGTTAGATTGCTTTTATACTTATTCTTATAGCATGTCTTAGCACTCAGTGTCATGATCTGGCGATCATATAGATATTTGGACCTGGTTGATCTATTATATATATTATATTGTCCCTACTCAGACTTAGAAGTTCACTATTCATACTCATTGGTATGTACCCTCCTTAGGGAGAATAGAGGTGATCATTCCACCATATCTTGGCTTGCTAGTGTTGGCTCCATTATTCATTGTCTTCATCCATCCATGGCCTACCTTCTAGTTTATCACCTTGACTTACTACTTGACTAGTGACATGGAGGATCTTTTCCCCACTGTAGCCTCTGTATTGGATGAGCTTCCCTGTTTATTGTGTCTCGGCTCTGAGTTGGTGACAAAACTTGCCTATGGCGAGTTGGAGTTCCTTGTGAATTCCCCCTAGTCACTAAAGTTGTGTTGGCTAAACCTGAAACTTTTAGTGCTGCCATGAATACAAAATCTGGAAAAATGAAATGCTATATCTTGTATGAAAAGCCCATTCATGCAATGTGTTTCTAAACACACATGAATGAAAGGCATGCCAAATGAAAATGGCTATGAAAATAAAATGTTATATCTTGTGGAAAATAAATACCTAGGTAAACAAGCTGTCCATGACACAACTAGAAGTGCTCAGGTAAACAAGTGCCTTAAAAACACACCTGCAGCAGAAAGCCTAAAATAAATGTAAATCTATGCAATGTGTTTATAAACACACATAGATCAAGGCTATGGAAACTTCAGGCCCAAAAAGCAATGGAACTTAAAAGCTATATCTAAACAATTGTTGGCCTTATTTGTATTATGGATTGTGCGCATCTGTGAAGGTGAATAAACCCTCTTTAAACAATTCATCCATTTGTGAGACACCGCCATTCCCTGTGTTATTGCTCATTCAGTATATACTATGGTGTATTCCCTTTCCCTTGCCAAAGTGTCACAAAGTCAAGACAGTTAAGTCATCCCTTAGCCTAGCCAGTTAATTTAAGCCTTCACCCTTCACTAGCAAATTGATCACAACTATGAAGTGAGTATGATCCTGAAATTCTAGTCTGAGTAATAATAATAATTAACGACACTATATATTTGGATTTACATCGCCAGTCATGATTACTCTGTGTTATAATTGTTATTTGAATAAGTTGTAGAGCATATATTAACCTTAACACTTTGCAGACGCTATTGATGATGATCTGAGTCATATTTGATCTTGGTTAGACCTAGTTTGACCATGGAGGACCATGGGACATGAGATGTTGGACCTTATGATGATATGGATAGATGATATATGGTCTATGTATACATACATGATGACTCTATGCAGTAGCTACAGGGTTATGATGATGATTCTGGGGTTGCAGCAGTGTTTGTATATGTACAGCGCATTATTATTGGCCTTGATCCGGTATATTGGATATTTATTTTGATCATGCAGAGATTCATATGGTGTATGAGTACACATCTTGGATGGATTTGGACCTTCTGAGTCCAATGGGACAGTTTGTTTTCAGTTCCGGGCACTTACAGTGATGATTTAGCCTCAGTAGGCTGTCCTAGTGCAGTTTTGGTCTGTCGGAGGCCCTGTCGGAGCAGATGTGATTTTTATCCGATTGACCTAGGGCGCTGATGATGGAGGGGGTGGTCCAGCCACTTGTTTTTACCATATTACCCCCCTTCCGGACACACTAGTTCCCTCACCTTGACAGCGCCAGCACTCCAGGAGGCTGTTTGGGGCAGTTTCACGCTTCCCGAGGCATTTCAGGATTGGTAGAAATGGCTATTGAGGAAATCGATTTGGGATACTGAGGCAAATTTATGGCATGGGATGATCAGTGATGATAGATCGGGACCTTCCACACCTTCTCCAGCAGTTTCAGCTTCATCGGGGCCCGCATCCATCACTTATGGCACTTTCTGTGGATTTTTGAGGTCTTTTGAGGACCACGACTTCACTATGGAGGCACGATTTGGTACATTCATGATTATTTTTTTGGTTATTGTGCTATGGGGATTGACCAAGGAGGGATAAAATTACCCCTTGGACCCACCATAAGCCTCTTATGATATTTTGTCATCATGATTTGGTGGGATTCCCCTCTCGTAGGGCGATTTTGTCCACTTACATTATATTTTATTAGTGATCCATGTATTTTATTGTTGAGCTCATCTCAACCATTGATTAGATCATGAGATATTTTAATCTTAGCCGCTCATGTAAAAAGTGGTTAGGATTGTACTCTCTCCCCATCCTATTTAAGGAGGGAGCCTCTCATTGTAAAATTCATCTAGAGATTTTTGGCTCTTGGCTCTTGGAATAAAATTTCTACCTTTTGGAGCACATGCTTGGATTGGAGTGAATGTTGGTTGTTTCGATTGTAAATGCTATTGTCCATTGCACTGGAGGATCTATTGTAGCTATCTTGCATATTTGCCATATTTTATTTACAGGTTAAGAGGGCGATTTTGGACAAGGGCGAATTGGTGGGGAGGCTTGCCCTTCAATCTTGGAAGAAGTCGTTTTGGATTTGACAGGGAGTAGTTTTGCCTTTGTGTCAACTATTCTATGTTTCTCTCTCTCTCTTGCTTGTATCTACCTTCGATTTGTTAAACTGATTGATGCTTTGCTCCTTGGCTTGACAGGTTAGAAGGAATTACATGTGGCTTGGAAAAATTGATTTGGCAAGAGGGCTTCAACAATTCTCCATTTGATCTTTGGCAAAGTAATCCTTGTCTCAACTAGCATTCATCTCTTCATCCAGGTATGTTCCAAGAGGTATGATCTTCTCTTCCTTGAATCTTCCATAATTTCTAGATCATAAAAAAAAACCTTAATCAAATTAAAACCCTTGTTTTTGGTATTTTTCAGATCTACTTAGATCTAGCCTTGCGATTGAAAAGATATTAAAAACCCACCTCTATAGGATCCACCCCTAGTTGGATCTATAGTTTGGTGGTGATTGGCTAAAAATTGACACACTTTTCAATGCAAAAAGCCCTCTTGAACCTAAATCGATTTTCCTAAGAGAAGCTTGTTGGGTTAGATCTAGCACATGGGTAGGTGAGATCTCACTTGATTTGGAATCTAGACACTTGATAACCTATACCCACATCTTTACTTTGGTGAAAACTACCTTGTGGACATCTCTCCATGTTTTAAGGGGTTGAAACCCCCTTTTGATCTTCTTGGTACCTTAAAACTTAGATCTACTAAGATCTAGCCATTCAATTCACTTGAAATTTTGAAGATACATAGATCGGGGTACTAGCCACTTGGATCTACAGTTTGGTGGCCATTGGACTTGATTTGGTCCACCAAACCCATCTTTTGCCCTTCCTTGAGCAAGTCGCACCCCCTTGAAGTTTTGAGTTGGTCCACTTCTAGGAAGTGGGTGTTGGAGATTTTCGTGGATTTGGAATGCCCATGCCTTGAAACCTAGGTCTATACTGCCCTTTTGTCAAGATCTGCCTTGAGGATTGCATTCCTTGTTTTAAGGGATTGTGGTCCAGTTTTGGTCTTCACCTAAAAACCTAGATCTAGTAAGATCTAACCATTGGATCTCATTCAACCCACTTGACTTGGCTTCTAGGTGTCCCGATCTACACTTTGACATCCTTCTTGACTCAATTAGCCCACTTAACAAGGCACTAGTACATCACCAAGCAAGTCGCACTCCTTGGGATTTGTGTCAAACCCTAGATCTAGTACATGGGTACTCCTATAACCAACTCAAACTCATAGATCTAGCCTACATCTAACCTATAGCACCAACCTCACACATAAATTCACCTTGTGGGCCTACCTAGAATCATTTCACACTTCCCAAGAACACAAGACCCACTTGTGTAAGCTTATGGTACTACACCTAGTAATCATACCCCATCAAGTGGCCTAAACCATACATAGGTTGAAACACTAACTATCCATTACACCACCTTCAACCATTCCTTAACTCTTAGGTCCACTTAGCCTTGCATTGGTTTCCGTAACTCATTATTTACCTACCCTTAGAAACCTCTGTTTGGATCCAATCCACTGTGATTGGGGTATAGGGTCTCCCCCTTGGTCTAGTTACACTTTGACCTAAAGCGAAGAGTGCCTCGGTTGACGTGACTCCCACATTGCATTGGGAACCGTGGCATCTCTTGGGTCACCTCTTTAGTTGCCTGCCTCCTCTACCGTCCCGGATGGGATACCTCTAGGGGAAACTACAAGTTGTGTGATAACATTTTTGGCGCCGTTGCCGGGGAGGTAGAGGCCTACCTTGGTTCAACACACCTTTGTGTCTCATTTTCTCCCTGCACTTTAAACGACATACATCTTGGTAGAAGAGTTTTAAAGTCTACCTGGCGAATCCACATAAGCGACTCCACTGGTGATCGATCCTATCATTATCTAGATCCCATGGGGTGCATCTTTTTGTATTTAGGTTTTTGATTTAATAATAAAAAAATTAAAAAATTAAAAAAATTAAAAATTAAAAAAATTAAAAATTAAAAAAATTAAAAATTAAAAAAATAAATTTTTGCCATCCATGGCTGCTTCTGAGCGGCCTAGGACTTTTGGTCGTTTGAAAGTTTTTGACTTCTCAAAAATTGTTGGGTATCCTCATCACATCCCTCATCAAGCCCATGAAAGGTTGTCTAAATTTGATGGAAGTCATGAAGTATCTGCTAAAAGACACCTTGAACTTTTTAGGGAAATTATTAAAGATTTATCCATAACCCATGAGGATGTGTGTATGAAACTATTGGCTTCGTCCTTCAAAGAAAGAGCTGAGATCTGGTTCTTAAATTTGAAGACCAATAGCATTTCCGGATATGACATGTTTGAGCAAAGTTTCTTAGAAAGATGGGGAAGTGAATCCGATGATATATATTTTTCAAATCAAAACCTTCCCCTTTTTGATCCTATTGTTGAATCTGTTAATAATCAAACATCAAGTGAATTGTCAACATCCGAAGATGACCCCTCCTGCTCAATTTCTTTTGAGGATAAGTCTTCCACTTTTGAGTTGATTGATAGTCAAATCCATAATCATTGTATAAATCATAAGTTTTCAAAATTCTTTTTAGGTAGCCCTAGTCTTGATCCTGAGGAAATTTCTGAGGATGAGCCTTTAGTCAGTCGGTCTATTGAAGTTCCTCCCTCAGAGAAACTTGTTAATCATTCTATCATTAACAATCATTCAATTCTTTATCACCTTATTGAAGAAGAAGAAAGTGGAAACATTGACCAAGACCCTTTAGTAGTGCTTTCACATGATCATTGTGCAAATAATCAGGATGTTCTAAATAAATTTGTTAATTTTATCCCTGATCAATTTAATGAAAATGATCAAGTATCCTCTTGTGATTTTAATGATGAATCAATAGAAGGAGAGGATGAGCCAGTAGATCATACTAGATGCTCTAATCTTTGTTCCACTTCTTATAATGAGTCTTTAAATTTTTCCATCCTTAATCAAGACAACTTAGAGTTAGATAGCTATGGTCAATCTTGTCCTCAGATTGTAAATATTAAACTTGATCAAAAGATTAAAATCATTCATACAGTAAAGAGCGCTTTCTTTTGTCAAAATCCAAGGTCAAACTTATTTATTCATTTGGGAGAATTTTCATATTTGCAGTCCACCCTCCCTTCCCAACTCTTTCAATCATCTTTGGGTTGGTGCTCTAGTCAATTTTTTGCCTTGGAATTTTTCAATAGGAAGTATATGCACGATTACATAATTGGAGAAAAAACACATCATTTCCCTTTTCAGTCACCTTGGAACAATAACGCTTGTTGTCAAATTAGCAATCATTTTTGGTGGCTAGAAAAGGTGTTTAAAGATCAATTTCATCTTTTCTCCATTTTTGAGCATCAAGTGGGCCTAGTTTTAATTTTTCATCTTTTAAACCTTGATTTGTCCCCACTTGGTTTCTATTTGATCATCAGTCCCAAGGAGAATCAAATTGAATATGTGAAAGAAGTAAATGAAGAAGTTAATTTGTGTGAAAATGAATCGAATCACATGTCTTATGTCTTCCCTCCATCCATCCCTGAGTTTAACTTGCATAAATTTTATGATCCTATCAGTTCTTTGATGGAGGATGTTTGCATCAGACAGTCTTCTCTTTGGCATAATTTCATATTGCATCATTTAAACCATTCTTCAATGTTTGAACAGGTCAGGAAGATTGTGCTCTCAAATTTGCTAATCTTTAGCCCGATCTTGACTTGTTCTATTATCAAAAATCAAATAAGAATCATTAACCTGTTTGATGAATGGTTACACTGGATTTATGATTTTACCTAACATTTATGCTAATTGGTTAGAGTAGGGTAGGTAGGTCTTGAATAAGCTCACTTGAGCAGTAGGATTTGTGTGATTTTTCTTCTGTGTGATGAGTATTGTCCCTTTTTCTTTTCTGCCTGAGTTGAGTCTTGCTCCTTCCTAAGCTTGTCTCTTCTCCTGCATGCATTTAAGAAATTGTAGTTAGCATTTCTATTGTTGGCTGCCTGTGCAAGTTGAGATTGCCTGATTTACTCTTTTCCTCCTGCACAGTAAATAAAAATGATAAATGAAAAATATATGCCATGTTATTTATATTTATATTTTGGTACATTTCAGTTTATGCTTTAGACTAGATTTCAGTTCAATTTTATTTTATATTTGTCCCATACATGCTCCATGATGGTATTCTAGTGTTTGTAAGAGCAGGAACAGGTGCAAGATAAAAGCTGAAAGCAAGGATGGTGCAGTGCTGGATTGAAGATTGATGCAGAGCAGTTCGAGACCAGAGATTCTGAGGTTCTCAAGCGCTCTCTCCCTTAGAGCACTTGTCCCAGCTGGAGCCAGATGTTATCACATATATAGTAGCCGGGCTACCATACATTATTTTTCAGAGCACATTTCAGCCAGTTCCTTTACTTTGAGATGATGAGATGAGCAGCTATCTTTGGATCACTATCAGATTGTGGATAGCAGTTGTATTCCCCATGCCATGACTGAGTCTCAGGACACTCAGAGAGATGACCGATGTAGCCATTATACCATTGGTACAGAGCAGTCAGTAGTGCCCAGAGTTACAGCAGCAGTTTGGGAGGACAGATGATGGTACAGGTTGATGAGCATTCAGGTATATGACTCAGCAGGTATATCATGGTGTTATGGTTAGATTGCTTTTATACTTATTCTTATAGCATGTCTTAGCACTCAGTGTCATGATCTAGCGATCATATAGATATTTGGACCTGGTTGATCTATTATATATATTATATTGTCCCTACTCAGACTTAGAAGTTCACTATTCATACTCATTGGTATGTACCCTCCTTAGGGAGAATAGAGGTGATCATTCCACCATATCTTGGCTTGCTAGTGTTGGCTCCATTATTCATTGTCTTCATCCATCCATGGCCTACCTTCTAGTTTATCACCCTGACTTACTACTTGACTAGTGACATGGAGGATCTTTTCCCCACTGTAGCCTCTGTATTGGATGAGCTTCCATGTTTATTGTGTCTCGGCTCTGATTTGGTGACAAAACTTGCCTATGGCGAGTTGGAGTTCCTTGTGAATTCCCCCTAGTCACTAAAGTTGTGTTGGCTAAACCTGAAACTTTTAGTGCTGCCATGAATACAAAATCTGGAAAAATGAAATGCTATATCTTGTATGAAAAGCCCATTCATGCAATGTGTTTCTAAACACACATGAATGAAAGGCATGCCAAATGAAAATGGCTATGAAAATAAAATGTTATATCTTGTGGAAAATAAATACCTAGGTAAACAAGCTGTCCATGACACAACTAGAAGTGCTCAGGTAAACAAGTGCCTTAAAAACACACCTGCAGCAGAAAGCCTAAAATAAATGTAAATCTATGCAATGTGTTTATAAACACACATAGATCAAGGCTATGGAAACTTCAGGCCCAAAAAGCAATGGAACTTAAAAGCTATATCTAAACAATTGCTGGCCTTATTTGTATTATGGATTGTGCGCATCTGTGAAGGTGAATAAACCCTCTTTAAACAACTCATCCATTTGTGAGACACCGCCATTCCCTGTGTTATTGCTCATTCAGTATATACTATGGTGTATTCCCTTTCCCTTTCCAAAGTGTCACAAAGTCAAGACAGTTAAGTCATCCCTTAGCCTAGCCAGTTAATTTAAGCCTTCACCCTTCACTAGCAAATTGATCACAACTATGAAGTGAGTATGATCCTGAAAGTCTAGTCTGAGTAATAATAATAATTAACGACACTATATATTTGGATTTAGATCGCCAGTCATGATTAATCTGTGTTATAATTGTTATTTGAATAAGTTGTAGAGCATATATTAACCTTAACACTTTGCAGCAGCTATTGATGATGATCTGAGTCATATTTGATCTTGGTTAGACCTAGTTTGACCATGGAGGACCATGGGACATGAGATGTTGGACCTTATGATGATATGGATAGATGATAAATGGTCTATGTATACATACATGATGACTCTATGCAGCAGCTACAGGGTTATGATGATGATTCTGGGGTTGCAGCAGTGTTTGTATATGTACAGCGCATTATTATTGGCCTTGATCCGGTATATTGGATATTTATTTTGATCATGCAGAGATTCATATGGTGTATGAGTACACATATTGGATGGATTTGGACCTTCTGAGTCCAATGGGACAGTTTGTTTTCAGTTCCGGGCACTTACAGTGATGATTTAGCCTCAGTAGGCTGTCCTAGTGCAGTTTTGGTCTGTCGGAGGCCCTGTCGGAGCAGATGTGATTTTTATCCGGTTGACCTAGGGCGCTGATGATGGAGGGGGTGGTCCAGCCACTTGTTTTTACCATATTACCCCCCTTCCGGACACACTGGTGTCCTCACCTTGACAGCGTCAGCACTCCAGGAGGCTGTTTGGGGCAGTTTCACGCTTCCCGAGGCATTTCAGGATTGGTAGAAATGGCTATTGAGGAAATCGATTTGGGATACTGAGGAAACGTTATGGCATGGGATGATCAGTGATGATAGATCGGGACCTTCCACACCTTCTCCAGCAGTTTCAGCTTCATCGGGGCCCGCATCCATCACTTATGGCACTTTCTGTGGATTTTTGAGGTCTTTTGAGGACCACGACTTCACTATGGAGGCACAATTTGGTACATTCATGATTATTTTTTTGGTTATTGTGCTATGGGGATTGACCAAGGAGGGATAAAATTACCCCTTGGACCCACCATAAGCCTCTTATGATATTTTGTCATCATGATTTGGTGGGATTCCCCTCTCGTAGGGCAATTTTGTCCACTTACATTATATTTTATTAGTGATCCATGTATTTTATTGTTGAGCTCATCTCAACCATTGATTAGATCATGAGATCTTTTAATCTTAGCCGCTCATGTAAAAAGTGGTTAGGATTGTACTCTCTCCCCATCCTATTTAAGGAGGGAGCCTCTCATTGTAAAATTCATCTAGAGATTTTTGGCTCTTGGCTCTTGGAATAAAATTTCTACCTTTTGGAGCACATGCTTGGATTGGAGTGAATGTTGGTTGTTTCGATTGTAAATGCTATTGTCCATTGCACTGGAGGATCTATTGTAGCTATCTTGCATATTTGCCATATTTTATTTACAGGTTAAGAGGGCGATTTTGGACAAGGGCGAATTGGTGGGGAGGCTTGCCCTTCAATCTTGGAAGAAGTCGTTTTGGATTTGACAGGGAGTAGTTTTGCCTTTGTGTCAACTATTCTATGTTTCTCTCTCTCTCTTGCTTGTATCTACCTTCGATTTGTTAAACTGATTGATGCTTTGCTCCTTGGCTTGACAGGTTAGAAGGAATTACATGTGGCTTGGAAAAATTGATTTGGCAAGAGGGCTTCAACAATTCTCCATTTGATCTTTGGCAAAGTAATCCTCGTCTCAACTAGCATTCATCTCTTCATCCAGGTATGTTCCAAGAGGTATGATCTTTTCTTCCTTGAATCTTCCATAATTTCTAGATCATAAAAAAAAAACCCTAATCAAATTAAAACCCTTGTTTTTGGTATTTTTCAGATCTACTTAGATCTAGCCTTGCGATTGAAAAGATATTAAAAACCCACCTCTATAGGATCCACCCCTAGTTGGATCTATAGTTTGGTGGTGATTGGCTAAAAATTGACACACTTTTCAATGCAAAAAGCCCTCTTGAACCTAAATCGATTTTCCTAAGAGAAGCTTGTTGGGTTAGATCTAGCACATGGGTAGGTGAGATCTCACTTGATTTGGAATCTAGACACTTGATAACCTATACCCACATCTTTACTTTGGTGAAAACTACCTTGTGGACATCTCTCCATGTTTTAAGGGGTTGAAACCCCCTTTTGATCTTCTTGGTACCTTAAAACTTAGATCTACTAAGATCTAGCCATTCAATTCACTTGAAATTTTGAAGATACATAGATCGGGGTACTAGCCACTTGGATCTACAGTTTGGTGGCCATTGGACTTGATTTGGTCCACCAAACCCATCTTTTGCCCTTCCTTGAGCAAGTCGCACCCCCTTGAAGTTTTGAGTTGGTCCACTTCTAGGAAGTGGGTGTTGGAGATTTTCGTGGATTTGGAATGCCCATGCCTTGAAACCTAGGTCTATACTGCCCTTTTGTCAAGATCTGCCTTGAGGATTGCATTCCTTGTTTTAAGGGATTGTGGTCCACTTTTGGTCTTCACCTAAAAACCTAGATCTAGTAAGATCTAACCATTGGATCTCATTCAACCCACTTGACTTGGCTTCTAGGTGTCCCGATCTACACTTTGACATCCTTCTTGAATCCATTAGCCCACTTAACAAGGCACTAGTCCATCACCAAGCAAGTCGCACTCCTTGGGATTTGTGTCAAACCCTAGATCCAGTACATGGGTACTCCTATAACCAACTCAAACTCATAGATCTAGCCTACATCTAACCTATAGCACCAACCTCACACATAACTTCACCTTGTGGGCCTACCTAGAATCATTTCACACTTCCCAAGAACACAAGACCCACTTGTGTAAGCTTATGGTACTACACCTAGTAATCATACCCCATCAAGTGGCCTAAACCATACATAGGTTGAAACACTAACTATCCATTACACCACCTTCAACCATTCCTTAACTCTTAGGTCCACTTAGCCTTGCATTGGTTTCCGTAGCTCATTATTTACCTACCCTTAGAAACCTCTGTTTGGATCCAATCAACTGTGATTGGGGTATAGGGTCTCCCCCTTGGTCTAGTTACACTTTGACCTAAAGCGAAGAGTGCCTCGGTTGACGTGACTCCCACATTGCATTGGGAACCGTGGCATCTCTTGGGTCACCTCTTTAGTTGCCTGCCTCCTCTACCGTCCCGGATGGGATACCTCTAGGGGAAACTACAAGTTGTGTGATAACAGCGACCTTATTACGATGAGGAAGAAAGTGAACAGCCTACCCCAGAAGCCGAAGAAGGACGGACCTTAAGCTACAACGTACCTTCAACTCTTCGCACAACTCAGAAATTTATAGGAAGAAATGCAAATAATTCACAGAGCTATCCTACATGCCAGGACAATAGTAAGAGTAGCGGATCAGTAAATAATAATAGTAGAAGCGCAAGAATGGCAGGTGACGACACACAGATGCCAACTTTCCAGGGAAACGGGACCGAGGATCCCAAATAATACTGGTTTTTGTGTGAGGTAGTATGGACCATGAAACATGTTCAAGACGAAAACATCAAAAACGGACAGCAAGCGACGACCCTCGGGGCCTTGCGCTAGACTGGTATATGAAATTTACTAAGGTACCGACAGGAACTCAAGATAAAAAATTTCCATGGATCAAGGCGGGGATGATCGATGAATTTAGAAAACCAAAATCCAAGTCGCCATTACTGAGCTCAAGGAAATCAAGCAGTTTCCAAACGAATTAGTATGGGAATTCAACCAGTAGTATAAAACACTAATGGAAAAGTAAGTTTCGAGATGAGTGGTATGCAACATAAAGAGTGGTTTATCATTGGGTTGGTACCACACATTCATGGGCCGCTGATGCAACAGAAGGTAGCGACTCAGGCAGAAGGGCTGGAAATTGAAATGAAGCTGGAGGATTCATCGATTGGTGAAACAGGTGTAGGCATGGATCAAATACAAGTGTAGTTGGAAAATTTGACGATCCAGTTACAAGATATTAAAAAAGGAAAAGAATCCTGTGAAGACATATGGTGCACTAGATGCAAGACGGAAGGACATCACAAGGATCAGTGCCCACAATTTTGAGAGTATTTACAATCGGGCACACGGAATCCCCTCAATCATGGATGGATTCCTTGGTGTCGCGTCTATCAGACGAGAGGACATCGACCGGAAAAATGTGTGTACCTATAGAAGATGGTGTCGAAGCCAGTGAATTTGTATTGCAAATTCTATCGATCAGTTTGCCATGATGAAAAAATTGTAGGGCTTACGACCTACTCCAAGAAAGGACTGCGGATACATTCTTCATGAAAGGAGAGGAGCAAGTGTCGGTACAGCAACAACAACAATACAATCAACAACAGCCTCAATATAATCCGCAAACGTGGTATGATCATTCGCAATATGGTCAATCGCAGTATGGTAAACCGCAATATCCACAACAACAATTTAAACCACTGCAATACGGTCAACCCAAATATACACAACCGTAGTACCCGCCATACGGGTCACTCCGAGGAGGGTTCAAAGGGGGGTTCCGTGGAGGCCTAGGTGCTAGTGTCAGCCAAGGAGGAGCTGCTGGATGAGGTCAAGGACCAATCATATGTTACAATTGTGGTCAGCAGGGGCATTACCAGAGGGATTTCCCGAATCCAACCCCACAATGCACTTACTGCAGCGCTGTGGACCATGGTGTTGAAGACTGTCCTCAGCTCATCACGAAGTGGAAAACTAAGAACCTACGCCCGCCTCCACCAAATAAGAATCAGAACTAGAATCCACCACCAGCAGTACAGAAGATATCTGCAGAGGTCAGAAGTCAAAATGCGACTATAGAAATAGTAACTCGAGGAAGAGTCATGACAGGGGCCAACATGGCACAGGCTAGTGTCCAACTGACAGCAAGAAAACAAGTCACATTCAATGCAGAAGTAGAAAGGGATATTTTATTGAAAGCAGAGGAGGAAATGAGGCAGTTGAGGAAGCCACCTCTTCACCAGAAAGAAGTTACTTATGACATGCCACTGACAATTGACACAATGAATTCACAGAAAAAGGATAACACCTTAAGAGCCTTTCTAGAGAGTTTCCTGGAGCTAGAAAAATATCAGGACACACTGGCAAAAATCTCCAACCTGCTGCATCGACGAAAGGGTGCACGATAAGATCGAACGATCAATCGAATACACAAGAGAAAGACAGGAAGATAAATGCGTATGTCTGCGCAAGTTGGAGCATTTGATGTCGATTCCATTATCTTAGACTTGGAATCAGATGTAAACATCCTGACAAAACAAACCTGGGAAACGATGGGGAAACCACAATTGGCTTAGTCCCCGGTACAACTATGACTCACAAACCAAAGTAAGGTCACCCCGATCGGTCGACTATGTCAGGTCCCCGTTGAGATTGAGGGACTCAAAACATACGCATATTTTGATGTGATCGGGATTGTTGACAATAGAAGCCCCTATCCACTGCTACTAGGGATAAACTGGGCGATGGAGAATCGGGCTATTATCAACTTCAAGAAAAGAACTATGTCGTTTGAGACCGTGAGATAAGGGTAGTCACACCATTTGACCTAGCGGAAGGGCAGAGATATGTTGAGCCAACAAGGGATGAATTCACTGAGGGATGGGACAGTATATATAACATATCAAAAGATTATATCAACCTTACTGCAGATGGAGAGTTAGGGTGGCGCAATAGCAGTTCGGCATCGTCAAATTCAGACGAAGCACTTAAAAATTGGCAAACTCGGCTACATGAAGTATCCTTTAGGAGGTGTGCACAGATCACTCAGTCGCTATGATGGGTAGCTATAGAAGAGTGCGAGGTACCAACGTATGAGGGATTTCCCAACTTGGCTGCATTTATCACTGAATTTGAAGAAAAAGTGGCAGAACAACAACGACTATTGTCCTTGGAGGAATCCCTGAAGGCTACACCGACGCGATGGTGGGCGGCGCACAAGTCAACTATAACTAACTGGCCACTATGTTGACATCTAATGACAATTAGGTTCAGCGACACTGAAGGATATTGCATAAGGAAGTATGATGGTAGAAGAGATCCGAAGGAGCATTTGAATGAATGTGAAAGCAAATGGGGACCACAAGCGAAACGGGAGTGGGTCCATGCATTTATTCACACATTGGCTGGAGTATCGCGAAATTGGTATATCGTAGTAGAAATGTGATGCGGAACAACCTCATGGGAAAAGCTAACAATTGGATTTAGCCAAACATTCAGTTTCTCTGACGAAAACCCCTTCATCCATAGCACATTTTAGGAGGTTCAGGAGAAAGTATTTGATGCAGTTCCAGCAAAAAAACATATGGGAATTCAGTGGACTGCGACACCGCAAATGTTGATGAAATGATACAACATAACAGGAGAACCAGATGATGAGGATGATCCGAGGGATACATATATACCATATTCAGAAGGAATTCACAGTGTCGAGGCACCAGATATTCCTTCTGACAAGTTTCAGCAACCATTGCGAATCAAGAAAGTGAACATTGGATTGGAAGAGAATCCCAAGTTCGCAAGCATAGGAGACTACTGGGATGAATTGACCATTGCAAAGATGACTAACCTATTGCACGAGTTTCGGGACTTGTTTTCGACAAAATTATCGGAGATGAAAGGGATTTCGAGGGACCTAGGAAAGATGAATATCCCACTGAAACCTGACATGAAGCCAGTAAAGCAACGGCCTTACAGGTTGAATTTGAGTTATAAGGAGCGGGTGAAGGCTGAAATTGAGAGAATGCTCGAAGCAGGAATTATAGAACCGGTAGAGGAATCATAGTGGATTAGCCCGATGGTGGTCCAAGATAAGAAAACCGGCGAAGTAAGGATCTTGTCGATTTAAGAAAGCTGAATGACGCATGCCTACACAATCCATTCCCTACATCGTTTATGGATGAAGTATTAGAAGGAGTGGGAGGTCAGGAAATATACTCCTTCACAGACAGATTCTCAGGCTACCACCAAATAAATATTGCAAAAGAGGATCGACACAAAACAACGTTCATCACCGAATGGGGATGTTTTCAATATACGGTGATGCCATTTGGCCTAAAGAATGCACTAGTAATTATTTCAAGACTAGTAGTTGTTGCGTTCAAGGATTACATCCATACATTTCTTGCAATATACATGGATTATTGGACAGTGTACGGGTTGGTCAAGGATCATGTCGTGAATCTGAGGTTGATGCTGGAAAGATGTCAACAGCACTAGATTTCGTTGAACCTAAAGAAGTGCATTTTTTGCGTTCAGTTTGGGATTTTGTTGGGCCACATTGTTTGCAGGGACGAAATGCTGGTCGATCATGCGAAGATCGCGATTATTATCGACCTACCACCGCCAACAACAATAAATAAATTAAGAGCGACGTTGGGACACACAAGCTACTACAGGAAGTTTATCAGAGGTTATGCAGTGATCACAACGCCGATGGAAAAATTGTTGAAGAAAGACGCCAAGATTGAATGGAATGAAGAGTGCCAGAAGAGTCTGGATATATTGAAAGCAAAGATGGTTGCAGAACCCAGACTAGCATTTCCATATTGGAGGAAGGAATTCCACGTTCATGTCGATGCATCATCAGTCACACTAGGATTCATATTGGCTCAGCCAGGAGAAGGAGTGATAGACCACCTGATTGCATTCACAAGTAGAAAGATGTCTACTATAGAGAAGAACTATACGACCACAGAAAGGGAAGGTTTGGTGATGGTCTACACCTTACAAAAGTTCCAACACTATCTCTTAGAGCGCCATTTTAAAATGTTCACCGATCACTCAACCCTCAAATACTTGGTGAAAAAGCCTGTGTTGGGGGGGGGAATATGTCGATGGTTGTTACTCTTCCAAGAATTTGACTTCGAGATAATTGTAAATCCTAGATGACTGAATGCAGGACCAGACCATCTATCACAGATAGAGTCCGGGGAAGAGCCAAGGAACATTGACGAAGGATTTCCCAATTCTCAATTGTTCAGGGTCGAAATGGTCGATGAACACTACGAGCAAATTATTCAATTTTTGGTAACAGGGAAGGCGCTGGAGGAATTCACTACCAACCAGAAGAAGTAGTTAGTCGTTAGAGCTACAGATTTCCAACTGATTGTAGGGACACTATATAATATGGGACCGGATGAGATACTTCGATGATACGTCCTTCCGCATGAACAAGAAAGGATTTTAGCGGAAGCTATGGAATCGTAGGAGGACACTATGGAGGGAATGCCACTGCTAGGAAGATCCTTCGAGCGGGAGTATGGTGGCCAATGATGCATGGAGATGCTGCGGACTATGCAAAAAGATGTGATGTATGTCAAAGGACACAGAGGTCGTCATGAAGGGATGAAATTCCATTAGTACCTCAATTGACATTGCATGCTTTTGACAAGTGGTAAGTTGAATTTGTGGAACCCATCAACCCACCAGGAAAAAGAACAGGGTCGTGCTACATAATTACTGTGACAGATTCTTTGATGCGATGGGAGGAAGCTGCACTGGTAAAGGATTGCATAGCTGTGACTGTCGCAAGATTCCTCTTCGATAACGTGGTCACCAAGTTTGGGTTCCCAAATATACTAATGAGTGACCAGGGTACTCATTTTATTAATCAGACAATCACAGCGATGACGGAGGAGTTTCAAATTCAACATAAGAAGAGCACCCCATATCATCCACAAGCTAATGGGAGCGTTGAGGCATTCAACAAAATATTGGAGCATGCACTCACGATGGTGTTCAACACAAATCGTGACGATTGGGATTTGAAGATTCCAACGATACTCTGAGCGTATCGCACAACTTTCAAACGACTGACAAGACAGACCTCATTCAAGTTAGTCTACGGACAGGAAGCAGTAATGCCAATGGAATATATCATCCCAAGTATGTGCATCGCAATAACTACAAATATGAGTGACAATGGAGCAATTGAAGAACGATTGGCACAGTTGGTACAACTTGATGAGGATCGATTCATCGTAGGATTCCATCAGAAGGTAGAAAAATATCGACAGAAGGCTTGGCACGACCGCCACGTCAAAACAAAGCATTTCTAGCAGGGCAATATGGCCCTACTATACGACAGTAAGTTTTCAAAGCATCCAAGTAAGCTGCAGATGCATTGGTTGGGTCCTTATTTCATAAATTTTGTTATTGATGGAGGAGCAGTGCAGTTACAAAGATTATATGGAACATTATTAACCAATCTAGTAAATGGGAATCGGTTTAAACCCTATCGCCAAGATCAGGTGCATAGCAATTAAGAAACAGGTTGGAAAACCAAAAAAAAAAAACAATTATGACAAAAAGTGGGAGACATGGCCAGACGGGTTGCTCGTCGATGCTTAGCACATTTAGCACGCAGGAGTCAAATCAAATCATGATTACTGCGGCTAAGCATCACTTGAAGATGGCGAAGGTGTATGATGACACATGATCTGATGGCTATGGGAAATATTTCGTGAATGACTTGATAATTAGGCATCAAGGACACGAAGAGAAAGCATAAATATGGGAGAAGAGATTGAAGGATGAAGAGATTTAGAGTCAGTAAGTCGAATGAAGAGATTTAGAGCCAGTAATTCGAATAAGAAATTCCAAGGAAGCTGTGGAAAAAGGAAGTGAGAGAGTTGCAATGGTGCATTTAGTTTCTAGCGGAAGCACCCAAGGTGCGCTAAGGGAAAGAATGAAAAGTTTTCATGAGAAACCAACAGATGCAGAGGCACCAAGTATCAGGAAAAAAAATATGAGTTCTTACCTGAGATGTCTAAGCAAGTTTCAAGTGTTAGAAGAGAAACGGTCCCTCCGACCAAAGAAGTACCATGAACAAAGGAATGTCGACACCAGCAAAGGATGATCAAATCTGTGAAATAGATGTGCCGGACCGCTGTGCCCATTCCACAAGTTGGTGCTATCGAGAAACTTCTGTCCAGTCGCAAGCCAGGGTCAAAGGTAACAGACGGATGCGAAGGAATAGATGATGAAGGTTCCAAGATACTGGAGGATGAGTTCAAGAAGTACATGACATCGACCAAGAGACTGTAGGATGAGTTCAAGAAGTACATGACAACGATCCCCAAATGGAAAGAACAACCTCAGAAGTATAGAACAACGAAGGACGAGAATAGTTCCAGCAGAGCCAGCTGAGGTGGCTCGAGGGTGAGCCACAAGTTTGTGTTGGGGGCCTGGTGGCATGGGGTTAGACCACATGAAGTGCAGAATTTGATAGTAGCAAAGAAGGAACATCCGTGAAACTAAAGGACCATTCGCGGAGAACAAGGAGCCGACATAAGCGCAAGATTAGTTTAGTTAGTTAGAAAGGATCATTTGGAACATTTTGTAACTGCTATAGTTGGCTATAAATAGAACTATGAATGTAAGCCTAAGGGCATCTGAGAATGATAGCACAATTTGATCAATAACCGAGCGAATGACTTGTGTGATGTTTTGCTCTGTTTTCGGTGGGTTTGAATGGATCTGCGATAAGGTGTTTTGAACTGTCCTTGCGAAGGTTAATCCCGCAGGTTTTTGATGAGTTAATGCATGAATATGTTTGGATATGTCTCTTTTATCTCTATTTATGTCCTGCGTGAATGTTGTTATTCTGTAATTTCTTATTGATGCGATCGCCAGTTTTAACCTGTTAATGCGAATGTTGATTACATAGTGAATATGCAAATGATGAGTCTATAAAGCATGTTGCGAATGTAAATCTCTGGTTTCTGTAGCAATAGAGTCTGAATATGTGCATGTCCTCTCCCCACTCCGGAAGCCTGGTTCCTGCAACCCCCTTAACCATCTCGGGTGAGACTTCACTCACTTCGCGGGTGTTGCTGGAAAGGGTAAAACCTTTCTGGGCCAGTGTTTAAGGGTGTTTGGTTGGTGTTTGTTGACGACAGTGCGAAGTGAACCCCTTTCGACAAAACTGTGTCAACAGAATCCGTCCGGTTAATAGTTCAACTACGATAAATGTATTTCGAATTAATCTTTACCGGTTGCGTCCTAGCTCACCATTTATATTTTATATTTGGAGATGCAAATGCAAATGCTCTAATCCTAATAATGCATAAAAACTTCGACTAATAGATAGAAGCCTTACAAGTGATACGCAGTTTCTTACCTCTAGTCTTATCACTTCTACCTTATCAATCAATTAAAACTACTCTATTAAAATACATCTTTTAACTAATTTAAACTAATCTATCCTTACAAGGAGCGAGTTTTAAAATATTAGTAATATCTGATATTGCTAGTACAAATTCAATAGTTAACTGATTGAAATAAAGTATTCACAACCACAATGAAATGATTACACAAAGATAGCTTTGATATTCATTGATTTCATTCATTACTCAAATATACACAGACATTCACATTTTATAACAGGAAATAGTAAAACAATTCATACATAATTAGAATAGTCCAATAAAGTAAGAAATATATAACAACATAAATATGAATTAGGGAAGAAATAATTACATTCCATGCAAACTCCATGTAAGCTTTCACCTAGCAAAATAGTTCTTTCTCATTAGAAGAAAAATAATTTTCATACAAAATGTTACTTACTTCTATTACATGAGCCAGAAGCCCTTTCCCATTCTAATCCCTCCTATTTATCTTCACAAAAAAATTTCTCTATGTGACTAATCACTTCACATTCCCTCTTACCCTTTGGTTTCCACATTTTTGTCCTTTTGTGGTTACACACCAAAAATAGGTAATAAATTACAAATTACATTAATTTGCTGGAGAATTCTCTTGAATTGAAATATAATTGTCCCAAAGGTCACTTTCATAAGATATCACATTAAATTGATGAGGCTCTAATAACTTTAAAGCAACTTTGTGAGTGGATAGTTATTTGACCATATCTATTAGTCCCTTTGCCACTACCTTGTGACCTTCTCCTAGAAAGTACGCATTCAAAGTTGCTTTCCCTATGTGTCGCTGAAGATCCTCTACAGTGAGCATGCCCAACTCTTTAATGTATTCCAAATCTTCACCCAAGCTATTTCTCAACTCTGCTGCTAAGCGTTGTTCTTTGGATGGAAATCATCAAAATTTTTAGGGATTGTAATATGACATTTCTCATATGCTTGGTATATAGTTTGATAAATTTCTTCACACTTTGTAATTGATCTTTTTACTTCATTTTATATTCTCTTGGCTAACTTCCAACAACTTTCCAAGAGAGCTATATCTAACTTTAATTCAGCAATTGTTCTTTTAGGCAAGTGATTAGGAATTTCTTTAATTCTCCCTTTCCACCCAATTATCCTTTTCACTTTATTAAATGTGTCTACTAGTTTCTATTTTATGGTGGTAGCCTCCGCAGAGATCTGTTTCATTTTGGGAGTGAAAAAATTGTTTTTGTAATTCACAAGCATGTTCGTAGAATGGTGCCATGTCATACTTCTGTTCCTGAGCAATTCTGACATGTTCCATCCAGGACTCCTTTTCTTTAATCCATTCATCCATTTGAGCTTGCCGAGATCCCTTTTCAATAACCAGGGATTCTACCTGTTGATTTAACTAAGTTTCCTTTCCTTCTAATTCCTTGATCCAAGATTAGAAATCAATTCTTTCTTCTTCCATAATCACTAGTTGTACATTTAGAGAATCCTTTTCATCTTCAAGGCCTTGATAATCCAACAAAAGTCTTTCTTTTCATCTCAATCCCTTCACTTAAAGCTTGTACTAAGTTATTCTTTAATTTGAGCATTTTTGCTTTTCTGCATTCTAAATCATCCAATAATTTGTCCATGTTGTCTGCGTTAGCTTGCGCTGTCGCAATATTCATAGAAGCAGTGAATTTCAGATCTTTATTAGTACCTTCTACTATAGTACTCTCCTGCATAGTCACAATATCAAGTTGTGTACCAATATTCAATCTCTTTTTTGACGTCCTTAGAATGGTCTTCCTTTTAGGATAAAAAACAATGGTGTCAAGATTGGCTACATAATGTTGCTTTGAAGGAGTAAACGGTATAAGTCCAAGATCAGCTAATGGGAGATGGCCTCCTGTAAGAGGTATTTCCAGGTCGACAGGTTTGTCTACTTCCATATCTTGTTGATTCTGATTTTCTTCTTGATTTCTCTTTTCTTCCACAACTTTCTTGATCTTCTCTTCTTCTTCCTTCTTCTTATGAGCTTCATCTTGTAATTTTTTTTGTTCCTGCTCAGTAGCTTCCTTATCTTCCTTTTCTTGTTCTTCTTTAATTATTTCCTCTTCTTCTCTTTGTCTTATTTCTTCTTCTTGTTTCCTATTTTCCTTTTCTGTTTTCAAGGCTTCTTCATGTGCTTTCTTTTGTTCTGCCTCTTTTGAGGTTTCGTTTGTCTGGCTTGAACTTGTTCTTTATTTCCTACCAAATCACTTGTTCAAGTCTGACATGTTCTTGGCTATTTTATACACTTCCTCATCTTTCAGGAAATTATCTATATATTCAAATTTGATCTTGCATGAGGCTCAATGTTTAGTTGCCTTCTATAATTTATCATTCCT
Source organism: Larix kaempferi (assembly GCA_027924585.1). Classification (NCBI taxonomy): domain Eukaryota; kingdom Viridiplantae; phylum Streptophyta; class Pinopsida; order Pinales; family Pinaceae; genus Larix; species Larix kaempferi. The sequence continues at coordinate 2,551,340 of BSBM01001467.1, forward strand.
AATAAAGATTTTTTCTCCAAAGTGGTATGCTTTGGGATCTTTCACAAAAATTTATGCACTTTTGACCTTTGTAAACTTATATGCTCTGATCGTAAAAGGGAGTGGAGGATAAGATGATTTCTTATTCTCATTTAGAAAATGTCTGACTCCGTTTATGAAAACCTGTCTTAATGCTTCCTTGTAAACTATATACTTTGTGACATACTTTGGCATCAATGAAGGACTTTTGGTGCCTTTGTACATCCGGATATAAGTACCCTCTGGTGTAAAATAATAATCCCCATACTCACTGATCACCTCCAATGCAGTGTCTGACATGCAATTAGGATCCTCATCGAAAATTAGTTTATACAGGGGCATTATGAATTCTTCACATATGAGTTTGTAAAAGATGGCACACTTATGGGTCCACATAATCTGGTAAGCCACATAGATGGGAGTTTCATATGGGACCCAATAACATCCTAATTTATAAAATGGGTTCCTAATCAGGATGCAATCAATTAGGTAAGATGACATGTAAAAATATGCTTTATTCTGCATCAAACCTCCTTGAGCTGCTGATATTGTTGCAACCATGCTCTCTAAAATAATATCTACCCAGTTAAAAATAGCACCATGAGTGGCAATATGATACATGATCGGAACCAAACCAAGCTTATAGATGTTTTCATTTTGACTCCCAAATATTCTGCTTAGCATCATAGCCATAATTTTGAATGGGGTTTTCAAGTTCTATGAATCATGTTCTCCACTAGCCTTTTGCCTTAGTTGTTTTCCCGGGAGAAGCATTTTCTTGGTGTATTATGAATGATCTATATTGATGCTCTTAATTCATTAATCAGTTAGAAGGAATTTGGGAGCAGGTAACTTATAAGTTGTGCTAATATGTGTCGATTGAAATGAGGCGAACCCTTTTCCATTAGCTCCTACAATGATTCTAGACTTGACATCTATATAAGGAAAAGTCCATCCTATTATCTCGAAGCATGGGAATAATTTCAGGCGAGTTTCTTCTTTGTGGAGACTTGATTTATTTATATTTTGATAAATTACATGATCTCCTTAATGCTGGCATCAAGAGCATCTTGATCTCTGATAAGTTGGTATATTTCACCCCATTTGTATTCGGGGACTACTCTGGTGATAGCTCTGGTACCTTCAAACAAGGTTTCCATGATAGTTTCTTGAAATACTTCAATGTCTGAATCGTATTCTACAACTTTGGCTTTGTGCTTGGAAGACCTTCTATACATATCTGAATCCTGTAATAAAAGAACAGTATTAGTGTATTTAAATGGTAATCATAAAGTCTACAATAAATTGAAATAAAATTCAATTAGTTCAGGCTCAGTATTATCAAAAGTTAACTTTATTAAGCTTTCATTTCATTTAATAATTTTCTTTCAATGCAGATCATTCTATGAAGAGAAAGTGTGCTTGTAACAATCTCTGTGAAAAATTGAAAATCATTTCTTAGGTATGTCTTAAAAGACCAGTTCGTCAAGGTGACCATTTATCTAGTGATAGTTCATCAGTTTGCAAGCTTGTTCCATTGAGTTTTAGGATTTCACAATGAGTAAAAAAAATGACAATACAACAAATTCATAGCACTTATCCCTTCAAATCATGCATGGAGCTAACTCAAATATGCTCTATTATGAAACTAAATATGCAAACATAATTATTCTATATGAAAACTAGGGTAAATAGGTTCATTAATAATTCTAACTAAAAATCAAAGGAACCATGTTATCCAATTTCGACTGTTCTCTTGACTGACTAACTCCAAACACCTAGGGTTTTAATGCCCCTTTCGACCCATGTATACTTCCAAAGGAAACAATGTTGATGGCTCTTTAACAAGTAATCTCCTGGTCTGAAACTAATCGAACTCAACTTATTATCTTGGGCACGCTCAAGGAAACTCGCCAAGAGATGTGTGAGATGTAGGTTTGACAAAGAAACATGAATAGGAAAGGGTTGAAATCTATTCTTAATCGAGAAGCTACCTGTTGTCATCAAATTGATAAGCAAACCCCATACAAGCGGGCTTAAAACGTGAGACTAAAGAGGTGAAGTAATGGTTTCAACCTAAACTCTAATCTTCCCCCAATCACAAGAGAACAATTTCTAGTAATGGAAGCAGTGGTACTTACCTCGCAAGGCGGTCATGACTCAGCATAAAGGATGCTCCAGGTGGAACTGATGCTCTGGCAGGTGTTCGCAGTATTCAAACGAAGCGAACGATGTTGCAACAGAACGTTAAAAAGAACATGAAATTCCCCCTTTTAAACCAAGAACATAACCCCAAATTTATTAATTGCTCATTAATGTTTGCTAGTGGGAACAACCTTTTAACACAGTGTTACATTACATCGGAGGCCAAAATAGATTTTAAATGACATGTTTCAGTGACAAAACATGTTTTACGTCGGTCGTGTTTCGTTTGAACTTTGAATTTTACGCCATCGTTGTTTCGGGTGAACTTTGAATTTTATGCCAGGGTTGTTTCGGGTGAACTTTGAATTTTACGTCGGTGTAAAAAAAATGGAGTGAGCTCCAATTATGTATCAAGACAAAAAATAATTCGACATCGATCATTTCGATGGGCAATCAAAAATTTATCTGATCGGTGCAAAACCCTATTCTAACTCGATTGTTTCGGGACAAAAATTAATTTTTCTCCAATCGCATAGAAAATGATTTATTCACCAAGAATTTTGGCGAAAAATGATATTATCTCCGACTGTTTTGGCGAAAAAATGAATTTTTCTCAGAAACAACAAAATTCAAAAAGTTTTCTAAGTGTTAAAATTTTTCTAAGGCAACTAAATTTACAATTTTTTTTAAATCTAAAGGATAAAAGAAGATGAAAAATATAAATACATCCAAAGCTTAAAAGGGAAGGGAGGGGCCCCTAAAATTTAGGCAAATTTTGGGGGAGAGGTTGTAGCTGCAACAATTGGCAACTAGCTGGGGAACTTAGATCTCTAAAAAAGGAAACATAAAACTCTTTTGGAATCAGACAACTTAATTAGGGTAATAATCACTTCTACTTATCAATGATTTCTAATTGTAAAAGTCATGCTTAACTATTCCGCTTAGTGATTTAAAAGTTTCTATTTCAATTAAGAATAAGTGCCTCTTGGATCATAATGGTTATTAACTTCAGGGAAAGGGAAGCATGGTTTATATTTCAGAATCACTCTCTTGAGGCCATATTATGGGGTCCATTTAGTTATCCCGTCTTTTAGCAGTCACTAAATAAGACACCACAAAATGGTAGCAATATCAAGCATATGTACTCATATGTTCCTCATTCCTATACCACTGGAATTTCTTTGATGCTTGAGTCATTTTAATATATAGTTCTCTTTATCTTCAAATATTTATCATAGTTTCTTCTATCCATGATGTCCCTTTGTGTGAGTAATGAATATTTTATTTGATTTATCACACTCACGAACGGAGAAGAACCTTCTTGAATATCATTAGTAGTATCCTCTCGATTGGATTTTACATCTGCTTATTATTCAAATATCCAATTTTGACTTTGATGGATGTTAAACTTTTCAGATAACTTTTGACTCTATTTGTGCGTTTGGATTTAATATTGTGGTATAGGATCATTTTGATTTTTGTATATCTGCAAGACTTGCTTACTTTCCTATTTTTGTATATTGTGGTATAGTATACTACCTGAGATAGGGTTCTTAAGTGTTCAGTGAGCGGATCCCCAAGATAGTAATTTTGGATTTCTTTATCCCGGCTATTTACACAGGTTTTAATACATTTTGATATAGAATGAACCAAGTGATATATTTTCCCATGAAATAGAATGACAATTAAGACAGATAGTTTTTCATAACTCTTTACAAAAAGAAATTTCTCTATGTTTCAAAGCAATTCTCACTCCTTTTAAATTCCTATATCTTTCCACAAGAGTAATTCTATGCATGATATCAAATCCCAGTTTCATGCTTATTACTCTGATTATTGAGCTGACTTTATTCAAAACAAAGATGCAAACTAACAGTAACTCTAAACTTAACTATTCTGAAAATAACTAATCAATTGAAAACAAAATTTATTTATGTACAAAAATATTTCCTAAGCCTAAGAAAAACTCAGTTTGAGAGCTTGGATTTTTACGGGAAGAGTTTCCATTTCCCCTTGTAGATCTTGTAATCTATATGTGCCTGGACCAAGCTTCTCAGCAATCTGGTAAGGGCCAAGCCATAAATTTTGAAACTTGGTATGCTTTCCCTTTTCTTCGTGGGGGTGGTCCTACTTTAGAACTAGGTCTCCTACCAAAAAATATTTCTTTCCAGACTTCTGACTATCAAACCATGTTTTAATGTTACATTGGTGAAGGTTAAACTTGTCTATGGCCTTTTGTATTTCTTCTTCAAGTTTTAACAATGTATTAATTCGTGACTGCATGATTCCACTATTGGATCCTCGAGATGCTTCAGCTAATTGCAAGGAGGATAATAGGACATTTGGAGGAAGTATAACCTCTTTCCCATAAACTAATGTGTAAGGGGAAACCCCTAAAGCATTATTTGGAGTGACCCTATCGGCCCATAGGGAATTGGGAAGAGCTACATGCCGATTCCTTTGATTTTCAATGACAGATTTCTTTAATATCCTAATCAAGTTTTTATTAGTAGACTCTGCTAAACCATTCCCTTATGGATAATAATTAGAAGAGTAATGCAATTTAATTTCCTTTGCAACATCAAACTCACTCATTTTTAAAGAAGAGAAATAATAAGCATTGTCAAAAACTAAAGAAATTGGAACTCGGAACTTGGTTATGTTGACCTCCTGTGGGAATTTGATAATTGCATCTTCGTTGACTTTATGTAAGGGAACAACCTCAGCCCATCGAGTAAAATAATATGTTGCAGTAAGGATATAGCGATGATGTAAAGAAGAGTTGGGGTTGATTTCTCCAATGATGTCTAAACCCCATTGTTCAAATGTCTCAGAAATGATAACTGGTTGTAATGGTGTTGTGGGTTTTGATAGTCTATCGGTGCTCTTTTTGTTGGAATATTGGTCAATACTGGGGGGGGTGAATCGGTATTTTTATCTTTTTAACAACTTAAACCACGTTTCAATATTAATTAAAACATGGAATCAACAAGATACACATAACAAAGATTTTTATCGTGGAATCCCAATTGGGAAAACCACAAACTCTTTCTATACTGCAAAATTATATTTACAATAGTTTTTGCAAGCTACAACTTGTTGGAGACTTCAATCCCCAAGTTTCTCAGCTACAACAACCTGGTTTCTTCCTACTACAACAGACAAGGATGCTACTACACCCTATTTACCAAATACTACTGGAAGGATGCTACGACCCCCTGGTTTATCAGCTACTACTAAAAGGATGCTTTGACACCCTATTTACCAGCTACTACTGGAAGGAGGCTACAACCCCCTTCCAAGCCTATAGCATGCCCTAGCACCACCCTACCTCCCTAATTTTATTTTATAACTTCAATGGGATATACATATGTTTATACTTTCACTGTCCTTTGTTTTTGATCTTCAATCCAAGCTCCAAAAGATTGCCTCTATTCCTTTTATTCTTTCTCTGAAATCTGTACTACTTCAAATTTTCATTTAAACACACAGCAAACACTCTCATCTGCTTTTTACCTTCTCTGGAATCTGCGTTGCTTTATATCTCCATGTTAAAACGCAGAGACATTCTATTCTGCTTTTTCCTTCTCTAGCCTCTATTATGTGCTCCCTCATATGCTCATCTTCAATAACCAAAGCTTCCCTTATTTGTCTTTTCAGATTTCCAGAAATTTTGTTACTTCAATTCAGTATCTTCATTTCATTGGTCTCTGTCTTGATCTTTCTTCTTCTTTAATCTGGGCCGTCGGGACATCTTTCTTCTATTTCAAAAATCTGTTTATATAAGATCTATCTTATATTTTAACCATTTCATCTCTTCGAACTGGGCTCATGTCTTTTCATACTCACGCCTCTTCAAAAGAATTAATTTCCAGTTTGTGTAATTAAATAACAGACCCTATTTTTAATTAAAGATCAACTCTGTTTTTTAATTAAAAATCAACTCTATTTTATTTAATAAGATTCTGCCTCATTTAGTTTATTCATGTAGCTTATCACCATGCCTTTTCAGCATCACACCCTTTCCATCATTGTTTCCTTCCAATTCTGGAAATTGTCTTTTTATCAAACGCACCTCTTTATAAAAAAATACTTCTTGGTTTATCTAACTTGCTTTGATAAATAGCTGGTAATTAGTTTCCTTCACTTTACAACATCTTAACTATTCCTTATTAAATTGACTTACCTGGGCAATTTAAAATAAAAATTGATTTTAACATATACTTAACTTCGGCATATTCAGATTTCTTTGTAGACCTGAATTTTTCTTCAACTTGGGAACTCAATTTTTCACACATGTGACTACCAAAGAAGATTCTGAAATCATGGCTAGATGGAAAAATTTCCAAAGAACAGATCCACACCTTTGGATGAATTTATCTACACACCCACAATTTATGGTGTGCATTCCAAATGCCTCTCAACCTTTATTTAGACAAAAATACAATATTATCCTCATTTTGGCAGGCTTGTATCTCGCATGTGTGACCTCCAAAGAGAAATATGAAGCCATGAATAGATGGCCAGATCATAAAGGAACAGACCCATGTCATCTGGTGAATTTATTATCACAAGGACAGTACCTGGAAGGCATCTCCAAATGCCTCTTCAACCTTCATTTAGACAGCAAGATAAACTTTTTCTCAATTTGGCAGACTTGTATTTCGCACGTGTAACCTCCAAAGGGAAATCTAATCCCATGACTAGATGAACAGATAATCAAAGAAAAATCCCATGCCAAATGATGAATTTATCATCAAAAGGACAGTACCTGGTGGGCATTTCCAAAATCCTTTCCAACCTTCTGATTTCAACACTTAGCCAAATTTGATTTGTTCTTAATATGCAAAATAAGTTTTTTCTCAATTTGGCAGATTGATTTCTTGCACATGTGACCATCATAAGGAAAACTGAAAACATGACTGGATAACCACTTCAACAAGGAATAGATCCATGTCACCTTTTGAATTTTTTGGTACACACACATTATTTTTTGGGCATTTGAAAATGGCCTTTTAAACAACTGATTTGATAATTGGGCAAAATTATCAAACCCTAGGTTAACATGGGGAGATTTTTATTTTCATCAAATTGGAAGTATGATACATCCAATGGATAGAGGCCAACAAGTGGATTCCATCTATACCAATTTCATCCTTTAAAACTTTTTTCTCTCTCCTCGGTGAGCATTTTTTTGGAGTAGTGCAAATCAAGCTAGGAGGCACTTTTGGCAGATCAATATCTTCACCAACAAATACTTTTTGGACAAAAAAATGATATGGTTTGATGCACCAATCAATAGTATATAGAAACATAGCCTCAAAGTAATTTAATACATCAACCACAGGAAATGGCAGACATTTTACCGAGGTCACTCAAGCATTTTTAGACTTAGACAATTTGTGCAATCTCCAAGGGGGATTTTTTATTTCACCAAAATCCTAAACCAATGGTACCAGATGATGTAGTACACCTCACTAAGCACAACAAAACTGATTTCACTTTCAGACTCATCTTCATTTTCCCTTGGTGGGCATTTTACTGAACTTGAGCAAAACTACTTAAAACCCTATTTTGGTAGACCTATAACCTCCTCCTCATACACTCTCAAGACAAAATGATACCATGGTCAGGTAGAAATATCAACAAGCTTCATCCTGGTGCTTTCAGATATTTTTTATCATTCTCCTATGATGTACAGAGGGCATTTTCCCAAGGAAACTTGGACCAAATTTCCAACACTTAGTCAATTTCTTGAATTTCTCCAAACTGACAAATCTCTATATAAATAGGTCAAATTGTAATAATGAAAGCATGAAGGTACTAGAGAACCATTAGGTGGATTTTCATCTTCAACAAACCATGTCGCAACATCATACATGCCATGTCATCACTTCCTTTGTTATTCCTTTGTCTTCCACTGAGTTTTCCCTACCATCATGTCCTTGGTTATTCCTTTGTCATTACTGAACTCCTTTGACATCAATGCCAACCACTTTCAACATTATCCCCCTTTGGCATTGATGGAAACATCTAAACATTCTCCCCCTTTGACAACAATGACAAAGGATAACTTGTTATGCTCCTGCTGTAACCATCTTGATAGAAAATTTCCAATCTTTCTCCGTTTTGACAATTGCCCTTCTTTTGCTTCTCTTCCTCCTATTATCTTGGACTTGGTACTAACCACTCTGTTAAGATAATCTAGTTAACATATTATAGCTAGTCTTTGAATGAGAACCTAGATGATGACTTCATAGACTCCCCCTATCAATGTTCCTCCCTGTTGTAGACACAACATATCCCATGTTTTATCCAAAATATGGGATCCCCAATTCCACTTTAAAGAATAACTTAATCAATTTTTGGGGTTGTTCACCCTATTTGCCATTCATTTTGCTGCCTTTGATTTAATTTAATTAAGTTAGTAAACTTTCCTTATCAAATTTATGTTTTTTTTAGTGTGTTTTATGAATTGCGGAAACAAGTTTTTTGGGTTAAAATTTCGATAATCCCGCAACCCGCAATTGCGGATTGCGGATTGCAGATTGTGGACTCTTTGTTTTTCACTTGAATTTTTTCTTTCCGCAACCCGCAACACGCAATTGTGGATTGCGGGATGCGGAAAGGGGTTTTAGAAAATTGCATGAGAATTTTTTCTTTCCGCAACCCGCAACCCGTAAGTTGTGGATTGGGGGATGCGGAAAGACCTTTTAATAAAGAGTAGTTTATATTTCCCGCAATCCACATTTGAGGATTGTGGAAGGGTGTACATATTTATGAATAACAAGTTCCCACACTTGACATCCCACATCCCGCATCCTGCATCTCACATCCCGACCATTGATATACGATGATCTGACGGCCTTGATTGCATCTGGCAGAATGGTTTGAATTTTTTTATTTTTCGTTCATGGTTTGTCGTTTCCAAGTGTTGATCATGTTTTCGTCTGCGTTATGCTTGATCAGACATGAAGTCTTTGAATCCAATGATTGCTTAATGATTAAAACTCTGAGATTTGACTGTTAATCGCATGTGTTATTATGTAAATATATCTGATCTTATGCCAAATTTCAATTGATGCATGATCGACTGATATTTCGCTTGTAGAAATGATAATTACAACCTACACATCGTAGACATGCAATCATGCCAGTTAATTATACTCAATCAATGTCAAATCCTATGGTTTTATTTCCTATAAGGGTCGTTATGAATGATCTATCAGTTTACGATGATATATGCAAATTTCGGATTGATATTTTGATATCTATGCTAACTATTACATGTTTTAAGTAAAATGCAGAGAGTTTCTGTCATTTATGTCAAGTTTTCTGTTGAGAAAGAGCCTCGGCCAGTGGAATACTCTAAACCTGTTCCTGCACCATTTGATGCGGATGTTTCTGATGATAGCACAGATAGTGAAGAGGAAGATGACAGGATTCAATTCACATATGAACGACTCCTTTTCAACAAGCAGAAGAAGGGTGAAAAAGAATATGTTGATCAAGATAATACAATTGTTCGGGACTTAATCATCAACTTGCCACCTGTGTGTCATGCAATTCCTCTTAAAGACGATCTATTAGCTGATTTTTCAGTTTTTGAAGATATGTCTGGTCTTCGTGAATCTAGGGAATATTTCATATGTTCCTCGCCAGCTACCTTCAATAGCTCATGATCTATCTTGATTCTCCTCAGTTTACGACAGGATGTTCTCGAGGATATGTGGTGCAATATTTCTAAAAACTGTATGATGCCCAGTTTGGGATCCGAATTGGTTTATTATTCCTATGTATAAGGATTGTTAGATGTTTTAGGCCAAGGGGAAACCTTTCCTTGGCCATTGTTAGGATAATTTAGTTTTGAATATCCCTGTTTTATGGGAGATTTGACCCAGAATTATTATTTTGTAATTATTATTTAAGGGGTTTTAGATCTCATAGCAAGGGATGGATGGTTAGGGGACAAAATCACCAAAGAGATTGGAGATGCTCTGTTGTTACAGACTATGTAACATTTTGCAAGCCTTAATACACAATCAACTTTCTTCAGCTATCTCTTATGTTATAATTTGTCAAATGTCTTTGATGGATTGTGATTTTTGCTTTGACACATTCACTAATACTGTTTATTATTTGCAATCAATAACTTGCATTGATCTACAGTTTAGATTTCTCTCAACTTATGATCTCTGTCATTGATGTTTTAAATGAATGTCTTTATCTAAAACATTTTATCTATTTCTGCAAATGATTCACAGAAAATATTGAGCTAATGTTAATTTGTCAATTAACATTCTGGATATATGATAGGATTGTATGCCCTTAATTCTTAAGCTATTATTGGCTAAATGTCTTTAACTGATTATATCTTGAGCCACTGAGTCAAGATCCAGTTTTGCAAGTTTGTTAAGCTGGTGAAAGGATTTAGTAATTTTCAGATCAAGCTATCTTGTGCACAAACAAATCACTCCTTTTAGAATAGGCCTAACTTAGATTAGATTTGTTTTCTAGGTTAGACTAACTTTTAGGATTAGGAAAACTCTTGTCTTTCTCCATAGGAAGACAAATCATTTCTAGGATCAAACACACACAAGTGCCAGCGGAGGCCTTTGTATCCATGGGTGTTAACCACACCAAACAGTTCAAGGATAGGGTAATACTTGCGTAGGATTATCTGAAGTTTTTGGTTGGGTTTTCATCCCCTATTGTTTGCCTTGAACACCATTCCAACACATACACATCCGAGGCATCAACAAATGGCGCTAGAAGGAGGGTTATGTACCAATCATTCCTAAACAAAACTTAAACAGACCTCCTCCAGTAAGAGAACCAGTTGTTACACGTAGCCATACCCAAGCTTCAACGTCGATAGAACAACCAGTACAAAATTATCAAAATATTCTTGCCACCCCTGTCATAGAGAATGAAACTAGGAGGGCTGATATTATCATTGTATCACCCACAAGGGGATCCCTCACACTCGAACAGATTCTTAAAATTTATTCTGATGGTGTTGCTGTGTTGCAACAAAGAATCATTGGAGAGTGTAATCTAGGACTAGTAGCAATTCAAGATCACCAGAACACTGGTCCGCAAGCCAATAATTATGTCAATCAGAATTCGGGTGACCAAAATCCTGAACAACATAATTCACCCCGCCACAATCTGCTCCCAGATTTTAACCTTGACACATTATTTGGGGAAACGCAAGAAGATCAACCACAAGTGACAACAGGTGGACCACCACTGCCACCACCTTCGTCTTCATCTTCTTCATTTGAAGAATCCTCAGATAGTGATTCATCCTTGAGCTCATCTTCAAAGGACATACCAATGGATGAAGGTCAAAATAGACCCTGGTTGGACCAGTATGCCATTTTTATCCTAAGGGATCAACACAGACTCCCTAAAAATCCTGAAAATGGCTTCCTAAGTTCGATCTTGATGAAAAGTCACATGCACTTGATCACATAAAGACATTCATGCAAGCCATCAGGCTTAGAAATGTTATCCATGAGGATGTAGTTTGTAGGTTATTCCCATATACCTTCCAAGGGAAAGCATCCATTTGGTATGTTTCCTTAGAAGCTAGGTCTATCACTTTGTGGGATGACTTTGAGAAAATATTCATGCAAAATTTTGGAGATGATAAGACACCTGAAGACTTGGTAATTGATTTGTCTTCTATGAAAATCCGAGGTAAAGAAAGAGTAAAAGATTGCAATCGGAGTTTTTCATATCTAAAAAATAGAATCCTTATTACTCGTCTTCCTGCGGAAGAACTCCTTGTTTCATACTATGTGAAAGGTTTACCGGTTCCCATAGCTATGTGGGTTAAACGGGCACACAAAGAAACCTTGCAAGAGGCCCTCACTGAGGACATTCAGGTTGAAAAGGATATTTTCGGTTTGAAGGATAATCTGGATACTTTAGCAGAACAACCTTCCACTTCACGTAAGAAAACTGATGTTCCCACAAAACCTGCTGTACAGGATAAAGACCCTTTCGAAATGGGTGACATGAAGAAAATCCTCCAGAATATCTCTAACGAAATGGTTGACCTCAAGAGAACTAACACTAAAAACCAAAACACAAACAGGGGGTTCAACAGACAACCGTTTAGAAGACCCTATCAACCTCAACAAAACCAAGTCCCACCCAATCCTGAGGAAGGGTTGAACTATGAGGAAATCTTGTCTATCTTCAAAGCCTTAGTTTTAGAATCCTATCATTCTCCTCATCACCCTGAACAAAAACTACAAGAGAATCAAGATCATGAACCTTTAGATGAGGAAGAAGACCAGCAGGTAAATACCATTAGTTTCTTTGCAGAAATTCCCATGGATGAGGAAGAAGAGGATCCTGAAATAGTATTTAATGTCCAAAACCCTTACAACACAAGGAGTAAAGGACAACCAACGCAAGAAGCTTCTACCTCTACACCCATAGCAAATAGAGTCAAACCAACCATACAAAAAGATACAATTATCCCTAATATAGAATACAACTTGATTGATGACTTAAAGAAGATGAAAGCTAATATCTCTGTTTTTGAACTGTTGAAGATCCCTGCTATGAGGTACAATTTGCCCAAAATCATAATTGTCAACAAACCTAGGGAGACACAAAACAATAATCTGGATACATACACCAAAACCAGCAGCCCAAAGCCTGTTGGGAAAAAGACACCTCCCTTTTTGTTAACCTTTGGGATCTTTAACAGGAACATTCATAATTATATGGTAGATTCAAGGCCTCATCCAATTTAATGCTCTTATCCATTTGCAAGAAACTAAATGCTGCTTGGGAGCCATGTCCTACCCAGATTGTTCAGTTGGACCGATCCAAAGTGAGAGTAGTAGGGAACTAAGGAATGTTATGTTAACTCTATCTGTTGACCCCAGGATCCACCAGAATGTGGATATCATTGTGGCTGATACCCTAGAGATGTATGGGATGTGGCTGAGCAGAGATTGGTCAGAAAAACTTAAGTGCTACTTCGCAACCTACTGGTATCACTTGTGGCTTCCTTACAATGGGAGGCCAAACAGGATAAAGATCAGAAGGGAGCCTTATATGAAGCAAATTATCACAGATTTGAATGACCCCAATGAGCTTGCTGCATACTTCAGCTCACATGTGGAACATTTAAATTTTGATACATTTTTTGGAGACTTACCTGTAGATTTGTCACCTACTCAGAGCGCATAGAATCAGTCTCAGATTGTCAATTTTACATCTGTTCCATTCTCAGGTGATATTATACATAATGTATATAGTATGAATACTAATTTTAAGTTAGATTTGAATGCTTGGACTCTGTTTTTTATGGTTCTAGATCTAAAGATGGAGCTAGTGCAGGTTGTGTCCTCATCGATCCGAAGGGAACCAAAACCATGATTTCCTGCAGGCTTGAGTTCGAATGTACCAACAACATTGCTGAGTACGAGGCTTTGGTTCAGGGACTCAGGAAATCAATCGATATGAATGCCCAAGTAATTGAGTGCTACAGAGACTGAGAAATAATAGTTAAGCAGATAAGAAACAAGATTCATTGCATATCTCCTCACTTGCTTAATTATCGAAATTTGGTAAGGGACTTAACTAATTCTTTCTCTACTTTTAACATTAAGTCGGTCCCAAGATCTTAGAATTTTGATGTTGACCTGCTAGCTAATACTGCATCTAGGCTGATACCTCTAGAAGGTTTGTCACCAGATACTTTTTCTATTGAATTAATGTACAGACCTTCGATCCCGGACAATATAACCAGTTGGAAAGAGTTTAATGATGATCAACAGATCCTAGATTTTCTTACAACTAAGGAAACATCTCAAGATGTTTCCATTAATGAACATGAGCATGAAAAATCTCCAGCTGATCCCACTTGCACTGCCAATTTGATTCCTAAGTTAATTATCAACCTGGAAAATTTTTACGACCTCCAAGATAAGTTCAAGCAGAAGGTAAATTGTAAGGCTCAGAGCTCTTCTCTCAATTATGAACAGGTGAATTTGGAAAGTGAACAGAACCCTCACATGATTAACATAGGGGTTGACTGTTCACTTGATGAAAAGAGAGCTTTTTTCAAGTTATGCAGAGAATTTAAGGACGTCTTTTCTTGGCCATACAATGAGCTGAAAACCTTCGACACTAATATTATGCATCATAATATACTGATGAAGCCAGACACTAAACCCTACCAGCAGAAGTTGAGGAAGATGCACCCTACCTTGGAACCTTCTGTCAAGAAGGAGCTGGAAAAGCTCCTTGTAGCAAGAATTATCTTTCCGGTCAGGCATACACAGTGGATCGCTAATTTAGTACCAGTTCGCTAGAAAAATGTTGACATTAGGCTCTGTGTTGACTTTAGAAATCTTAATAAAGCTTTCGAGAAAGATAATTACCCCGTTCCCCCTATGGAACAGATCTTACAGAGAGTTGTGGGTTCAGAAATGTTTTCTCTCCTCGATGGTTTTTCAGGGTATAACCAAATCTTGGTTGCTCCTGATGATCAATTAAAAACAATTTTCAGGACCCCTTGGGGAACTTTTGCCTACAGGTGAATGCCGTTCGGGTTGATAAATGCAAGTGCTACATTCCAGCGAGTAATGGACATAGCTTTCAGAGGACTTACACATGATTTTGTTGTTGTATATTTAGATTATATTACTATCTTTTCAAAAAAACGACATGAACATTTGTTTTCCCTGAAACAGGTATTCGAACGTTGCGGAAGGTACGGAATTTCGCCCAATCCTAAGAAATCAATCTTCGCAGTGACTGAAGGCAAGCTGCTAGGATTTATTGTTTCAAAGTAAGATATGATTATTGATGTCAAAAGAACATAGGCCATTGCAAGGATTGGGTTTCTAGGTACGCGCAAAGTTATGCAATCTTTCCTTGGTAAGATAAATTTTGTTCGCAGATTTGTCCCAAATTTTGCGCAAATTGTTAAACCTTTACAATTGATGATTAAGAAGGATGCATAGTATAAATGGTTTGATGAACAATGAAATTCTTTTACTGAGATTAGGAAGGCTATCGCAGAAGCTCCTGCCCTTATGTCTCCTGACTTCAGTAAGGATTTTATTTTATATACCTTTGCTACTGACTTTTCCTATGTTGTTGTTCTTACACAGAAGCACCCAGACGATCTCGAAATTCCCATTTCTTTCATGAGTTCAACATTCAAGGGCGCAGAGTTAAATTATTCCCAAATAGACAAACAAGCTTATGCAGTTTATAAATCAGTTAAACATTTTAGATCGTACTTATTGAAGTCTAGAACTAAAGTAATTGTGCCTTATGCAGCTATCAGAAATGTTCTGATACAAAAGGAATTGGGGGAGAAAAGAGCTCACTGGATGACAACTCTGCAAGAATACGTTTTAGAGACAAGACCAGCAAAAATAGTGAAATTCCAAGGTTTTTGTTTGCTAACCGCTCAGTCCAATGACCCTGTAAGACAACAAGTCGAGTGGGAGCAAGAAGAAAACACCTCAGCAGGTTCTGTCAATGTTATCACTACTCGAGCATCTGACTGGTATGATGACATTAAAGTTTTCTTAATTTATGGGTATGCTCCTGAAACCCTTGAATTTAGAAAACGCAAAGCCTTAAGGTTAAAATATGCACCATATAAATTCATAGATGATGTTTTATTTAGAAAAAATTATGATGGTGTTTTCCTTAGATGTCTAGAGAGAGCTCAAACTGAGAATATTCTTTTGGAATTTCATGCAGGGCCTGCAGGAGGACACTTCCCAAGAGAAACCACTGCCCACAAGATCTTAAGAGCGGGTTACTACTGGCCTACTTTGTTCAAAGACGCCTATGCTTACGCCAAAAGATGTGAACCATGTCAAAAGTGTGCTGGCAAGATGAAGAAACCTACATTTTCCTTGCAGCTAGTCACAGTTCAATTCCCGTTCCAGCAATGGGGCCTGTATTTTGTCGGACCTATTAATCCTCCTTCTTCCCTACAACACAAGTATATTTTAATAGCTACATACTACTTTACTAGATGGGTAGAGTCAATCCCTCTTAGAAAAGCGAACACAAGCCAAGTAATTTCATTTCTGGAAAGTCAGATAGTCACAAGATTTGGTGCTCCGGAATTCCTAGTATTTGACAATGCTTCATATTTCTCCTCGTTTGAATTAACTCAATATGCCCTTCAAAAAGGGATAAAATTAAAATTTTCTGCCAATTATTATCCACAGGGAAATGGATTAGCAAATTCTTCTAATAAGAATTTAATTAACATCTTAAAGAAGACAATGGCTACTCATCACAAGAATTGGCACATTCAGTTATACAATTCTCTTTGGGCAGACCATGTCACTCCTAAAGCGACCATTGGAAACTCCCCTTACTACTTGGTTTATGTTAAGGCGGTTGTCTTACTATCCCACCTCATGATCCCTTCCCTACATCTAGCACAGTCTGTGCAAGAAGGTGACTCTTCCCCGCTCCAACACAGAATTGATACATTACTCAAACTAGAAGAGGACGGGGAAAAGTCTAAAAACAAGTTCTATCAACATCAACAGCTTGTGAAGAGGTGGTTCGATGAGAAGTCTTCATTTGACAAGGAGTTCTCTATGGGGGAATTAGTTTTAAAGTGGGACAAGCAACATAAGGACAAAAATGATTACACTAAGTTCCAAGGCTTATGGCTAGGACCTTTCATTGTTACAAAAAATATTGGTCCCGGTACTGTCCGGTTACAAACACTGGAAGGTTCTTCATAAACTTACCCAGTGAACGTCCAGTTGCTCAAGAAGTACTTTGTTTGAGTGGAGCATGTTGGTCCACTTCTACATAAAGTGTGGTTTGTTTTCTCTCCTTTGGTTTGATTGATTTCTTTGTGTTTTTTTTATGATCCTTTTTCTTTTCAAATAAGTCAGCACATTTGTCAAAGGTTGTTGATCAATGTGTCTCTGAGACTAATACAATCTGAATTTTTCAGGTAGTATGCCAACTTCCTTTCCATTCAGCCAATATCAAAAAATGCTCTTCATGGAATCAAACAGTCAATTTTTGCAGGGCCTTGATTGATATCTTCCCACTATCATCAACATCTCTTAAATATTGGTCTGATTAATTGCAGTTGAAGAGCAGACTAGAGTTCTTTACCTTGTGTTTCATGAGTAAATGGCATAATCTCTTATAGCCTGGTTAGACTTATCTATTCTGCATTCCATTCTAATCACTTTGAATAATAATCTTTTTCAATAAAAGTAGATTACAAGATGGGGGGTCTCATTATGAGCCAACGCATTATGTTCATAGATGTTTAAGTGAAATGACATCTCCACATCAAGCCACCAAACATGGGAGATGACTTTCAGCTCTGGCTGGAAGATGGAAGATCCTATCACAGGTCGGTCCATTCATGACATGCAAAGCATCAGTGAGTAACACTATTGTCTTGTGGTCACCAAGCCATGGTAGTGTCTTGTAATCTATACATTAATAAATTTTTGTTTTCTTTTAAGATGGTTTATTGTATATAAGGATAAGGGGGGGTTCTTATCACAAGCCAGCCCTACCATGATCATGGATTTGATTTTGATTGGAATTACCACCTATGGTCACCAAGCCATGTAATTGCTTTCAGTTTAGAAAACTGAAAGACAAGGAGTCTCCTGACCGAGCTAGCTTGTTCAGATTCCAAATCATATTTGTGAATGGAATTACCAACATCTGAACGCCAAGTCAGGGCAATGACCTTATATCAACAGAAATCTTATTTATTTATTTATTAAAAAAAAGAAGAGAGGAACATACATGTACATAAATGCATAATTAATAAAGCCAAGGTGATCCATGTATTGTAATCTAGAATGGCTCTGAGTTTATTCCAAAGGTTAATCATAAATCTTCCCTTCCACGATTACATAAAGGTATAGGATTTTTGTTTTGCTCCTAGACTGCCTTACTAGATTAAATATTATCATTAATTGGTTTTGGATGGGAATGTATTGATCATATGACTAACTCGGTTGTTTTGATCATGTTTTCATGAGATCATTTCATAGATTGTAGGTTGAAAATGAGTTGGTTGGCATATCTGCCTTATAACTAAGGGTTTCATTTACAGAGATAACTGGTTCTTCCCAGCCAATCGCCATTTGTTGTAGACACAACAGATCCCATGTTGTATCCAAAACATGGGAGCCCCAATTCCACATCAAAGAATAACTTAATCAATTTTTGGGGTTGTTCACCCTGTTTGCCATTCATTTTGCTGCCTTTGATTTGATTTAATTAAGTTAGTAAACTTTCCTTATCAAATTTATGTTTTTTTTTAGTGTGTTTTATGAATTGCGGAAATAAGTTTTTTGGGTTAAAATTTCGATCATTCCGCAACTCACAATTGTGGATTGCGGACTCTTTGTTTTGCACTTGAAGTTTTTCTTTCCGCAACCCGCAATTGCGGATTGCGGGATGCGAAAAGGAGTTTTAGAAAATTGCACGAGAAGTTTTTCTTTCCAAAAATTGAGGATTGCGGGATGCAGAAAGACCTTTTAATAAAGAGTAGTTTATATTTCCCGCAACCCGCAATTGAGGGATGCGGGAAGTACTTTGACCGCGCATTGTGTTTTGTGTTCCGCAACCCACAACCCGCATTTGCGGATTGCCGAAGGGTATACATGTTTATGAATAACAAGTTCCCGCACTTGGAATCCCGCATATCTCATCCCGACCGTTGATATATGATGATCTGACGGCCTTGATTGCATCTGGCAGAATGATTTGAATTTTTTTATTTTTCGTTCTTGGTTCGTCGTTTCCAAGTGTTGATCCTGTTTTCATCTGTGTTATGCTTGATCAGACATGAAGTCTTTGAATCCAATGATTGCTTAATGATTAAAACTCTAAGATTTGACTGTTAATCGCATGTGTTATTATGTAAATCTATCTAATCTTATGCCAAATTTCAATTGATGCATGATCGATTGATATTTCGCTTGCAGAAATGATAATTACAAACTGCACGTCGTAGACATGCAATCATGCCAGTTAATTATACTCAATCGATGTCAAATCTTGTGGTTTTATTTCCTATAAGGGTCGTTATGAATGATCTATCAGTTTAGGATGATATATGCAAATTTTGGATTGATATTTTAATATCTCTACTAACTATTGCATGCTGTAAGTAAAATGCAGGGAGTTTCTAGCATTTTTGCCAAGCTTTATGTTGAGAAAGAGCCTCAGCCAGTGGAATACTCTAAACTTGTTCCTGCATCATTTGATGCTGATGTTTCTAATGACAACACAGATAGTGAAGAGGAAGATGACAGGATTCAATTCACATATGAACGACTCCTTTTCAATAAGCAGAAGAAGGGTGATAAAGAATATGTTGATCAAGATAATACAATTGTTCGAGACTTAATCATCAACTTGCCACCTATGTGTCCCACAATTCATCTTAAGGATGATCTGTTAGCTGATTTTTCGGTTTTTGAAGATATCTCTGGTCCTCGTGAATCTAGGGAAGATTTCATACGTTCCTCGCCAATTACCTTCAACAGCTCATGATCTATCTTGATTCTCCTCAGCTTACGACGGGATGTTCTCGAGGATATGTGGTGCAATCTTTCTAAAAACTGTATGGTGCCCAGTTTGGGATCCAAATTGGTTTATTATTCCTATGTATAAGGATTGTTAGATTTTTTAGGCCAAGGGGCAGCCTTTCCTTGGCCATTTTTAGGATAATTTAGTTTTGACTATCCCTGCTCTATTGGAGATTTGACTCGAAATTATTATTTTGTAATTATTATTTAAGGGGTTTTAGATCTCATAGAAAGGGATGGATGGTTAGGGGACAGAATCGCCAAAAGAGACTAGAGATGCTCTGTTGTTGCAGACTATGTAACATTTTGCAGGCCTTAATACAGAATCAGTTTTCTTCAGCTATCTCTTTTGTTATAAATTGTCAAATGTCTTTGACGGATTGTGATTTTTGCTTCAACACATTCACTAATACTATTTATTATTTGCAATCAATAACTTGCATTGATCTACAGTTTAGATTTCTCTCAACTTATGATCTCTGTCATTGATGTTTTAAATGAATGTCTTTATCTAAAACATTTTATATATTTCTGCAAATGATTCACATAAAATACTGAGCTAATGTTAATTTGCCAATTAACATTCTGTATACAGGATAGGCTTGTATGCACTTAATTCTTAAGCTATTATTGGTTGAATGTATTTAACTGATTATATCTTGAGCCACTGAGTCAAGATACAGATTTGCATGTTTGTTAAGTTGGTGAAATGATTTAGTAATTTTCAGATCAAGCTGTCTTGTGCACAAACAAATCACTCCTTTTAGAATAGGCCTAACTTAGATTATATTTGTTTTCCAGGTTAGACTAACTTTTAGGATTAGAAAAACTCTTGTCTTTCTCCATAGGAAGACAGATCCTTTCTAGGATCAAACACACACAAATTCCAGCGGAGGCCTTTGTATCCATGGGTGTTAACCACACCAAACAGCTTGAGGATAGGGTAATACTTGCGTAGGATTATCTGAAGCCTTTGGCTGGGTTTTCATCCCCTGTTGTTTGCCTTGAACACCATTCCAGCACATATACATCCGAGGCATCAACACTCCCCTTTGTCAACATTTTCTACATTTTGTGACAGGGTTTACACTCTGCTCTTTGTCAACCATACACCAGTCTTATCATTTAACCATGATCATCTCTTATCTTCTCTAATTCTTCTTCTGATTTTGTTACACTTCAACCATTAACTGTGCATGTCACATAGATGTTTTCTGGACAAAATGTTTTCTTCAAATTTGTCACCTCCACTCTACTTCTTGTCCTTGATGAATATATCCTTTTATTCCTACCAAATTATCTTAATTAATTTCAAATACTAACTGCAATTTTCTGATATTTTAATCCCCCTGAGTATATAATCTCTTCTAATGCTAATTTCAGGGTTCTCTTTTAGGTCATGAGAGACTTTAGAAGATAATTTCTGAGCATCATCTTTGGAAAAAAATTTGATGCTTGGAATTTGTGTTTCTTATGAACCTTTGTAATCTTCTTTTCTTCTCCACATCTTTCCATGAGGTACCCTGCTTACTGATCTTCTTTGTCTTTTGGATTCTGTACTATGATCTTTTCCCTTGGTTCTGCAATCAACAACTTTATGACCAAACTTGTGACAGCGGTGACAATATCCATAGAACCTTCATTTATATTTTAGGAATCTTTGATCTTCCTACTTTACAACTTCCATCTTCTTCTATCCCTTCCTTTGTTTCTGAACTTTTACTGAAGCATTCTTTCTTAGCTTACATTCTCTAGCCATATGTCCAAAATTATTACAAGAGTAGCAATGACCGAAAAATATCTTCTGGAACCTGCTTGCCATTGGTCTTTTAGGTATCATATCAGTTATATCTTTGTTATAAGAGGAGGGAACATATTTCTGACCATCCTTCTTAATCGAGCTTTTGAGTGCAGTAGCATAGCTTCTTTTATTCTTATCTTGGAGTGTAAGAGACAAACATTCTGAATTCTTTTCTGTCATAACCTAATCTAGTTTTATCACTTGATGGTCTTTGGCTACTTAGGATTTCATCTAAAGTATTTGAGTTGTTCTCAAATTTTTATTTAATAGATTCTTTCTCAAGCATCTTTCTAAGCATAATAACTTCTACTTCAAGTCTTTTATAGTCTTGTATTTTCTCCTTGAGCTTCTCATTAATGCTCTATTGGTCTTTCAACCTTTCTATTTCTTCCTCGAATTTGGAGACTTCTTGTTTTAATTTCTCGGCCTCTTTCATGCTAACCATCATTTGTTGACTTGATTTGTGCAGCTCTTCTCAGAGGGTCTTGACTTCCTCTTCTTTTGAATTTAACTCTTCTTGGTATTTTGACAATTATCCTTTCAAGGATTTGTTCCTTCCTCTACATTTTTGAATTTCCTCAAGAGCACACATGAGTTCAGGCTCTAGTTCCACCTCTTCTTCCACATCCGATTCTTCTTCTGAAGCTTGAGTTACTGTCCCCATGAATATATTTTCTCCATATTCACCAGCATCCTCGAGAATAACAAGGCTTGTTTCTATTCCTTGTTCAACTAAGTAAAGTTTCTCCAATTTAACCCATACTTCCTTAGTTGAGATGCATTTCTCTACCTTCTCTTTGATGGCTTGAGATAATCCATCAAGTATGGCCTCCATTTCCCTTGAGTTATTTTTATTGGACTCTTTCTGAGATGTAGTCCGTATTCTTTTTGGTGGGATATAATCATAGATTATTGAATTCCATACACCCTATCCTAATTATTGTAAGTATGCACTCATTATTTTGCTCCAATATGCATATTCTTCTTTATTAAGCACTAGAGCTCTGTTGGGTGCAATCCCTTCTTGTTGATCCATAGTGGTTTTTATTAGGATCTTCCTTCCAGTGGTTTAGACTGTAGTGAAGGATCCCGCTCTTATACCAATTATTGGAATATTGGTCGATACTGAGAGGGGGGATGAATCATTATTGTTATCCTTTTAACAACTTAAACCACTTTTTAATTTTAATTAAAACATGGAATCAACAAAATACATAGAACACAGATTTTTATCATGGAAGCTCAATTGGGAAAACCAAAAACTCTTTCTACAATGAAAAATTATATTTACAATAGTTTTTGCAAGCTACAACTTGCTGGAGACTTCAATCTCCAAGTTTCTCAACTACAACTAAAGGATGCTACAACACCTGGGTTTTTCCTACTACAACAGACAAGGATGCTACTACACCCTATTTACCAACTACTACTGGAAGGAGGCTACGACCCCAAGGTTTATCAACTACTACTGAAGGATGCTTCGACACCCTATTTACTAGCTACTACTGGAAGGAGGCTACAACCCCCTTCCAGGCCTGTAGCCTGCCCTAGCACCACCCTACCTGCCTAATTTGATTTTATAACTTCAATGGGATATGCATCTGTTTATACTTTCATTGTCCTATGTTTCTAATCTTCAATCCAATCTCCAAAAGACTTCCTCTGTTCCTTTTATTCTTTCTCTGAAATCTGTACTTCTTCAGATTTTCATTGAAACACACAGTAGACACTCTCATATACTTTTTACCTTCTCTGGAATCTACGTTGCTTTAGATCTTCATGTTAAAACACATAGACATTCTATTCTGCGTTTTCCTTATCTAACCTCTATTATGTTCTCCCTCATATGCTCATTTTCAATAACCAAAGCTTCCCTTATTTGTCTTTTCATATTTCCAGAAATTCTGTTACTTCAATTTAGTATCTTCCTTTCATTGGTCTCTGTCTTGATCTTTCTTCTTCTTTAATTTGGGTCATTGATACATCTTTCTTCTATTTCAAAAATCTTTTTATATAAGATCTATCTGATCTTTTAACCATTTCATCTCTTCAAACTGGGCTCATGTCTTTTCATACTCAGGCCTCTTCAAAATAATTAATTTCCGGTTTGTGTAATTAAATAGCAAACCCTATTTTTAATTAAATATCAACTATGTTTTTTAATTAAAAATCAACTCTGTTTTATTTAATAAGCTTCTGCCTCATTTAGTTTATTCTTGTAGCTTATCATCATGCCTTTTCAGCATCACACCATTTCCATCATTGTTTCCTTCCAATTATGGAAATTGCCTTTTTATTAAACGCACCTCTTTATAAAAAAATACTTCTTGGTTTATCCAACTTGCTTTGATAAATAGATGGTAATTAGTTTCCTTAATTTTATAACATCTTAACTATTCCTTATTAAATTGACTTAGCTGGGCAATTTAAAATAAAAACTAATTTTAACATATACTTAACTTGGGCATATTTAGATTTCTGTGTAGACCAAAAATTTTCTTCAAATTGGGAAATCAATTTTTCACACGTGTGACTACCAAAGAAGATTCTAACCCCATGGCTAGATGGAAAAATTGCCAAAGAAGAGATCCACACCTTTGGATGAATTTATCTACACACCCACAATTTCTGGTATGTATCCAAATGCATGTTAACCTTTATTTGGACAGAAATACAATATTTTTCTCATATTTCCAGGCTTGTATCTCGCACGTGTGACCTCCAAAGAGAAATATGAAACCATGAATAGATGGCCAGATCATAAAGGAAAAAACCCATGTCATTTGGTGAATTTATCATCACAAGGACAGTACCTAGAGGGCATTTCCAAATGCATCTTCAACCTTCATTTAGACAGCAAGATAAACTCTTTCTCAATTTGGCAGACTTGTATTTCGCACGTGTAACCTCCAGAGGGAAATCTGAGCCCATGAATAGATGACTAGTTCATCAAAGAAAAATCCCATTCCAATTGATGAATTTATCATCAAAAGGACAGTACCTGGCGGGCATTTCCAAATGCCTTTCCAACCTTCTGATTTCAGCACTTAGCCAAATTTCATTTGTTCTTAATATGCAAAACAAGATTTTTCTAACTTTGGTAGATTGATTTCTTGCACATGTGACCATTATAAGGCAAACTAAAAACATGATTGGATAACCACTTCAACAAGGAACATATCCATGTCACCTTTTTAATTTTTTGGTACACACACATCATTTTTTGGGCATTTGAAAATGGCCTTTTAAACTATTGATTTGATACTTGGGAAAAATTATCAAACCCTAGGTTAACATGCGGAGATTTTTATTTTCATCAAATTGGAAGTATGAGACATCCAATGGATAGAATCCAACAAGTTGATTCCATACAAGCCAATTTAATCCTTTGAAACTTTTTCTCTCTCCTCAGCGGGCATTTTTCTAGAGTAGTGCAAATCAAGCTAGGAGGCACTTTTGGCAGATCAATATCTTCACCAACAGATACTTTTTGGACAAACCAATGATATGGTTTGATGCACCAATCAACATTCTAGAGAACCATACCCTCAAAGTACTTTAAGACATCAACCACAAGAAATGGTGGACATTTTACTAAGGTCACTCAAGAATTTTTACTGGCATTTTTATACTTAGAAAATTTGTGCAATCTCCAAGGTGGATTTTTTATTTCACCAAAATCCTGAACCAATGGTACCAGATGATGCAGTACACCTCACTGATAATAACTAAGCTGATTTCACTTTCAGACTCATCTTCATTTTCCCTAGGTGGGGATTTTGCTGAACTGGTGCAAAACTGCTTAAAACCCTGTTTTGGAAAACCTATAACTTCCTCCTCAGACACTCTCAAGACAAAATGAGACCATGTTCAAGTATACAGATCAAAAAAATTCAACCTGGTGCTTTCATATATTTTTTTATCATTCTCCTATGATGTACGACGGGCATTTTCCCAAGGCAACTTGGACCAAATTTCCAACACTTCATCAATTTCTTGAATTTCTCAAAACTGACAAATCTCTATATAACTAGGTCAAATTGCAATAATGACATCATGAAGGTACTAGAGCACCATTAGGTGGATTTGCATCTTCATCAACCATGCCACATCATCATACATGTCATGTCATCACCTCCTTTGTTATCCCTTTGTCTTCCACTAAGTTTGTCCTGCCATCATGTCCTTGGATATTCCTTTGTCATTAATGAACTCCTTTGACATCAATGACAACCACTTTCAACACTTTTGGCATATATTTCATTTTCGTACATAAGCATGTGCATCTTTGAAAATGGTATGCCAGTAACATCCAACTCTCCAAATTTTATGTGTAGTTGTATCCCCAGAATACTGACCTCCCGCAGGACCATCATGCAATTCTTTTATTGCCTTTTCTACATCATCCTTTTCTAGGCATATGAGAAATACTCTATCATAATTTATTCTAAAAAGTACTCCATTGATTATCTAATATGAAACCGATTTTAATCTTAGAGCTCTTCTTTCCTTAGAATTCCAATGTTCTATAGTATACCTGTGTTGAAGATAATGTATTCAATCTCTATACCATGAATCAAGAGTAGTATGAATGGAACATAATTCTAACAAGTTCATTTCAAATTCATTCTCCCATCCATTAACCTCTTCATTTGAATTCTCAGTAAGTAGATTGCATAGTCCTTAACCTTTGACAATATTTGCGGGCTTAAATTCTAGATCATATTCTTGTAATGCGGTCACCCAATTTCCATGTCTTTCTCCCAATTCCTTTTGGAAAAATAGAGATCTATCATCCGGATGAGGTACAACAACCTTGGTTCTTTTCTTCAGAATATAGGTTATGAACTGCTTCAAATCTTTAAATACCACATAAGCTTGTTTATCTACATCTAGGTAATTGAGTTCAGCTCCTTGTAACCTAGTGAAAATAAAAGATATCGGATATTCATCCCCTTGCTCTCCCTTTTGTGTGAGCACTGCTACAAGAGAATGATCAGAAGCAAAAGTATATATAATGAAATATTTTCCAAAATCAGGACTGCTTAATGAAGGTGCATGTGCAATAGCGTTTTTTATATCCTTAAATGCATTCCTTTCTATTTTAGTCCATTTAAATTGTACAATTTGTTTCACCATTTGTTGCAAAGGTTTTACAATTTGTGTGAAATATGGTACAAACCTTTGAACAAAATTTATTCTACCCATGAATGTATGCATTGTCTTCTTATTATGGGGCATAGGAATCTGGAGTATAGCTTGAATTATTTCTGGGTCAATCGAGATTCCCTTTTTAGAGATGATGTGCCCTAATAACTTCCCTTCGAAAACAACAAACATGCTTTTCCTGGGATTCAAAGATATGCCATATTTTATACAATGTTCAAAGATCTGTTTTAAATGAAAAGCATGGTTTTCTCTTTTCTTGGAGAAGACTCTAACATCATCTAAATAAACAACAATGATGTGGCCGATCAACCCTCGGAATGCAATATACATGGCCCTTTGGAATGTGGCTACAACATTCATAAGACCAAACAGAATTTTTCTATAAGTGAATGTTCCCCATTTTGTACGGAAGCTAGTCTTGAGACAATCCTTTTCGGCCACTAATACTTGATTATATCTTGAAAATTTGTCTAACAAGGAGAACATTTATGATCCCGACACAACTTGTAATATTTGTTCCATGGGCGAGACTAGATAATTTTCTTCGTCTGATGCTCTATTTAGATTTTGAAAATCCACACATAGTCTTATCTCGCCTGATTTATTGCATACAGGTACCAAGTTTTCCACCCACTCAGAATGCCGAACTTTGAAAATAATTTTGGCATCCAATAACTTTTTTAATTCCTTCTGAATCAATGGTTATAAGGTAGTATGCATTTTCTAGAGTTGCTACAGAAAAGGATTTCCACCTTTTTTAATTGGTATCACATGTTGTATAATACTTGTATCATAAGTCTTTAAATCATCATAAGTCCATGCGAAAGCATCTGTGTATTGTTGAAATAGTTTAATAAATTTATGTCTTTCCCCAAGCAAGCAAAACTTTCCCAAGTGAACATATTTTGGCTCTTGCCATGTTCCTAAGTTCACCAATTCATACTGCATTAAGGAGCTATTTGTTTTAATATTAGTTGGATTCCTAAATTTATGTTGTAAATCAAATAAATTCTCTATAGTTTGTACTCCTTTTGGCATAAAATTTCCATTTCTTTTATCATCATCTTTTAGATCCGATTGATGTTGGTCTTCATCAATAACCGATTCTTTAAACGTACTTTCATCAGTCATGAAATCGATAATTTGTTCATCGTCATCAAACACTCTCCAATTAGTAACATTATCTGGAACAAATGGCCTGAAAAGTAATTCAATGGAACATTTATTATTAGTTGGTACTAGACGTGAAGCAGAAGTAACTAATAAATCAACAGCAACATTTTGTAATCTAGGAATAAAATTTATATTAAAAGCATCAAAATTAGAGATCAAATTTCATACCTCATATTGATAACCTTTCAAATGTGGAGATAGGCAATGAATGATATTTCTTACATGTCTGACAATTATCTCAGAATCACCAAACAAACAAAAAAATTAACATTTAAGTCAATTGTTTTTTTGAGTCCCTGAATCAAGGCTTCATACTCAGCAGTGCTATTGATGTATTTGGATTCTAATATACAAGAGAGAAATAGTCTTTTTCCTTGGGTATCTACAAAAACAAAACCGGCTCCTGCTCCCTCTTGTGTCTTGGAGCCATCAAAATATAAATTCCAAAATTTTTCTATTTTAACTACGTTAGTATTGTCATCTAAGTCAATAACTAACTCTACTATATTACAATTAATATCATCAATCCGTGCAAATTGAAGGAGATCAGACTGTATGTTTGAATCATGACCAGTGGTTTCAGGTTGATAATTTCCAGGTTCTATTTCCAGAAAATAATTTCCCAATACAGAAGATTAAAAGTTTACTAGTTCATTCTTTCCTTCTAATTTTGTCACGTTATACTTCATGTGTGGTTCTCTTAACACTTTAATTTGATTTTGTTTGTTTTGATATGGAAACCACAAATGAGACAAATCTATTACAAAATAACCATTCAGTTTACTTGGCCAATCCCTGCTTAATATTAATCCATAAGCTTCTTGAATATCTACTACCATAATATCAATGAATTGACATACTCTTGAATCCACAACCAATATAATCGAAACAATCTCTATTTCCCTAATGAATTAACATCTAATCGATCAAGTTGAATAATCTGAGAAGGGGATGCTATTGGTTTTACATTAATATTCTTACAAATAGAAAGTGGCATGATATTAGACGAAGCTACAGAATCTACCAAGCAGTTATGTACATTATAACTAAAAAATTTGAAAGTCAAAATAAAAGGTGGGGCCTGATAGTTTGATTTCCCATCAATACTAGCCTCATTTATTTCAGTATCTGTTTCAATCATTACTAACTGCTTATTTTTATTGGCAGCATTGCTTATTGTTGCATTCAAATCAAAAGCTTCCAATAACTTCTTTCTTTGTTGTGGTAAATTACACATTTCAAACAAAGATATATTAGCTTTTGTTTTCTTTATGCCTTCAACAATATCATACCCCATGTTATGATTTCCTCCAGTATTTCCACCTAGATCAAGTCTGTTGGATGAAGGGGTTACTTGTTTATCGACTAATGGAGTTGTTTATTTTGTACCTTCTGAAGAATTAGTAGATCTCTTCTCTATCGCTTTTGGCTGTGATTGATTTGCATTATTAGTTTTATTCTGATTTTTCATGATAGCATTACCTACTTTCGACTTTGGGAGTAATATACTTTGTTCATCAACTGGTACTTTACTTCTAGCAGCATAACCCACGAATGAAACTTGAATTTCTTCTATTTCTTCTTCATGATCCAAATCAAAATCTGGGGCCCAATCCCATAAGACTAATGTAGTCTCTTCATTATGATCTTCTATTTCATTTGATTGGTCTTTATCTTGATATTCTTGATCTAAGAGTTGTTTATCCAATAATTGATTCATTACTAAAGTCATTGAATTTATCCACTGTGGACAAGTTTCCTCAGAATGATGCTCTGATGGAAAGTACAAAAATGATCCATTCCAACTTCATTTAAATTTAAAAAAAATAGAATCATTAGATGGGGGTTTTGGACTTTCTTCTTTTTTCTTATAGAAAGGATTGAAAGGTTTTCTTGTTGAAGAACTAGCACCCTTTTCTTTCTCTAAATCCACTATTTTATTGGACAACTTCTGAACCAATTTGACCACACTTTCTAACTCATTCGAAGATTCTTCATTAGGTCTAGTCAATAACAATGGTTTCTTATTATTTAGAGGTTTTGCTTCAGTGTCTATAGCATGCTTCACAATACTATTAATGTATGTCTCTACTTTCTTAGCTTCTTCAAAATTTTCTGTTAAAGTAGCCATACACGATCGTTTAACAAACATTGCAAAGGATGTATGTAGTGTTGTGGTATAATATTCAATCAATGATTCTTCAAAAAAATTTGTAGCAGCGCTAAACTGATTCAAAATAGTGGTAAATCTTTGATTAAAATCTTGCACCTTTTCCTTTTTATCCATTCTTAAAGACAGTAGTTCTTTCATAAGTGAAGCTAAAGTTATCTGCTCACCAAATTTACTTAAGAATACTTTTTCAAAACTGTCCCAATCTATTATAGAACTAGTTTGTACGATAAAAAACCAAGATGATGCTTTAGGTTCAAAAGTATATGGAAATAATCTACACACAACATCTTCGTGTTCCACATTCAACAAATTCAAAGCCAAATAAAAACTTTTCAAGTGGTCATCAACATAAATTCCTTTTCCAGGATCAAACTTAGGAAATACCTGCTCTCGATGTTTGGGTAAATCATGCAAAGGAGTGGGTAAATTCAATGGTCCTCTAGCCCTCCAAGCAGGTGGTTGATTAACATTATGATCCATGTTAGCAATACGTGAACGCGATTGTGGTGGTGAATGTGGGGGTGTTTGTATGTGTGGAGAAGTGATTGACTCAGGAGAACTAGGTCTTAATTGATTTATAGAATCTGGTATATCTTGTAATGATAAATAAACCAATTCTTCTAATGATTCCACAAGTACATAGTCCTTATTTTGCACAACCCTTTGCCTAGGAGCTTGTCTTCTAGGTAATAATGGTACAACCGATAATCCTCTAAGTTTTCTCATGTAAGATTGAGTATGCCTCCAGAAATTATCTGCTTATTGGTGAGGGACAGCATATAAATGCTCAATGTGCTCAATTTAAGAATTAAGGTTTTCTAGGTAATCAACCTTAGAAATCAATTCTTCTAGTTGAGATGTTTCAAACGGAGACCCAGAGAAATTTCCTTGTGAAAACGGACTTCCTCTACCAACCATGCACTGGAAGCCCTCCTTCTAGCGCCAAATTTGTTGGCGCTTGGAAAAATCCCTGCACCAACAGTAGGGATTCTCCCCAATGAAAAGTCCCAACTAGACTATTCACTGTTTGGAATCGGGAATCCATCCAGTTAACAGTCTGACTACCATAAATGTCTTTCGAATTAATATTTACCGGTTGCAGCCCGACCCACTATTTATATTTTATATTTGGAGATGCAAATGCAAATGCTCTAATCCTAATAATGCATTAAAAATTTGACTGATAGGTAGAAGCCTCACAAGTGATGCGCGGGTTCTTACCTCTCGTCTTATCACTTCTACCTTATACATCAATTAAAATTAGTCTAATAAAATACATCTTTTAACTAATTTAAACTAGTCTATCCTTGCAAGGAGCGAGTTTTAAAATATGAGTAATATCTGAGATTACCAGTACAAATTCAACAGTTAACTAATTGAAATAAAGTATTCACAACCATAGTGAAATGATTATTACACAAAGATAGCTTTGATATTCATTGATTTCATTCATTACTCAAATATACACAAACATTTGCATTTTATAACAAAAAATAGTAAAACCATTCATACATCATTAGAATAGTCGAATAAAGTAAGAAATATCGCACAGCATAAATATGAAACGAAGGAAGAAGTAATTATGTGCCTTAATTCATAGCATTCCATGAAAACTAAATGTAAGCTTTCACCCAGCAAAATAGTTATTTCTCATTAGCAAAAAAATAATTTTCATACAGAATGTTACTTGATTCTATTACACCAGCCAAAATCCCTTTCCCATTCTAATCCCTCTTATTTATCTTCACAAAAAATTGTCTCTATGTGACTAATCACTTCACATTCCCTCTTGCCCTTTGGTTTCCACATTTTTTTCCTTTTGTGGTTACACACCAAAAATAGCTAATAAATTACAAATTACATTAATTTGTTGGAGAATTCTCTTGACTTGAAATATAATTTTACCAAAGGTCACTTTCATAAGATATCACATTAAATTGTTGAAGCTCTAATAACTTTAAATCAACTTCATGAGTGGATATTTCTTTGACCATATCTATTAGTCCCTTTGCCGCTACCTTGTGACCTTCTCCTAGAAAGTACGCATTTAGAGTTGATTGCCCTATGTGTTGCTAAAGATCCTCTACAGTGAGCATGCCCTGCTATTTAATGTACTCCAAATCTTCACCCAAGCTATTTCTCAACTCTGTTAAGCGTTTTTCTTTGGATGGAAATTCATCAATAGTTATAGGGATTGGAATATGGAATTTCTCATATGCTTGGTATATAATTTGATAAATTTCTTCACACTTTGTAATTGATCTTTGTACTTCATTTTGTATTCTCTTGGCTGACTTCTGACAACTTTCCAAGGGAGCTATATCTAACTTTAATTCAGCAGTTGTTCTTTTAGGCAAGTGATCATGAATTTCTTTAATTCTCCCTTTCCACCCAATTAGCCTTTTCACTTTATTAAATGTGCCTACTAGTTTCTGTTTTATGGTGGCAGCCTCCGCAGAGATCTGGTTCATTCTATCCATCATTTCCCTTAATTCATAGATCTCCTCTATTAATAACTCTTGGGAGTGAAAATTTTGTTTTTGTAATTCACAAGCATGTTTGCATAATGGTGCCATGTCATGCTTTTGTGCCTGAGCAATTCTGATTTGTTCCATCAAGGACTCCTTTTCTTTAATCCGCTAATCCATCTGAGCTTGCAAAAATCCCTTTTCAATCATCAGGGATTCTACCTGTTGATTTATTAACTTAGTTTCCTTTCCTTCTAATTCCTTGATCTGAGATTGGAAATCAGTTCTTTCTCCTTCCATAATCACTAGTTGTAGATTTAGAGAATCCTTTTCATCTTCAAGGCATTGATAATCCAACAAAAGTATTTCTTTCTCTGCTTCTATGGCATCCCGCTTTCTTTTCATCTAAATTCCTTCACTTCGAGCATGTACTAAGTTATCCTTTAATTTGAGCATGTTTGATTTGATGCGTTCTAAATCATCCAGTAATTTGTCCATGTTGTCTGTGTTAGCTCGCGCTATAGCAATATTCACAGAAGCAGTGAATTTTGGATCTTTATTAGTACATTCTACTATAGTACTCTCATGCACAGTCACAATATCAGGTTGTGTACCTTTCTTCAATATATTTTCTGACCTCCTTAGAATGGTCTTCCTTTTAGGATAAAAAACAATGGTGTCAAGCTTGGCTATAGAATGTTGCTTTGAAGGAGTAAACAGTGTAAGTCCAAGCTCAGCTAATGGGAGATGGCCTCCTATAAGAGGTATTTCCAGGTCGGTAGGTTTGTCTACTTCCATATTTTTTTATTTTGATTTTCTTTTTTATTTCTCTTTTCTTTCACATCTTTCTTGATCTTCTCTTCTTCTTCCTCCTTCTTATCAGCTTCATCTTGTAATTTTTTATGTACCTGCTTAGCATCTTCCTTATCTACCTTTTCTTGTTCTTCTTTAATTCTTTCCTCTTCTTCTCTTTGTCTGATTTCTTCTTCTTCTTTCCTCTTTTCCTTTTTTGTTGCCAAGGCTTCTTCATGTGCTTTATTTTGTTCTGCCTCTTTTGAGGTTTCTTTTGTCTAGCTTGAACTTGTTCATTCTTTCCTACCAACTCCCTTGTTCAAGCCTGACATGTTCTTGGCTCTTCTATTCACTTCGTCATCTTTAAAGAAATGATCTGTATATTCAAAGTTGATCTTACATGAGCCACAATTTTTAGTTGTCTTATGTAATTTATCATTCCTGATAGATATTTTTTCTCCAAAGTGGTATGCTTCGAGATCTTTCACAAACTTTTATGCACTTTTGACCTTAGTAAACTTATATGCTCCGATTGTAAAAGGGAGTGGAGGATAAGATGTTTTCTTATTCTCATTTAGAAAATGTCCGACTCTGTTTATGAAAGCATGTCTTACTACTTCCTTGTGAACTATATAATTCGTGACATACTTTGGCATCAAAGAAGGAATTTTGGTGCCTCCGTACATTCGAATATAAGTACCCTCTAGTGTAAAATAATAATCCCCATACTCACTAATAACCTCCAATGCAGTGTCTGACGTGCAAATAGGCTCCTCATCGAAAATTAGTTTATACAGGGGGATTATGAATTTTTCACATATGAGTTTGTAAAAGATGACACACTTATGGGCCCACATGATCTGGTAAGCCATATAGATGGGAGTTTCATTTGGGACCCAATAACATCCTAATTTATAAAATGGGTTTCTAATCAGGATGCAATCAATTAGGTAAGATGACATGTAAAAATATGCTTTATTATGCGTCAAACCTCCTTGAGTTGTTGATATTGCTGCAACCATTCTCTCTGAAATAATATATGCCCAGTTAAAAACAATACCATGAGTGGCAATATGATACATGATTGGAACCTAGCTAAGCTTATAGATGTTTGCATTTTCCCTCCCAAATATTATGCTCAACATCATAGCCATAATTCTGAATGAGGTTTTCAAGTTTTGTGAATCATGTTCTCCACTGGTTCTTTGCCTCAGTTGTTTTCCCGAGAAAAGCATTTTCTTGGCGTATTTTGAATGATCTATATAGATGATCTTAATCCAGTCATCAATTATAAGGACTTTGGGAGCAGGTAACTGATAAGCTATACCAATATGTTCCGATTGAAATGAGGAGAACCCTCCTCCATTACGTCCTGCAATGATTCTAGACTTGACATCTATATAAGGAAAAATCCAACCTATTACCTCGGAGCATGGGAATAATTCCGGGTGAGTTTTTGCTTTGTGGAGACTTGATTTCTTTATATTTTGATAAATTACCATCTCCTCAATGGAGGCATCAGGCACATCTTGATCTCTAATAAGTTGGTATATTTCACCCCATTTGTATTCGGGGACTACTCCAGTGATAGCTTTGGTATATTCAAACAAGGTTTCCATGATAGTTTTTGGAACTACTCAATGTCTGAATCGAATTCTACAACTTTGGATTTGCACTTGGAAGTCCTTCTATACATATATGAATCATGTATTAAAAGAACAGTATCAGTGTATTTAAATTGTAATCATAAAGTCTACAAGAAACTGAAAATAAATTCAATTAGTTCAGGCTCAGTATTATCAAAAGTTAAATTTATTAAGCTTTCACTTCATTTAATAATTTTCTTTCAATTCAGATCATTCTATGAAGAGAAAGTGTGCTTGTAACAATCTCTGTGAAAAATTGAAAATCATTTCTTAGGTATGTCTTAAAAGCCCATTTCGTCAAGGTGACCATTTATCTAGTGATAGTTCATCAGTTTGCAAGCTTGTTCCATTGGGTTTTAGGATTTCACAATGAGTAGAAAAAAAATGACAATACAACAAATTCATAGCATTTATCCCTTCAAATCAAGCATGGAGCTAACTCAAATATGCTCTATTGTGAAACTGAATATGCAAACATAATTATTCTATATGAAAACTAGGGTAAATAGGTTCATTAACCATTCTAACTAAAAATCAAAGGAACCAATGTTATGCAATTTCGATTGTTCTCTCGACTGACTAAATCCAAACACCTAGGGTTTTACTCCCCCTTTTGACCCAGGCAGACTTCAAAAGGAAACAATGTCGATAGCTCTTTAACAAGTAATCTCCTGGTCTGAAACTCATCGAAGTCATCATATTATCTTGGGCATGCTCAAGGAAAGTCGCAAGGAGAGATGTGAGATGTAAGTTTGACAAAGAAACGTGAATAGGAAAGGATTGAAAGCTATGCTTAATCTAGAAACTACCCGCTATCATCAAATTAATAACCAAACCCCAGACAAGCTGTCTTAAAACGTGAGACTAAAGAGATGAAGTAACGGTTTCAACCTAAACTCTAATATTCCCCCAATCACAAGCAATCAAGTTCTACTAATGGAAGTAGTGGTACTTACCTAGTAAGGAGGTCATGACTCAACAAAAAGGACACTCTAGGTGGTACTAATTCTCTGGCAGGGGTTCTCAATATTCAAACTAAGCGAACGACATTGCAATGGAACATTAAAAAAAACATGAAATTTCCCCTTTTAAACCAAGAACTTAACCCTAAAGTTATTAATTGCTCATTAATGTTTGCCGGCAGGAACAACCTTTTCACACAGTGTTACATTACATCGGAAGCCAAAAAATACTTTAAACGACATGTTTCAGTGTCAAAACATGTTTTGTGTTGGTCATGTTTCGTTTGAACTTTGA
Organism: Larix kaempferi; assembly: GCA_027924585.1. Taxonomy (NCBI): domain Eukaryota; kingdom Viridiplantae; phylum Streptophyta; class Pinopsida; order Pinales; family Pinaceae; genus Larix; species Larix kaempferi. The sequence continues at coordinate 2,587,579 of BSBM01001467.1, forward strand.
ATTTTGTGCCGGTGTTGTTTCGGGTGAACTTTGAATTTTACGCCGGGGTTGTTTTGGGTGAACTTGGAATTCTACGCTGGTGTAAAAAATGGAGCGAGCTCTAATTATGTATTGGGACAAAAACTAATTCGACATCGATCGTTTCAATGGGAAATCAAAAATTTATCCGATCGGTGAAAAACCCTATTCTAACCCTATTGTTTCGGGACAAAAATCAATTTTCCTCCGATCACATAGAAAATGATTTCTTCCTCGAGAATTTCGGTGAAAAAATGATATTATCTCTGATTGTTTCGGTGTAAAAATGAATTTTGCTCCAAAACAACAAAATTCAAAAAGTTTTCTAAGTGTTAAAATTTTTCTAAGGCAACTGAATTTACAAACTGTTTTTTAAATCTAAAGGATAAAAGAAGATGAAAAATAAGAATACATCTAAAGCTTAAAAGGGAAGGTGGGGGGGCCTAAAATTTAGGCAAATTTGGGGGGAGAGGTTGCAGTTGCAACAACAATGTAGACATTAGATTCTAGGAAAATAAACAATTGTCCCTAGCAACTGGCAAGCTTATATAGTTTCCCTTCATAGTATAAGTTGCAAACAACAAGACAACTCAAGTGGATCAATTACCTATGGAAATTTTAGTTGGTAATTAAGCAACAACAAAAAAAACAAATTTATTGCAGTAGTGGATTTCCTTATTTGACCTCTAGTCCCTTCACATATTACAGTGTTAAAATATGCATCTTTATCACACCATTACTTAGTCTTGATTGTGTGAAGATAACATTGATTTTTCATCAATTTATCAACATCTTCAAAAAGTTCAATGGATTTTCCTTGACTACCTCTTGAAAGACAATTATTTCTACAAGCTAAGACAACTTCATGTAACTCATGTTGAGCATTGATAGAACCCTATTTGGGATATACACTACAACAAAACAACATCCACTTTGGAATAGTTTAGACTCTTAGAGTGTTGTGGAAGTATTTCTATTGGCCTTCACTAAAGTCAAATGTTGATAAATATATCAAGTCATGTGTGGTTTGTGTCATTAGCAATCCAACAAACTACTAATAGGGTATGTATACACCCTTTCCAATTCTAGATTGACCATGGGACTGTGTTTCTATTCACTACTTAACTAGATATCATGTCACCAAACACCAACATGATGAAATCTGGTAGTGTGGTTGACAGATTTTTGAAGATGGTTATCCTTCAACTTTAAAAGAAGACTATGATTGCTTAGAAATCAACACAACTATTCTTCAACATGTATGGAAGCATTATGGTCTACCAACTACAATCAACATTGACCATGACTTCAAATTTGTTAGCATATTGTTGTATAGATGGCATTGTGAAAATAACCTGTCAAGGCTCTTTAATATGCAGAGCTCCACACATCACCAATCTTATTAATGTGCAAAAAAAAAATTACACAGTGGATTCCATCATAGCCATTGTCTCTAATCATCCATGGCTACATTATACATGTAATTAATTGCTAAATGCTTACCTTCTCAGATGATTCCTCCACAGATGGAGGATGGGATGCCTTGTTCTTCTTGAAACTAAATAATTGCTTAATCACTTTTAATCATCTTTGCCAATAACTTTCATGGAATTAAAATATGTCAATTGATCATGATCTCGTAGATTGATAATGTTTCCTCGTTTTGTTTTAGATCAGCGTTAAGGGAGCAGTGTCGTTAATGATTCCTGAGAGGCTATTAAAAGCATTGAACCGAAACTTAGTGCAAACCTTAAAAACGTTTTGCAAGATTACCTTTTAGTTCTTTATTCCATCGTATTTTACAAGCAAAACGCTCAAAAAAGGGCATTTTTCCCATCAAATTGTAACCCACTGTGGTATTAAAAAGTGGCAGAAACAGTTAATACGTACTAACATGAAGCAAAAGAAGGGGTTACGTTTCTTCGCCATAACCGCAACAACCTATAAGCAAAAAAAAACATTTCCATAGTCATGTTGTTGCTGGCGTTAGCCACCTGCAAACAAGTGGGGTGGGTTGTTAGTTGTTGTTCCTTGGCCATAGCTGCCTGCACCTCCAAACAAAAGGTGTTTCCATAACAATTTTTGTTGTTGCTTCTTGGCAACAGCCGCCTGCACTTGCAAGTAGCCATAGCCATTGGCACTCGCAACCCTAATGGAAATTTGCAAGTAGCCATAGCCGTCGGCCCTAGCAACCCTAATGCAACCCCTTAAACCTAACCCAAAACAACTCTAATGCAACCTCTTAAACCTAACCCAAAACAACCCTAATGCAACCTTGGTAAAAATATTCAGAGGTGTTTGCGGATTCTTGGTTTAGCTTCGTGGGTTTTATTTAAATAGACTCAAAACCTAACCAAAAACCTAATTGTTATATGTTAGTTGTTATCGATGCGTAGTTGTAATCAATGTTATCCATGCTTCAACTACTCGTTATCATCTGCTTCTTTTAGTTAAACCTCTCTACCACAAACTCTATGGATTATCCATGCATCAACTACCAGTTATCCATTTATCACCTACCACTTATTTTTTGTATTCTTTTTTTTTATAATTGTTTATTTCGAATTTGGAACGACTGTCATATTAAACAAGTTCAAGTGTGAGTTATCCATGCTTAGCTAAATGTTATCATCCGTCCTCTTCATGTTATCAACCACAAACTATTAATTATCCATTTATCAACCACAAACTACTAATTATCCATTCATCAACTAAGAGTTATCCATGTATTTCAAATTTGGAATGACTTCCATATTAAACAGGTTCAAGTGCGAGTTATCCATGCATCCACTACCAGCGATCCCCAAATTCTAAGATATAAACGCCTATCTACCTAATTAATGACGTATAAAAATAAAAATGCACTTCAAAATTACGAGTGAAATTAAATTTACACTTCAATAATAACTTTTAATTTTATGAAGTGACACTGTTTTGACATGTAAAATGTCAAATGACATGTAAACCGTGACTTCGATTACAATTTGCATAAAGAAGATTGGATACGAAAAATAAATAAAAGACCCACTCACCTCGAAGAAAAACTTGCAACCTCTCAAACGTTCACGAATGGGCGAATCCATACCCTCCAATGTTGTACGGTCCTTCCATCCACTGGTCTCATTCAAGGCATTTATACGCCATACTCTAGCCGTTCCTGCTCCCAATTAATATTATATAAATATATACACTTGGACATCAGGGCATTAAATTGCTGGGATTCTTCTCATATGAATGTAGCTAGTTTAGTGCAATATAACTAAATTGGAATGCAAGGGGTTTGGTAGTACCGTTGAAGCCGAAGAATGCATCGGTAACTGATCCCACTTCTTGTTCTACCGTGAAATGTTAGGCCAATGACATTTCTTGCATTCTAGTCATTAAACACTCATCGGCGTTCACTAGCGTCTTATTATTTCCAGACTACTGAAAATTATGTGCCTGGCCAGTGTTTGCCACGGCAAGCAATAAGTCAATAAGTGAACCTCATGTACCCTGCTCCCAGCTATACAGTATTTACTGCAGTACTCGATAGTATAGTATATGCGAGAGTATATGATGAATTTGAGTAAATAAGGAGTTAGACAATTAAGTTCTGATGAGCTATACAGTATTTACTCCAGTACTTGATAGTATAGTATATGCGAGAGTATATGATGAATTTGAGTAAATAAGGAGTTAGATAATTAAGTTCTGATGAAAGCAAAGCGTTAAATCATTATCATACTCATTAATACACAATCCATAAACACCCTCACAATACAACATCAATCATAAACACTCTCACAATACAACTTTAATACAAAACCTAATGGTGCCAACCTACCCAAACTGTTACTTCTAATGATGCAGACAAAAACTAATGGTGCCAACCTACCAACACTGTCACTTGAAAGCAAAGCGTTAAATCATTATCATACTCATTAATACACAATCCATAAACACCCTAACAATACAACATCAATCATAAACACTCTCACAATACAACTTTAATACAAAACCTAATGGTGCCAACCTACCCAAACTGTTACTTCTAATGATGCAGACAAAAACTAATGGTGCCAACCTACCAACACTGTCACTTCAAAGGTTCGCGACAGAAAAATTTTGGCAAAGTTTGTTTAATGGTTTTTCTAGCTTTTCGATTGATTCCCAAATTTTCATGCACCTAAACCTTATTAAGTTACTGCCATCATTTACTAGTGATCATTTTTGTCATTCATCTCAGTGTTTATAACATTGCAGAGTGCTTCTCATGCTGTCTCGAGATAAGTTGGAAAGGTTATAGGTTAGACTTTCTTAATATCTACGGGTTAGACTCAAGATGTAACCTGTTTACTATACATAAATTATGGAAAATACTCAGAAAGTTCTCCACAAGACTAATCCTTAGAAAAAAAACATTGCAGGCTGCTTATTGCTGACCATATAACCAGAGTTAGAATTGGAATGCTTTTTTTTCAAAAATAATAAATCACCACTAAAAGTATACATCTCTATCACATATCGGCAATAAGGAGGATATTATATGAGAAAAAATTTCTTATTCCCTATAGGTGGCTAAGCTTAATCATTGGTGTGATCCGATTATATCTATGCTGAGAGAAATATCTATTTTGATCATATTTATCGTCAACATAACTCAGAGGCTGATATATTATCAAACAGGCTTTGGCTGGTGATGAAGGCTTCATATTTTGGGAAGAATTCCAGGAGGGTTGCAGAGTTGCGGATGGCTCTGTAAATATATATGAGATATAGTTTGTCTCAGTTTTTATGCTATTTTTTTTGGACAAAATTTTGCTTTATTTGGACAAGTTTTATGATGTAAATTTTTTATCAGTCTCTATGAAACTCTCATGATGTCCTATTTGATTCACTAATAAATATCAATAGTATGCATTTTTTAGAGACTCTCACCATGTACTATTTGATTCACTAATAGATATCAATAGTATGCATTTTTTTCTACTAAAAAAGAAAGATACTAAATGCTATATTGCATTTAGGACGATAATCGTACTTGGCTTTCACAATAATGTGAATCCTACCCACATTTAAGAAGGAATTTCGAACTCAATAATAAAATCGATAAGTGCGAAATCACATCTTTCAATATCTAAGCTGTATAAATATGATTACAGCGTATTAAATTGCGTTTCAAGTTTTAACTAAAAATACTAAGGTGGCTTAAAAGATCCGAAACCTTGTGGTATTATTAAGATGCTTAACTCAACTCTATAAAACACACTCAGGCGAACGAAACGTACCTATTCGTGGGCATCATTTTCACACAGCTAACTCTGATTGGCAGTAGACTACCATAAGCACTTAATATGTGGTGGACGTCCACCAAGAAGCATGTCCAGCCAAAACGAAGGAATCCAAACAAAACAACTTAATGGACAAAAATGTGTACCCGATATGGAAGAAGAGAAGCAACAGAGAGGCCAAACTAATCAGAAGTATATGGAACTAAACGAGGCGTTGATACAGCTGGATTTGTGAAGGACTAGACATTTTTTCTACAATCTAGCTAATATTTTTCATGTAATTAGGTGAAACATCATTAACTTTGGACAATTTCTGGGGCTGTGGAGACTGGATACGATATCTGAAATTTGTAAACGGGTTTTTAAGATATCTGAAATTTGTAAAATCTTGGGTTTAGATAGTGAATGATCTGGTATTTAGTGCTTAGTTGTTGTACATGATCTTGAGATTGATCTATGCATGTTATGAATAGTTACCAAAATATAGGTTTATGATTGCAAGATTTTCTTTTAAAGTTATTAGTATTTTGGACTGCCTTCCTCCATTGACATTTTACCTTTTATTTGTTTTATTTCAAATGTTACTTGCTATTATTTGAAATACATTCTTTACTTCTACTATTGGAATGAAAGGTAAAGGTTTCCTCTTGATTTTAATAAACTATGTGTGATTATCTCTCTTAACCTCTATCATAATTTTATATGAGTATTTTTTGTTTAATCTTAAATTTTTAGACTTAATGAGCATATTGAATACTTTATGCATAAGGGTTGCCACTTCTAGTTGTGAGTTTTTTTTGCTAGCCTAAATGAAGTTGTAGATGCTTTGACATAGTTTCTTAGCAGCAAATAACATTTCATAGAACAATATACTCCACAACAAATGGTGTGATTGTTGATGTATTTGTAACTTCGAAAGATATTCTTCTATATTACATTTGTACTTTATTGTATATCCCACAGAAATGTATTATTCTTCTGATTGGAAGTGTTGTCATTTGTATTTGCAAGTGTTGCAAGTTACATTGTAAGTGTCGTCATTTGTATTGATGGGTTATTAGACTACCAGTGTGGGGTCAGCCCTGGTTAGGTCATGTGGTTGGGTTATTAGACTTGATTAGCAAGTCAGCCCCAGTGATTTATTGCCAGGTCAAGTCAGTGTATAAATAGAGAGGTTGTGTCTCTCATTTCATTTATTCTCTCACTTCTCAAGCTCGCATAGCTAAGAGAGAAAGTGGCTCACATGTGGAGGAGGAGGAGCATCTGCTAGAGACATCTTATTGGGTTTGATCCTTGTGATCTTGTATTTGGGTTTATTCTATCTCTGAGGAAGTTGCGGGGTTTTTCACCTTCTTGGTTTTCCCCGGTGAAACTCTATGTCTCTTGTGTGCTTACATGATTGTGTTTATGATTGATATGTTGTACATGTTATTCTCTTAGAAATCCTTATCATAATGGAATGAAATTATCGAAAAATTAACATGGTATCAAAGCAGACCTAAGAAGAAGGCACTCTGCAGCTGCGGAAGCTAGGGCTTCTTATCTTTTGGGTTTCTCTCCACAGATCATAAAAGGCAGGAGGCTAGACTGACTCTCCTAGCAAGGGCGCATCTTTCTGTCGAGACAGAATTCAATTCTGAGCTTTTTCAGTTTTGACCTAATCTCTGCTGTGGGAAATTAGGGTTTCAGAGAAAGTTGAAATTTTTGGAATCTGAATCCATGGCTGAAAGCTCCTTTGAAAAATCAAAATTTAGAGACCAAGATCGAACTTTTTGGTTGGGCAGAATGCCAGGCTTGATCAAACCCTAAATTGGGATTTTGATGGGAAAGATGGAAAATTAGGGTTTCTGCAAAAGTTGGAATTTATGAAATTTGAGACCATGACTAGAAGCTCCTCTAAAAAATTGAAGTTTAGAGACCAAGATCGAACTTTTTGGTTGGGTGAAGCTCCGGGAAAATAAAACCCTAATTCAGGGTCTTGTCCAGTGAATCCGGAAGTTTCAAAAGCAATTTTGAGGGGTGAAACTTTGCAGAATTCAGAATATGAGTATACCAGCTTGACCAGTTCAGTAGGGGCATCTTTCTATCCTTTCAGAAATTTGAAATTCAAAGTTTGAATTTTTAGGGTTTCTCTGACAAACCCTAATCCAACTCGAGCTCTAGTTTTCAGCAAATCAAGTGGTAAGACCTAAATATTTTATTTCCATTTGAGTTTCTCATTAAAATTTCTCACCACACCAAGCTTGAGGATAAGCTTGAAGGGGCTGATAACTTCCAAGCCTGGAAGTATAGGATTGGGTTAATTCTAGAAGAGAATGAGTTGGACAACTACATAAAGGAAGAGGTTCCAGTTCCAGAGGGAGATGAGGCTAAGGCCTTACACAAGAAGAACTTGGTCAAAGCCAAGAGAATCATTGTTGATTCTATTAAGGACCATCTCATACCCCATGTGTCTTCCCTTAAGACACCTAAGGAGATGTTTGACTCTTTGACTAAGTTGTTTGAGGGTAAGAACATAAATCGGAAGATGAATCTGCAGAACCAATTGAAAGGGGTAAAGATCCAGAATGGAGAGACCATCCAATCCTACTTTTCTAAGGTCTCTCAAATCAAGGAACAACTTGAAGCTGTGGATGAAGTAGTGAAGAATGGAGAAATTGTATTAACCACTTTCAATGGCCTACCTAGGTCATGGGACTCCTTCATCCAAGGAATCTGTGCAAGAAAGAAATAGATCTCTTTCAGTAGACCGTGGGAGGAATGTTCACAAGAAAAAGCTAGGCTTGTGGCCCAAGAATAAAAAATGGGGAATGAAGATCAAGCTCTCACGGCACATACCAAGAATAATTGTCCTAAGAACAAAAGGAACAACAATAACAACAACAACTACAAGCAATTTGACAAGTAATACTTACAGGTATGTTTTGGAATCTGTTCATGATTAAGTTTATGACATGTTTGTCTTCATGTTATTGAGTTTAGTAACAATCTTGATTAATTTTAGACTTGTCTTATCACCCTAGTAAAAGTATGAATGCATGATAGAAAACATTCATTGATTAGGGTTATGACACTTATGATTGTACTAATGCACTATGGTGTTGTATGAGGATAATGTTATCCGTTAACATGAAAGGTACAAATCAAGTTCTAGATCAAGACCATGGTGACATGAAGACAAAGACTCATCCATAGATGGATCACATAGAAGCTCTACTTACGAGGTATGTATAATTTGGTTCTACATTGCTTAACCTATGAGATATGCAGGTTACTAGCACAAGTCATTGAAGAGAACAAGAAGACATTATGCGGGTATGTTAGACATAACTAGCTAACATGATAACCAGGTATGTTTTTCCTATATCAAGTTAGAATCCTACCTTGTGTTAGGATCTTATACTTTTGTATGAATGATTATTCTTGACAGTTAGATGTTTAAGTAATCAAGGGTTTATGCATATTATGTTTCTTACTTTGATTGATGCTATGACTAACCAGAAGAGTCCTATGGTCAAATAAGATTATGCATGAATAAAAGAAGTCTTCCCTAGAACCTTGAATACTAATGCTTATTACCGATATATGAAATGATCATGACCATACATATTCAAGATTATTTAGAATCATAATGTTTTGATAGCATTAAAGTTATACTAATGAATGTTTGATTATGTATGAGATCTTGAGGATGACATAATGATGACACTAGTGCACACTTAAGCATGCATAGTGGTCCAGGAAGGATATAAGTTCAAGGACAGATAATCCAGGAAGCAAAGATCAAGAGAGAGCACACTCCAGTAGCTCCTGCAAGGAAGCAAAGATTGAGAGGGAGTCCACCCTACAACTAAACAAAGATAAGTATTTGAATTGTCATTTATTATGTATATGATTACTTAAATGATGTTGTCCAACCATGTACATACTTATGTTTCTAGATTTAGGATGTATATTATGCATATTAGAAAAGTTGCATTGATGAACAATATACTACTAATATGCAAGTAATGGGTAAGTGGCCTGTGGTGTTGTACAACATTCCATTGCTACTTATCTAGAATGAAACCTCTTTGCTGACATGTTGGGATTTGTGCAAACTCTTAACAATGTTCTGGTAGATATGGAAGGCATCTAGAAAGTTACCGTGTGAACACGGGACATGGATAAATGTTGTATTGAAGCATTGGCTAAAATAATTGCATGACTGTATGACATATGTCTTTATGCATAAGAATGTGTTTTTTGAAAAACTATGAGAAGTCTCTAATCATGCAATTGAATTTGACTTGTAGGAAAGATTGTGTACAATCACCTACAAAAGAAGGACTACAACATTTGTTCCAGCAACAAAGTTCAAGAAAATTATCTATTGAAGATATTGAAGAATTTGAAGTTCCCAGGATCTGAGATGCAGTAATGAAAGAATGCCATGATCGAGGAGTACCAGTCGATCATGAAGAATGATGTTTGGGATGTGGTCCCAAGACCAGAAGGGAAGTCTGTTGTGACTTCCAAATGGATCTATAAGATCAATCATGTTGCAGATGGTAGCATAGAGAAATACAAGGAGAGGTTTGTAGCTCGTGACTTCTCTCAAAAAGAGGGAATAGACTATGAAGAGACTTTTGCTCCTGTATCCAGATACACTTCCATCAGAACAGTACTTGCTCTGGCTGCAGTGATGAAGAGGAAGATACACCAGATAGATGTTAAGACAACTTTCTTGAATGGTGTAGTTGAAGAGGAAGTGTATGTGGAGCAGCCACTCGGTTTTGAGACACATGACAGGGATTCATATGTGTGTAGATTGAAGAAAGCCTTGTATGGCTTGAAGCAAGCTCCTAGGACTTGGTATGGTAGGATGGACAGTTTTCTATCCAAATTGGGCTTTACTAAAAGTAAAGTGGATTCCAACCTTTACTACAAGGTTGAGGAAGGGAATCCTGTGATACTACTGTTGTACGTAGATGACCTGTTTGTTATAGGTGAGGATGGGTTGATTTCTGACACCAAGAGAAAGCTTGCTGTCGAGTTCGAGATGAAGGACTTGGGGATGATGCACTACTTTCTAGGCATGGAGGTGTGGCAGGGTGCAGATGAGATCTTCCTTGGGCAAGGGAAGTATGCAATAGAGATCCTGAAGAGGATCGAGATGATGGACTGCAAGGCCATGGCCACACCTATGGAATCGAACGTGAAGCTTCTGTGTGATGCCTCATCTAAGCCGGTTGATGTCACGATGTATCGTCAGATGATTAGGTCCTTGATGTACTGCACGAATACAAGACCAGACATTTGCTTTGCAGTGAACACATTGAGCCAGTTCCTAACGGATCCCAAAAGTGTTCACCTGGTTGCTGTAAAGCATATTCTGAGGTACCTGAAGGGTACGGTTGATTATGGGCTCAAGTATGATGCGAATCAAAAGTTTAACCTGTAGGGTTATGTTGATTCATATTGGGCAGGCAGTGTTGCAGATAGGAAGAGCACTTCGGGGTGCTGCTTCAGTATGGGATCAGGTGTGATCTCTTGGTTTAGCAGGAAGCAGTCCTGCGTAGCACTGAGTACAGCCGAAGCAGAGTATGTTGCAACTTGTTCGGCTAGTTGTGAGGCAGTATGGCTTAGGAAGCTACTGTCTGATTTATTTGATCTCCCGTTGGATGCTACTGGTATCTTTTGTGACAGCCAGAGTTGTGTGAAGTTGTCTGAGAACCCGGTGTTCCATGACAGGTCAAAGCACATCGAGATCAAATATCACTATATCAGGGATATGGTGCAGAGAGGAGCAGTGAAGCTCGTGTATGTTGCGACGGATGAGTAGGTTGCAGATGTGTTGACGAAACCACTAGAAAGAGTGAAGTTTTAGTACTTCATAGAGAGGCTTGGTGTTCTTCAAATTGAAGATACTTCGAGGAAGAAGTGATGGGACACATTTGCAGAAGCCATTCCAAGCATGGTGAGAGGAGGATCCTTCCCATGGCTGTGGATGTAAGCGTTGTGTGATGAGTATCAGGATGATGCTCCAGTTACTGCTTTGTATATGCATCAGGTGGATGCTTTGTATGATCAGTTGGATCATGTATATGTATATGCATCAGGTGGATGCCTTGTATGATCAGTTGGATCATGTATATGTATATGTATCAGGACGATGCAATCACGATGATCAGGATGATCATGTGTGATGAGTATCAGGACAATGCTCTGGATGATATGCATCAGGACGATGCAGTGGCAATGATCAAGATGATCATGCGATGATGAAATGCATCAGGACGATGCAGTGGTGATGATCAGGACGATCATGTACATCAGGATGAAGTATGGTGAGTATCAGGTTGATACTCTGTGGCCGTGGACAGGTTGTGCAGATAAGCATATAATAGCGCCCTGGGAGGTTTGAAGATACTCTTTCGAGGTTTTTCCTATGGCATATAATAGCGCCCTCGGATATCTGGCAAATGCTCTTTCGAGGTTTTGCTTGGGAGGACATATAATAGCGCCGTAGGAGGTTTGCAGATACTCTTTCGAGGTTTTTCCTATGGCATATAATAGCGCCCTGGGATATCTGGCAAATGCTCTTTCGAGGTTTTGTCCTATGGTATATAATAGCGCCCTGAGAGATCCGATAGGTTGAGCAGTACGCTCGTAATTAGTCCTTGGATGCTCTTTCGAGGTTTTGTCATGACCACATATAATACGTCCTGGAGATCCAGACAGGTTGTGCTAGTCACGCAAAAGGCCTAGGATGCTCTTTAGAGTTCTTGCTAGTCAAGACACTCTTTTAAGGTTTTGTGGTAGGGGTCACATGTAATACGTCCGAGAGATCTAGACAGGTTGTGCTAGTCACGTAAAAGGCCTCAAATGCTCTTTAGAGTGCTTGCTATTCAAGACACTCTTTTAAGGTTTTGTGACAGTTAACATGTAATAGTTCCCTGGGAGATCTTGTCGGTCATGCTTAGGCACATAAAGGATCCTGGGATACTCTTTCGAGGTTTTGTTGACGCACGTAATAAGTCCTGGGATCCATAGTATGGCCAGTGTTGATGAAGACCTGCAGGAGGCGGGCCTACATCCAACATGAAAAAGGGCTAGCTCTGTAGAACTTCCTATGATGAGCAGAATTCAGAGATAGCCTAGTGATTGAGATGTTGAATACAGCAGCAGTGATGATGATGATCCTCCATGATCCAATGATGATGATCCAGCTCCAGAATTGAAGACTTGCGCCAATATGTATTGATGACCTATGTTCAGAATACCTTCCTAGTTAAGAGGGAGTGTTGATGTATTTGTAACTTCGAAAGATATTCTTCTATGTATTACATTTGTACTTTATTTTATATCCCACAAAGATGTATTATTCCTCTGATTGGAAGTGTCGTCATTTGTATTTGCAAGTGTTGCAAGTTACATTGTAAGTGTTGTCATTTGTATTGATGGGTTATTAGACCACTAGTGTGGGGTCGGCCCTGGTTAGGTCATGTGGTTGGGTTATTAGACTTGATTAGCAAGTCGGCCCCTGTGATTTATTGCCAGGTCAAGTCAGTGTATAAATAGAGAGGTTGTGTCTCTCATTTCATTTATTCTCTCACTTCTCAAGCTCGCATAGCTAAGAGATAAAGTGGCGCACATGTGGAGGAGGAGGAGCATCTGCTAGAGACATCTTATTGGGTTTGATCCTTGTGATCTTGTATTTGGGTTTATTCTATCTCTGAGGAAGTTGCAGGGTTTTTCACCTTCTTGGTTTTCCCCAGTGAAACTCTGTGTCTCTTGTGTGCTTGCATGATTATGTTTATGATTGATATGCTGTACATGTTATTCTCTTAGAGATCCTTATGATAATGGAATTAAATTATCGAAAAATTAACAGTGATTAAGTGGATGAATCACACAATCATGGAATATGCAAGAAGCATGCTTAGTACATTTGGGTTGGATAATGGATTATGGAAAAAGGTTGTTAAAATAGTTGTTTATTTAATTAACATATCACCTATAACTACATTGGATGGATAGATTCGAGATGAGATTTGGTGTAGTAACCCAGTTGATTATTCTCATTTGCATATCTTTGGTTGTGATGCATTTTCCCATGTGCCTAAAGAAAAGAGGTCCAAGCTTGACCCAAAGTCAAGGAAATGTATTTTTCTTGGTTATGATAATACAATAAAAATGATAGACTATGGGGTCCTACTGACCACAAGCTAATTGTTAGCTAAGATGTTATTTTTAATGAAAATTCCATGCAAAGGAAGGAGGTACAACAACCACATGGGATTGTACATGTTGAAGTAGAAATGAGCTAAATAATTTGAGAATGTAGATAAATGGAGGAAAGTCATGGACAAAGAAATGAAATCACTACACAAGAATGAAACACGGGAACTTGTGAATCTCCCACAAGGAAAAAAGGTTGTTAGAAACAAGTGGGTGTATAAAGTAAATAAAAACAATGATTGGTTGTTGGAAAGTTATAAAGTTCGCTTGGTGGCAAAAGGTTATGTGCAGAAATTAGGTATAGATGTTAATGAAATATTCTCTCTAGTTGTGAAGCTAAATAGTATAAGAGTTTTACTTGCACTTGTAGCAACATAGGATTTAGAGTTGGAGCAATTGGATGTAAAAATTTCTTTCTTACATGGTGATTTAGAGGGAAAAAATTATATGGATAAGCCTAATGGCTACAAATAAATAGACAAAGATAATTGGTTTGCAAACTCAAGAAATCTCTATATGGATTGAAACAAGTGCCAAGCATGTGGTACATACACTTTCATGAAGAACCAAGGCTTCAATAGAAGTGAGGCTAAACATTGTGCATATTATAAGAGTTCTGATGATGACAGTTTTATTATCTCATTGTTATATGTTCATGATATGTTGGTTGCATGCCCCCACATGAAGAAAATCATTGATCTTAAGGCTCAAATGGATAGGGCATCTGAAATGAAGGACTTAGGAGCAACAAATCAAATTCTAGGGATGAAGATAATAGGGACAAAACATGTAGGTATATTTGGTTTAGTCAAAAGTCATATATTGAAAAGGCTATGTAACTCTTTAATATGCAAAATAAAAATCCAATTAGCACCCCACTTCATACACACTTCAAGTTTTCTTTTGGACAGTATCCTAACAAAGAAGTAGAGAAGATGAACATGTATTGTGTTTTGTATTCATCAACAATAGGGAGTAGCATGTTCACCATGGTGAGCACCAAACCAAATATTTCCCAAGCAGTGGGAGTTGTTAGTCGATTCATGATGAATCCCAGTAAAGAGCATTGGAATGTTGTGAAGTGAATACTCGGATATTTTAGGGGCACTTTAGATGTTGCTATTTGCTACAAAGCAACAGATTTACAAATTAAAAATTTTGTAGATTTTGATTTGGGTGGAGATGGAGATGGATGAAATTCTACTACATAATACACTTTCACTCTTACTAATGGAGCTATATGTTGGACATATAAGTTGCATCCACTGGTGGCATTATCAACCACTAAACTAGAATATGTGGCAGCAACTAAGGCCAATAAAGAGGCAATATGGCTAGAGAGACTAATAGATGAATTCAAGATGATGCATGGGAAGATCACTTTGTTTTGTTCTTTTGTTCTATTCACTTAGTAAAGAAACTAGCATTTAATGATCACACGATGCACTTTATATTAAGTACCATTTCATCATAAAAGTTGTGGAAGAAGGTGGGATCCTGTTGGATAAAATCAATACCAATGAGAATACAACACATATGCTTACGAAGCTGGATAGAATAAAGAAGATTGAATGATGTGATAATTCTTTGGGCTTGTTGAAAATGTGATGAAATCAATAATAGGTGATGGCATGCAAGCAAAAAATGTAGGCAAGGAACTTTATGTATATCGACTTCAAATGGGAGAATGTTAGGAGGTAAAGCCAATATCCATATCTCTGACATTTTCCTTTAGAGTGGCATACAACTATCCCCTCGTGCAATTTGTATGTATTGTGTGCATTGGAGTTGGATGCAAGGGGAGATGCCTACGCCTCCCCTGCTTGGGTATGTGGGGGTGAAGCCCTTGAGGCAAAAATTTATAGAACCTTCTAGTGTATTGTGGTTCCTCTGGAACCTTCTTATGTATTGTATAAAATGGAAGTGACCCCTAGCATTCTATCATAAGAAATACAGCATTGTAATTTTTTTGTTGAGTAATAATAAAAGATTGAAGCTCTCATTACCCCATGGTTTTACCTATGCATAACAATCTCATATTCTATTGTTCTTGTTGTTTGCTTTTGTTTTTTTATACATTTTTCTAACAAGTTTCCCAATAGTGTTATGAAAAACCCTCTTAAAATAACAATGATGATCACCAACAATCACAGAAGATGACCCATCCTAAAACGTAATTGGCACCTAACAACTAGTGCATAGTCCCAGTTAACTCCTTGGTTGGATCTTGGTCGACTTCTCTCAAAACACATTAGTCGGCTCATGCATTCTTTGGCAAGGACTAATCATCTGACATGTCCAATCGCATAGATGATTCAACATACATGTCAAATGACATCTTGATAGTCAGTGGACACCAAGTGAATGCCATTGAGATGGCAGTGTGTGTCTCTTCATATTCTTGTGGCCAATAGAGAACAAGAAGTTGGTTCTTCTTCTTATTTTGCTTAGTAATTGAAATGTAGTGGGAATAGCACCCACTCATCCTTTATAAATTGTATAAATGTATGTAAGCACAAAGAGAGAAGGGGTTCTACTCGGAAAGTGCTCTATGTATTATTCGAGTTATTTGACTCTTGTTCACCTATGTATGAGGATCTCTTGCATTCTTTGAAGGTAAAATTCCATAGTAAATTGATCAATACATCCGAGGTTTTACTTTTGCATTTCTCCATTATAATTTCCTATCTTACATCTTCATGTGATTGGTATTAGTCCACTCTACTTGGATGTTGTATGAATTCTAGTTTTCATTTACAAACTGACTTTAACATGCTTCCAGGATAATAGAGCTTTATTAATTCATTCAATTATGGTGTCCCCTATCCTCACCTAGGTGACACATATCATTAGTATCAAATAACGGTATCTGGTAATGACTTTTCTTATTAAACTATAATTCTCTAGTCCTTGATAAAGACTAGTGTAGTTAGAAATCTCACGCATGTTCAAACACACTCATAGAGATGTAGTAAAATAACTTCGTGTTGCCTTAAACTTTTGAGTATTCATCTGCTCAAAAGTCTAGACCTAGAATGGAAGATGAAATTGAGACCAATAATACCTATAGTGAGACTGCAAAACTCCTATAATGAGCTCTTACTCAATAGAGAGAGAAAAATCAGGGAGCATTTCAATGAAATTCTTACTCGACTTCACTTGTTCATGGATTCTACTTTGACTATAGACCTAATAGGAACCGTCTTTGACAAGGTTGGTTCCTTCAAGGTTCAAATGAATCTACACAACACTAATCTAAAAGGAAATAATGATGCAAACAGAGTTGATCACTAGATACAACAAATATAATCCTACTTTGTTGTTAACAACCTTTTTGAGGATGAGATCAACAACATATCTTCCTTGAAAAAGTCTACTTTTATATACTATTGGGAAAAATATTTTGATTAAACATGATGAACTAAACAACTCCATTGACACATGGAATAAATTCATCAAGCATGTAAGTAACAAATATATTCAAACTTATACTAACAAATTCCATCAACCTATGTATCGACTTAGAATTAAGGAAGAGATGAAGTTACTTGTCCTTAAATACATATGTGGGTTATCTCCTTCTATCTGAAAATAGATGGAATTCCTTAGTATATTCCACTCTTTTAGAATATTGTCACTACACTACCAAGCTTGAGGAAAAGCTTAAAGGGAAAGAACAATTCTCAATCAAATTGACTAGTCAACCTTTCAACAAAAAACCTCTATTGATTGTTGGTTCTCACAAATCAAAACAATATACACATTAGACTATTGTTCAATAGAAAGGAAAAAATGATAAGAAGCCTTTCAAGAGTAAATTTCAAGGAAAACATGGTATCAAACCTTCAATAGGAAAATTGTGTTATTACCACGGCTTGTCTTGGTAGGATGCATCCAAATGCAACACTTAGAATAAATTCTTGTCATAGATATCTATTTCAACAAAGGTCCAAATCCACATCAGAATGGTTATAGATGTAAATATATGATGGAATATAATCATGAAACATATACTTTGATTGCATCCACTTCAACATACCTCACAAACTCAACCATTGTCGATGAAGAAGGAAGACATATTATTCCATACACAAATATGGGTGAAAGACAACCCATTGCATTTCATTGTGGATTTTATCTTTGAAGATGTGAAGAAATTTCATCTTGTTACAACTCCACATCCACATCATTCACATCGATTGGATGAAGAAGGACAAGCACTCAAAATCACCCAACAATGCAATCTAGCGCACTGTATTAATCCTTTCAAGGATGAAGTGCTTTGTGGTGTAACACCACTAGAGGTAATCTATTGAGATGATTTACTAGTTTTCTAAATAGTACATTATAATATCCCAAGACTTTATGCCTATTTAATAAGTCAGGGGACTTGGACATATTATCTTAAAACAGAGGATTTGATTATGTTTTTAAATAAGTTAGGAGACTTGGACTTATGTGTGATGCTAGGAATCATGAACAAAAGAACACTTTATGTGATTAAAGTGGTATTTAAATTATAATGTTTCTACTAACTTGCTATGGGACAACTTGTTGAAAAGAGAGACCAAGCTTACTAGGGAATATGACTTGTGTGAGTGATTAAAACTTAAAAAGGGAAAGATAACTAAGTTGAGAAAAATAATCATTATTGAATTCAAGAAATGTGAGGAATTAAAATAAACCCTAACTACTTTCCTAAATCAAGAAAAGATCAAAGAAGAGAAAGTAAAGGGGGAGGCTGCTCTTTATTTTCTTTTCACAAGTTTTAAATTTGGAAAATGATGTTTGAGCCCAAAAGAGAGAGGAAATTCATTCTGTAAAATGGCTAACCAAGATAAGAATGAACAGTAGATAAGGGAGATTGCAAGAGGCAAGTCTTCCCATTTCCACAGTACAGGTCCATCCTGGTTTCCTTGCTGAGCGCTCAGAGTTTAAAGCCCAGATTGTTTGGGGCTTAGGCGAGGAAATCCTGAAGAGTAAAGGAAGAATTATATAGGAGCCACAGAGATGATTAAAGTGATCCTATTGGCAAGTCTACTTAATTAAAGACTTCACATTATAACAGCCCTTAAGTCTTAGTCCTTAGTACGCTTGGTCTAGCTCGGGGGTGATATCTGCAAAAGATGGGAGGTTATGAACTGCTGCAAAAATATACGGTTCAGTGGAAGAGGCTTGTTCCATAGCAAGTTGATTGAAAGTAGAGATAAGTCTATTTATTTTATGTTATTTAAATTCATAGCTACAAGTGCTTTGTATTATGGATACTATATGTGTTTTATATAATAAAAAATAATTAATTAACCATAAGTTCGACTTTAGTGAAAGGTAATTTCCATTTCCAATATAATTATACAACATCCATAACATAAGAGTATATAGAACGGTCGTAGTAGATAATATCCAATGAACTAGGGTACAAACCCTTTCAGTATAACGTTAATAAGATAATTACTACAGGAATAAAAAACCTGGGAGTAATTTGCCTTCGTAATAAGAATTACAATGGTGTTGAGGAGCAAAGCTTTTAAAACAAACGCAAAACATGGTGTTTAAAACAAACGCAAAACATGGTGTTCTTGCACAGAGGTAATAAACCCTCTCTCTCTTTCTTTGATGGAAAACAAGCTATTAGGAAGTGAGATAACCCGGGAAAGGCATCCTCTTCCCATTTCATATTGTAAGCTCAATTCTTCATGAATCGGGTTAATGCAAGTAGTTCCTACAAAAAAATAATTGTATCAACAAATCTTCATAATAAATATTGAAAGGAGGAATATATGACCAAATACATAATGGAGAACAAGAAATGAAGGCTTAAAATCTCACCAAGACAATGTAGTAGAGGCTATGTATTATCTACCATTCAGGAAACGTATTTACTGTAGCTTTTAATAATAGGAGAATAATGCAATGAATTTTATTTGAAGGTTTTGTTAATTCTGAGGCTGAAACGATTGACATGCGAGGCATGAGGTAGGGCTCCGCCCTAAACCCTCGTAGAGCAGAGCTCGCTTGCCTAAAAAAATTGGTTTCCCTTCAACATTTTACCAAACATAAAAACCCTCACACAATTTACTAACCATCGTACTGTCATTTATGGTCAAGACTCTAGGTGGAAGGGAGAGTCATGTTCAGTACACGTCCTTCTCTGTGATATGAGTTGGCCCTCACTCGTTACCTCTCTCATAGTTTGGACAATGTTACACAATAGCTTAAGTGTTGACCCTGGGATCGAATAAGTGCATTCGTGCTAGGATAATCGAACCACCTCACATGGATAAACATTATAAACTGGTACATAAATTCATGTATTAGCACATACGTGCTAAGTAATCCACGTGCCATGGCTCAAACTATTGTTTAGGGGACTAATAAGCCTTACACAATTTATGTCAAGAGTAAAGACTTTTAAGGTTTTAAAACCTTCATCATTCACAATATATTTAATAATAATCTCAAATACATTCAAACGATAACCTTATCATAGCTTATTGATGCAATTTACATATACAAGGTAGACTATGAAGTAATTATTCCCTTATTAACAAGAATCGGACACTCAATATAGAGTAGGTTTTTCATACAATATGATTATATAAACAAAAAATAAGTACCTTGGATCTACAAGGATTTTAAATATTTGTTTCATATTAAATTAAAAGGACCCCATTACTTAAGATCTAGTGTGGAGTTTAAGAATTTAATTAATGTCATTAAATAAATATTAAAAAAAATTATGCTTAATTGAGTTGTTACAAATGGTATCAAAACCAGGTTGCAATACTTTGCGGCCTATGGGATTGTCCACTTATGAATTGCAAACCTATTTTCTGCATACCTTAACTAATAATAAATTTGTTTTGCACATTAAGGTAGTAGATGACGCTGCCAGGACCAGTACAATTGAATCTACCAAACCAATTAGGAAATCATAATTCGATTTCAGGACAACTTTATAATCTAATTTTAAGTACAGCTAGGAACAGGGCTGGATTGAAAAGGGCTTGGGAATATTTGGCAAGACAAGAGGAATTAATAGACCAGCTACAGAATCAAAGACAATTACACTAAAATTGAAAATTATGAGTGTTGAAAGAAATTCCAGTCGGCAGGGTCATTTGAATCTACCTCAACAAGAAGGGGAAATTTGGGTTAGCTTAAATGTCCAACAACAAATGATTACACCCTATGAATTACTAAAGACTATGCAAAGTTTGAAATATGAACTACAAAGTTTTGAAGCGGATAACTTGAAGGATAGACAAGCTCAACAAGAATTGAATGCAATCTTACTACAAAACTTAACTGAAATAAAACAGAATCCAACACATACTTCCAGCAATGTAATAGGTAGGTTCAATAAAGAAGAAAGAAATAAAAAGTAAGAAAGACATGAATCTGATTCCTTTTATAAATCAAAAGGAAAAAGCTACAGCACTAGCCTCTGAATTTTCATCTCCACCTCGATATAGAAAAAAGGTATAAACACTCACATAGTTCAGAATTAAAAGGGGAGTTTAAAAAGATTAAAGCACCAGTATTTGAAGGTGAAATAGATTGTGGGGAAAAAGTAGAAGAATGCTTGCTTGGAATGTCTAAATATTTTCATGTGTATGCATATCCAAGTGAGCTAAAAGCCCGATTATCAATTTATAATCTCAATGGTAAAGTTGCGCGTTGGTGGATGGATTTAAAACTCACTAAGGGATTAAAAGAAAGCAAAATCGAATTGTCATAATTTAAACGATTGTTCAAAGATAAATATTTATCTCAAAGATTATATGACAGAAAAATTAAAGAGTTTCATGAGCTGAAAATGGGATCCATGACGATGGATGGGTTAATCAATAAATTTCTAGAATTGTTGCATTATGTCCCTTATATGAAGGAAGAGAAGATCAAAATTCAAAGAGTCCTAAGTTGTTTTCCAATTCATTTTGCAAACAAAATAGAGTTTGATACTCCTAAAAATTTAGATGAGGTGCTGTACAAAGCAAGGTTGTGTTATGAGCATAGTCAAAGAAGATCAGAGTATAGAGATAAAAATCGAATCTTAAAAAGAACATTTGATGACCAAAGAAAAAGAGGCTTCAAACCATCAATACATCGAAATCAATATAGCAGATTTTCAGCTAGTAAAAATTTTCAAAATACAAAAAATGTCAATAAAAGTGAGTATCAGTCAAATATCCTAACTTAAAGCGGTACTAAACCAACAACTTACCCAGGAACCAAGACATTTCCTGAAACAATGAAGTGTTGGGACTCTCAAAGGACTCGTTTTCTTAGAGATTATCCTAATCGAAAGGTAAAATTTTTAAATAATTTGTAGGGAGACCCCTCAGTGGATGATATGGCAAGAATTCCATGAATCTGCGCAGCATTAGAAAATCCCCAAGCATATTTCCAGCCATCTATGATAGAGATAGAAGGTAAAATTTCTGCACATTATGTTTCAATTTTGATTGATCCTGGAGCATGTCGTAGTTACATCTCTCCAATAATAATAGAAAAATGCGATTTGTAGAAAAATAAGCATGTTAAGCCTTGGCTAGTACAATTAGCCACTAGCACAAAAACAAAAAAAAATGAACTGATAAAAGATTGTTTGATGAACCTAAATGGCTTAGAAACTACAACAAATTTAAATGTTTTACCCTTGGGTTCCTATGATGCCTTAACTGGGATGGATTGGCTGGAGAAACATCATGCAATTTTAAATTGTTTAGAAAAGACTTTTACCTGCATTAATGATTTAGGAAACTCCAACTTGGTGAAGGGCATACCAAACAAAAATTATGTGCGACAAATTTTAGCTTTGCAACTTAAAAGGAGTGTAAGGAAAAGTTGTAAGCTTCATGTAGTAAGTATTCAAAACTGTGATGAAGAAACACAATAGAAAATATAAAACTTTCCTATATTGACAGAATTTAAGGATGTATTTCTAGATGAAATACCTGGGTTGCCACCTAAGAGAGATATGGACTTCTTCATAAACTTAGTACTAGGAGCAGTACCTGTTTCTAAAGCACCCTACCCAATGAGTACCCCAAAACTAGTGGAACTTAAAATTCAGCTGCAAGATCTAATTGAAAAAGGATATATTAGTCCAAGTGTATCTCCTTGGGGATCACCCATCCTTTTTGTGAAAAAGAAGGATGGAACCATGCAGATGTGCATTGATTACCGTCAACTTAATAAGTTAACTATCAAAAATAGATACCCATTACCTAGGATTGATGACTTGTTTGATCAATTCAGAGGAGCTAAAGTCTTCTCCAAGATTGATTTAAGATCAGGATATCACCAAGTAAGAATCTGGGAAGAAGATATTTGAAAAACTGCTTTTAGGACTAGGTATGGTCAAGTTATGAATTCATGGTAATTCCACTCGGTCTGACTAATGCACCTGCAACCTTTATGTGCATGATGAACAACATTTTCAGTCAATACTTAGACAAATTTGTCCTTGTTTTTATTGATGACATTTTAATCTATTCGAAAAATGAACAAGAACATGAAGAGCATTTAAAAATAGTATTGCAGACATTGCGGGAACATTAGCTTTACATCAAGTTCTCTAAATGTGACTTTTTTAAGAAGGAAATTCAATACCTTTGACATATTATATCCAAGGAAGGTATAGCAGTGGATCCAGAAAAGATCAAGGAAATTATGGATTGGCCTACCTCGCAAAATTTTTCTAACATAAGATCCTTTATGGGATTAGCTAGATATTACAGAAAATTCATAGAAAAATTCTCTAGAATAGCTTATCCTATCACTTCCTTACAAAAGAAGGAAACTAAATTTATTTGGAGTGATAAGTGTCAAGCTAGCTTTCAAAAGCTTAAAGAATTGTTGACTAAAATGCTTGCATTAAAAATTTCCGATCTGGATAAGGACTTTATAGTCTGCACAGATGCATGCAAGGAAGGGCCTGGAGGTGTCTTTATTACAAGGATAATTTTAAGGATCCATATTTATTTAAAAATGAATAAACCTTGGTGAATCTTACCAATTCTTAAAATGTCAACTATAAAATATTTGGCGATATTTTTCTAAGATTATTTCAATTTCTAAGTATTTTATATAGTTTATATAATAATTTAGCAATTTTTAGAGTGAAAAAATTTTACCCCATCAAAATTGGGCGAAATGGGGCTTCAAAAAATGTAAATTGGCGAATCTTTTTTTGGAAAAAAACATGGAAAAATAGCCCATGGGCTAAATTTCGCCCCTAAAATTATCCTTGGTGTCTTATTGCAAGATGATCATGTGAGCACATACAAATCATGAAGAATTAAGGACCATGAGCGTAATTACGCTACACATGACTTAGATTTAGTTGTTATTATACATGCCCTAAGAATGTGGAGACACTACCTTACGGGAAAGAATTTTTTGTTGAAAACAGACAATATTGGTTTAAAATATATATTTTTAGCAACCTAACTTAAATGCTCGGCAAGCACGATGGTTGGCCTTTATTAATGAATATGATTTTGAAGTAAACACACATAAAAGGAAGGGAAAACAAAGTTGCAGATCCCTTGAGTAAGAGAGTTCATTTACTCTATGAAATTTCAATGAGTAAACCTAAGGAAAACTTAAAGATAGAAATCAAAATAGCACTAGAAATGACCAATTCTACGTTGAAATCAGAGAAAAATTACGAAAGGACATATTGGAACAGCAACAAGGTTATAAAATCGATGATAAGGGGTTTCTTTGGTCCAAAAATAGGTTGTATGTTCCTGAAACAGCAAATATCAGGCATCGGATTTTAATCGAATTTCATAAGAAACCTTATTCAAGACATACCGGATATCAAAAAATGATAACAACAGTTAAAAAACATTATTTTTGTCCTAAAATGAGAATGGATATAGCAGATTTCATAGCAAAATGTCAAGAATGCCAACAAATTAAAACTGGACATCAGCATCCTGTTGGTTTACTTCAACCCTTACCTGTACCTGAGTGGAAATGAGAAATAATTAGTATGGATTTCATTACAGGTTTACCTAAGGGAAGAAAACAAAATGAGTCCATGATGGTGGTTGTAGATAAATTATCAAAATCCACACATTTTATTCCAGTTAAATCAACTTATAAAGCAGTTAATATAGCTGAAATATTTCTGCGAGAGATTTTCAGGTTGCATTGAATCCCAAAGCAATTATATTAGATAAGGATTCTAATTTCACAGGTATTTTTTGGAGAGATATGTTTTCTAGTTTAAATACTCAGTTGAATTTCAATACTTATTATCATCCACAAACTGATGGACAAACAGAACATACTAATCAAATTCTTGAAGACATGTTAAGAATGTATGTTATGCAAAATCCATCACGATGGGAAGATTATTTGCATTTGGTTGAATTTGCTTACAACAACGGATATCAAACCTCTACTAAGATGTCCCCATTCGAAATTCTATATGGCAGAAAATGTAGAACACCGATCACATGTGATGACCTAGTGGACAGATTAATGTTGGGGCTAGATCTATTAAAAGATTTGAAACAGCTAGTGGATAAGGTAAAACAAAATTTAAAAGAGGCTCAAGATCAACAAAAGAGTTATACAGATATGTTTCGCAAAGTTAAAGAGTATCGAGTAGGTGATCATGTATACTTAAAAGTTAAAGAAAAAATAAGCACTCTCAAGTTAGGAAGATGCAGCAAATTGTCCCCAAGATATTGTGTACCATTCAAGATCCTAGCAAAGATAGGCATTGTTGCTTATCAACTAGCCTTACCAACTCACATTAAAGTTCATGATGTATTCCATGTATCTCTTTAAAAAAAATATTTCTATGATCCCAAACATATTATTGATTGGAAGTTATTTCAGGTGGAACCAAAAGGAGAGTTCCTGCCATAACCACAATATATACTAGATCGGAGAGAAACTCGGCTCAAGAAAAAAGTTATTACTCAGGTGAAGGTGCAATGGAAGCACTTCGAACCTGAAGAGGCTACTTGGGAAAATGAAGAGGCTATAAAAGAAGCTTACCATTTTTTGTTTAAAAAATGAACCGTAGTGGTTAACATCGGGATGCTGTTACTTTAAGGGGGGTGGGATGTAATATCCCAAGACTTTACCCCTATTTAATAAGTCATAGGACTTGGATATACTATCTTAAAACAAAGGATTTGATTATATGTTTAAATAAGTCAGGAGACTTGGACCTATGTGTGATGCGATGCATCCTGAACAAAAGAAAACTTTATGTGATTAAAGTGGTATTTAAATTATAATGTTTCTACTAAATTTCTATGGGACAACTTGTTGAAAAGAGAGACCAAGCTTACTAGGGAATATGACTTGTGTGAGTGATTAAAACTTTAAAAGGGAAAGATAACTAAGTTGAGAAAATTAATAATTATTGAATTCAAGAAATGTGAGGAATCAAAATAAACCCTAACTACTTTCCTAAATCAAGAAAAGATAAACGAAGAAGAAGTAAAGGGGAGGCTTCTCTTTATTTTCTTTTCACAAGTTTTAAATTTGGAAAATGATGTTTCATCCCAAAAGAAAGAGGAAAGCCATTCTGTAAAATGGTTAAAAAAGATAAGAATGAACCGTAGATAAGGTAGATTGCAGGAGGAAAGTCTTCCCATTGCCACAGTACAGGTCCATCCTGGTTTCCTTACTGAGTGCTCAGATTTTAAATCCCAGATTGTTTGGGACTTAGGATGGGAAATCCTGAAGAGTAAATGAAGAATTATATAGGAGCCACATAGCTGATTAAAATGATCCTATTAGCAAGGCTGCTTAATTAAATACTTCACATTATAATAACCCTTAAGTCTTACTCCTTATGAAGCTTGGTCTCGCTCGAGAGTGATCTCTGCAAAAGTTGAGAGATATGAACTGCTGCAGAAATGTATAGTTGGGTGGAACAGGCTTGTTCCATAGCAAGTTGGTTGAAAGTATAGATAAGTCTATTTATTTTCTATTATGTAAATTCATAGCTACAGGTTCTTTGTATTATGGATATTATACGTGTTTTATATAATAAAAAAGAATTAATTAACCAAAAATTCAATTTAACAAACCATAAGTTCAGCTTCAGTCAAAGTGCATTCCCATTGCCAATATAATTATACAACAGTCATAACATATGAGTATATGGAATGGCCATAGCAGACAATATCCAACGAACTAGGGTATAAACCCTTTCAATATAACATAATTACTACATAAATAAAAACCCTGGGAGTAATTTCCCCTCTTAATAAGAATTACAATGGCGTCGAGGAGCCAAGCTTTTAAAACAAATAAAGAAACAATGTATTATTGCACAAAGGTAATAAACCCTCTCTCTCTTTCTTTGATGGCGAACAAGTTGTTAGGAAGTGAGCTTACCCTGGAAAGGCGTCCTCTTCCCATTTCATATTGTAAGCCCACTTCTTCACGAACCGGGTTAATGTGAACTATTCCTACAAACAAATAATTGTATCATTAAATATTCATAATAAATATTAAAAGGAGGAATATATGACCAAATACATAATGGAGAACAAGAAATGTAGGCTTAAAATCTCATTGAAACAATGTAGTAGAGGCTGTGTATTATCTGCCTTTCAGGAAACACATTTACTGTAGCTTTTAGTAATAGTCGAATAATGCAATGAATTTTATTTGAAGTGTTTGCTAAGTATGAGACTAAAATGATTGTCATGGGAGGCACAAGGTAGGGCTCTTCCCTAACCCTCGTGGAGCAGAGCTCACTTTCCTAAATAAAATGGTTTCCCTTCGACATTTTACCAAACATAAAATCCTCACACGGTTTACCAAGTACAGTACTATCATTTATGGTCAAGAGTCCAGGTGGAAATGAGTTGCATGTTTAGTATGCATCCTTCTCTGTGATATTAGTTGGCCTTCACTCATTACCTCTCTCATAGTTTGGACAATGTTACACATTAGCTTAAGTGTTGACCCCGGGATCGAATAAGTGCATTCGTGCAAGGATAATCGAACCACCTCACATGGATAAGCATTATAAACATGTACATAAAGTCATGTATTAGCACATAGGTGCTAAGTAATCCATGCACCATGGCTCAAACTATTGTTTCGGAGACTAATAAGCCTTACACAAATTCTCTTAAGACTAAATATGTTTAAGGTTTAAAACCTTCATCATTCACAATGCATTTAACAATAACCTTAGCCTAGCTTATTGATGCAATTTATATATACAAGGTAGATTATGAAGTAATTATTCCCTTATCAACAAGAATTGGACAATCAACATAGAGTAGGTTTTTCATACAATATGATTATATATAAACAAGTTAAAATAAGTACCTTGGATCTACAAGGATTTTAAATATTAGTTGCATATTAAATTAAAAGGACCCCATTACTTAAGATCTAGTGAGGAGTTTAAGAATATAATTAACGTCATTAAATAAATATATATATATATATATATATATATATATATATATGCTTAATTGAGCTCTTACATACATCAAATCAGTTGATAATGTAATATTTGGAAAACAATACATATAGGACAAACATGGCAATTGCATGTCTCAACCATAGAAAGTAATTGTCAATATCAAGAAACAACGGTAAGGAATTTATGAATGTCGACCAAAGTCTATCGTCCTTTTGGTTTCAACTAAGAAAGAAATAAAATATAATAAACCATGCTAAAAAATTCACGTTGTTAATCACTCAGCCTCATCATACAAAGAAGATTAGAGAAACTAGTTGAATCTTCATTGATCTACACTCTCAACTTCAACGAAAAGAAGTTGATAGAATATTAAGAACACAATGATGTATTCAAGGATCCACTTGGAGTACTACTACATTTTTAGGGAAAACACTCCATAGATAGTGTTCTAGGTTTTTCATTACCCAATGCATATGTTTATAAAAGGTATGTTCTAGAAAATGAATAAATCCTTAAACAAAATCAAGAACTAATTAAAAAATGACATATTAGACCTAACTACTCTCCTTGTGACATTTCATTCATACTAGTTTCTAATAAATATGGGTAATGTCCCATATGCATCGAATATAAGGCTCTCAATAATATCTTGGTGAAGAATAGCCATCCTCTTCCTAGAATAGATGATCTACTTGATTACTTGAAGGATACTAGGTTCTTTACCAAGGCCTCAAGTCAATATATCATCAAATCCCCATAGAGTCTACAAGTGTTTGGAAAATTGCTTTACAAACCAAGGAAGGTTTGTTTGAATGGATAGTCATGCCTTTTGGTCTAACTAATGCAATCACTACTTGACACCTGTCTAAGTTACATGCATGATGTTCTTCGATACTTTCAATGAAATGAGTCATTGTCTACTTAGACGATATATTGATTTATAACAAATTAAGATAAGAGAATTTTCAACAATTTTAACACTCTCAAACAATGTAAAATCTACATAAACTTGGAGAACTAATGTTTTTCTTTGAAAAGTATAAAAAATATAGGCTATGTGATCTGTTGTTTAGGATTCATGTAAACCCAAAAAATTCAAGTCATCAAGGATTTACTCACTCCAATAGACATTCACGAGTTAAGAAATTTCCTTGGCTTAGAAACTTTTTTATCGCATATTAGTGAATTAGGATTCAATCACATGCTTGGCCAATGAATTAGTCGACGAAAGGATGTGGAAAGACAATATTCAAATGGAAAACAACACAACAACAAGCCTTTGAACAACTTAAAAACACTACTTGTGCAGATCTCCACGATTCACTCTAAGTGATTTACATTAGTTATTCGAAATAGAGATTGATGTTTCAGAATATGTTATGGGAGTTGTGATCACTCAAGTTGGTCACCCAAAAGAATTCTATCCCAAAACACTCAATGGCATTGTTTATAAGTATTTGAATCATGAAAGGGAACTGTGTAAAACCATTATGCAAGCACTTGAGTAGTGGAGACAGTACATTTGAGACAAATAAACAACCATCCATACTAACCAAAAGACTCTACAATTAGCCTCTTTACAATTTAAGCAATGGACAATAAGACAACTCAAGTGGACTAGTTATCTATAGAAATTTCAACTAGTAATTAAGCATAGAAAAGGAAAAGATGATGTAGCTAATCATTGCCTTAATTGACCTCTATTCACTTCAATTTTTGCAATGTTAAGTATTAATGGTTATGACACCATTACTTGGTCTTAACTATATGAATATGACATTAAATTTTCATTGGTATATTATCTATATCTCCGGAGATGGCATTTGATTTCCCTCAATTACCACTTCAAGGACATTTCTCTCTACAAGCTAGGACAACTTTGTGTAACTCAAGTTGAGTACCAACAAAATATTACTTCGATACACTCTACAACAAAACAATATGCCAATTTGGAGTAGCTAAGACGCGTATTGTGCCATATGGAT
The DNA here is from genome assembly GCA_027924585.1 of Larix kaempferi. Classification (NCBI taxonomy): domain Eukaryota; kingdom Viridiplantae; phylum Streptophyta; class Pinopsida; order Pinales; family Pinaceae; genus Larix; species Larix kaempferi. Next base: position 2,617,509 of record BSBM01001467.1, read on the forward strand.
GTTTCTATTGGCCTTCACTCAAGTTAGATGTCGATAAATACAAATAGTCGTGTGGTTTGTGCCATCACCAGGCCAACAAAGCACCAATAAGGTCTTTATACATCTTTTCCTATTTCAAATTGACCATGGGACTTTATTTATATGGACTACTTAACTATATATCCTATCACCAAGCACCATCATGAAGCAAATCCTAGTAGTGGTCAATGGATTTTAAAAATGGTTACCCTCAATATTTGCAAGAAAACTACAATTGCTCAATAGTTAAAACACAACTCTACTGCAAAGATGTATGGAAGCAATATTGTCTACTGACTATAATCACCACTTGTTGTGATTCCAAATTTGTTAGCATCTTTTGGAAGATACAATGGAAACATCTTCACACCTAGCTTTCAATGTCAACAGTTCATTAAATCATGAAATCAATGGGTAGACAAAAGTTGTAAATTAATCACATGGTGGTACAGATTCTCCCCACTTACAACCACATGCATCATAAAAAAATGGATGAGAGTCTCTAATACATTCAATACAACTACAATCAATCTTAGCACATTTCCACATGCAAGAGTCCTTTCGAGATCTATTATGGATTCATCCTCAATGACTGACAATTTAGTTAGTCTATTGAATTTTTCTACCCACTCAGACTATGGATAGTGGAAAATCAACAAGGAACTCAAGTTTAAGTTAAGGTTTGTGAGATTTAAAATCCAAGACAATATATTTTGCAAAAAGTTAGTGAAAAATCCATTGCAAGACATGACAAGAATTGTGTTCCTAATTCATTTAAAATTGGTGTTCATGTATGGTTGCAACTACAAAAATGGAAGATACAACAACCCATATAGGAAGCTAAGGCCTTTGTTATATGGTCCAAACACCATACTAGAGAAAAATTGGGAAAAATTATTTTAAGCTCAACATTCCACCATACCTAGATTTACATCTAGTATCCAATATGGACTTGCTTCGTCCATAGTTTCCACCATTGTTGAAATTTTTTGACATGCAACTTGAAGAGACAGAGGGCATTCACCTAGATGTTCAAGAGCTAGTTGTAGTAAACACCATTGCTGGACAAGAATGTCATAAAGGTACATAGAAAATTCCCATGTTTCAGGTGTCTAAAGAAAGACAACAAGACAATAAGACAAGTCAAGTGAATTAGTTACCTATAGAAATTTCACATATTACAGGTATACATGGTTATGACACCATTACTCACTCTCGACTATGTGAAGACAATATTGTTTTTTCATCAATTTATCTCTACAAGTTAGAACAACTTCATGTACCTCATGTTGAGTATCAATAGAACCCTATTTGGAACACACACTACAACAAAACAACATGCCACTTTGAGTGGTTAAGACTCTTAGAGTACTGTAGAAGTATTTCTATTGGCTTTCTCTCAAATCAAATGCTGATAAATACATCAAATCATGTGGTTTATGCCATTAAAAAGCCAACAAACCACTAATAAGGTACGTATACACCCTTGTATTCGACCTGTTGGCCTTCTCTCAATCGAATGTTGATAAATGCATCAAGTCCTATGTAGTTTATGCCATTAGAAAGCCAACAAACCATGAATAGGGTATGTATACACCCTTGCCAATTCCAAATTGACCATGGAACTATGTTTCCATTAACTAGTTAACTAGATATCATGTCGCCAAACACTAAGGTGATGCAATCTTGGTAGTGTGGTTGATAGATTTTCAAAAATGGCTATCCCTAAAATTTAAAAGAATATTACAATTGCTTAGCAGTCAACACAACTAATCTTCAAACACTTATGGAAGCACTATGGTCTACCAACTCAAGGGAAAAGCACACCGTGCAGTTAAAAAGATGAACTACGCAGTAAATGAAAGTTTTCTTTTTCTTCGCTTTGGACTTCGTCGATCATACAATAGGGAACCCAAAATTTTACTTCACTGAGGACTTCACTTCGTCGAACACTAGCTTGTTGGAAATTAACTTCGCATTTCATAAATTTACTTCACATTTATGCGAAGTTCTTAACTTCGCGAATACTTTACTTCGCGGACTTCTTAACTTCATCAACACATTTTTACTTCGCATAACTAGACATAAGAACCAAAATATAAAATGAAACTTATGCGAAGTTACTCCTCATTAAAATAGAACTTTTACTACTGTGAACTATTTGGCAATCTTGATTTGTTTTACACATTATAAATGTAAACAAATTTTACACAAGTAAATCTGGAGAAGATGTGCAACATGCAACATTCAACATTCTTGAGAATGAATACATAAAACTATGGACTTATATATATTACCGTATCAAAATAGAACAACTTGAATGCAATACATGGAGATGAGATTTTACTATGATCTTTCACTTCTTACACAGCTTGAGATTTTCATACACTTCACGGCTCTTCACTTCTTCTCTTCTTCCCTCACACATCTCTCTCTGATTTTCAATTATCTTCTTCTATATATAGGAATTACATAACGACCAACTTAAGATCACTTCACCTGGAAGCTACTAAGTTACATTAAAGGCTGCAATTAAGTCCTACCTAATAATTCTTGGCATGCGGAATACAAACACGGTTACATAAATACAATGAGACATGCATCGGATTGGTTGCAGACTGACTGACTTTATGACATTGCAGACTGACGAAAAGACTGACAGAGCCGACGCAGACTAGATATGCAATCAACTCGTAATTACATTTTTCCAACACTCCCCCTTAATTATGAGCAGATGGGGATCATTACACAAAAATAAAATTTTACAAAATGTTTCAGAGCTGAAACATGCTCTGTGTATGACGAAGTTCACTGTGTAGAACTTGTCACTCCTAAACAACTTCGCTGATATTGAAATAGGTCATTTGCCAATGGTTTTGTAAAGATGTCTGCTAACTGATCTTCAGACCTGCAAAATTCTAAACAGATTTGTTTATTATTTATCAATTCTCTGATAAAATGATACCTTGTGTCGATGTGCTTGGTTCTCTTGTGGAACACAAGATTCTTTGACAGTGTGATAGCTGAATTGTTGTCGCAGTAAATGACGGTGGGTTCTTTCTAGTTCTGCGACAGATCACTTATTAACATCCTCCGCATCCAAATGGCTTGAAATGCAACACTTGTAGCTACAGCATACTCTGCTTGTGCTGAAGAAAGAGTTACAATGGGTTGTTTCTTTGAATCCCATGATACAACACTTGTTCCTAAATGAAATGTATTCCCAGGCGTGCTTTTTTTGTCATCTATGCTTCATCCATTGTCGCTGTCAGTGTATCCAATGAGTTTGAAATTTTCTGAGGTTGAATACAAAATACCAAATTCTTTTGTTCCACTTACATACCTCGGAATTCTTTTACCTGCTTGCTAATGAGATTCTTTTGGTGACTCCATGAATCTAGAGATTAAACTGACTCCATACATGATATCTGGCCTTGTTGCTATAAGATACATAAGGATTCTAACAAGCCTTTCAAACAGTGTAGGATCTACATTGGATCCATCATCATCCTTGCTCAATTTCAAACCTGTTATTACTGGTGTTGGAGCTGTCTTGCAATTTAACATCTTAAATCTGTTCAAGACATCACTTGCATACTTCGACTGAGATATCAATATACCATTTTCAGTCTGTTGGACTTCAATGCCCAGAAAATAATTCATAAGCCCCAAATTAGTCATTTCAAATTCACTTTCCATGACTGATCTAAATTCTTCTATGCCATAATCACCAATAAATATTAAATCATCTACATACAGGCAGACAATTAGCTTATTACCTTGCTTGTTGATTTTTGTGTACAGCGTTGGCTCACATTCACTTCTGTGAAATCCATTCTGAATGAGGTAAGAGTCAATACGACTGTACCAAGCTCTAGGAGCTTGCTTCAAACCATAGAGTGCTTTTTTCAACTTGTATACTTTGTGTCCTTGTCCTGGGACTTCGTAGCCTTGTGGCTGCTCCACATATACTTCCTCCTCCAAATAACCATTTAAAAATGCAAACTTAACATCCATTTGGTAAACAGGCCATGTTTTATGTGCTGTGATGGCCAAAACTGAACTATGATAGTGTCCATTCATGCTACAAGTGAAAAAGTTTCATTATAGTCTATGCCAGGTTGTTGTGTGAACCCTCTTGCTACCAATATTGCCTTGTGCTTCTACACCTTTCCATCAGCATCTTGCTTGGTATTATAAATCCATTTGACGCTTATCACATCCTTGTCCTTAGGAACATCGACTAATTCCCATGTTTGATTCCTCTCAATGCATTATATTTCTTCATCCATGGCTTGTGCCTAGACTTTATCTTCAACAACTTCTTCAAATGTTAGCGGATCATTAATTTGAGAAAATAATGCAAAAACTGAGAAAGATTTGGGTGTACTAGTCTCATATATATCACGCAAACTTCTTGTCTTTGTCGGAGTTGTTGATGTTGAACTTCACGAACTGCTTGATGGAGTTTGTTGCGCACTTGGTGTGCTTGTCGGAGTAGCTTGAACTGTGACTTGTGTCAGAGTTCCTTATGCTGAAACATGTCATGATGTCCTGGGAGTATACGAAGCTGCGACATTCTGATTCATATGCGGAGTCTCACCACATCTTTTGCAATGTCATTATGTTCGACATGTGACACGATTTTAACATTCTTCTCTACGGTTCCATCCCATGCTTCATTTTCTACAAACTGAACATCTCGACTGATGATAACTTTTCTTGCGACGGGGTCATATAACTTGTATGCTTTTGTGTCTTCAGAATACCCAATAAAAATGCATTTATGTCATTTATTGTCTAGTTTCCTTCTTAGCTCATATGGAAAATGTGCGTATGCTACACAACCAAAAACTTTTAAATGTGAAACACTATGTTTCATACCTTTCGAGGCTTCCTGCGGAACTTTGTTCTTCACACTCTTTGTCGGACATCAATTCATGATGTATACAACAGTTTCCATTGCCTCAGGCCAGTATTCATTTGAAATATGCATGGCTTCCAACATACTGCACGCCATCTCCATAATGGTTTTGTTTTTCCTCTCTGCGATACCATTCTGTTGCGGTGTATACCGCGTAGTGAATTGCCTGTGTATGCCATGATTTTTATAAAAGTTTAAGAAATCATTTGAAACATACTCACCACCTCTATCTATTCTCAAGATCTTGATGTTGTAACCACTCTACTTCTCCACAAGCACCTTAAACTGCTGAAAACAACCAAACGCATCAGATTTGTGTTTTAGAAAATATGCCCAGGTTTTTCTCAATGAAATCATCAATAAATGTGAGAAGGTAAGTGCATCCTCCCAAGGACGATGTTTGCATCGGTCCACAAATATCAGAGTGCACAATTTCAAGTGGTGTGTGAGCTCTGTATGACTTTCCAACTGGAAAAGTTTCTCTGTGTTGTTTGCCAAAAAATACAGCCTTCACAAATTTTTTCTGGCTTTTCAATTAATGGCAATCCTTTCACCATGTCCTTCATGTGCAATAGTTTCATCCCACCAAAATTCAGATGTCCAAATCTGAAGTGCCACAACCAAAATTCATCATTTATTTCTGTTTGAAATGTTGCTTGCATTTCTTTGTTGTTGTCTTTTTCTTCCTTGTCGCCGTGAATTTTTGCTTCTTTACTTTTTGCTTTGAATGCAACTCCATAATTTTCATTCTAAGTTTCATGAACAACTTGAGTTGTTTTTCCTTTTGTGTTTGGCCTTATCCTCAAAGGCAACAAACGATTGCTTGTCATCTGCACTTTGGCTATTAAGTGATTGCTTGGATATATGTCTTTAATCAGACAATGCTTTCCTATCATGTGAACTCTGTAACATTTTTCAATCAGTTTTTCAATGCTCATGAAATTATGCTTCAAACCTTGAACATAATAAACATCAGGCATAAATTTTTGCTCCCCCTGTTTAATTAGAATATCAGCAGTACCCTTACCCAAAACAGTAACTTGAATATTGTTTCCAAGTGCAACATCAGTTTGAACTGATTTATCTAGACTAGAAAATATATTTAAATTACCAATCATAAGATTGCTATAGCCTGAGTCTAAATACCATATGTCATTTGGACTTTCTTGGACAGCATTACATTCAAGTGGAGATGAACATGCTAAGAACAATGAGCTCATCGGAGTGCTGATGTTACTTGACTGAGATTGACCTTGCTTTCCTTGGTCATACTGCTTATTCATACATTCATATGCGAAGTGTCCAAACTTCTTATAGTAATGACATTGAATTTTTTATTTATCAGACCTATGTCCACTTGGCTGACTGGGGATCTGATTCTGACCTCTACCAACGACATATGCAGGGCTGCTGTTGTGACCTCCTCTAAAAGAACTTCTTCCTCTGCTTCTCGAGTTTTATCTTCCCCTACCTCTTCCACGACTTATGGATGACTGTGATGCAAATGCACCTTCTAATGATGTATCTGATCTGTTGATTCTATGTTCATGATTGAGTAATGAGGCTTGCAACTCATCAATAGTAAATTGGGACAGATCTTTGTTTTCCTCGAGGATCACAACTAAAGATTCAAATTTCTTTGGAAGAAGTCTAAGGGCTTTTTCAACAACTCTTTGGTCACTTAGATTTTCTCCATGATACTTTATTTGATTAATCAGACCAATAACTCGAGTATAAAATGATTCTATTGACTCTGTATCTTTCATTGACAGAGATTCAAAGTCTCTTCTAAGAATTTGTAGTTTGGCAGTCCTTACCTTGTTCAAGCCTTGATAAGAAGTTTCCAGTGTGCCCCATGCTTCCTTAGTTGTTGTAGCTGTTGCTGCTCTTGGGAGTATGGATTCTTGTGTTGCTTGATGTTTGTAGAATAATGCATTTCCATCTTTCTTCCTCTGTTCCTTTAAGACATCATTTTCAGCTTGTGTGAGATTATTGTATGCTTCCATATCTGTTGGTTCTACATAACCATTTTGAACTATTTCCCATACATATTGACCTCTGAACAAAGCTTTCATAGTTAGAAACCAATATTAATAATTTTTTCCTGAAAAGATTGGAGTTTGCAAATTACCATAAGTGGAAGCCATTCTTAATCATTTTTCCCTTTTTGTAAATAGAATTTCTGCAACTACCTAGTAAATGAAAGTTTTATGACTTCGTTGATCATATAATAAGGAACCCAAAATTTTACCTCGCTTAACTTCTTGCGGACTTCTTAACTTCATCAACACATTTTTACTTCGCATAACTAGACATAAGAACCAAAATATAAAATGAAAACTTTTACTACCACCAACTTAAGATCGCTTCACCTAGAAGCTATTGAGTTACATTAAACACTGCAATTGATTTCTACCTAAGAATTCTTGACATGCGGAATACAAACGCGGTTACATATGAGACTTGCGCCGGATTGGTTGCAGACTAACTAACTAAATGACTAAGAGAGCCGGCCGTCATAGATCATCCTTATCCACCGAATCAGTTTCAGAGCAGCAACAACTCGCTATCCACATAGCTAAAGTAGATCTTCTCCAGCATTTTCCCACAGTATATCCAGAAAGCTGTCACGAAGATCGAAGGTCGGTGAGTTGTGTTAGATCGCTGGTTTGGCATGATACAAGAAGTCCGAAAATATGTTGTCAAACCAACCAAAAATCAGGAGGCCTACAAAGAATTGTTGAAAGCCCCTTCACAAGTAGCAAGACAAGGCGAACATACCCGACACTTGTCTCTCAGTGTAATGGAAGTACAGAATGCCCTCATCTTGCTTTTGATTTTGGTTATAATGATGCTGAGGTTGAAGTTATTACGGATGTAGTTAGCCAAATGAAGCAGATGAAGAAGGCCTTTCCAAAAGACCTTTATCAGAAGTGCATTCAAGTTCTGCATATAAAAAGGGAGCCTGACTGGGATAGTCATGCAGACTGGCAGTGGCAGTACTTCGCAAGCTTGTCTTCCATTAGAATTGCAGGTCTTGCAAGCTTACCAGCACTATGCCAGATCAACCTATTCTGCACATCAATTGCCATACTATCGATGAAATTATCAAAAATACAATCCAAATGCTTGCAAATTGGGAAACTCACAAGAAAGCCCAAGATGAAACGCTCACTCCAAAATACATTGCAACTTAGTTGATTGCTAGGTTTTCTAGCCTAGCGTTCGAGTGGTGGAAGTGGCTTCCCACAACAACCAAAGATGATAATCTCAACGCAGACAGTCAACTTCTGCAATCTCTCAGCCATTAGTTCTCTGGGCCTCCGACTATGAACATCGGAGATCCTTGTTCATCAAGGAACGACTTTGCAACTTGCCACAGCAATAAGAATTTTTTTCCATATACAAAAGTTGCTTATTTCATCAGGAAAGATGGATGACCCAACTTATATAGAGGACTACATCAGGAGTTTTCCCGGTTCTCTGCCAGATGCAATAGAACAATACTGCAAGGACAAGAATATCAAACTCTAGGGAATGTCGATAGAAATGTCAGGTCGAATCGAATCGACATGCACTCCAGATCATTCAAGAGCACTGCCTCGAAAAGAGAAACGTAATATTTCTCACTAGTCTAAAACTCATTTGGAGACTTAGAGGTACATTCATTTGGTGGTACAATTTTTTCACATGTACAACAACAAGCATTATCATAGAACATTGGTTGAGGGTCTTCCCTACATTAACACATCCATAATTGAGCTCGACACAGCTCCATATACGTTTATCAATTTGGTTATTTGACCATTTTTTCTATCAAATTATACCTTAAACAATGAGAAATCTACAAGGCACTCAAGTTCAAGGGTAAGGTTTGTAATTGTGAGGTTCAAAGCAGCACAAGGGATGTTAGAGAAAGTGAAAAAGCCAATGCTTGACATGACAATCATTGTGTTTCTCAAGTTGAGGATTAGGTCTGGTTGCATCTATGAACATGAAGATTTTGTTAGAAAATGTAATTACCTCCTGCTTTTGTCAGTTAGATTATTAGAAGTAAAGTTAAGTCCAGCATAAAGCATAAATTTTAAGGCATAAAGCATAAGGCATAAATCATGAGCTAGGTTAAGGTTTTAGTATGTAGAAGTGTTTAAATAGAGGCCTTCGGGTCCATTGTAATTATGAAGTTTTATGTGAATAGAAAAGCAGCAACTTGTTCCATAAAATTCATCATGGTATCAGAGCTTGATTTAGTCTCTTGGAGAGCATAATGATCCAAGAGCAAATCCAAGCCAGTTGTATTCTTCCATAGCGAAGAAGGCATAGATCGTTCGATCCAAGCCAAGATCTTTCACCAGTCAAGTGAGAGAATTGAGTCTGAAGCACAAGATCGACCCGAGAAAGCATTTAGATCCCACCACAGTTGGAGAGTGTGAAGAAGGCAACCAAACTTCTATGTTGAAGGAGGTGCCATCGATCTGTTCATTGAAGAAGAATAGATCCACTTGCAAATTTTGAAGCGGTTGGGACTAGAGATAAGAAAATCTGTGAAGATAGAAGACTAGACAGTCGTCTAGAGGATCCGTCCCAATCCACCAGAGGTGAAATCGCTGCTAGAGAATCCGCATGAGGAAGATGACTCCAGCATCGGAGAACCTGTCCATGTGAAGAAATCTGCGAGTGACAGTTTGTGTGAAGGGCAGGAACCCGTGTTGAATCTGATCCGCGTGAGGGAATTTGCATAAGCCTGAGGAAGGTGCGGTAGATCTGTTCAAGTGAAGATAGAAATGAGTCGATCTTCCTGCAGTGATGAGGGCATGTGAAAGAGAGCCGTGACATAAAGTTGAAGGCTCCTAGATAACTGCGTATTGAGGAAATCCGTTGCAAGACCGCCGGGTGATTGTGTTGAGGAACGTCCGTGAAAACACTACCTGGAGAAGAATCTCTGAGTTCGAATTGAAGAGTTAGTGACAAGTGAAAGTAAAGTCCACGAGAAGAAGCCCCGAGTCCGAATTGAAGAGTTAGTGACAAGTGAAAGTCAAGTCCGCGTGAAGTGAATGCTCATAGAAGGTTCAGCAAAGGAGAAAAGCGCGTGAATAATGCACCAAGATTATTGGTGAAGACCGTCCAAGTGAAAGAAAAAGCTGTGAAGTAAGCTTGAGCAGCCAATCCGCTTGGAAAATCTAAGGTGTGAAAGTCAAAGTATTTAAAAAATATAAGATGTTATTTGCATGTGACAGCTTGTATTTTTGAAGAAGCACTTTTAGTTTGATCCACGTCGTATTAAAAGGGAGATTTAAAAGGTTATTTTCAAGTTTTATAAAAAGCCTTTGTTCCACATTACTCCATAAGGAAGCTATAAAGGCTTGAGGATATTTGAAAAAGTTATGTGGATGTCATATTGAAAAAGGGTTGGTGGATGCATTGGTATGTTAAAAACTATTTTCTAAGTAATTTGAAGTTTATAAGAAATCCCAGTTCAAGTGGAAGGAAATAGCATAGATCTTCGAGATCTTGCATTAAGGGCGCGTCAAACAAATCTTATATTATTTTAGGGGGCGATAAGGAAGGAAGGATGTGGACTCAAGAGAAGGAGTCCATAGTCCTCAGTAAGCCTCAGCAGAAGGTTGAAGACTGGAGCCCAAAGAAGAAGAAAAGCATTGAAAGCATCAAAGTTTGAAGCAGAAAGTATGAGAAGAAGCTGCATCAGCACATAGCAGCAAAGGAGGTCAAGATGAAAATGTTTTGTAAGCCTAACTGAGACACAGACCAGCAGGCATTATTTTTTTATGAAATTCCTTAGAGGCATTATGTTAGTTGTAATTAGAAGCGGTCGTAATTAAGGGGGAGTGTTAGAAAAAGTAATTACCTCCCGCTTTTGTCAGTTAGATTATTAGAAGTAAAGTTAAGTCCAGCATAAAGGATAAAGCTTAAGGCATAAAGCATGAGCTAGGTTAAGGTTTTAGTATGTAGAAGTGTTTAAATAGAGGCCTTCAGGTCCATTGTAATTATGAAGTTTTATGTGAATAGAAAAGCAGCACATTGTTCCATAAAATTCATCAAACTCCAGGGTCTCTGCCAGATGAAATAGAACAATACTGCAAGGACGAGAATATCAAACTCCAGGGAATGTCGATAGAAATGTCAAATCGAATCGAATCGACATACACTCTAGATCATTCAAGAGCACTGCCTAGAAAAGAGAAACATAATATTTATCACGAGTCTAAAACTCATTTGGAGACTTAGAGGTACAATCATTTGGTGGTACAATTTTTTCACATGTACAACAACAGGCATTATCATAGAACATTGGTTGAGAGTCTTCCCTACATTAACACATCCATAATTGAGCTCGACACAACTCCATAGACGTGAGTTCTTCTGAGATTTGTTATGGATTTCAATCCTTAACTGTTATCAATTTGGTTATTTGACCATTTTTTCTATCAAATTATACCTTGAACAATGAGAAATCTAGAAGGCACTCAAGTTCAAGGGTAAGGTTTGTAATTGTGAGGTTTAAATCAAGCACAAGGGATGTTGGAGAAAGTGAAAAATATAATGCTTAACATGACAATCATTGTGTTTCTCAAGTTGAGGATTAGGTCTGGTTGCATCTACGAACATGAAGATTCAGTCTAGTAAAGAAAACCATTGTGTTTTTCATTAATTTCAAGTTGAGGATTAGGTATTGTACTTGCATCTACGAACATGAAGATTTTATCCTACAAATGATGAAGTCGAAGCTTTCTTATATGTTCCATACATCATCATATTAAAGAAAATGATTGAAAAAAAAATTTAAGCTCAATATTCCATCATACTTTTATATCCAATATTCAATGTTGACGCGTAACAACACATCAAGGTGTTAATTTTTTTTAAGACTGTATAGTAATGTATCCAAATCAATACCAAGTTTATATATAAACATCCAACCCATAGCACAATATAATGGAGCAAACCATGAATCCATAAAGCAAGTATAATTATGCAATCAAATTTTAACAATCAACAATACATAATTAAAAACCTCAAAATCAAAATACTTGTGACCCTTAGCTCTTTGGAGTCTAGTGTTGACGAGTTAATTTTCCACCCAACTAATGCAAACACTTTAAAATGTGTTAACCCCGAGCAACCCTAATGATCAAGCTAAATGTGGTGGAGAGGATCCTAGATTTGCAACACTCCCAAACCCCATATGGGGTTATGGTGTCAATGTATCTTACTACCAACCTCGCCTCAGTAATCACAACCACACTTGGTAGTGGTGCCCCCTTTTGCAAGGATTTAACTACCACCTTCACCTGGGTTCACGTAGTCACACTCTGCAATGGACCCATTATCCTACTCAAAATTACACAGTCCAAATTTGAAGTGGAAACAATAAACACTCTCACAATATAACATTAATCACTCTCCAAATTTGAGATGCAAACAATAAGCACTCTCTTAGTGAAACATTAATCACCATATAAGCTATGGTATACACTATTTGGTTTGAGGCATTCACCCCAAATTCATTAAATTGAAAGAACATGTGAAATTTCATTGTTCAAAATTTGCTTACATGGTCACTTCAAAGTTTTGGGCACACCTTACTTAAAGACACTTTAAAATTCTAGACAAAATTTTAGGTGTCAACCTATCCATATTGTCATTTAGGCTTTAGATTTTAATTTTTGTTGTAATCATAGGGCCATGTAGTATTTATAACTTGTTTGAGATCAATTATGGAATTGAATTAAGGAAAAAAATTCAAAGAGGGTATAGTTCCAAGTTGTTTAAGGAATTTCAAGGTTTTGGGTCATTTTCGAGACTCGAAACCTTTCGAGGCATGGCCAATATGCACCTTGGTTTTGTCTATTTGATAATATTTTCTATATAAGGATGAATGCAAGACTTTCATTGTAGATGTTTGTCTTCCTTTTTCTATTCAACTCCTTTATCCTTTTATAGTAAGCAATATATTGCTTTCATATTTTAGACTACTAAATCCTGCAATATGAACTCGCGTTGCTATAATACTGCCTACTTAGTGAACCCCCGTGTTTGAACCACCTAAGTGCCAACACAAAACTAACCAAATGGCCAACATCATTCACAACAATCATTAAAGCTAAGCCTTTAAACTATCTTCAAATTTTTTTGTATGTCCCTCTCATTTTCCGTTTATTAATATCATAAAACATCACTAATATCATCTCAAAAGTGTATAATAACATTTTAATAAATAACTATTATTTATGTATTACAATTTATAATGTTAACAACTATATAAAAACTGCATCACAAAAATATAATACTAACCTTTCAATGAAATTTAAAAAATTCACAATAAAACTATCCTTTTACACAATATTGATAACTTTAGGCTATGTTACAAGAATCCCTTAATTCTTCCATCTAAACAATATGGTAACCCTCAATTCTTCCATCTAAACAATATGGTAAATGTTTAGAAACAAAAAAAACAAAAGATATAGATTAACAGTATGGTAAATGGTTAGAAAAAAAAAAACAAAAGGAATAGGTTAACAGTATGGTAAATGTTTAGAAACAATTCCACCTAAACAATATGGTAAATGGTAAAGAAAACAGAGGAACAGATTGACAATATTCTAAATGTTTAGAAACAAAAGGAATAGATTAACAATATACTATATTAGGACATTGAATGTATATGAGGAAACATTAAAGCGAGGAGACGTGTAAAGTCAGATAAAAGAGAGTTGTTTAATAAAAACACTTCTCATTTCATAGTTTAGTAACTTGAGATGTGTTTTACAATTTCCAAATAATGGAAAGCACATGCTGGGTAATATTACCATGATATCAAGGATGGTAATAAATTCTACAAGCTGCTGCATATATTCTGTAACGGAGTCACTGTTTATTCTGTAATGGAGTCACTGTAGGTTAATAGTTCAACTTTTTGCTTGAAACAATCAGGATTTTTAGTGAAAAAATTACACCATACAAAGTTTAAAATTATAATGAAAGATTTTGATTTGTTTAAACGAATTTCAAAATTTAATCCAATATCTTGAATTAGATATGAATTATCATTTACATAAACCACAATCGGTATATGTCCATAAAAGCATATAACCACAGCTACGCATTTTCTTCACTATCACTTTCACAATTAACCCGCCCATTGCAAAGCATGATGTCCGTAATGCATAATCCCATAACTACACTCGTCTCATCAATGTTACCTCCACTGTTTAACCCGCCAATAGCAAAGCATGTGCAGCTGACCTAATTAAAAATATTCGAGGGATGGAGAGACCCTCTGTTCTACTATTAGTGTACAATATTAGGAATTTATATTCCTATTATTCATCTCAAATCACCTTGGAGATCTTTTGACAAGGCCGCGTGCATCGGCCAGGTAGCCAAGATGAGAAAACAAAAATTCTGTAAGTACTTGAAATGGAATGCAATTCTGACATTCTTTGCAACAGCAGATATTAGGTAAAATTCTAGAAGGTGGGTACAAATGTTCCAATGTAGCCAAATCCCATTATAAAGAATGCCCCTGCCTGCAAAAATAGATAGATATAGAAATGGTTGTTCCCGAATGCGAGGTCATAGGATGCACAGAAGAAGAGATAAACGCCGGTCAAGACCTCCAGGACATGAATTCTGCAGAATAACAAAAACAGTGGGTCACGATAACAAACGCTTTGTTTACAATCACAGCTCTACAAACATGGGAAAGTATGGTTACCTTTCTCCTATTCTGGATCGACTTGATCTCTTCATTTGTTTAGCGGTTTTGTGTTTCAAGGCATCTCCTAATTTCTCAGTCACAACCCACTCGTTCACACGCCCTGCCTCGAACAATCCGATGATGGTTGCTTTGGTTCGGTGCAGTGACATCACGTTTTCAAACAAGATCCAGAATACCAGCAAATGTAACGACCTAATTTGATCGTATACATTCCAATATTTACAAGCACCGTCAGTCTTCAGAAAATATTTTTAAATGGTTCATTAAAAGATTCAAATTTATAATGAATCCTTTATATTATATTAAAAATATGGGAGAGATTTACAATACCTAGGAGTGCTCACTGCGTTTAGTAAAGTGATGGTAGAAGGAATGTAGACAGCTCCCCATTTTGGCAATTGAACTTCAGGAACTAATACAGTTGTAGGTATCACCACACAATAGAAAACGAAAGTGACAATGTGCGCTACAATTTTTCGCACGAAGAAGAAACCGTAGATAACATGGAACTTTTTCCATGCAGTAACTTTCTGCAAGTTCAATCATGGGAAGCCAATAACCATTGATAAGTGTTTGATAAAACTAATACTCTTTGAAGGGAAAAAAAAAACAATGTTTAGCCCAAGATCATGAGCAAGATTTATTTAAAGACTTTTTGAAAAAAAAAAAAGCAGTGCTCAGCACAAGATCATGATCATGAATAGATTATTGAATTACCTTATTTGCAATGATCTCCCTAACCATCTTCCTAAACAGATTTGCAGGGCCGCAGGACCATCTGTGTTGCTGATATCTGTAGGCTTTGAATGTACTGGGCAGCTCATTCTTGACCTAAAAAAATCATTGAGATTTAAGTCCTAGGATACACTTCGACTACCTACTGTTTGCATAAAAAAATCAAAAAGATTTGATAGGAAAAATAAAAAAATCCACTCACCCCCAGGTCCCCTACGAAGACAAACTTCCAGCCTCTCAAACTTGCACGAACCGCCAAATCCATATCCTCCACTGTTGTACGGTCTTTCCATCCACCGGCTTCATTCAAGGCATTTATACGCCATACTCCAGCCGTTCCTGCTCCCAATTATTATCATATAAATATATACACTTGTACATCAGGGCATTCAATTGCTGGGACAGTGGGGTTCTTCTCACCTAAATGTAGCTACCTAGTTTAGTGCAATATAACTAAATCGGAATGCAAGGGGTCTGGTAGTACCGTTGAAGCCGAAGAATGCATGGGTAGCCGATCCCACTTCTTGTTCGACCGTGAAATGGTAGTCCAATGACATTTCTTGCATTCTAGTCATTAAACATTCATCGGCGTTCACTGCAAATTCATAAAAGCAACGTTGCATGATGTGATAAGAAAGATGGTGCTGCAAATAGCGTCTTATTCTTTCCTGACTACTAAAACTCACGTGCCTGGCCAGTGTTAGTCGCGGCAAGCAATAAGTCAATAAGTGAATCTCATGTACCCAGCTCCCAACTATACAGTATTTACTGCAGTACTGGATAGTATAGTATAAGCGAGAGTATACGATGAATTTGAGGAAATAAATAAAAAAAGAGTTAGATAACTAAATTATGATGAAAGCAAAGCGTTAATTCATTATCATATTCATTGATACACATTCCATAAACACTCTCAGAATACAACATCAATCATACACTCTAACAATACAATTTTAAAACATCAATCACAATACAATTTTAATGTTTTTATTTTAGAATTTGGGGTGAATCCAGACAAGTGTACTGTTCAAATTGATTTTATGACAGTAGTTAGAAATTCTAAATAAATCATTATAAAAAAGACAATATCAAAAATAACCCATAGCTATGATGGATAAGGGCGTGGGATAACTGACACTCAAATCTCCCGGGTATTCCACCCTTTCTGGTTATTTTTTTTGGAATTTCGACGATCTGGGTCATCTTAAAATGGGCCAAAACCTCTAGAAGCATAGTTCCACAGTAAATGGGGTGGAACTACGATTCTGCCTGTTTTTATAATCTGATCTAGAGAACAAATTGCCGGACAAGCAGGGTAATTTTCTTTGACAGACGAACAGTTTGTTTACAGACAATTAGTGTAACTAACATGAAGAACAAGTAACTTAGTTGTGACACTTAACTTATAACCTATCAATATTAACCAAACATAAGTTAAATAACTATGATAATAACATATGAATGAGATTATACACTGTTTTGTTTAATTTGAAAGATACATTCCCTAATCATTAAATGATTATACACTGTTTTGTTTAATTTGAAAGATACATTCCCTAATCATTAAATGATTATACACTGTTTTGTTTAATTTGAAAGATACATTCCCTAATCATTAAATACAAGAACCTTGAAGCAAGGACAACGTACTATATGAAAATTCATTGTTCAAAGTTTACCATGCGGTATTGACAAAACCTAATGGTACCAACCTACCCAAGCTGGCCGACAAAATTTATTTGGTGCCAACCTACCCAAACTGTAACTTCTAATGCAGACAAAATCTAATGGTGCCAACCTACCAACCCTGTCACTTCAAAGGTTCGTGTCAGAAATTTTTGGCACTTAATGTTTGTCACTTGGTTTGTTTAATGATTTTTCTAGATTTTCGATTGATTCCCAAATTTACTGCCTGAATAGTTTGTTTAATGGTTTTTCTAGATTTACGATTGATTCCCAAATTTACTGCCTGAAACTTCACCTAAACGTTCTTAAGTTACTATCATCATTTATATCAGTTAATGGTAATAGCAGTAATTTTTGTCATTCATCTTGCAATGTTTATAATATTGTAGAGTGCTTCTTAGGTGGACATAAGTTAGATATGAGATTTCTCCAATCAAAATTGGAGAAGTCATAGGGTTTAACTTTTTTATCAATCATGTTAGCTAATTATATATTCTGTTTATCATTCATACATCAAAAAACTACTTCCAAAATTTTTCATAACATTGCAAACTGTTGTTGCTGAACATATAACCAGAGTTAGAATTGGATTTTGCTTATTTTTCATAAATAATGAATCACCACTAAAAGTATACATCTCTATCATATACCTGGCAATGAGGAGGATAGCTATATTGCATTTAGGACGATGATTGCACTTGGCTTTCACAATAATGTGGCTCCTACCAACCAGAAAAGAATTTCGGACTCAATAATAAAAATCGATCAGTGCGAAATCACATCTTTCAATTTCTAAGCCGGAGATTGGATAGTAAAATAATTACAGCGTATTAAATTGCGTTTTAAGTTTTAAACTCTTATCTATTAAAAAATCCAATGGTTGCTTAAAAGATCCGGAACTTTGCGGTATTATTAGGATGCTTAACTATATAAAACACACGCAGGCAAACGAAACGTAGCTATATTCTTGGGCATCATTTTCACACAACTCTAATTGGCAGTAGACTACCATAACCACTTAATATGTGGTGGACGTCCACCCAGAAGCATGTCCCACCAAAACGAAGGAAAAGAAACAAAACAACTTATGGACAAAAATGTGTACTCAATTTTCATTCGCACATGGAGGAGAATTTATGACAGGCAGATGGAGGAAGCGAACCGACAGAGAGACCAACTAATCAGAAGTATATGGAACTAAACGAGAGGTTGATACAGCTGAATTTATTAAGGACTAGACATTTTTTCTACAATTTAGCTAATATTTTTCATGCAATCATTAACTTTGGACTATTTCTGCGGCTGTGGACACTGGATACGATAGGAGTAATCAGAAGGAAAAAGGTGTCATGCTCTGCTAAAAGTGGAGAGTAAAGACGTTTCTGGGCGCAATCATACTCACACTCTGGGCATGATTTTATCAAGAGTTTTGAAGATATCTGAAATTTGTAAACTCACGAGTTCAGATAAAAAGCACTGTGATCAATGGGGTCCATCCAGATCTATTTCAGAATTACCCAAACAAGTACCCACCCAAAAAAGATGAAATTAAAATATTCGAGAGTACAAACATCTTATCACTTAAAAGATCCAGAGACTAGAGTAACCACAGGTTGACAGATTAAAATGTATATACGTACAGGCATGACAGGTTGATGGATAAAAATGTCTACAGTCAAATTTTGTATGGATAAGGGTAATACAAATTTTGTGTGGATAAGGGTAACTATATTAGGTAGAAATTGTATTAGATTAGGAATGAATTTAGTTGAAAGTTAAGAGTTTCAATTTTAGGTTAATATTTTTAATTATGAAATTGTAGAAGAAATAATTCAGATTGTCAGTCATGTCTTCATAATCAAGACTCATCTCTTACCCACTTACCATTAGGAAATATTGATAGGATTTTCTCCCAATTTAACCCTTCAAAAAATCAACTTTAACTCAATTTTCATATTATTTTCAAATTTAACTTCCTATGGCAAAACTTTGAACACTACTCTTATCTACAAATTTGAACCATTGCCCTGTTTTTTCCAGCGAAACCATTGCCCTGTTTGAACATTAATCGTCCCTACAAATTTGAACCATAACCCTGTGCAAAAAGAAAAATTCAAAGTGAACATTTGCAGAATAAGTTTGGAGTTGGAAAAGAACACTAATTTTTGGGGAAGCTAAACAAAATACTCAGTGGCTTTCAAAAGTACATTGTAAAATTTGGTTTCCAGAGTGTTTTTTACCGAGACTTCCTGAACATTTACTCGTCCAAAACAAAACGAAAACAGGAATGACAAAAAGGCGTAGGCGTGAAGAAATTTCAATTAACGAAAACAGGAATGACAAAAAGGCGTAGGCGTGAAGAAATTTCAATTTATGATTTTTATATGAATTGGATTGGATTGAGTGGGATGAATTATGGTTCTGTTCATGGTTTTATCATATGAGATTTTGGAGTCAACAAAAGAAGTCTTGCACTTTAAGAATGGATCAGATTCATAAAAACATAATTTATTGACACAGATATATATACACAAATGAGATAAAAAATTATAAGGTACAGAAATGTATAGATTATTAAATATATTTAATGAAAGCAGCAGAGTAGAAAATTTTCAAGAATCATAAGATAAAACTGTTCTTTAATACACCGACCCACACAAGAAGGCTCATAATGAACTCTTTAAAACAATACGTGTGACAGCCATTAATAGGATGAAAGAGATTACGGGTGGAAAGTACACATCGCCTTTACCACTAAAGCAGGCAGCCAGGCTAGACGGCCAGTGCAGGTCAAACACATGGAATGAAATGGATGGGAGGGTGGAAAGAGGAAAGGACTACAGAGACTGGAGGGAGACCCCCTAATGGGCTTTAGCCTCTCGTGTGTATTGTGTTGATGGGTCAATCAATTCACTGGCCCATCAATCAATCAATCCACCATTCATTAATTCTGTGGGTCATGAGAAAATGTTTGGTGTTTGGCGTGTAGTTGCGGCATGATATCTCTCACAGAATTTCAATGGTTGGACAGCTTCACTGCTGTCCACCTTTGATCAATGACACATTGACATCCCACCCACAGGAACGAACCCATGTGTCCATCATTACTGTAAATAGAAAAGCCCAAACCCGACCACCATAAAGATAACTGAGACTTAAAGCACAATGTACAAATATTGATTAATCACGCATGAATGCAGCTCATCAAATTAGCAAATAATAATTATATGTTAGTAGAGATGCAGTCAGCCAATCTATCAAAAATCAAAACCTGAAGCAGAAGATACACACAAATTACAATTATCCATGGCAGCAATAAAACCATTAAAAAAAACCACCAATACAGCAAATTCAGTGAGAATGACCCTACCAAACTTCCAGCGAGCTTGAACTAAGGCCAATTCTGGATTGTGCACCAAGAATGGAATCGTTCTGCCTAAAAAGTCTCGTTCGGGCTGAAAATCTGCATCAAATATTACAACGTAATCGCATTCCCTTACGTAGCCATGCTTCATTCCTTCTTTCAGAGCACCAGCTTTGTATCCATTTCTGTTGTCTCTGATTTCGTACTTGATATTTACCCCTTTACTGGCCCATTTCTGACACTCCATCTCTACCAAGTCCTGCATCACAGCAAACAAGAGCCCACAGTCAGTAATTTCGGTGCTTATTTTTCGGGTAAGTTGAAAATTGAAGCACCAATAACAGAAATGTGACAGAAAGGTGAGTATCAATGACAACACCAAAAAATATACAGAGAATCAATCTATACATTTTCAAACAATCACTTCAACAAGCTATTTTGGTATCATTAGAACAAATTTAACCAGAACCTAAAAGATAAAAAGTTGAAGAACTAATCTGCATATTTTCAAACAATCACCTTAAAAAGCTATTTTCAACCATAGTCGAAATCTAACCATAACGGAAAAAAGTGATTTACTGTGTGAACCGACCATCACATTGGTACAACCTTACATTCTAATCAAACATAACCCACATACAGAGAACTCTAATTCAAATGATAACATACCTTGATTGTAAGATCAGTGGAATCATCAAGCACCTGAATGATAACCCGATTTGAAGGCCATGACAACGCACATGCTGCTCCGATTGAGAGCTGATAAACCTGCAACCAATCAATCAAGAACAATGAAAAATCCAATACTGACATGCAGCATTCTGCAGAAATGAAATAAACAGAAAAAATGGGGCAATCAATCAAAAATGCAAATAAAGGATAACAGCAATCCAGCCCAATCCAATCTAATCCATACATATAATTATATATACCTCTCTCTCGTTGTACATTGGTATCTGGACTAAGACCATGGGATAAGCACTGTTGCCAAGCTCCACGTCCTCTTTAATGGCCTCCCACTTGTATCTCTTCTCTGGCCTCTTTCCAAAAACCTTAACCAACACAATGACAATTGCCATGTAAACTCTTTCGATGAAGAGCATAACAGACATGAGCAGGCAGATGTAAACCAACATAGTCAACAATGGGGCAATCAGAGGAGCCCGTATCTGCTGCCAAAGCAAGGCAATCTGCTCAATCAAGTCATCCCTTGTGCCTTGAAATGTCTGTGGCAACATATCGGCACTGGAATAAGACAACCGATCCATGGCTGTGCCTGAGCAGATCTATGTAATTGGCAGCAGTTTTCAGGCAATTCTGAAAGCTTAGTGCTTGCTTGGTCTTTTATAACAGCGCTAGATCTGCATTGCAAGCGTTGTGTACACGGAAAATAGATACTCTCTACTAACTGTACTGCCAAAGCTGCCAAACCCCACTGCTGAAGCGAAGCTGCAACTCATGTATGTAGACTAGGCCAGCAATTGGTACCTGAAGAATTACGCAATGTGGGGTGCTCTGACGTATTTCAGCCACCGAATCGGATCTGTAACACCATATCTAAGCCAAATAAAACCTCTGCAGATGGTTTTTTTTCTTAATTGGGTACCTTGGATTCCATAGGCATTGGATTGAGGCGGGTTACGTCCTTGAATTAAACTCTAACTTACCACATTTTTAAGCAAAGGCGACCCTCTTTTTTCGCCAGTCCAGCAATGGCAGCAGGGCAATGCAGAAGATTGATGGTTATGGAGTCACTCTCTTGAGATTGGCTCTCCCATCCTGCTGTAATGAAGTTTCAACCACTGCTCGTGTTGAGTTAGGCAAAACCCACAACAAGACAACATCAAGGAATGGGTTGTGTTTCTTTATGTTGAAGCCATTTCAGACTTCAAAGGAGGAGGAGCTATTTTTCTTAACCCTTGTTTTGGACATCACCATAAACGCCAACTCCAATACCCATTAAGGCAACTAACTGTCACGCTGTTGACAATTAACTATTTTGGAAGCCCATGGGTTTTCACAATGGTATTTTTTGAGTCATTGCTTCTTAAGAATCCTGTCAACGTTGGCTGTCATCACCCCAATGTTAATACATGGAATCTCATCCATAGTGAGTAGTTATTCCAGTGTGTGATAAATCTTGAAATTTACACTTTGACAGAGTGGCTTGAATCAATGCTTCCTTATGATCATGCCAACATTAATGCATCAAATCTCACCAATAGTAAGTTGCGTAGGATAAAGCACAACCAAAACGATTCAGTTTCCGTTTTTTTTAATCAAATCTGGTCAAACTGAAAATTGTAATTTCTGCAATTATGCCATTTCAACAATCAATATCGACAGTTTGGGTATTTATTCTATTAGTAAATTACCTAACGTGTAAAGTGTAAAGAATCTTTGAAATAATTTACTGATTTAACTTATTATTTCACTGATTTTGTCAAATTTATTTATTAGTTTAAATTTAAAAAATTATAAAAAACTTGAAATTTACAAATATTCTTAAAAAAATAATAATTTAAATTATTATATACAATTTTTTATTAAATTTAATAATAACTTAAATTTTTAAAATTAAAATAAATAAAAGTTTTTAAAACTTCTTAATAAAATTAGTAATTTTACTAAATTAACAACAAATATTCTTATTAAACTTAAACATTATTATACTCATCTCAATACACCACATTCCATTTACATGAAACTTAATCACCCACCTTGTAACTCACCACACTGTCCTTGAGATCCACACTTGTTTTGCATAGGTGGAAGGATGTATTATTTCTATGAGATATACTCTTATTCTCAAACTGCGTGTGATAAGGGGTACTCAAATGGTCCCCCATTCATGATGGAAAATTTTTTGGTGAGTCACAATTCCACTCTTTCTCACTATTTTTTTTGAAATTTCGATGATTTGGGTTATTTTAAAATGGGCCAAAATTCTTAAATACACAATTCCATAGCATAATTTTGCAATAAATAAGGTAAAATTACAATTCCCCTTATGTTTATAACCGAATGTAAGGAACACATCACCAAAAAAAACAAAACGATTTAAGTGCCAGTTATCCCACGCCTTTTGAAACCCTCTCACTTAAATTAAGCGAATGACCTTGGGATCCACATTTAGCATTAAGTGACTAACCTTGAAATCCACGCTTCTTCTCAAATGGAAGAATGTATTCTTGAGGACTGCCCCCCTTACGAGGGCTTCATTGGTGGTTTAGTTATATGTTATTGGGGTGTGATTAAGTGGTGAAGGAATTTATGATTACAAGTGTATTACATATTTTTCAATGCATTTGCACTATCGGTTTTCCAAGTCATTTAATTTTTTATGAGTTGGATTAATTTAGAATTTAAAAAAAATAATGCGTATTATTTCGTTATGAGTTTTATTGGATTATAGTAGAAATATGTGAATTTTTAAAATGTATACTCAATTTGAATTGAGAACAAGCTTAACTTAATCTTAAAAATATATAAATAAGTAAATATAATAATTGTTAAAAAAAATTTAAATTATTTATATATAATTTTTTTAAATTAATATTTTACTTTCACATAACATATTAAAAATCACAAATTAATTTTAAATAAAAAGCAACAAATTAAAGATTTATTTCTCCAAAAGATGTTGCCCACAAATTTGACCACGGTGGACATTCTTCACCATATAGCTTTGACTCTAAAGTGAGATCTATTGCCTTTTTATGTTTAGTAATTTGACTCAAAAGTGAGATCTATTGTCTTTTTATGTTTAGTAATTGAATTTAATACAAATGGGTGGGAGATATTGGGGGTGGATCTTAAACTCCAAAGGAAAACAAGAAATATGATAATACATGGACATTTAAGAGACAAGAAATATGACAATACATGGACATTTATTTCTTAGAAAGGATCAACGAGTGTTGAGCCATAAATCCTCCCCTCCTCTTTGTACATATTCAACACTTCATCTCAAGCCTCCACGATGGGAGTATTAATGACATTGTGATGGTTATTCATGGCACATGTGGGATACATTCAGGTTTGCATTATAATTTGTGCATTTTCATTATGGTTTAAACTGGGTTTATTGTTTGCAAGATTGCTTTGCATGTGTATGGTTGATTCACTTATTGGTAGGATAGACTTGTTGTTAGGTACTGACCCTAGCACCTATAGTGGCGAATTGGGTTATTTTTATCTAGGGTTTTCATTTGCAGTGATGTCAACGATAATGTTGAGATTGTTGTAGGGATCAGTGGTTCAATTTGCTAAATATAGGGTACTCTCTCCACGTCTCAAAGGTAATCATCCTAGAGAACAACCACCCTGGTAACTATGTGAATTATGATATTTTGGATATATGCAAGGTTTTAAGGAACTTAGCTGGCCATTTGGATGCCCTACACAAGGAAATTTTACATATTAGCATGCAATTGGAAGCTCAATTAGCTAAACAAGTAGAGTTGAAGTGAATTTGAAAGCCCAAAACCAAAGATTGGATAGAAATGCAACTAATTTGGGCATGCACTACAACATCGTACTTGGGTTTGCTCGTAGCTTCTTGTAATGCCCCATATTTCAACATTTGATTATTAAAACTCTAATGTGAATTAGCTTAGCATTCCATTTCCTTATTATCTGTTGGACTTAGTTAGATTGATTAAGACTATGGTTATGTGAACATGTAGACTCTCAATATGAATAGATGGTAAATGAAATTTATTGTTTTTTATTTTATTGATGAACATGTTATTTCATTTGAACATGCAAATTGAATGTAGAATATCAATATGTGGATCCTAAGTTAGTTTGTACTTTCAATAAAGAACAAGTACAACATATATTGCACAGGAACATACATGATTATTTAAATTGTCATTTGAATGATATAGGTTAACACCTAAAGAGTTGGTTATGTTTATACTTGAAATTTATGTTAGGGTGAGATAACCCACATGTTTATTGGTTACGATATAGTTAGATTCCTAAGTTACCAAGGGGCACAAGATGTCTTGGACATTAAGAGGATAAAGAAGTAATATCAATTTTCTTATGACTTAATTGTGAATTTCAAACACTACCATGATATGTGGGCAAGTATGATTTTGACAGGATGCATGGCTTGCCCAAAGTGGTTGTTTAATGACATGACTATAAGAACAGTAATTGCATAGTATGGCTCAATATAGGGTGTCAACCCTAGTTATATCAGGAGGGGTGGAGGAATTGCCCACTGTGTATCCTCTGAAAACAAGAGTCGCGGGAGGGTTGTGCAGAGACACGCTCTCCAAGTTGTGTGATGATGACTTTCAGTTTTATGTTGGGGAGGCTTTGCCAATATAATCGACACTTCCACTTATGAGTTCTATATGGGGTTAGGTCAATATAGTTTACACTCTAGCATATTCCAACAAAGGAAATGATAGTATGTGGAAGATGGAAGTAGGTTAGGGAGGAATGATGGTTTGAAGTAAATTAGAAGGATGTTGTGAGCTAGTTATTTAACTACATGATTATTTTTGTGCTCTAGATGTCTTGCTTTACTCATGTGTGATGATATGATTATTTTGTGTCGCTTGTATTGAATTATTGTAAACTAGTGTGATTGTTAGATGTTGAGATTTATATTTGTTATCTTGCATACTTGGATAAAAATGAGAACATACAGGAATTATGCATTATAGGAATGGTTGTTTATAATTAGTATGCATGCATGTATGTATACACTAGCTAAGTATACTTACATTGTACATGTACACTAGTATAATTAATTGATGTATCAATTATTGAAAGAATGGTTAATGATTGTAGGGAGTATATGGAGTAAATATAAATATATAGTGGCATTAAATACCCTTCTTGACTTTCATTAATTGTTGATATGATGAATTAAATAGGTATGGCGGGGTGTAATTAGTACACGCACATGGATGCATACACTAGCTACGTATATCTACATTGTACATATACACTAGTATAATTAATTGATGTATTAATTATTGAGTAAATGGTTAATGATTGTAGGGACTATATGGAGCACATATAAATATCTAATAGCATTAAATACCCTTCTTGAATTTCATTAATTATTGATATGATGAATTAAATAGGTATGGTGGGGTGTAATAAAGTTGGGGGGAAATGTGAAATTCATTTATAAGCTAGCATGAAAAGAAAGAAGTTTTATTTTATATTTATTGTTATTTAATTCATTTTTTTTTATTTTAGATTTGTTTTCCTAAAATCTATAAGGGGTTGTTGATGGCCCATAAATGAGGGTGGTTGAGGAGCCTTGGCGTGCGTGCATGAAAATTTGATAAATAAAGAAAGTGGAGAAGAGTTGAGGGAGTTCTTTTGATTGGGAGTTGTGAAGAGGTTGAACTTGTTGAGAGGTGAAGGAATTCTTAAATAAATATTTTTCATGGATCAAGATCATAAAGACATTGTGCATTATTGTTTTTCTTAGAGTCACGAGCATGGAGGGCCAAGAAACCGAAAGGTTTCTTGGAGCTAGGAAGTTGGCTAGGCTCCTAGTTGGCAGGGAGGTATAATTCCATTTTGGGCATCAAAGGAGGGTAAAGGCTTGTTGATGTGGAAGGACTAGTGCATTCTTGGACAAATTCCACTTTTAAATAGGTGTTTTTCACTATGTTAATGTTTAAATGTGTGGTATAATTCGATTATAAAGTTATTGCCATGGTTATAGCATGTTCTCATATTAGTTAGTATATTTATGATGTGAAATTATGGAAGTAAGACCGAGAGACCTTGCACCTCTAGTCCCTTGTTGGTCATCCCTCTGACTTTAGAGGCTTAGTTAAGGAGGAACCTTGTTATGCACCAAATTCCCAAAAATAGCGTAAAATAGAAAGAAAGAGCAACCCAATGCCTTGAGAATGAAATAAAGAGATGAATAAGAAGCCTCTTTGAGGGGAAACCTCCTTATACAATGTATCAAATGCATACGACAAAATGAGATGATCCTAAAACTAGGTCTCCTTAGTATATATATAGGAGACAAAGGGTACAATTACAATTAAGGTCATAGACAACCAATAAAGACAATACTAATATAATAATAGAAATTTAATGTCCTAGCCTACCAATAAAGACAATACTAATATAATAAAAAAAAAATAATGTCAAAATTATAGGGCTTAACATGCCCCTCCCTTCAAACAAGTGTTGTCCTCAACACTTGATTAACTATGGATGTTTTTGTATGAAGAACTCATATTTTCATGTTGTCTCTTCTATTGGAAAGTTCTTCCACTTGATGAGGTACTCGATAATTGCTCAATTTCATAGTTGCTTGATCCTTTCTAGATGACCACCATGAGGCGACTTACTAGCCTATCTAGTTCCTGTAGGCTATAGTCGTGAATATAAGGAATTAATTAATTATCTAATGTCACTAAGGACCAAAAGTACTTTATAAAGTGACATTAATAATGAATTTAATAAAGTGACTTTATAAAAGTCACTTAAATAATATAGTGAGTGGAAAAAGGTAAAGTAGGGCCAAAATGGGGCCAAGATGAAATTAAAAGTTCAAAAGGGGTCATATTCTCACTAAAGTCACTTTATAATATTAAAAACTGAGAAAGTGTCAAGGAAAGTCGAAAAGTCACAAGAGGGAAAAAGTGAAATATAAAAAGGGACGTGAGAGCTCATTCTCTCTATTTTGGGCATTTACATTTTCGAAAATAGAGAGCTCTTGAGCTTTGGATTTCTCTTGGATGAAACCATAAGGGAGAGGGAACAATTTCGATAGTGAGACTATCCACCCTAGTCGTCTTGAAGGAGAGATCAACCAGATTTCTCAACTGTTCTTCACCGTCATGGATCAATATTTCTTCTACACTTTCAACTTTGAAAAATATCAATGGTTTTCAGTGGTTATTGTAGAGGTCGCACCCATTATTGGAGTTCTTTCTAATAGAGAGAGGGCACACTTGCATCTTGCCACCATCTTTAAGAAAGGGCGCATTTATTCATGAAGTTTAGATGTTGAAGAGGGCACACTGGTTAATAGGAAGATACTCACAGTCCTCATCTTTGACATCTTTGCATTCTCTCACACTGAAGTTTGTATTAGGAAAAAGGGAAACACATTTCTTTGATTGTTCAGGAGTAAGACAATATCTTGTGGATTCACTGCCAGACTGAGTGAGGTCGCATCTATTTTAAGGTTGATTTTTTCTTTATCTGTGGAGGGAGATATCACCGTTTAAGGAGGAAATAGGAGAGTCCACTCTTCACCTTGCTAACTATGTCTGCTAGAATCAAGAAGAGAGCATTTTATAGTAGGAGAAAGAGGTCTCATTACTAGGACGAGTTTCCTACAGCGGAACTCATCCTTCAATACACACGGTTCATTGAGGGTGTGGGGCATTTTCTCAACAGTGGGCACATTATTCTTCCACTTCCCATTGTTGGGTTATTCACTGAAGGAAAAGGAGGTGATATATCTTCATTTTGGTTAAGTTAGCAAGTTTTGAGGCCAGCAACAAAGTCAGATTTGGTATATTGTTTATTTTGAGCATATACAAGCCACTACAGGAAATTTGAGTATATCCTCTAAGTGGTCATCTTCAACAAACCTTTTATATCATTCCTTGAGTTCACAGAAGCCCGGTGTAGCAATTAAGTGGTATCATTCCTTGTGGAAAGGGGATGTCATTTCCAGATTTGTACATTAGCACATTCAGGCATGTAAACTCACTGTTTTATTGAAATATCATATTTTTTTATGATTGTGCCTGAGTATATTGGTTCCCCATTAGTGTAAGCAAACTACAATTCCATTTTGTATTTATAAGGCATGTTGTGTGAAGAAAATATTATATAGTTCATGGTATGAATGTTATGCACATCTAAACAAATAAACTCAGACATGATATGAGCAGTAAAAGGGAAAAACATGGGTTTGCATAAGAAGTATTTGACGAAAGTGCCAAACCACATAATTACATCCCAACAATAGAACATCTTCCATACTTTATTAGTTAAATTGGAAAAGGCTCCTTGCAGTGGTATTAGAGCATGCAATCCTCCCATCTTGTGAGGTGCATGCTATTATATGAATCTAGGAGTTAGTAATCCATTCACATATAGAAGGCGGAGGGCGAAGCCTAGAAGGATCTTCTTATCTTAGTTCATAGATTGACTAGTTGAAGAAGAAGAAGAGTCCTTTGAGGAGGAAGAAGAGCAATTCATATCAGAGGAAGAAAGAGAGATGGGTGACAGGAACAATCCATTGGGGGGTAATGGGAATGAATCAAGTAGGGATTCAGGTAGAGAAGACATCCCCAAAGGAAGTACAATGAACATCTTGAAAGATTTGTCTAGAGGGGCATCAGCAACTAACCAACCTCCTAACTAATAATGTGGCAAGGGGACAAGATCAGTTGGTTGACATCATGACTCAGTTATTCATGCACAACAAGACAAATCATAATGATGGGGGATACAATGACAATAGAGGTTCTAATGGTCGAAATGGGAACCATGGGGAAGGAAGCAACGCCAACATTCCCATTCATCCAAACACACAAGCATCTAGGTCACAAGCACCTAGACCACTCATGCCCAAATTCACAGATGAGCAACTGGTGGGTCAACCGGGACAACTAGTACATGGAGATAGATTTACAGATTATCTAAGGGAGTACTAGGACCTTGGAAATGAGTTCCTGTTTTCGGACAATCTACTCGAGCGGACGTGAGCATGATATCCCTAGTCCAACTGGATCTAGAACAAATGGAAACAGAATATAAAACTATTTTCCTATATCAATTAGAGATTGAGGTAGATAGATGTCTTACCTTCATATTCGAGAATCCTTCTCCTCTTTGTTGCTCCAAGCTTTGTGGTCGCCAAATCCATAGCTGCAAAACCTGTCAAAGCACATAGAGACAAACAAGCAGTAAAAACACATCTAAACACTAACTGATCTAAGCAAACAATTAAGGAAGTGAACTCTAAATATCATTAATACAAAGAAATTTGTGGAAAGAGATTATATTACTGTAAATAAGTGGGAAATACATAGAAGAGTGATTATTACAACCCAAGCCTTAACGTTGCAATCTTCATCCAACAAGCCAAGCCAATGCTTCTAAAGGAAATGTGTGCCTTACAAGAGATGGATAGGGATCACCTAGGTTAACTCCACCAGCATGTAAGTGCTATAGACTTTCCTCCCTTTGGAATGGAGAGGAGCCTCATATTTATAAGACCAAGTGGATAGAGTAGGTTGAGGATCATGGGGAGAGGACTAAGGGATCCCCCCTTGAGGTTAGGGAACCATAGGATAGCTCACCTATATGTTAGGGATAGAGATCCACCTCATCCACCTTCGAGAATTTGCTCAAAGGTCACCTTTATCCACTTTAACCAACTCCGATATATGTTGTATGAGGGAAACTTGCGCCTGAGAGGGAAAGCGCAGGATGCACAAAGGCAACTTGAGCCACCGACGCAGTCTTCGTCATCAAGCGTGAGATGACCACAATTATGAAAAAACAGTATTAATAAGGTGCTTAACTTCACCCGCAAGATCCGAAACTAGGTCAAAATGATCAACCAAGTGTTCAAATATAAAAATAATCCTAACTATGGAAAAAATAACCCACAATGGAATAAATTAAAAAAGGAATATGCTCTTTTTTGATATAAAAAGGGGTAAACAGTAAAAATCAATTACTATTTGTTTTTACCAAGTTGGAGAGGTGAGAAGTACCATTTGGAGCTGTTTTTTCAGTGCTGATTCCTGGAGCTACGATCGACCATTTAGACCATCGTTAGTGTCCAGTAACCCTAAAATTATCCCTCTTTCTTTCCAGCGGATTACATTTTTTATTTTCTTGCACTTTCTTGGGTTTTGGACTTGCTAAGTGGGGGATATTGTGCCCACGGACCGATGCAATCCATCCTTTCGGGAACTACGTCAAGGTCACGCCGATGTAAATACTGCAAGGATGTTTTGCGCCGAAGGCACCCTATCCGAAAGGATGGTCTGCGCTGGCACAAACCCCCTAAGAAAACCTAAAATCTAAGCAAAAATGGAAATTTTTGGTGGTTGGGAAGAATCTTGATAGTGTTTTTATGGGCTTTTGGACAGGGTTGGAGTGATCCAAACGATTGAATGGTGTGAACGGGATCATGAGCTCGACGATGTCCAAGCGTAAAATGACCCTCAATGCATAGATGCATTGAGGAATTGTGGATTACTGAAGTACTTTCAGGTTACGGGCATGAGGGACCAAGTTCTATTACTAGAGTACCTGATCCAATGTTGGGATCCGGTGCAACAACATTTTTTAGATTGGCGTGCACACTTTGACCATAGATATCGAGGATATCTATTTCTTGATGGGGCTATCTCGATGGGGGAATCCCGTGTCATTATCAGGATCACGAGGAGGTGATCGCACTGTGGAGGCTCTCATAGATCAGTGGTGCCATGCTGGCACACAGATGGTAGGTGGGAAAATTCCCATCAAAGAGGTTATAGATCGACCTCTCCGCACAACCCTGTTTACTATTGTGAGAGTGTCCGGCAGTAGATCCACTCATCTGGAGAGCAAGTCCCATATGATGTATGGCAAGGAGTGCATGGCCCTGACAATGTTCAGCTGGTGTGAGTGGATTCTCACTAGTTTGCGAGATCAGCTAACCAAATGTCGGCATGTGGCGTTGAAGCAATTTGGTTATGGTTTTGTGGTGGTCTCATTCTTTCTGGAGCAAGTACCGCACCTGCGTCCACAGGTTGAGCTCGATGACTGGGATCCATGGGACCCTCATATGATCCAATGGTCAGAGGTGATGGCTCGCCATGATGGCGGGGGTCCCATTATCGGTTTCAGTCCAGGTTTCTTCAGATGGTTGAGGAGTCAGATCCTCATGGTTGAGTATTTCCCCTATGATAGGGCCGACTTCAGAGGAGATCCTGAATTAGCGCTTTCTGAGGGGGCACATTGGGGTGACATGGGTAAGAACGACTACTCTGCTTGTGTTTTTCATTTTATATATTTTAGATTTTTTTGGAGGAGTGTTGACATGTGACATATGTTTCATGCAGATGTGGGCCTGTCGCGACTGGTCGGAGTCTCTCCTATTGCACGGAGAGGAGCAGTGTAGGAGATAGGCCCCGCGGCATAGGACACCATAAAGGAGATGGATGAGGTGGAAGAGAACCTCTAGAGGCTGACATTAGATATTGAGGATCCAACAGTCCATGCCTTGCCTCGCCGCTACGAGTGACTTACAGTTGGCGTGTCCGAGCGTTTTGGCTCGCTGCTCAGGAGAGTAGCGAGGGCTGTTATCTGTTATCATGAGCGTCCTAGGGGCTAGATTCATGCTATGTATCTACTAAAAACCATGAGCTTCAGATTTTGTATCGGATGATATCAAATTAAAGCTTATATTCTTCAGACTTTTTGTATCAGCACTACCAGTTTTGCATTATGATATATATAGACTCTATTGGCGGATTTATGTACTGTGTTCTATTGGTGATTGATGAGATATTGTCTATGTGATTTGCTTATACTATGGATGATTTCCATGTTATGTCTGTATTTGTATTTGTGGATATTTTATGTGTGTGCAATGTACCAATCTAGGATAAAATTGGCCATCGAGTTAGCAACTGTGTTCATATCTCGTGGAATGAGCAGGTATTGAACAGATTCAAAAGACCTCTCCACGAGATGAACTCGTCAGAAAATATGAAGTAGAGCGGGGTCGTACCACTAGTTGTGAATCAAGATGGATAATAATGTGGCTCATACCCAAGGAAAGAGCGTTAGTTAAGGTTCCAATCACCGCATGATATTCCGCGGCATTATTGGTTGCGTATCCTAGACAATTTCCTCCTGATCTTATAAGCTTGCTGGTAGGGGAATAAAGTACCCAGGCTGCTGAAGCAAGGTTACGGGTATGCCAGCTGGAGCCATCTGTGAATCCAAAACAAGTTTCCATCTGCACATGCAGACAGAACATGGTATAAGTGTAAAGAACATTATCCTGGCACACTAAAACAAAGCGTCACACCACAAAACACACGTCATGTACAATATATACAAGATACTTATACGTGAAAGACTCAGTCATAGTAGCTCCTTAGGTATAGCCCATTGCGAGGCTCCCCTAAATATATTCCATCGTAATCCTCTAGCTCATATGCTCCCTTCTCCAGAACACATTTTACAATGGACTCAAACTTACCTGCCCCCAGCTTATTGTGCTTTTGGTCATATGTGAGGACCAAATCCCCTTCGTTGAAGACACGAGTTTTGACCAACTTATCATACTGAGATTTGATGCATTTCTTATGTGCCTCATTGGCAAGAGCAGCATCGACGGGTCTCATCGAGTTTTGCTAGGTGAAGGAAGCATTATTCCTCAGCAGTGGTGTTCGAGAGAAGTTCAACTGCGACTTTGAGAGATGGAATAGTGCACTCTATTGGTAAAACTACCTCTAATCCATATACTAGTTGAAATGGTGTAAATCCAATGGTGGTCTTAACGGAGGTCTGGTATGCCCATAGGGCAGAAAAGAGCATGTTATGCCATTTTGACTTATGTGTACTCACCATGTGTTGAATCATGGTTTTCAAGACCTTGTTGATGGCCTCTAATTGTCTGTTGGCCTGTGGGTAGTAAGTGGTTGAGTTTTCATGGTGAAAACCTAGTGTGGCACTCAATTCATACACCATATTGTTTTGGGAATGAGATCCGTGATCGGTGACTATGGCTTGTGGGACTTCAAAATACGCAATGACATGATTACACATGAATAGTTCAGCAATTTTTCCATCTTCAGTGTGCGTATGCATAGCCTCGGCCCATTTAGTGAAATAGTCACTGGCTACGATGATGTAACCATGCCCCCCAGCCGAGGTAGGATTACAGTGCATGAAATCAATGCCCCACTTAGCAAAGGGGTTGATGGAAATAACTAGATGTAAAGGGGGTGGATGTGAGTGGTTTTTAAAATGAAAGTGTTGGCAGGGTGGACACTTCTTAACAGACTCAATGCATGCCTTGAAAATTGAAGGCCAGTAGTATCCCGCACATAGTATCTTTTGGGCCGTATCCATCCCAGAGAGATGACCGCCACAATCCCCAGAGTGACAGTCATTAAATACATGTTCATCCTCCTCATGTGTAAGACATTTTCGAAGAATAGAATCAACACCACAACGATATATGGTATCGCCAACGATTAAGTAGTACTTGGCGTGGTGGCGTATACGAAGACAGTCATCACGAGATAGTTGGGGGTTGAACCGTTGGGTTTGAAGATATAAGGTAATATCTCCATACCATGGGTCAGACGTGTTGATTAGAAACAACAACTCGTTGGGGAGAGAGTCAATGGGATCAGTGTCTGAATCAACATGGGGAAGATCACAAATGAGCTCCGTGAAAACCAAAGATTTGTTTGACTTGGCTTTCTTGAAAAGGAGGTCAAATTCCTGCAGTATCATGATCCAACGTGAATACTTTCCACCAAGCACCTAACGTGTCAGAATTTGGTACATGGGGTTTGAGTCGACAATGATGGTAGTGGTGCGGAGTAGTATGTAGTGATGAAACTTTTGGATAGTGATGACTGCTACGAGAGCAAGTTTCTCAACATGTGAATAATGGGTTTCAGAGTCAATAAGACCCTTACTTAAGTAATAGATCACATGTTTCTGGGCGTTGTCATCTTCGTGGACCAAGACCACGGTGATCATGGTGGTGGAAGCGACAATATAAAGGATATAATCCTTGTAGTAATTGGGCAGTTGGAGCACAGGTGCATGAATAATGGCATATTTCAAGCTGTCGAAGGATTGTTGAGCTTGGTCGTCCCGAATGAAAGGGACGTCCTTCTTCAATAAACGCATATAGCCCTATGTCTTTTAAGTGAAATTACAAACAAAATGCCATAAGTAGTTTTCCTTCCCTTGAGAACTTTGTAGTTCCGGGATATCGGTAGGAGGTGGGAGAGATACAATGGCTTCCACCTTCAAGGGATCAATGTTGAGCCCGTCCTTTGAAATGATGAATCCTAAGAGGTGTCTTGATTCGACGCAGAATATTCACTTGTGAGGATTCAGACGAATTTTATACTACCTACATCTGAGGAAGGCTGTCGTCAGATGATCAATGTGGAACTCACGATGCTACGAATGAGCAGGGAGATCATCCAAATAGGGTTCCACAAAGTCCTTCACGTCATGGAAAGCATACGACATGGCCCACTGGAATGTAGCACCAACATTTTTAAGTCCAAAAGGGATTTTGCGATAAGAAAACGTACCCCAGGGGCAGATGAAAGCGGTCTTGTGTTGGTCAGCCCGGTGGATCTCAATCTAGTTGTAACCCGAAAAGCCATCTATAAAGGAAAAGATGACACTTCCAGCATAGTTGTCAATGATCTGATCGATGAAGGGATTAGGGTAGTTGTCCTTAGGACAAGCCTTGTTCAGATCCATATAATCAACACAGACCCTAATAGTGCCCTGCTTCTTAGCCGCAGGGACGACATTAGAGACCCATTATGTTAAAGGAACATGGTAGATAAATCCGGCCTTCAAGAGCTTTTCAATCTCAGCTTTAATTGTTGTATTTTTTCGAGGGTGCACTGGTCGTAAATTTTGGTGGACTGGTTTAGTGTCGGGATAGGTTTGGATCTCATGCACAACAATGGTAGGATCTATCCCAGGCATTTCCTCGTAGGACCATGCGAACACGTCACGGAATTGTTTGAATCAGGCTATGTATATGGTGATGTCTTCGGGAGAACAATTATGGCCTAAACGAATATGTTCCACGACACCAGAGGTAACCGAGATGTCAATCGAAATGGTGGGATCGATGTTTGCCAAGTTGCCTTCTGTAACCATATCGCAAGTGAGGATCGGTGACTACGGGAAAAGATATACATCTAGTGTAAAAATGGTTGTGATGTTGTTCTCCATAGAGTCTAATGGGGGTAGGAAAGACGATCGATGGTGGAGGTCTTCCCACGGGGGGTCATCTACACTCATAATCTCCATAATGGACTTGTCGAAATGAAAATTCCGGAGTAGAGGGTCTGGATAGGATGACGTTCGTTGTAGAGAACAAGATGTAGAGGCCACAGTCAAGTGGTCCTCAGGGGCTGACTAAATAGATTCATAAGTAGCTTCAGCTGGTGAGAGAGGCATGGTGTCTCCAATCAAATGTATGGTGGTCTCATCGGGTACGAGCCATGGATCTAGAGAGTTGGAAGATGATGGAATCATCGAGGAGATCATGTTCACTGTGGAAACATGGTCAGGGGATCCGGGGTTGGAAAGACGCCCATAAGAGATGAATATTTTATGAGGATGACCCCCACGCTTTCATATAGATGTGAATATTTCCCTAGCAAAGGGACATTATCGCTGGGATGAGTAGCAGTTTCTGGTGAACAAAAGTCCAATTGGTTGATGGTGACAATTTGTCCTTGATGGGGGAATTTCACAATGCGGAAGATGGATGACGTGACTGCAGTCATGGCATAAAACCAGTTACGACCAAGCAAGAGATTATGATCCAAAGGGGAAGCGACCACTTCCACGTTAATGGTTGTAGTCTTGCCCCCCAACTCTACCACTAAGTCTTGTAAGAGCCCGTGAGGTTGGAATCCACGACCGTCGAATGCTTTCAAGGTGGTGAGGGAACGGTTTAACTCAGGAGAGCTTATGGCTCGCCAATAGGATAACGACATGACCGAGGTGGAAGCACCTTCGTCTAACATAGTACGATGGATTTTCTTCCTAGCAACCTTCATGGCAACTTGAAATGCCAGCTGATGGGAAAGCCTCGGTTTAAAGTACTCGAGTTTAAACATGATCATATTTGAGAAATCCGGGTCCACCGCACCGATTGCAGAAAGGAGTGTCTTGCGCTGATTAGGATAGTTTTGCAAGACCTCTAACGTTGACATGGCACAAGGAGCTTCTGCCAAGTCCTCTACAATATTGTAGTTCTGAGCAACCCAAGCGTTGGGATTGAAAACCGTTTTGTGGACTGTGCTCTTAGGAGGACGCAAGACTGAATTGAAAGAAGGTTTCTCAATGGTGAGAGGACCTTGAGGCGTAGGGATATCCGGTATGGATGTGGAAGCTTTTTCAGTATTACTTCCATTGGATTCCTTATTGGAGACCGAGTTGTAGGACCGTGATCATGTATTCAGGTTAACCGTTTCACTACGAATCATGAGAAGATGTGCGCTAGAGGATGTTTCTCCTTACGAAGGAGGTGGTTGCGCGATCAGTTGTTGATTTTGAGTGGGGAAGGGATCGTTGAGAACTTTGGGAGTGGAGTTTCCCTTGAGAAACCTCTTTATTTCGTCCCTACGTGGGCATTCCTTGGTGAAATGATCATCACCACACAAGAAACAAGGATACTTGACCTTCTGTTTTTGTTTCATGTCGTCAAGAGGGTTCTTGTGATCCTGCTGATTGGAAGACTTCTTGGGTTTACCTTTGATCTTCTTCTTGCCAACGTATTTCTGAGGGGAATATGATTAAATAGAATTCACCTCTTCGGTGGAAGCAGGAGTAGTAGATTTGGACGTATTATGGCCAGCCTGTGCCGAGGATGGAGAGGAACCATGATGGTTTGAGGATCCATCATTTTTTGTAGCAGGCTGGGAGTTAAGGGAACTGATATTGCCTTCGGATTGAGGTCCCTTGGGTGGTTTTGCAGGATCATATGTAGGGCAGGGGGTGGTCCGGAACAATGTCATATAATGTGCCAGATTGAGCATAGATAAGGTCTAAATACTTGGCATGATCAATAGCTTGTTCCTCTATGATGGCCCCACCCATTGCCACGTCTCGAGCTACAATGGGTAAAAGAGACTTCGTGAACCAGCCAACTAAGAGTTGGTCTGGAATGGGATCCTTAATGAGACGTTGTCTCCTCCACCACTCATGGATATGATAGGATATATGAGTTGCAGTGGTTTGGCAGAGCGAAGTCAGTAGGTATGTATCAGTTTCATAGTGTATGGGTAACTGGAAATGAGTCAGGAAGGACATAGAAAGAGAGTGGAAAGCAAGAAATGAGTGCAGTGGTAGTTCAATATACCACTTGGCAGCTGTACTGGTGAGGGTTCATTGAAATAACCTTAGATAGATGGAATCGTCCATCAAGGAATTGGATGAGCACCATAGATGGTAAGTCATCACGTGGTTCTTCGGGTCCTCATTGGGCTTGCTGTTAAACTTTGGAATATCAGATGGCAATTTTACCGGAATGGGTGGCCAGTTGTAACCGTGTAAGATGGGATCGTTCGTCAACCGAGACAGATCTGGCATATCCAAAGTAGCCAAAAAAGGTAGTTTTTGGTTCAGTTGCAGATATTGGTAGTATTGGTATGGAATTTGCATACTAGTAGGACCTTGAATCGATTGTTTATAAGGTCCTCCCATAGGGAATTGGCCATAAGGGGGTGGTCCTCCTGGGTTGGGTGGGGGGACAGATGGTGGCCCGCCGCCATAATAGGGTGGTTCGCCACCAGAAGGATGGGGTCCTCCACCACCAAAATAAGGTGGGACCCCGCTAGAAGGTGGGGGTCCTCCTTTGCCACCAAAATAAGGGGGTCCGCCACCTCTGCCACCGGAATAGGGTGGGACACCACCTCCGCTGTTGGAATAAGGGGGTCCACCACCTCCAAAATAAGGTGGTCCTCCTCCAAAAGTTGGGGTGCCACCGCTGCCAGAAGGTGGTGGTCCTCCGCCTCCATTGCCGGAATATGGTGGACCGCCAGCGCCAAAATGGGGTGGGCCTCCACCTCCACCAGACGGTGGAGGTTCGCCCCCTCCAGAATGAGGTGGGGGTCCACCGCCTTCGTAAGGAGGTGGAGGTGGACCAAATGGTGGTGGGGGTGGTGGGACGTGAGGAAAAGTTGATGGGGGTCCAATTGGTGCAACATTGTAATGTCCCCATGGAGTATATGGGTTTCTGGGATAAGGTCTCCCATGGAGTACGTTTCCGGGATTGAATTGTCCCCACATATGGGTTAAAATTACCTGGATACGCATGACTCCATGGTGGTGGATTTGGGTTGGATGGTCCCCCACCATGATGTAATCCCATGGTGGATCCCACAACGGTTAAGGAGCTGCCAATGAAATGACCGATGGGAATTCCTCCACTCGTATTATGGCTAGAGAATAGGGGTTTCCCCCCAATGTTTTGACCACTCGCTAATGGTTGGATCATAATAGGTTGATGGTGACTTACTAGTGGAGGAACAATAGTTATGATGAAATTAGGAGGTAAAGAGTATCCTCCCCTCGAATTTTGGGGTGGGGGAGGACGTAGTGTTCCGGTAGTAGTAAGTGGGGTGTTGGACAATTGTCCTTCAATTTTTTGAGTCATATGAGGTATGGAACTGGTCTCTTGATTAAGAGGTGTACTCATAGGAAATGAGGGTTGACCAGGTTCATAAGTGGTCATATTGGGTGTGGATGTTTCTAGTGAATCATAAGATAAAGATTGAAATGGGGTATGTATAAATATGGGTACCTCCATGTCCTGATTCCTTTGTGAGAGGCTTTGTCTTCTAAGTTCCTCGTCGGTTGTACGTAGCCGGTTAAGGCAGTCATGAAAGGGTGCCAGAAGCTCTTCTTTGGAATCCCAACTGGGAGGTGAGATGGAAAAATGAGCCCATTGTTTCCCTAGAGTGGTGTCCCAAAAAGATGCAGATGGACCAAAATCCATGGATACAGGTTCATCCTGGGGTTGATTGAACCATTCTAGAGCCCCAGGTTCTCCTTCCATCAAATGGTGGAAGTATGTGTCTTGTGAAGCAGATGGTTCCATGGTCGCAGACCTCGGAGGGTCAGTGACTGGTGGACTCAAAGGAAGCAAAAAGTTCACTCTCGACTCCATGGTGGACTTTTCTACTTTAGGTAATATGACAATAGTTGGTGGATCCATGCTTCCCCTCGAAAGTACCTCCGGGTTAAGGGGATATTTGGGTGGCAAGTTTAAAATTCTACAGAACCTTCTCAAAGGTTGTTCAGCCAGAATGATCGAACTAGAAATTCTCCTAAGTGTTTTCTATACAAAAGAAAAAGCAATCTAGAAAAATATACACAAACTAAGGTCGCAAGCAAACTTATGTGGTAGGTGTGGATTAAAAAGTCTAGAACCTCACAGGATTGTCAAGGCTTCGCAACTCGCGATATACTCCAAGGTCCAACAATTATACTCGGCCCAATTTTTTAGAGCATTAACAAGGGGGGATTAGGACCATACCCCTGACCATATAACTCGACTACGTGATAGTACGTGCGTAGTAGCTCCTCGAGTGTTGTTCTCGGTGTATTGCTTTGCCAAGATGGCCAAATGGTTAGCTCGGTTGGTTTTAGGAATCCTAGGAGTGTCTCCTGATATACACAAGGTACGTGGGAGCTCAAATCCGTAGTCGTGTTGTGTAATGCACAACCGTACAACAAGAGCCTTCCAATATACTACTGAGTACGTGAAGTGCCTTTCGATATGCCCTAAGGTACGTGAAAGAGCCTTCGATATACCCATTGGTAAGTGGAAGAACTACAGTGCCCCTGGGATATAGTGCAGGAAACTAATGACAACTGCCATGTTTTACGATGTTGGAACATGTCACTAACTTAACACACAAGTTACTAGTAAATTTTAACCTAGTTCTACCAGTAAATTTTATCTGGATGATTAGGTGAATGTATGAGGTCAAGACATAAATTTAAACATAATGCAACCCTAACTACATGAAAGTGCACTTTTTCTTTTGATGAAATCTATGTAAGGGAAGGAGAAATTATTTTTCCAATGATCTCAATAAGACAAAAATCCCAAAGTGTTCAAAATATACCAAAGATGATTAAAGCACTCTTTTCCGTTTTTCGAACAAAACACAAAATCAACAACACATCAAATCAAAACTTTTTCTTTTTGTCTTTTCCAACTAGAATAAAACTAAGTAATGATGAAAAGGAGAACTTCTACCTAGCATGCACTAACTGTTAATCTTCGCGACAATGAACTTAAAAGCATAAAAAGATCAAAAGTGCATAGAATGCTTCAAACTTGGAATTACTTTGCAAAATCTTGAATTCGCTTGATTTTTTCAAAAAGATGGATAACTCATAGTTAAGAAAAAATACAATTAATTGATTTCCTTTTCAAACTTCTCAAAGATTTTAAAATAATGAATTCCAATGTGTGAAACAACCCTACCAAAGTTTCCAAATGACTTCGAAAACAAAAGAATGAGACACTTCCGATTTTTCCAATGTGTACATCAAAACAAGATCTGAAAATAAGTATGCTTTTCAGCTGTAATAACAGAAAACGAGATACTAATCGTAGCAACATAGTAGCTCAGAAATTCTCAAAGAAAAAGTACAAGCACTCAAATGAACCCAAAGACACTCAAGTCACTCAAAATCGATCAAATGCAAGAAAAACTAAATGGCTAAGCGCAAGAAGAGTTTGGAAATCAGATCTAGCATGCTGAATAGATCTGGAAAGGTGATAAGGGAATGTAAGATCGAGCGGATGACCATGGGGGATTGAAATCTCCTACCTCCACCAAATCTCTCACTTGACCAAATGGAACCCAAAATCAACACAAGCAAACCAAACGCAATAAATGTTGAATAAACAAGTCTCTGATTGGAAGGTACAACACAGAGGAGTCTGTTGATCAGACCAAAATAAAAATTTGGAGAGAGGATAGACCAAGCACCAATATTGAAGGGCCGACGCAATCTGTGGTCAGGCTCATAGTGCTCGGCGCAGACAGTATACAAAGATAAAGCGTCGACGGTGTAGGATGTAAAAAAGGCAAAAGCGCCAAAGGAGCAGGATGTTCGAAGGAAAAAATCACCCGAGAAGTAACAGCGCATTGGATACACTACCCAAGTGCGTTGGGAGAATAACCCAATGCAAGAATCGAAAATCTCCAAACAATGAATAAGTAAATGGTTTGATACTGACCCAAATGGGATAAGAGAAAGTCAACAGACTCTTCAAGAAGAAAATCTGATGGTGAAAAGAGGCTCTAGAGGCAAGGAAATGGCTCACGAAGAAATCAATGAACTGTTAGGATATTCCCATACTCCATCCTAGTCCCACCAGTATTTTGATCATTTACATTTTCAGTTATGCATGCACTTTTAGGGTTTGCATGCATTCTAGGGTTTGCATGCATCCCATTCATCAGTCTAGCACCTAGCCCTCACTTAGCCAACCCCCAAAAGCTTATCACTATTCAGTTTTAGCCCTCCAGGTTCTTAATGCGCCCTTCTTCCTTGATTTTAGGAAGCAACTTGCCCTTCTTCACCTACCAGTCCAGTTGTCTTCAATTTACACTCAGTTACATTTAGTTGCACTTAGTTACACCTACCAGACTCAGTTTGATTGATGGTTGACAGTTACTTGAGCATTGATGACTCCACTGATGATGATGACACCTAGTTGTGCTCCAATGATCATGAGGACACCTAGTTGTGCTCCAATGATCATGAGGACACCTAGTTGTGCTCCCATGACACTCTATTGATCTTATGATCACTCTGAGAGGCT
This sequence comes from Larix kaempferi, assembly GCA_027924585.1. NCBI lineage: Eukaryota > Viridiplantae > Streptophyta > Pinopsida > Pinales > Pinaceae > Larix > Larix kaempferi. The sequence goes on from BSBM01001467.1 coordinate 2,660,587, forward strand.
AATTTGAATTTCCACCTTACGCATTCGAATCCTCTCTTCCATTGTACTATTTATTTGTCCATATTGTGATTAATTAACTAGTGTGTGTGAAGTATTATTGCTTCTATCTGAGTTCTACTGTACCATATTATTCTGTTGCTCATTATTCTGTATTGTTCACTCTTCTTCTATTTTCCTGCTTAATCATAATTACTCTTGTGAGGTATACATCATCTCTTAGATCTGCTGTGAGGATTTTCACATGGTATCAGAGCATGTTGAGAGTATTGTTTATTTCCATTCTTGAGAGTTTTTTGCAGGTTATTATCAAGATTTCGAGTGCAGCAGTTTCTGCATCTTTGCAGCAGTAGTAGTTGCAGATATTCTCTATTGTTTTTGCAGGTATTCTACAACTTCAATGTATGATTTAGGAGGAATCCATCCTCTTTCTCTATTCAACTATGATGAATGGAAACTGAATATGATGGCATATTTAAAGAGCCATGATCTCTTTGATTGTTATTTTGAAGGAGAGTTCGAATCCTCTGAAGAGAAGATTGACTGGTTGAATAAAGGTGAATGCACCTTGGAAGAATGATGCTTACTATGCCTAAGTACACATTGTACCCTTTAATTATTGATATTGAAACTCCAAAAGAGCTATGGGCTCACCTGGATGAAAGATTCGGCAAACAGAATGAAGGATTTGGTCCAAACCCCTTCAAAAGCAAGCAAAGTGATGCATTCACTCCCCTTGATGGTCTCTCAGATCCTGAACCAGTATCATCTCATATTGAAGTTGTTGACAAAAAACTTGCAGATTCTCCACTCATGCTCCAACTTTCTTCTCTTTCTGTGCCAGCTCACACTCTAGATATTGCAAAAGGTCCTAAATCTTCTCTTGCACCAGAGTCTGTTGGTTTGCATCATGATCACATGATTATTTCGGAGGTAAAATCAGCTATTGGAGGTAATGCATTCGCTCCTCTCAAGCAATCATCTCTTATTTACTACTATATGATCATTAATTCATGCTTTCATAATGTTATTGAAGAATATGGCCATTGCCACCTGCTTGGGATAATTTCTCATGCATCTAATGGTTTTGATCTCGCCTCTTATGGTTCAAAGGAGATCTCAAGAAACCATTTCCATTCGCTTGGGATAATTTCTCATGCATTTACGGGTTTTGATCTCACCTCTTTTGGTTCAAAGGAGATCTCAAGAAACCATGATTCAAGTCTTTGATCTAATTTGGATTCTAAGCAATTACTACTTGGGATAATTTCTCATGCATATGATAGTTTTGATCTCACCCCTGCTGGTTCAAAAGAGATCTCAAGAAACTATTCTTCAAGCCTTAAATCTGATTTGGATTTCAAGCAATTATTATTTGATGGTTCTTTTTGGCATGATCTCACCCATGATGGTTCGAAGGAGAAGACAAAAGACTATCTGCATATTCACATTTTTGATCCTACCTCAGCTGATTCAAATCACAGGTTCAAGGATCACTCTCATACTTTTGGATTTGTTCTCATCACATCCGATCTGAAGAGCAAGTACAAGCACATGCTTTTTGAGCATGATCCACTTCTTCCCAAGAAGAAGATACCTCCAGACATATGACCAAGCATCACACCTGCTTGAGTTTGGAGCATTTTTTTTCTATGTGTGCCTTAGAGTCTATTTTGAGGAGGGGGTATTTTTCCCATGAAATTTTCCCTACTTCCTTGGTTTATTGATTGTTATTATTCATTGTATTGGGTGACCTTTGGTCTTAGTTACCAGGGCCCAGGATGGATTAAGGGGGGGTGTTAGGATAATCCTATACTCCATCCTAGTCCCACCAGTATTTTGATCATTTACATTTTCAGTCATGCATGCACTTTTAGGGTTTGCATGCATTCTAGGGTTTGCATGCATCCCAGTCATCAGTCTAGCACCTAGCCCTCAGTTAGCTAGCCCCCAGGAGCTTCTCACTATTCAGTTTTAGCCCTCCAGTTGCTTAATGCGCCCTTCTTCCTTGATTTTAGGAAGCAACTCACCCTTCTTCACCTACCAGTCCAGTTATCTTCAGTTTACACTCAGTTACACTTAGTTACACTCAGTTACACTCAGTTACACTTAGTTGCACTCAGTTACACCTACCAGACTCAGTTTGACTGATGGTTGACAGTTACTTGAGCATTGATGACTCCACAGATGATGATGAAGACTTCCAGTTGTGCTCCGATGATCATGAGGACACCTAGTTGTGCTCCGATGACACTCTATTGATCTTATGATCACTCTGAGAGGCTAATTTGAATTGCCATCTTAGGCATTCGAATCCTCTCTACCATTGTACTATTTATTTTTCCATATTGTAATTAATTAACTAGTGTGTGTGAAGTATTATTGCTTCTATCCGAGTTCTACTGTACCATATTATTCTGTTTCTCATTATACTGTATTGTTCACTCTTCTTCTATTTTCATGCTTAATCATAATTACTCTTGTGAGGTATACATCATCTCTTAGATCTGCTGTGAGGATTTTCACATGAACAACACATTCAACTTGAAATCAAAACAAAGTATTCCCTTGTATGGTCGCCAGATTTATTTTCGAACGATCTACTCGAGCGGGCGCGAGCATGATCTCCCTAGTCCAATTGGATCTAGAACAAATGGAAACAGAATATAAAACTAATTTCCTAGATCAATTCGAGATCTAGGTAGATTGATGTCTTACCTTCATATTCGAGAATCCTTCTCCTCTTTGTTTCTCCAAGCTTTGCGGTCGTCAGATTTGTAGCTACAAAACCTGTCAAAGCACATAGAGACAAACGAGTAGTAAAAGCACATCTAAACAATAACTGATCTAAGCAAACAGTTAAGGAAGTAAACTCTAAATATCATTAATACAAAGACATTTATGAAAAGAGATTATATTACTGTAAATAAGTGGGAAATATATAGAAGAGTTATGATTACAATCCAAGCCTCAACGCTGCAATCTTCATCCAACAATCCAATCCAATGCCTATAAAGGAAATGTGTGCCTCCCAAGAGATGGATAGGGATCACCTAGGTTAATTCCACCAACATGTAAGTGCTATATACTTTCCTCCCTTTGGAATGGCGAGGAGCCTCATATTTATAAGAGCAAGTGGATAGAGTAGGTTGAGGATCATGGGGAGAGGACTAAGGGATCCTCCCTTGAGATTAGGGAACCATAGGATAGCTCACCTATATGTTAGGGATAGAGATCCACCTCATCCACCTTTGAGAATTCGCTCGAAGGTCACCTTTATCCACTTTAACCAACTCCGGTGCATGCTGTATGAGGGAAACTTGTGCCTAAGAGGAAAAGCACAGGCTACACAAAGGAAACATGAGCCACCAGCTCAATATTCTAGATGGAAATCTACGCCTGACCTAGTTGGGCGCTCCTTGCTAGAAGGAAATCTGCGCCAGCCCAACTAGAACTTGTGAAAAAGGGGCAACAACTTGCTTTAGTTGAATTTATGATCAGGGAAACTTTAGGGATCAAGGCATTGAGTTGACACAGGACTCATGATGATGAGATTTAGGTGTAACAATTCCATGCAGCCATGTATTTCCAGGACTTCTGCAATATCAAATACAAAAACAAGCCCAAAGAGTTCAACAGGGAACCTCAGAACTATCACTTGTAGTGGAAGGTTGGGAAGCTCACCCTTCCTTCTTTTGATGGGTCTAACAAATCCATAGCGAGGGCTTGGGTTCAAAATTTGGACACTTATTTCCATCTCAACCCCATGAAAGAAGCATAAGCCATTAAATACACCACCTTGCATCTGGAGGGGGAGGCCCATGAGTAGTGGTATCATGGTTTCGTTACATTGGGGCATGCCAACATCACATCATAAATGGATTTCACGCATAGGTTGATGGACATATTTGACAGGAAGGATTTAGAGTTGTATTTCCAGGTGTTGGCCTAGGTTAGACAGATAGGTACTATAGATGCTTATATTACAAAGTTCCATAGGTTGGCAGTGATGGTGACAGATATCTCAGAGACCATGCTTATTATGCTATTCATAGAGGGTTTGTATGAGCCTCTATGAGGTTGGGTCAAGGATTTCAAGCCTACTATTATAGGTCAAATCTCCACTTCTATGTCGATGATCACATTGCTCTGTTGATCACACAAAAGGGCACTAAGGATTGAAGAGTTGGATTGACCTGGATGACTTGTTGTTAGAAGTACACTCTTCAGCTGAAAATCTTGCAGTTTCTTTTGATTTTACCACATGTACGCCTCTCTCGGTAGAGCAAACCAGCGTACACCTTGGAAAAATACTCTATTTTGCTCAATGAAAACCAGCGTACATCTCCCAAAATGTTGTAAACACTTGATGCAGAGCACAAAAGTTGCTCTTTATATGCTACTATTGTTGTATGAAACCTACGTACATATTAAGATGAAATAAAAAAATATATTAAGTTGATGAATTGGGATTAGTTGAAGTTGGTTCTGCAACTTCCCCAACCTCCCAATTCAACTACCTCTCGAATCCAACTACCTACCTTGTCCCATAAATACAAAGAGGATCCATGAGAGAGGGACCTAGAAACAATGCTTTGAGTACTGTTACGCTGGAGGAATTCCCAAGTCAGAGTGAAGAGCAGGAGCCCAGGATCCGATTGCAGAAGCATCTCTACATGTCATGTATATTGTACTTATTCATGTTTCTTTGACAATAAAAGGTTGAAACACCCTTCCTGTCCCAAATCGAATGTCTACTAGATTGTATATTCATTTGGATTAATATCTTGCTATATTTGATGATCAAGTTGTTTGTTCTTTCATCATATTTATTATATCCAAGATATGTTAAGGAAGGTATCTTTTGTGTTGCAGGTTCGTCAAGCAGAAGATCAAGCGGGAGATCAAGCGAAAGCTAGGACCAGCCGTCGATAAGAGGTACTTCTTTCAATCTCGATCTCTTTATTTTGTAGTAACTAAATGCAATACAATTAATGTGTTTACTTGTCAACCCCACCCAGTTGGTAGTGTCCATATCCTCACTATAAGGTAGAAATCCTGAACAACAGACTGGCGACTCCGCTGGGGAGTAACTGTGTGTTTTTCTACTCTAGGAGACCTAGTTAGGTGTTCTTCCAGCCCATTTTTTTCAGTCTTTTTGATTGTCTGAGAAGCCTTGTAGGTTTGTGTTACCTGTCCTTTTTTCTTGATTCATCTCAGTTGATTGTTGTAAATCTTGTTTGTGCCCTTCTGGGGCATGTACGATGGTCCACCCTACTTACAGTAGCATTTGTTTCCTGATGAATGCCCCTCCTTGCACTACACAGTAGCATACCTCTCCTTATGTACGCTGGTTTCTACACTACACAGTAGTGTATTTTCCTGTAGTGTCTAGTTTTATGTTAGGGTTTGATTTCCAAGCCTTTGGGTTCTTTTCCAGCCTATTGCTTTGCTTCCTTCAATGACCCCTGAGACCTCCCATGTCTTTGTTGATTCTTGTTTGCCTCTTCGATGTCTTTTAGTTTGTTTTTGCTTGCTTGAGTCCTTGTTTAAGTGTCTTCACTGCTTTCTAACCCTTTTTGAAGTTTGTGCACTATTCTCTTTTGGACATAGTTGTACACTCTGGACCTAGTTGCTTGTTGCAGTCATACAAACATACATCATTATCGTTAATTGTTTGTGGCAACAATAGCACGCTTTCTCTTTGTCTTATCCTTTCCATTAGGGTTTGACCTTCAATTTTGAGTCCTTAGGGTTGCTTTCGAAAGGTTGCTTGGTTTAGATACTTCCTGATTGTCTTTTCAGTTCAGTCCAAGTGAGTTAAAGCCTCCTAGTTAGTTTTGTTTCGAGTCGGTGTGTTTGGTAAGGTCACTTTTTGGTTCACTTGCCTGCTTCTTTACTTGGCTTAGTGTTTTCTTAGGGTTTTGATGCTTAGGAGCAGGTTGTTAAGCCTGCATTTCTGTTACGAGCATTTCTTATCCTTGTCTCTTTTACACTTTGTTTCCAAGTCTTAAGTTTTTCTTTTGTAAAAACTTGGTAAGTCAAGTCTTCCTCAGATCATTTGATTTGTTTATTTCAAGCCAGTTAGGTGTTAGTCTTACTCACACTTTACATTTAGGTCGGTCTTGCACTTTTACAAGTTATTTTTCTTTTACAATTATCAGAAAAAGAAAAAAATTGTTTTAAGTAGCTTAGTAGTAAGATCTAGCATTGCTTTGAAGTAGCATAGTTTGCTTCGAAACATTAAGAGAAAATACAAAAAGATTTTGATTTAGGTTTGCTTAGGTTTCAAGTTTTGAAAGAATTATAAACGAAAAGAGAAAATTTTTGTGAATTTGAAAGCGTTATTTTACAAGTACTTTACTTTATATACAAACCATTCCACACACCACACGATCCCTTGTGAGTAACAAGTAGCCCTTAAAAAAGAAATTATTAATCAAATTTATTAGCAACAATTTTCTTTTTTAGGTATACACGACATCAACTAGCTTAGGCTAGAGTTTCTAGCTTAAATCACCTTGAACTGCTCGGAACTGGCTTCATCACTCAACAGTCGTAGTACGACTATCTTTTAGGTAAACCCATCTATATCAAATAGTCCTAGGAAACTCTACTTAAACCAGATCTAAGCACGAGGCCGTGGGCGATTGGAACTGTTGAGGATATCCCCTCACTTTCCTCTCAACCATAAGATAGAGTTGACTCGCATACGGGGGTCCTTTCGGACTTCGGGCTTTGCTACCCTACCCATGCGTTTCGACTAGGCTGATGACTGTTCCCCCAGGTTATTTCATATTGATGGTAGCCTTAGTATCATACCTCTAGGATTCTACACATGTAGAGTGGGCGGTTATTATCACTTCACCTCGGACAGACATGGAAGGTAACCCTCTGGCAGTAATCCCGGGAAGGCAATTTGGTGATTCACCGCTTTCACCCAATGGAACTCTGAAGGATGCCACGTAACTGACCGTCGATACTTTGTTAGTCTATTTTGGGCCCTAATCATCCCATACTTGCTTCCGAGAGTATTTTCCATTGTTTGCCTAGTTTGACTACTTAGGAATTTTTTAGTGGTATGCTGTTTGCTCCTTAGTTGTAGTGGCCACTAGGTTTTTAATTAGTTTTATTTTGTTATAGTTGTGGAGGACCAACATCTTCATCGGTCTCGGAGGTTGCAAAACCTTCCCCCACTCATAGTGGAGCCTCCACCGCCATCGCGACGTAGGAAAACAAAATCCCGTGGTTCTTTTGAACTTACGGGTGACACAGAGGTTCTTGGAGAACCACACCCTGGAACACTGGATCGACAAGTCTTTGATACTGTCGAGGTTGAGGATCTAACTGGTACAAAGTTTAATACTCCTTTTAACCCTCCTCTTACAGGACCCAACGATCCACTTCTGGTACCTATTGGATTCCAACAACCTGAGTATAGTGCTTACCTTTTTACACCGATACCATGGTTAACCCAAGAGACGAGCAGGGAGTTCCACAAAATCCCACAGTTTCTATGGATGCAAGGATTCTTAATATTTGTTTCTTAAATACTGTTCAATCGAGTTCGTCGCAGAATGCTTCAGCCTTAACCTCGTCCTTTAGCTTCAATGCTGGCACTTTAGGCATGCTGAGCTCATTATCCTCGACCTCTGCCTCAGCCTCCACACCTACTTTTGGACCCAACAATGTCCCTTTATTAGGGATACCCGGAGTGAGTTTCACTCAGTCTTTTGCCATACAACCATTACAAGGTGTAACTCAGAATATTGCTTCTTCATCTATGGTTGGATCCATCCCTTCTACATCCATGCCCGTTATGGGTACGATGATGGCACCATCCACTACTACCATGTTGGGTTTCAACCCCTATGCAGGTTATAACGTCAATCCGTCGAATATACCTATAGGGAGTATCCTCTTCTCTCTTTTTGCTAGAGGAGGGGGTAATATCATTAACCCGCAGTTAGGTGGGGTTAACCCCCAGTCAAAATGGACTGCTGCCCAAGGATATAATCCGCTTACTTTCGGATGGAACAATTTCAATCCTTTCATTTCACAACCGATGGCTGGGGGAAATCCCAACCAACAGTACACGAACCAGGCGATGGGTGGTTCCCAATACCAGGTTCCTATTTACCAGATGCCATCAGCTTAGCCACGTTTACCATTTTTGGAAACTTTAAACTTGCCATATCTTTCAAAACTCATGAACGAACCTGTGCTTCATGACCTTGCATGGCCACCCGTTCCCACAAAGTTTCCCTCGGACATTCCAAAGTTTGAAGGAAATACTGGTGAGGACCCTGGTGACCATGTCACAACTTTTCATCTCTAGTGTTCCTCCAACTCACTGAACGATGATTCCATAAGGTTGAGGCTCTTTCAAAGAACCTTAACTAGTGTCATAGCCAAATGGTACATTGAACTGCCTACAGCTGCCTATGGAACCTTTCAGGATCTTGCCATTGTATTTTTGAACCACTTTCAACTTCCTATCCGGTATGACGCCGGTACGGACTTTTTGTCGACATTTCGGCAAAACAAGGCCACTCATCTATCTGATCACATTCAAGAGTGGCGAAGGAGAAAGAGGCTCATTAAGGCCGACATTCCCCCATAATTATTTTTAGAATGGTACCTTAAGTCACTTCTTCCTTATGTTTCTAAGGAAGTTTCCACTTCAGGGGTGTCCTACGAAGAGGAAGCCATTTTGAGAACCCAGCAGCTCGACTTAGTTTACGCTCAGTCTGGGTTGTTGTACGAAATTATTCTTGATGCACCGAGGTCTAATATAGAGTTAGGTAAACCTAAACCTAGACCACATGCCGATGGCATTGTGGGTTCAGTCAATTCTGCAGCATTTGATGCCTTAACAAAGCAGGTTCATGCCTTGTCAGTCAAACAGTCTATTGCAGAAGCAACTTTTGTTGCATCCTCCCCTTCAACTACAGAATCTGTACAGTAGGTGCAGACAAACCAAAATGGCCCTCGTCAACCCAACAACAAAATAAAGGGCAAGAAAGGGGAGGGAAACCAACAAAATCCCAACAACACGCAAAATGTCGAGGAGGGTAAAAAGGAGAAATGGAAGGCTAAGTACCCTTGCAAACTGTGTCAAGAGGACCACCTTACCCATCAATGCCCTCTAATGTAAGAATCCCAGAAGTTGATCTGTGAAAAGAAACCCATTGTCCTAAAAGACCCATTCCCTCACGGACAGATTTTAGCTTATGGAAGCTCTAATGCTAGGGGCACCACTCATGCCACCTCAGCTGATCAGTCTTTTATCAACATGGTTAATTCAAACGCTCTATTTCAAACTCGAGTCAATAATTATACCCCGGACCCACAGCAAAAGGATGTTCCTGAATTGTCCACTTCTCTTCACATACCAGTGGAGACGCTGCCGAAGATACCGAAAGGTGTTTTCAAACGGGTTGTGCACAACCCCAACGCACGGGCTGCTCCCAACTACAATGTTGTAGAGGACTTAGCCCAAACCCCTTGTGCCATGTCTACCTTGGAGGTACTACAAAGTTTCCCATTTCAACGCAGTGCACTCCTCACAGCGATTGAGAGTGCTGACTCATCCAACATGCTTGCGCGCTTTGATATGAAAGATATCAAGTACTGGTTTTCGTATCATGTCGCTCTCCAGATTGAGGTCATCCATGGTCCCAAGACCATTGGATGAGTTGTTGTGGATGAGGGCACATCTACGTGCGTAATGTCTATTTCTTGTTGGAGAGATTTGGGTGAACCTGTGTTAGCTCCCTCGAAAACGATACTTACTGCCTTCAATAAAAGATCTTTCCGTCCATACAGAGTCTTACCATCTTTCGATGTCGAACTTGCAGGAAAACTAGTATCAGTATAGGTCGAAGTTCTAGATGCTCTGCCTGATTACAACTTATTGTTGGGTAGGAGATGGACATATGCCATGCAGGCAGTGCCATCAGTTGTCTTCTGAATCATAATGTTCCCCCATGAAGGAAAGATCGTCACAGTCGATCAACTTTCGTTTAATCGGAAGAACAACCAGACTTCATCGGATTCATCCATTCTGTTGATTGATCAGTCTGGCTTAGTCACTGAGAGATTAGGAACAGGTCTCTATTGGTCCTTAATAGGCACTTTTGACCTACCTGCTCTTGCCTTGTTTGTTGGTTTTGAATAATTTTCATCTTCTGAGACCTCCATGGTCTGTTCAATGAAAGATCCATGGATTCTCCCTATTGAATCAGAACTAGTTGTGCATGTACCTATTGCATAGATAATTCACATGGATTCACAACAACCCACAACAGAACATATCATGACTCCATTGGTCTCTGCCAAGTCAGATATGGAATATGCTTATGCACGGTCAACGGACTCTAGCCTCTCTCCTAATAGTTTAGACACGGTTTTGCCTTTCGACGAAGCCATTTTGGAAGCTATGACAAACTTGAACCATCCTCGGGAACATTTGCACCCCAGGTCCTATCTACTTCCTGTTCTAAACTTGATAGAGAGAGGTGAGTTCTCTCCGAGACTCGGTGAGAGTGTTGATTTTCCATTTATCCCTTCCATTTCACAAGTTGCTCATGTTGAAGGGAATGTGGTGAATACATCGAGGACCATCCCGATCAACATTTCCATCGTACCAGGGGTTGCGGAAACAATTTTTGTTGAAACAGATTGTTTTCTTGATGAGATTGTTCTGTATACTAATCTTTTTAACGATTTCCGCGACGTCTTTGCCCAGCCTCGTGGGGTGGTTCCCGGAATTGATCCCACTTGAAGAAGTACTATGCTCATGCATTTGTGCTTTTTCATGTATTTTTAGCTGTACATTTTGTAGAGTTAGTTTTGTTTACAGTTGTAGTTACGTCTTATGCATTTATTGCTTTGTGTTTCAGATGTCGACTGAACACTTTATAGGGTTCGTTGATGGCGCTAGCCACCACACCTGTCAGTTGGCCGCGGCTGCTTGGGTTATTTACTCAACAACTGGTCAACTGGTGTCTTCGGGAGGAGCTTGTTTAGGTCCCACAATGAACAATGTGGCTGAATACAGTACAGTCATAGAGTTACTCCGATATGCTCTGTTTCATGGCATTTCACATTTGGAGGTACGGATCGACTCACAGTTAGTTGTTTTTCAGTTACTGGGTGTTTATCAGGTTAGAGATCCTACTTTGCTACGTCAGTTCATGCGCGTTAAGTTACTTGAGAGACAGTTTAATTATATCACATATCAACATATCCCAAGGAATTTGAATGCATTAGTTGATTCATTTGCAAATTATGTTCTATATTGGCATTTGCATCATTCACATACATAAGTAATTCATGCATAAAACACAATAGCGCACATGTAAATATAACCGATACTGTATATATATCCGATACTGTATCAAAAAATAGTATGAGTTTGGATCATAATTCTGTCACAGAGTCATGTCATAAGATACAAAATTGGGCTCGATGGCCTCAAAAATATACACAGAATATCCTTATCCTATGGAGAAGGTGGGGCCTCATCTGCCTCTGCTGCCTCTCGATAACATATGACCAACCTAGCTACTTTCCACGGTAACCTAATCCAGGCTGGGGGCACACCAACCATATCCTCCTGCATATCAACTGCCATCCGCTCAATACGATATGTAGGAATGTCATGAGTCAACCGACTCATCTTCCTCTCTATGGTCCCCAGTGTGGCATCAGCTGCACCCACTTCTACTGGTCTCACGAAAGTATATGGGTGTCCCTCAGGGCGTACTGGTCCAACATCTGCATTTAACACTTTGTTTCAGTACTTTGTGTTCGGATATCCACATCATCATTGTTAGGGTTTTGCATGCAATTAAGGTTTGCATGCATCCCAGTCACCAGGTTGATGCCTCCAGCACCTTATCCACTTCTTTCTAGGACTCAGGAGCTTCTTTCCTCAAAGTTTTAGCCCTCCTAATCATGAAGGCGCCCACATCTCACCTACTTCCAGAGAAGGGCACACTTCCTCACCTACCCACTCAGTTTACACTCAGTTAGCTCTGATTCTCCTTGATTTGAGGCTAGTTTCACTCCTGACTGACTGTTTCACTCCGTTGGACCTCCAGATTGACTAGATGACTTGTTCTGAATTCACTTAGACTCCCATGTGCCCTCCACTGAGCCTCCTTCCCTATATCAGTGCTACACACTTTAGTTACACTAGTTACACTCAGTTAGACTCAGATTGAGACCTGGATGACTAGTTCTTGTGCATTGATGACCACCATTGATTGATGATGAGGACTCCTAGTTGGAGCCAAGCTATGCCATTCAGTTAATTTGAATGACCTCCTTAGGCAATTCAAATTTCTCACTCATTGTGACATTATTGTATTGTATTTTCACCGTTATTGGGATATTGAGCACTGATGCATGTTCTTGCACAGTTTACACCATATTTTCTGAGTTTCATCTATTGTGATTGATTTACTTGTTCATTAGATCTGCTGTGACTAATTTTATATGGTATCAGACCATTGCAGGGACAAGATCTCTTTTCTAGAGGTGTTCTACAAGAATATTTGAGTGAATTTGCTCAAAATTACAAAAGTTTTGGCATGAAGGATCTCATGTGTGTTCACTCATGTGCATGCAAAGAAGAAAAATACACTTCCAATCCACTCCAAAAGCTTGAGTTTTCCACATAATTCCTGGATTTTATACATTGGACCCATTCAACTTGTTTGATCTCCAATCCCAGGTGTGATGCAACTCTAAAAGGGTGGATTGTTCGACCTTACGGTTCTTGTTTTCATTGTGATTTGCAGGTTATTTTCTCCATCAATTGCATTCGCTACCTTGCTTTTTGCAAGCTTTTCTACATCAAAATGCACTCACTCCTAGCAATGGAATACTCTTCTTCAAAGCCTATCCTCACTCCTTTCAACTATTTTGATTGGAAATACGATATGGAGATCATATTACGTTAAAAAGGATTCTATAGAGTCACCGATGGCCTCAAATTGGAGCCAAGCACATTGTCGGAAAGAACCAAACACTACAATAAGCTTGATGAAGCTTATGGTCTCCTTTGCCTCTCTATTTCCAAAGATCTTCACTTCCATCTTAGCGGATTGAAGACTCCAAAATCAATATGGGAGCAACTCGACACACTTTTTGGCAAGCAGGATGAGCTTAGGGCTTTTCAATTAGAGAATGAATTGATTGCTCTTAGTCCTAAGAATTTCGAGACCATCAATGAGTTTTTCATAAGATTCAAGCACTTGGACATGCAGTTGAAGAAAAATGGAGTTATCAAAGAGGATAAGCAATTGATCCTATCCATTCTCACCAAACTTGATAAAGATTATTCGGTATTTGTCTCTACTTTCAATTCCGGTCAGCTAACTACCCCGAATTGGAAGATTCCTTCATTGAGTCCATCACCAAAGAGCATGATAATCTTATTCAGATGGGGTCCATAAGCTCCAAAGATTCATCTCTCTTTGTTGGAGGCCCTAAAAATTCGAATGGCAAAGGCAAGCAAAAGAAAGAGAAGCCTAAATTCGAACCATCCAAGCAAAAAGAGAAAGGCAAATCGACGGATGCACCATCCGGTTCAAGAAACATTCAAAAGGGTAAGGAGGGCAAAGAAAAATCTAAGTGTTCTTATTCCAACCGTGGATTTCATCCCGAAATTTCATGCATGAAGAAAACAATAGATCAAATGGCTCTCGTTTTGGAAAAGAACAACATATGTCTTCCCGACGGTGCAAGGAAGAAGGATAGGAATGATGAACATGAGAGAGGTCAAGCACTCATGGCAACTATTTTGAAGCCCACTACTCTTTTGATAGATTCTGGTGCCTCGAATCATATGGCTGCAAATATTGATTATTTTTCTTCGTTCGATCCAAACAACTCCATCCCCATCCATTTGGGAGATGACTCAAAAATTTCTTCAAAGGGCAAAGGTACCATCCATGTAGAACATGGAAGCTTCCAGAATGTTCTCTATGTGCCTTCCTTGGCTTCAAATCTACTTTTTGTGTATCAAATGACATACACTAGTGACCCAAAGCAAGTTACATTCAGCCCTAATATAGTTTAAATTTATGATATCAAAATTGGAAGACTTATTGCAGTCGGAAAGGAAAAATACTATGAGTTTTCTCACTTTGTGCCGCTTGAAAAGCCCACTGCTCTCCTCACTCATGGCAATGAGGTTAGTAGGCTTTGGAATGAAAGGTTTGGACACCTTAGTTACAGTATTTGCTTCTTCTACAACAGAAATCCATGGTAGATGGTCGTCCAAAACTCCGTTCCTCGAAGGAAATTTGCACCGGTTGCATTAATGGGAAGCACCCCGAGCACAGGTTCAACCGCCGCAAAGCTAGCAGAGCTTCTACAATTTTGGGGATGATACAATTCGATATCACTGTTCCACTTCCCAATATGTCATTAAATGGTTCAAGGTATGTTTTGACATTTATTGATGATCTTTCTCGCTTTACTTGGGTATTTTTTCTCAAAAACAAGTCAGAAGTGCTTGGAAAATTCAAGGATTTTAAGGATTCTATTGAGACCGCCACTGAGAGAAAGATCAAATCTCTTAGATATGATAATGGTGAAGAATATATGAAGGCCAATTTTCTGCAACTTTGTGCCGAAAGCAGAATTCAGATCCAATATACAGTTCCCTACACACCCCAGCAAAACGGTATAGCAGAAAGGAAAAATCGGTCACTGAAAGAGATGGCTACTTGCATGATTGAGTCAAAAGGTTTGGCTGCAAATCTTTGGGCTGAAGCAATTAATGTTGCTGCATATATTTAGAACCAAGTTTCACATTCCTCCGTGAAAGGTATGACTCCTTTCAAAGCATTTTTTGGTCACAAACTAGATGTGTCAAATTTGAGGGTTTTTGGCTCCACTGCATGGCTTAGAATTCATTCCAAGAAGAGACGAGATTTGGATGTACAAAGTATTGAGTGCATACTAATAGGATATGGAGAAGAATCAAAGGCATATAAACTCATGGATATCATATCCAAAAATATATTCATAGAGAACAGTGTGCAATTTGAATAACCGCTTCAAGAATTGCAACTAGTCGAGGAAGAAACTGTCGTTTCACCGCCTCTACCAGAAGAAGATTTGAGTAGCGATAATGAAAGTATTGGTTTTGATATTTCTGATAATTTAGCAGCACATGATGGTCATGACATATCAGGTTTGGAATCCAACCATTATGATCCTCCTCAGTTACCGAAGTGGGCCAAAACACTCTTTAATCTGCTGATTCGAACATTGGAAATCCTGCTGATCCAAGACGAACAAGAGCGGACTTTCAAAGAGCAGGTATGGATATTTCAATTTATAATCCATTATTATCTGAGATTTTTTATTTGATGAGTGGTTCAGATCCCAAAACATACTACCATGCCCATCGAGATCTGAGATGGAAAAGTGCCATGGATGAAGAGTACAGTTCTCTTCAAAAGAACAATACATGGGAGCTAGTTTCTCTTCCACCTGGAAGAAAATTAGTTCAATGTAAATGGGTCTACCACATGAAAGTTGCTGCCGATGGCTCTATTAGCAAATAAAAATCTAGGTTGGTGGCAAAAGGTTTCTCCCAAGTCCAAGAAGTGGACTACACTGAGACTTTTGCACCAGTTGCAAAGATGGATTCCATTCACCTAGTTTTGGCTATTTCCACATCCAAGCACTAGGAAGTGCACCACATGGATGTGAAGAGTGTTTTTCTAAATGGAGATCTTGCTGAAGAGGTATACATGAAGCAGCCAGAAGGTTACACATCAGATCCATCATTAGTTTGCTGATTGAAGAAATCTTTGTATGGTTTAAAACAGGCCCCAAGAGCTTGGTATGCAAAGATGGACTCCTTCCTTCTTTCTCAGAATTTTAAAAGATGAAAATCTGATCCGAATGTGTACCTACAACAAGTTAAAGGTAATTTTTTGATTATTGTTCTTTATGTTGATGATCTTCTCATTACTGGTAGCACTCTTACTTCAATAAACAAGCTAAAAACTACCTTAAATCTAGCTTTTGACATGAGTGATTTGGGCTTGCTGAGTCACTTTTTGGGCTTGGAGATAGCTCAAATTTTGATGGGATCACTATATCTCAGCAAAAGTATGCTTCCGACCTGTTATTGAAGTTTAATATGGCTGAATGTAAGGCAGCCACATTCCCATTCCTCTCAGGAATCAGTCTTGAGGAGGGAAATTCTACACCGCTTGCAGATTGCACTATGTATCGACAGTTGATTGGTTCACTACTATACTTGACACACTCTAGGCCTAGTATTTCTTATGCCGCGAGTGTTGTATCAAGGTATATGCAGCAGCCCCATGAGCTTTATTGGCGGGCAGCCAAGCGGATCTTACAATATGTGCAAGGTACGAGACATTTTGGCATCCACTATGTTGCAGATTTTGAGCTTGATTTCATTGGTTTTATTGATTCAGATTGGGAAGGTGATAGCATTGATCGGAAGTCCACTTCCAAATATTTTTCATGATTGCTCATGGCCCTATTTTCTAGTCCAGCAAAAAGCAGACAGCCATTTCACTTTCTTCAGCAGAGGCATAGTATCGAGGGGCAATCAATGCCTACATTCAAGCAGTTTGGTTGCAGGGTATTCTTTCCGAGTTTGGTTTTGGTGGAACTACTTCGACTGTTCTCTTTTGTGACAATCAAAGTGATATCAAGATCTCCACAGATCCAGTTCAATGGAAGAGGACCAAATACATTGAGATTCACATGCACTACATCTGAGAGCTTGTGTATGATCACACTATCATTCTGCAACATTGCCCTACCGATGAGCAAATTGCAGACATCTTCACCAAGAGCTTCACTGAGAAGAAGTTATCTTACCTCCGTTCACTGTTGGGGGTGAGTTCCATCATGGTGGAGATAGATTGATCCATTATTATGTTGTAGCTTGAGGGGGGGCTTTCTTCCCATTGGGTTTTCCCTCTTTCCTCACTTAGCTTATTTTCAACATTTTTTTTTGGGATTATTGTGTTGGGGTGACCTTTGGTCTTAGTAACCAGGGCCCTACATTATTATTTTTTACATCATAGTCTAGCTTGAGGGGGGGTGTTCAGATATCCACATCATCATTGTTAGGGTTTTGTATGCAACTTCTAGGGTTTGCATGCATCCAAGTCACCGGGTTGATGCCTCTAGCACCTTATCCACTTCTTTCTAGCACCCGAGAGCTTCTTTCCTCAGAGTTTTATCCCTCATAGTCATGAAGGCGCCCACATCTCACCTACTGCCAGAGAAGGGCGCACTTCCTCACGTACCCACTCAGTTTACACTCAGTTAGCTCTGATTCTCCTTGATTTAAGGCTAGTTTCACTCCGTTGGACCTCCAGATTGACTAGATGACTTGTTATGACTTTAGTTAGCCTCCCATGCGCCCTCCACTGAGCCTCCTTCCCTATATCAGTGCTACACACTTCAATTACACTAGTTACACTTAGTTAGACTCATATTGACACCTGCATGACTGGTTCTTGTGCATTGATGACCACCATTGATTGATGATGATTGACACCAAGCTATGCCATTCAGTTAATTCGAATGACCTCCTTAGGAAATTCGAGGGAAATTCGAATTTCTCACTCATTGTGACTTATTGTATTGTATTTTCACCCTTACTGGGATATTGAGCACTGATGCATGTTCTTGCACAATTTACACCATATTTTTTGAGTTTCATCTATTGTGATTGATTTACTTGTTCATTAGATCTACTGTGACTAATTTTACACTTCGAACTCATCTTAAAAATCCTATATACATAAAATTGAAAAAATTAAATAATTTTTCAAAAACACAAACATACCTATATCTCCCCAGGCTGCTCCTGGAGGAAGTATCAACTCAGGATCATGGCGGAATTCTAGGCCTGCATACGAAAACTGCTCAAGAGCTGGCACTTGTCGTTCCCACCAACCCCATAAGTCATCCTCTTGGTAACAAAGGTTGCTCTCGCCACCACCCTGGCGGAGGAAGATCTCACCCCAATGGGCCAACATTGGATCACGAGGGTTGATAGGGGGCATTTCCATGCCCAAAATGATAGCAGGCACCCTCTCAAAGAAGAAGGTGCAAAGTATGCTCCCATACCCAAAATTCTTCATTCTCCCAGTCTTACACCCTGAGAGTTGAAGCTTCATGTTCGCCAAAAGAATCGAACACCAGTCATAAATATGCCCTTGCAAGCATTCAACGCCTGTATGCATATAATGTCTCGAGGAAAGACGTTGAGAAGCACTTCTCCCATTCCGTTGAGAACACTCAGAATAACTCGAAGAGGGAAGCTTGTAACAGTTGAGATGAGAAATTAACTACCACATTTCTCATTGTCTGGTTGGCAGTAAGCATTGACATATTCTTGCACCGACAAGGCACCCACATTGTGAGAAGACCCTTTTAGATTCAACAACTCTCCTCTACGAGAGAGACTCGTGATAAAGTAAATGTCATCTATGGTGAGCTCCAGTATCTCACCTCGGATATCAAACACCATGGCATTTTCATCCCAGTATTGGATAAGTCTTTCATGCAAGCGGATTTGTGCCCGCATGTTGACCATTTTGTAGAATTTCAGTAATCCACATCTTCTGAGTGTATGAAGGGTCATTTTATCTTGTAATGCTTCTTGATCCATGTCCTCATGCTCTCTTTCATGCCATACCAATACCATCCTGCCAAGCAACAATCAATTTTTAGTCTTTTTCAATTTTTATCCTACTTTCAGGGGTGTACGATTCTCTTTACACTACATAGGCACATTTGAATGCTGCGCTTCATGAAGGAAACCAACGCACCTGGCTAGTGAATGCTCCTTTTCCTCACGCACAACAACGTACACACAGAACACGATGTGAGCATTGCCTAAAATTGATTTTTGACCACAGAAATTGATAAAAAATACATGAAAATGCAAGTTTGGGAGGAATGAACTTACTTGGTGGAAGCGGAAGGTCGATTGGTACTCCGGTTTGATCGCAGGAAGTAGAAGAAGATCAAGGGTTTGCTCCAATTCTTGCCCTAGAATTTTCAATTTTGATATTTGATTTTCTAATTTGAAACTAGTTATATAAAAGTGACTTTAATTTTTACCCACTTTTTGCAAAAGTATATAGTTTCAGATTGTTCTTAAAGGGTCCTATTTAATCACTAATACCTACAAGTTTTGGTGAAGTAATTCTACCCTAGATATTTCAAATTTTCACTAGATTCTCAAAGCATTGAACCGGTATGACTTAGTTTCTTTATTGAAGGACCAATATAGACATTGTATTGATAATTTATTATGTCATGGAGAAAATTTTCCGTCACTTACTAATTCGATTATTGAGATCATAGTTTTGGCAAATAATGAACATATGATCCTAGTAACTGTCTTTTAAGTCGTTTTAAGCTCTTGTTTTGACTATTTGAAAAACTAAACAAGATTGTCGAGCAACCTTGGTATTTTCAAGCTCGTTAAAGGAATTGAAGGTCCATCCGCTTGAGTATAAGTTTAACCCTTTTCCGGACTTCTGCGGATTACTTACGAAAAAGGAATACTCTAGTCATGTGTGGCTAGAAGAGTTCTCCTCTCATTGTTTTATACTTTTTTGGGGGAGGGGAGTAACTGTACGAAAAAAGACTTTTGGAGCCTCTCTTTAGGGTTTCAGGTTCTCAAAACATGAAAACACCAGGAGAGCATTAACCTACTCGGGCTTGATATTAAAATCCATGAGTAAGTGTATGGAGGATTATTTAAGTTTTTCTGACTCTTAAACAAGAAAACACCGGTGAGTTGTAATGTCCCCATTTTGACCCCCTTTGTATTAAATCGTAAATGATGTAAATATTGTAAATTGATCATGGTGAGGAGATCAAGGCCAAGGCCCTACCGTTGATTTAGCGTTTCATGTATCGGCAATTAAAAATAGATGCCTATGGTTCTTGTGCTAGATAGGCACAATGTATATAAGACATCATGTAATTACGAATTTTTAATGAAAAACCCACAACCGGCTATGCAATGCAACAAAAGAGATGGGGCATGACTCTACAAGGAAAAGGGAGGGAAATTACTCAAACCCTTGAGCCAATGGTATTAATCCATGTGTCAATGGGGAAACCCATAAAACCACCAAATACCCATTTTGTCTCATGCACCCAATCATTTAATTCTTCCAAGAAATTGGTTAAGGCAGTTAATGTCTTAGGATGGGAGAAGTATGGCAGCCAATTTCATGCATGGGCAAGCCATCAACCTGGAAATTCGTGTTTTGTCTCATTGGGCAAGAAATCACCCACGAAATGGTGCCCAAAGCCATCCTGAATGGGCAGTCTTCACTCATTCACGCAGTGGGAGCTAGCTGGGTCTTTCCCTACACGTTTTTCATCCAGATCCTGCATTTTTCAATGCCTGGGAGTTCGTTTTTGCATATACAGTAGCTTGGGAGAGAAGGGCCACGATTTGGGGACTGTATGGAGGTTGTTTTAGCCCCCGAATGTCCAAGGACGTTTTTCTAAAACGGATTTGGCTTCCCTGGGTTGTTCCCCAACTTCCCATTTCGTTTTTGTGGGTTCCCACGTTGTTCTGAGTTAGCTGAAACCCCATCTCATGAATCTCACTGTAAAAACGTTTATCTTGCCCCATAATTGTGTTCTGCTGTTGTGTGCATCCTCGTTTTTGGTTTGAACCTGTGAACTGAAGTTTTGGAGTGGTAGTGGACAGAAGTGGCTTGATAAACCTAGTGGGGGAGACAACCTCTCAAGAAGATCAAGAGGGCTTTGGTTACTCTTCTATGCATACCCTGAGAGCACTAGATAGGGAAGGTATGGCTTGAGGGACTGTACAGTAGTGAAAATAATACTTCCTTGTGCTGGGTGTGTAGGTATTGTGGGTGCCAAGCTAGATAGATCTTGCAAGGTTATCCCTGGCCCTGTGCTGGAGCTCACTAGCATAGCAACTCTTCCTTTCCATCTCCTAGCAGCCTGATAAACCCAATTGTATATTGGCTTGGCTCATTTTGGTGTATGCTTGGATATGTGTGAGTCTGCTGTTCCCTGGTTCCTTGTAGAGATCATGCCCAGCTCGGGGGTGGCAGTGGTGCTGAGAGATTGAGGAGCACACTGGCCTACGGTTGGGTGGAACGTTGTAGTTGCATAGCCAGTTGCGTGGGACTACCTTATTGAGATAAGTATTTCTCTTGTGTTGAATTTGCAATTATCATTTGATGAATATTTTGAATGTATCATGGATGTGCTAATAAATTTATTTCCGCTGTGTTTCCTTATCATTTTACATTTCCATATGATCTTTTATACTTCTGCAAAGATCTTTATTTCATGGCTGTCACATAATCTTGAAGGTGTGCTAGAGATCAACAGTATTTGTTTAATTACCGTCGTGTTTCCATAGCATGCACATATACCTGTCTTTGCATCAATAAACTTAATTAATGGATATGGGGCTAATTGCCCGGATTGAGCACCACGTCCTCTCTATCATGCTGTATGGTAGGAAGGGGACATTACATGAGCAAGAATAGATATCGGCTCGATATTAAAATCCAGAGATCAATATTATAGAGTATTCGTCTATCTCTTCTTCAAACTCTGTAAAAAATGAAGAAGGTCCTGAGTCTTCCTCCCATGGGCTCGTTAAACTTATTACATGGTTGGACTTATTGAGTTTTCTATCTTTCTTGGACTCATTAAAACAACAAGAAGGCCATTCTTTTACCAAAACTAATAAGGGATAAGAAGGGTATATCACATCTTTTTTCAGTTTCAAAGGTAGTTTCAGTCAATCATATCCTTGAACACGACACCTACTTCAGTCTTTCATATCAGTTGGGTTTTAGTTTTTGGCCTTAGGGTGAACCTGATCTCCGAGTTTGTACTCCCCTGGGTAGTTATTCTTCCAATCATATGGAGGGTCTATTATGTCTCCTACATTGTAGACTTATATCATTCTCCCCTTCATGTTGAAAGCTGCCTAAGTCACTTTATGTCATGCTCACTATTCAAGGATACATCCTGTGTCGGCCATTCTGCATTTTACATTGACTTCATGTGTCGGTCATCCTGATGTCAGTTTGTTTCATCTTGTTACTCGTCGTACTCCACATCAGCTCATACCTATGAATGTTCCTCATGTTGGATGGTGGAGGATGCATTAATGTCTCCCTTCTAGCGGACTTATTCCCATCGAATTTAGCTCATTATGATCTGGGAACGAAGTTTAGAGTTTCGGTTAGTACCTTGGGGATTGCAGTCATCAGTGGAAGTTTCGCTCACTGTTGAATAATGGGAATACATCAATGTCTCTTATTCGACAGGTTCCTCAAGTGTTCGACTTCAAGTCCTCTCATTCACACTTGTTGGATCATACTAGGTACGTTGGGCCCCATTATCATTATCGATGGAAGCCCTCGCATTTGTTAACGGTATACATTAATGACTGGTAATCAAACGATACCCTCCATGTTCGACTTCAACTCATTTATTCGCATGGATAGGGTTTGTACCTTGGGTTGTTTGGATGAAGACCTTGGGAATTTGATAGCATCATCATATTTATGTTATCGCCCAAGTTGCACAAGACTGAGCCTCACTTATTTTGGCTCTTCATGAGACATAGATCCAGTTTGTTGTTATGGCTATGATCTCTCATTTTGACATGGATCCACACTTATATTTCAGTGGCCATGCTCTATATATACATCTCCTAGTTATGTATCGGAGATCATGTTGTATTATTCTACACATCTATATGATGTCAATATTGTAATTTCTCGCTGACCTTGATTGTTATTTCAAGTGTTTTTGTGACCTGGTTCTGTGGTTTCTTGATCCTCCTCTGACTTGGAATTTTAATGCAATTCGGCCATCGTTTCCCTATGAACTCACACATTAGGGGGCATCTATTATAGGTCAAATTTGCACTTCTCCGTTCATGATCAAATTGCTCTGTTGATCACACAAAAGGGAACTAAGGATTGAAGAGTTGATTGACCTGGATGACTAATTGTTAGAAGTACACTCTTCAGCTGAAAATCTTGTAGTTTCCCCTGATTTTACCACATGTATGCCCCTCTCTGTATAGAAAACCAGCATACACCTTGGAAAAAAACTCTACTTTTCTCAAGGACAACTAGCGTACATCTCTCGAAATGTTGTAAACGCTTGATGCAGAGCACAAAAGTTGCTCTCTGTACGCTACTCTTGTTGTATGAAACCCGCGTACATCTTAAGATGAAATCAAAATATATATTAAGTTGACGAATTGGGATTAGTTGAATTTGGTTCTGCAACTTCCCCAACCTCCCAATTCAACTACCTCTCGAATCCAACTGCCTACCTTGTCCCATAAATATAAGGAGGATCCATGAGAGAGGAACCTAGAAAGAATGCTTCGAGTATTGTTACGCTGGAGGAATTCCCAAGTCAGAGTGAAGAGCAAGAGCCTAGGATCTAGCTGCAGAAGCATCTCTACACGTCAGGTATATTGTACTGATTCATGCTTCTTTGACAATAAAAGGTCGAAACACCCTTCCTGTCCCAAATCGAATGTCTACTAGATTGTATATTCATTTGGATTAATATCTTGCTATATTTGATGATCAAGTTGTTTGTTCTTTCATCATATTTATTATATCCAAGATATGCTGAGGAAGGTATCTTTTGTGTTGCAGGTTCATCAAGCAGAAGATCAAGCGGGAGATCAAGCGAAAGCTAGGACCAGGTGTTGATAAGAGGTACTTCTTTCAATCTTGATCTCTTTCTTTTGTAGTAACTAAATGCAATACAATTAATGTGTTTACCTATCAACCCCACCCAGTTGGTAGTGTCCATCTCCTCACTATAAGGTATAAATACTGAACAACACCTGCTACCTTACATGATGCCATCTTTAGAGTACAGGACATGGAGGGTGCCTCCTCTAAGAACAAAACCTCATCCAAACCTTTCATTCCCTAGAAAGACAGGGACAAGAAGCCTTTCCAAAAAGGTGGAACTGGAAAGAACAAACTGGATGAGGAGAGAAGAATGAATTAAGGAGAAATAATTTGTGCTTTAGTTGCAAGGAACCTTGGGAGTTGGGACATAGGTGCATGGTAAAAGGAAAGGTTCATTATATTTAGGTAGTGTTCGATAGTGATGAGGAGGATGATGATGTGGATGAGCAGGTGTAGGAGGATGTGCAAGACAATGGGACATAGTATCATCCACAGGTACAGGGGTCACATCCAACACATACATAGGTATAGGCACCACAATCAAAACAATCGCAGGTATAGTTGTAGAGAGGGGATATTTTCACTTTATCAACTACTCCTAGGTTCAACACCTTCCGGGTCAGGGGCGTTATACGGGGACAGAGAGTCATAATCCCGATAGATGGTGGGGAAAGCCACAACTTCATAGATTCTTCCCTGTTATCCAGGAGAGGCATCCACGCCAAGCGGTTTGAGGGTTTTGGTGTGGAGGTAGTCGATGGTCAAGTGATGCCTTGTTTATTCAAGGCCCCCTAATTGATAGTGACGATGGGGAATTATAGTTTGATCGATGATTTCTATATTGTTGATTTGGAAGATACCAATGTGGTATTGGGAGTTGAGTGGCTCAACACTTTTGGACCTATCATGATGAAATACCAAACCATGGAGATGGGGTTCAATGCACTAGATGGCACTAGGGTAGTTCTGCGGGGCATGTCCAATGGGTCCCCAAGGGTTGTCTTGGCAAAACAAATGAATGCACTATTCAGACATAGGGATGTAGCTTATGTAGTAGAGTGCTTGATAACCACCCATAAGACATCTCATGATAGCCAGTAATACCGTGTTAACATATAGGATTTATTGGGGAAGCATGACAAGGTGTTCAGAGAGATTCGACTAGGTAGGCCACCAAATAGAGGCTTCGAAAAAACTATAGACCTGGAGGAGGGGGAGAAGCTAGTTATCACTACCCCCTATCAGCACCCGAAGAAATTTAAGGATGAGATCGAGAAAGTGATCAAAGAGATGCTTGCTATGGGACATATTAGACCTAGCTCCAGTCCATTAGCATATTTGGTTGTGTTGGTAAAAAAGAAGGATGGGACAATGAGGATGTGCATCGATTACAGGGCCTTGAATAAGAAGACTATAAAAAACATGTATCCCATCCCTAGGATTGATGAGTTGCTGGATGAGTTGCATAGAGCAATATATTGTTCTAAGATTGACCTCAGGTTAGGATACCACCATATTAGCGTTTGTGAACAGGACGTGCACGAGACAACGTTTTGATGCCACTATGGTCATTATGAGTTTTTGGTTATGCTGTTTGGGCTAACCAATGCACTAGCCGCATTCTAGTATTGCATGAACCATATTTTCTGGAAGTAGTTGAGGAAATTTTTGTTGGCGCTCTTTGATGATCTCCTCATTTACATTCGGACTTGGGAGGAGCACATGAGACATCTATATGAGATATTGGGAATTATGGGGGAGTAGTACTTATACACCAAGGGTTCCAAATGTGATTTTGAGACCATAGAGATTGTATACTTGGGCCACGTGATCAACGCCTAGGGCGTGCAGGTTCATCAGGAGAAGATCTAGGCTATTTTGGCTTGGCCTACACCGAGGTCCCTCACTGAGTTGCAAGGATTCTTTGGACTGTGCCAATATTACAGACGATTCGTGAAGGGGTTTTCACATTTGGCCATGTCCCTCACAGATCTTACAAAGAAAGGATCATTCAGATGGATGGAAGTTTCATAGCGGGCATTTGATAGGATCAAGGAGGTAATGAGAACCTTCTTGGTATTAACGCTTCCAGATTTCAGCTAGCCCTTCGTGATGAAATGTGATGCTCCAGGCATCGGCATTGGGGTAGTTTTGATGCAAAATAGACACCCAATAACCTTTGAGAGCAAGGAACTCGGGGAGAAAGAAAGGTTCTACTATATATATAACAAAGAGACGCTCGCAATCATGCATGCATTGGTGAAGTTCAGATAGTACTTGGTGGTGAGGACGAGCCACAACAGCTTGAAATATTTTCTGGAGCAAAAAGATTTGAATGAGAGTAAACAAAAGCGGGTCAGCAGGACTCAGGCATATGAATTTGATATAGAGTATGTAAAGGCGAAGAAAAATATTGTTGTTGATGCGCTCTCTAGGAAACCAATTGCTTGTTCTTTGATGGAGATTTCAGCCGACTGGAAATCTCATCTTTTGGTGGAGTATTTCAAAAATAAATTTGCTTGCGAACTGATGGATGGCCTTATACAAGATGATAGAAATCAGGTGGTTGACAATATCATTTTCTATAAACACTGGATACATTTAGTGCCATAATCCAAACTAAAGGAAAATATTTTATAGGCTACACACGACACCCCAACAGTAGGTCACCAGGGGTTCTTCAAAACATATCGACAGGTCAGGGAGAGGTTCTCTTATAAGGGCCTCAAGGAATATGTGTTACAACATGTGAGAGAATGCATGGTTTGTAAGCATAACAAGACCGAACAAATTAACCCGGAAAGATTTCTGCGTCCATTGTCTATTCCAGAGCAGAAATGGGAGAGTGTCTCCATGGATTTCATCACAGGTTTGCCACGGGTACAAGGCCGAGATTATATCTATGTGGTGGTATACCGGTTGATGAAATTCACAAACTTCTTTTTGTGATTTCGTCAAATTACATAGCAACATGGGTATTAGAGGTGTTCTTCAATGTGGTATTTCATCTGCATGGACTACCAAGGAACATTGATAGTGATAGAGACAGTAAATTCATAGGTGATTTTTGGTAGGAAATCTTCAGGTTGGTTGGTACGAAGTTGACCCCCAACACTAGTTACCATCCTCAAACCGATGGACAGACCGAGATTATGAATAAGAGGGTTGAGGGGTACCTGTGGAACTATGTGTCTAGACAACAAAGAGCATGGATCAGGTGGCTACACTTGGGTGAGCACTACTATAACACTACCTACCACATGTCGATCGGTATGACTCCATTCAGATATTTATACGGGTATGATGCCCCATCATTTGTTGATATGAACTTTGGGGATAGCAGGGCACCCAAGGTGAAGGATTGGATACAGGGAGTTAGGACATCCTTCGAGTCCTTAAGGAAAACTTACAGGTGGCTCAAAATCAGTAGAAGGTATATGCGGACAAGAAACAAACATAATGCAGCTTTGAGGTGGGAGACTAAGTATTTCTTAGACTGCAACCTTATCGCCAATCCTCACTGAAGAAAAGTGGTGCAAAGAAATTGAAGCATCGCTTCTACGCACCTTACAGAGTGGTAAGGAGGGTTGGAGAGGTGTCCTATAAGTTGGAGCTTCCGGAGGGGAGAAATATTTACAATGTATTACATGTATCGTGCCTCAGGAAGGTACTTGGACACTAGGTCACAACTTCTACAGAGTTACCCCCATTGGATGAAAAGGGGCAGCTGATCTTAGATATAGAGGATATTTTGGATGTACAAGAAAGAATACTAATAAATAGGGTGAACTAGGAGTACCAGGTCAGGTGGGGGCATATTCTAGTTGAGGATGCCACTTGGGAGAGTGAGCAGATCATACAACATCCCAACTTGTAGTTGTTTGAGGACAAGAAATTTTGGGGAGGGAGGACTATCATGTCTCTTTCCAGATGAATACCATGAGGCGACTTACTAGCCTATCCAATTCTCGTAGGATATAGTCGTGAATATTGAGAATTAATTAATTATCTAATGTCACCAAGGAACAAAATTACTTTATAAAGTGACATTAATAATTAATTTAATAAAGTGACTTTATAAAAGTCACTTAAATAATAAAATGAGCAAAAAAAGGTAAAGTAGGGCCAAGATAAAATTAAAAGTTCAAAAGGGGTCATATACTCACTATGTTAATTTATCTAGAGATCACTACTCCCTTTGGATTCCCTGAGAACTCAAGCTGTTTGAGTCTCTATAAATAAAAAATGAAATAATGACTTAATATACAAACACAATAGTTCTCTTAACACTTCTACAATAAACCACAAAAATGACACAACTCAGGATGCACCTCGGAAACCCCAAATGGGGAAAACCAACTATCTATGGGGCTTTCTTCTATCTTGATCCCAGAGCAAAGTAAGTAGAATACAAGTACATACAAGATACCTCAGAAGGAATAACCGAGCCTAATAGGGTCAAAACCCTATATTTCCATGCAACAAACTAATGCATGCACAGAGGAAATGTGCCCTAGCTATCAACTAGATCTGGATATGTCTACAATTTCTATCAGTACTGTATCTCTCACACCACTACTTCAATCTGCTCAGCCAAAGTATAAGGCCAATGTCTATATATGAATAATGTGCCCCTCTCTCTACATGGAAAAGTGCACCCTCCCTCCAATTGTCAGAAGCTTGTACAGAATCGAATCTCAACAGATTTGAGATCTGATCATCATAGTACTTCCTCAAACACTAAGGAAATGATACCCTGAAAGTCTTGTCTTCTCAATCGGTCAACCGGATGCAGAATGAGTTTCTCTCTCCTATGGAAGTGCGACCCCCCCCCTCTAAAATTTTCCCTCCTCCAATATCTAAAGAAAACACACTGATGAACTCTCTCTATCCACAGTAACTGGGAACTAAGTGCCTCTTATCAAGTGAGGTCTGATCCAACTTAGATCCCCTCACTCTCCCTCATGCAGAAGCTCCTCCCTCTCTCAGTAAGTCACCCTCTACATGCACAATGCGCCCTTCTCACTCTAACTGATCTCTCTCTGATAAGCCTACTGAGTAACCTTTAGCGAGGATATTCTGCCTCCTTATATAATCTCACAGATCAATTAGGTTTACCAAAACCTAATATCAGTGCATGCAAAAAGTCACTTTTGCATGCATTTTTAATTAGCAGATGTACATGCAAAACTCATGCAAGCATGAGGAAAAACACCCCAGAAGGTCCAAATGCATCCACTATTGGATTCATGACACTCAATAGAGTGCATATCACCCTCTACACCATCTTGATTCCTATACTGCCGATGTACCTCCATGCAAGGAATCTGAATCATGGAGGACATCTCGAGATACCACTATCTCCAACACTCCCTCTTATCGAGGGAAGTCCATCCATTGATGCATGGATCCAACAAGTCCCCTGCTGCTGATACTGACCCAAATGTCATGTCTATCACTTCTACCCTCTGACCTGTAGAACCATGATCCAACTCCATTAATGTGGCTCCAGAAGAAGCCTCCTGATCAATCACTGAATCTTTCATTGATCTATGATCCAGACTCCCTCTGAATATTTATTGTAGCCAATCACCCAATCTTCCATCCAGTGGATCTACTGCCTTGTAGGTGATCTCCCTCTCTCCCTGAATTGACTCATCTCTATCCCGAGCTAAGTCGATCTCAGTTATCTCATACCAACTAAGTCTCCGGCTAGTATCTATATGAGCATCATGCTCATCCATATGATCTAAGTCCAAAGACTCAATCCCCTTTGACTTATCAACACCATGATCATCTCGATCATCCATCATATAAAAGGAATCACTCCTCTGTACCTCATCACCATGGTGAGCATATCTCTCACCCATCTGCTGATAAGACTCACTCCTACGAGCACCATCCTTGCTGTGAGCATCTCGCTCCCTATCCTCCTTTGACTCTGATGAGGATGCACTCAACCAACCGGATGTATCTGATGTTTCCTAACCCTAAACCAGATACTCACCATCAATCTTGTGACCCATCAATATTGGATCAACTCCCTCTAGATAAGTGAATATCAGATCCCTCTGGAACACAAATGAGTAATCGACAACATCCAATGCTACCACTGAGAGTATACTCCCTCTCTGTCCTGGAATAAATAATACTCTTGATACCTCCAAGAGTTCTCCAAAGTCAAGTAGAAAACAAACTCTACCCACTGCTCTAACACTATACTCCCTCTTAGCGAGGAAGGTACTTCTGGACAAGCATCCACTAGGATCAAACACATCCTTTGTTGCTGTAGCTGCTCCCTCTGAACTAGAAGACTTCTTGGCTACATCTGTTGCACTCTGATATGAAGATCTATGCTCCTCCTTTATCAATGTCATATTGAGAGAAGTCTAATGCTTTCCCTCTATCACTGATACTGAAATTGCATCCAAGGTCTCCCTTGACCCATATACAGGATTTCCCAACAATCTGTACAACTGACCTTGTCTAATGCCATGCCTCACTATTGCACCTAAGGTCACTCCCTCTTAATATAGAAGCCTTTGTTCATGTTGGAACACAATACTATATCCCTCATCCTCTAGGGATGATTTTGAAGGTAAATATGTATTCTTTGGTACATGCATCCCTCCTGCCATCTTTAGTAGACCTTCTGACTCCAGCTGGAACATCATCGAACCAACTCTCCTCACTACTAACCTCTCATAGAAGTCTAAGTTTGTCTATGAAATACTGAGGAAAAATTCTTGTATTCCCATCATATAGCTAGATGCATAAATGTACAGATTCTTGAATCCATGACTCTGTAAATATGATAACACTACTAATACAAAATATCTGAATCAAAACAAACATGTAGGTCTCTGCCTTAGTGAACAAGATAACACTCTATTTCTCAGATCTAGGGTTCACTCTCCCAAATATGATCTCTATTCTCACAGATCTGGTCTCTTCCCTTGCACATTTGATATATTTAGTATCTATCCTAACAAATCTAATGTATGCACTCACATATCTAATAGGTCTTATATCTATCCTCACAGATCTGATGTCTGCACTCACAAATATGATATATTCACTCATAGATCTAAACTCTGCTCTTCAGATATGATTTATTTTCCATATATATGGACTCTTCTCATGCCAAATATGATAGATCTATCCAGCAAAATCATAGATTTGATAGATATAACCTCTACAACCATAGATCTGAGCTCCGCTCTCTAGATATGGTAGATTTGGTCTCTATCTTCACTAATCAACTAGATCTATCTCAGATCTAGACTCCAACTTCTCATATCTATTACATACGACCTCTACTGTCATAGATTTGAACCCTGCTCTTCAGATCTGGTAGATCTGGTCTCTATCTTCATTGATCTACTAGATCTATCTCAGATCTAGAATCCAACTTCTCATATCTATTCGATCCGATCTCTACTGTGACAGATCTGAACCCTTCTCTTCAGATCTGGTAGATCTGGTCATTCTCTCCATAGATCTAATATCCCAAATGAGTCTCCACATAGATATGGTATACCACTTGCATATTTGAGTGTGATTACTCTCCCTAACCCTTACCAGGGCTTTGATACCATGTTAATTTATCCAAAGATCACTACTCCCTATGGATTCCCTGAGAACTCAAGTGGTTTGAGTCTCTATAAATAAAAAATGCAATAATGACTTAATATACAAACACAACAGTTCTCTTAACACTTCTACAATAAACCACAACAATCACACAATCCATGATGTTCCTTGGAAACCCCAAATGGGGAAAACCAGCTATCTGTGGGGATTTTTTCTATCTCAATCCCAGATCAAAGTAAGCAGAATACAAGTACATACAAGATACACTGGAAGGAACCATCGATCCTAATAGGGTCAAGACCCTAGATCTACATGTAACAAACTAATGCATGCACAAAGGAAATTTTCCTTAGCTGTCAACTGGATCTGGATTTGTCTGCGGGTAAGTCTCTGTCAATACTGTCTCTCTCACACCATTGCTCCAATCTGCTCAGCCAAAGAAGAAGGCCAATGTATAGATCTGAAGAATGAATCCCTCTCTCTGCATGGAAAAGTGTGCCTTCCCTCCAACTGTCAAAAACTTGTACGGAATCAGATCTCAACAGATCTGAGCTTTGATCGTCATAGTCCTTCCTCAAACACTGAGGAAAGGAGACCCTCAAAGTCTCAGCTACTTAATCGGTCAACCAGATGTAGAACGAGCTTCTCTCTCCTCTGGAAGTGCGCCCCTCTTCCTCTGAAAGTATCCCTCCTCCAATCTCTGAAGAAAACACATTGATGAAGTCTCTTTGTCCACAATAACTGGAGACCAAGTGCATCTTATCAGGTGAGGTATGATCCATCTCATATCCCCTTACTCTCCCTCATGTAGAAGCTCCTCTCTCTCTCAGAAAGTCTCCCTCTACACGCACAATGCACCCTTCTCAGTTTAACTGCTGTCTCTCTGATAAGCCTACTGAGTAACCTTTATCGGGGATCTCCTGCCTCCTTATATCATCTCACTGATCAATTAGGTTTACCAAAAACCTAATATAAGTGCATGTAAAAAGCCACTTTTGCATGAATTTTTAATTAATAACTGTACATGAAAAAATTATGCATACATGAGGCAAAACACCCCAGAAGGTCCACACGCATCCACTTTGGATTCATGCCACTGAGTAGAGTGCATCTCACCCTCTACTCTATCCTGATGCCTATACTGCTGATGTACCTCCATGCAAGGCATCTGAATCATGGAGGACATCCTGAGATACCACTATCTCTAACACACTAAAGTCACTTTATAATATTAAAAAGTGAGAAAGTGTCAAGGGAGGTTGAAAATTCACAAGAGGGGAAAAATGAAATTATAAAAAAGGACATGAGAGCTGTTCGGATATCCACATCATCTTTTTCAGGATATTGCATGCAATTAGGGTTTGCATGAAAATTCTAGGGTTTGCATGCACTTTGCATGCATCCCAGTCACCAGGTTGATGCCTACAGCACCTTAGCCACCTTGTAAAATTAGTCACATCAGATCTAATGAACAAGCAAATCAATCACAACAAATGAACATAGAAAATATGGTGTAAAACTGTGCAAAACATGCATCAGTGCTCAATATCCCAATAAGGGTGAATAATTACAATACAATAATATGACAATGAGTGAGCAATTCGAATTGACTAAATAGGCCATTCGAATTACTGAATGGTGTAGCTTGGCTCCAACTAGGAGTCCTCATCATCAATCAATGGTGGTCATCAATGCACAAGAACTAGTCATCCAGGTGTCAATATGAGTCTAACTGAGTGTAACTAGTGTAACTGAAGTGTGTAGCACTGATATAAGGAAGGAGGCTCATTGGAGAGCGCATGGGAGGCTTAACTGAAGTCAGAACAAGTCATCTAGTCAATCTGGAGGTGCAACGGAGTGAAACAGTCAATCAGGAGTGAAACTAGCCTCAAATCAAGGAGAATCGGAGCTAACTGAGTGAAACTAAAGTGGTAGGTGAAGAAGTGCGCCCTTCTCTGGCAGTAGGTGAGAAGTGGGCGCCTTCTTGACTAGGAGGGCTGAAACTCTGATGTAAGAAGCTCCCGGGTTCTAGAATAAGGTGGCTAAGGTGATGGAAGCATCAACCTGGTGACTGGGATGCATGCAAAGTGCATGCAAACCCTAGAATTTGCATGCAAACCCTAATTGCATGCAAGATCCTGAAAAAGATGATGTGGATATCTGAACACCCCCCCTCAAGCTAGAATATGATGTGCAAAAAATAATAATGTGGAGCCCTGGTTACTAAGACCAAAGGTCACCCCAATACAATAATAATCCAAACTAATAACAGTCAATAAACCGAGGAAATGGAGAAAACCTCACGGGAAAAATACCCCCCCTCAAAATAGACTGTAGCACACCAAAAGATTCAACTGCTCCAAAATCAAGTAGATATGTCTGGAGGTATCCTACTCTTGGGAGTAAATGGATCATGCTCCAAAAACATGTGCTTGAATTCTTGATCAGTGGATGCAAGCGAATGTGGAGACTTTATGAACTTGCTCTTCATACCGAAAATGGTGAGAACAAATCTGAAAATATGAGGATGATCCTGGAACCTGTGATTCAAACCAAGTGAGGTAGGAATAGCTCCAATCAGATCAAATAGATCTTGAAACTTGAACTTCTTATCAATAGAAGTTAAATCAAATCCAAAAATAGATGAATGGTTTCTTGAGATCTCCTTTGAACCAACAAGGGTGAGATCAAAACCAAAATCAGCAAAAAGTGCATGAGAATTGAACTCAAGCGAATGGTAGTGCTCTTCATCTTCATTAAAAATCTGAGAAACTTTGCAAATGATAGAACATAAGTCTATAGGAGGCATGCAATCAAGTAGGGCGAATGCTTCACCTCCAAAACCAGATTTTACCTCCAAAACTTCAAGCAGATCATTATTTTGCATGCCGACAAACTCATGTGAAAGAGAGGATTCAAGAACCTCTTCGGAATCTAGAGTATGAGCTTGTTTATCTTGCTCAGAATTCGAAATAGAATACTTTGAGAGAGTGAGTTTTGAATCTACAGTTTCTTCTTCATCTTGAACAATTGTTGAGGCCAAGACATGATCGGAAAGAACACATAAGGAGATCTCACTAGGCTTGTTCTCCAAAAGGCTAGCATGATCCTCTTCTTCCTGCTTTCCAAATTCTCTGTCAAGTTGGACCCATAGATCACTTGGATTTTCAGCAGTCTTACTGAGGTAGCGCATACAAGGAGACATAGCAAGACATATTGCTCCAAAAGATCTGTCACAATCATTGAGCCAATCATTCTCCTCTTCATCGGAATCAAAAACTCTTGTATTACCAATGCACATATCAAAAAGCCATCGTCTCTTCAAGAATGCAATCATCTTTGGTTTCTATTCATGATAGTTGAATGGAGTAAGAATATTTTGTGAAGAAGAAGTCTCCATCTTTGCATTAGAGAATGCACATGGAGGAAGTAAGAAACCTGCAAATCACACACAAACAAACACTATGTTTTCAGCCTTGCATGCACATGAGCGAATGCACATGAGATTTTGCATGTCACTGCTGAAATATATTGGTGAGCAATTCACTCAATCTTCATGTAGAACACCTGCAGAAAATAGATCTTGTCCCTTCCATGGCTCTGATACCATGTAAAATTAGTCACAGCAGATCTAATGAACAATTAAATCAATCACAACATATGAACATAGAAAATATGGTGTAAAACTGTGCAAAACATGCATCAGTGCTCAATATCCCAATAAGGGTGAATAATTACAATACAATAATCTGACAATGAGTGAGCAATTCGAATTGACTAAGTAGGCCATTCGAATTACTGAATTGTGTAGCTTGGCTCCAACTAGGAGTCCTCATCATCAATCAATGGTGGTCATCAATGCACAAGAACCAGTCATCCAGGTGTCAATCTGAGTCTAACTGAGTGTAACTAGTGTAACTGACGTGTGTAGCACTGATATAGGGAAGGAGGCTCAGTGGAGAGCACATGGGAGGATTAACTGAAGTCAAAACAAGTCATCTAGTCAATATGGAGGTCCAACGGAGTGAAACAGTCGGTCGGGAGTGAAACTAGCCTCAAATCGAGGAGAATCGGAGCTAACTGAGTGTAACTGAAGTGGTAGGTGAAGAAGTGCACCCTTCTCTGGAAGTAGGTGAGAAGTGGGCGCCTTCCTGACTAGGAGGGTTGAAACTCTGATGTAAGAAGCTCCTGGGTGCTAGAATAAGGTGGCTAAGGTGCTGGAGGCATCAACTTGGTGACTGGGATGCATGCAAAGTGCATGCAAACCCTAGAATTTGCATGCAAGATCCTGAAAAAGATGATGTGGATATCCGAACAAGAGATCATTCTCTCCATTCTTGTCATTTGCATTTTCGAAAATATAGAGCTCTTGAGCTTTGGTTTTCTCTTGGACAAAACTGTTAGAATTCTATGGCCTTGATGGCATGCAAGAATTCCACACCTAAATATCTAAGCACAATATAATCTTCACTAAGAATAACAACAAATATTTGCAGAGAATTGAGAAGAAGAATGAGCAGAAACACATAAAATAAAGAACTCAATTGGATAAACTCTCATCATCTTACTAATGAATAATAAGACTACAATTGATTTAAAAATGGCAGGATCTTTATAACCATTATTTGCATGTGAAAGTTTAAATGCTTAAATCCATTAAAGAGACTTAAATGACAAATTTAAAGAGCATAATTGAAGCACATAAAACACATAAAAGAGATGCAAACCATGAAATTGGTAGATAAGAGATGATAACGAAGCTCACCCTCCTTGGGCTATGTCTCTGGGCCACTTCCAATGAGAAGGACAATCTTATTAAGTCGTCAAAGCTTACAAATATGAGTTTCTGGAAACACTTCTGTTTTCTATCAGTTATCAACAAAAACAAACAACACCGCTGCGTTCCTCTCAAAATTTTGAGAAAAATGAGTATAAAATCAACTATAAAATTGAGAAACTCTGCCTGCATTAAATACATAACAATATGGATTCCACCTTGGGATCCATGCCCATTAATGGTTGTAAGAGCCTCACAAACTATGCAGAAATGCCTCAGGAACTATGTAGAAAATCGCTTGGGATGCGTGCAAAACCACCTTGGGATGCATGCAAAACCATCTTGGGATGCATTCCCATATTGTGCCTCTAACTCTGTGCAAACTATACCTCCTCTTTATCTCATAATCCATGCCAGAACATGGTTTTTATAGTGGTTTTTGGGCGGTTTTGGGGCGCGTGCCGGAAGGCCATGCGCCCTTTTGGGCCACCTTATCCCTGCCTGCAACTTATAAGAAAAATCCGTCGGATCCCTTAACAAGGGGCATGCTTGGCGCATTGATTAAAACGTTTGCAAGGAGGGGAGGAGGTCACAGATTCAAACCCACGGACCTCTCCCCACAAAACAGTTTTGGTGGCATGTGTTATGTGGCACATGTTACGGTTCGACTTTGGTTTGTTTGGCTTATTATATGGTGGGTATGATATATTATATGGTTGTGGAAAATTATATATGGTATGGTTATGTGGTGCACCAGTGGTGTAGTTCGAATACAATAATATATATATGGGGTTCCTTGGTGTTGGCCATGGGGTTCGAGGGCTTAGCCCTCGACCTCCCCCCTTTTCAAAACAAGACCTTGTTCAAACTTAAATAAAAGTTCCACCATATGCATGTTAAGAGCTAACGTGTGGCGTGTTGTCTAGGCGGGCTTGGTGAAGGATTTGGTGGTATTTGGAGGTCATGGGGTTGAATCCCATGGACTCCCCAATCTTTTATAAAAAATTATATTTACCATTTTTTGCCAAATTTTAACCAAAATTGCCGAAACTTCAAAAGCTTATAACTTCTGCATCTAGAGGTCTTTTTGCGTGAAACAAGCATTTCCGGAAATCTCTTGACTTAACTTTAATTTACATTTTTAAGACTTTAACTTCAATCGACTATGAGATGATCCTCCTAGATTAAACCTTCCCACTGAGAAGCTTTTGGACCACCAAAAGCCTGAATCATTCAAAAAATAAGTGAGGACATGTTCGTCTCACTTGTCCAGCCTTCTTGACACCTTCACATTTGAATCATCATAACAATAGTCAACACTGCACTGATATTGTTAAGTACATTAACCCCGTTTTCAACAAAATCTTCATTCAATATTGTAGGAACAAACCACATACTGTTGATCAGTAATAAGCTTAATATCAACATTGAACATGTGAAAGAGATTGGACTCATATCATGCTTATGTTTTATCATAGGAACACTATCAACCATAATAGATGTATTGTGATGCAAGGACATCCTTTTCATGCTTAGGATTATTTTATTCCTTAACTTGCATAGACATAAGAGCCAAATTTTGACTTGCATTAACAACCCTTTTCAATTGTTGTGTAGTTCCCAATGATCTATCATTTTTAAATGAATGTGAATGTACTATGTACTCAATTACTTCCTTAAACAAATCATACTAATTATGTTCTCTATAGAATATTTCCTTTCGATCATATAAATACGGGCTTCCCAACACAATTACACAGATATCTAATGGAACCACATCAAATTCAACTTCATCTTTAAACGTGGATGTAATTGAAAAATTTAGATCACATTGCTTTGTTACTTGTAATATTTTATCTTTGCATACCCATCCTAATGGATAAGGTTTCCTGTGTGGTTTTGTTGTTAATCGCAATTGCATAACTACTTCTTCTGAAATAAGATTAGCTTGACATCCACTATCTATGAGTGTGTCGATCTTAGTTTGTTTTGTAATTACCCTTATATGAAACAATGCATTCCTTTTTCTATACTTAGAACTATCATTATCTTTAGAAGTAGAAGCACATGAAGAACCAATGTTATAATCATTACCAACA
Source organism: Larix kaempferi (assembly GCA_027924585.1). Lineage (NCBI taxonomy): Eukaryota > Viridiplantae > Streptophyta > Pinopsida > Pinales > Pinaceae > Larix > Larix kaempferi. The sequence continues at coordinate 2,698,830 of BSBM01001467.1, forward strand.
ATATCTTTACCTTTCACACCTATGATTGATATCTTTGTTTCATCCTCAGAATCTGATCCAAGGTCCTCAACGATAACCGTAGATTTTTTATTCCCTTTCTGATCCTTAAACCACTTTGGTTTTAATTATGGATATATATTCCAATAATGTTCTACATCACGTCCATCTCTCTGACAATGAGAACATGAAATTTTTGTGTCCCCTTTCTTCACGGTAGCAGTAGGATTTCTCTCTCCTTTGTCCTTATCTTCTTTCAACTTACTGGATTCAACTGAACAAAAGTCATTATGAACATTCTTCCCTTTGGATTCAATAGGTGTGGCTTGAACACACACTTCATCCAGGTTAGTAGGATTAAACATAAGTATTGTATGACGCAAATAACTATGTAATCCTCCAATAAACTTGAGAAGATTTTCTTGAGTGTAAAGAAATATACCCAAAATCAAATTTCTCTTTCGGAATTCCTGAGTGCATTCTTGTACATTCTGACCTTTACCTTGCCTTAAGTTTTTCCAATCCATCATGGCTTGTTGTATGTAGCCTAATGGATAAAATTGCTTCTTTAACACGGCAGTAAATTCATACAAGGAAAAAATAATTTTACCCCTTTTTAAGGATGCCTTCCCGTGTCTTCCTCTCCCACCAGATGAGTGCAGTGCCTCCAAGGCGGAAAGTAGCCAATTGGATCTTTGCACTATCATTTGCAAGCTTTTGGATCTTGCAATACGCTTGAATCTCTTTGATCCAATCATCTAGATTTTTTGTGTTAAGTTCACCATTATATGTAGGCAAATCAAACTTGATATCAAGTTTCAAATAAGGTAAATCATACTTATCCTTCTCAGGTTGTTTCTTTGAATTTGAAGAAGGGGTACTGGAATTTTCAGAAGAGGAAGAAGAAGATGGGGAAGGAGGTTCAGAAGGGCCTCATCCTTTTCCTAAAGTATCATTCTCTGCTTTCTTCTTCTTCTTTTTCTTCTTTTCCAATCTCTCTTGATAATCTGCAAACAATTTTTCTACCCTGTCTGCCATCTAATAGAAAGCTTTGTGGGGAAAGCCTTCTCATCTTCTTCTCGGTAGTCTTCATCTGCCATTTTCTTTCTTCTTCTTGAACCAATTTCTTGATCAATTTCTTCAAGCTCTCCTTCACCTCTCTGAATCCTTTCTCTTATTAACATAAACAAACTCGCAATGCAATGGTTAAGCTGCTCTGATACCAAACTTGATCCGAAAATGACAAGATCCTTATATCCATTATTTGCATGTGAAAGTTTAAATTCTTAAATCCATTAAAGAGGCTTAAATACAAAATTTAAAGAGCATAATTGAAGCACATAAAACACATAAAAGAAATGCAAACCATGAAATTTGTAGACAAGAACTGATAACGGAGTTCACCCTCCTTGGGCTACGTCTCCGGGCCACTTCCAATGAGAAGGTCGATCTTATTAAGTCTTCAAAGCTTACAAATATGAGTTTCTAGAAACACTTATGTTTTCTGCTAGTTATCAGCAAAAACAGACAACACCACTATGTTCCTCTCGAAATTTAGAGAAAAATCAGTATAAACTCGACGATGTTTGCATGATGCCTCCTCTGGCACGCAAATTGAGAAACTATACCTGCATAAAACACAAAAAAGTATGGATTTCACCTCGGGATCCATGCCCATTAATGGTTGTACGGACCTTGAGAAATGTGCATAAATGCCTCAGGAACTGTGCATAAAATCACCTCGGGATGCATGCAAAACCACCTTGGGATGCATGCAAAACCATCTTGGGATGTGTGCAAAACCGTCTTGGGATGGGTTCCTGTATTGTGCCTCGAAATTTGTGCAAACTATACCTCCTCTCTGCCTCAGAATCCATGGTAGAACATGGTTTTTTTAGTGGTTTTTGGGTGGTTTTGGGGCATGGGACAGAAAGCCACGCGCCTTTTCGGGCCACCTTATCCCATCCTGCAACCTATAAGAAAAATATGTCGAATCCCTTAATAAGGGGCATGCTTGGAGCGTTAGTTAAAACACTTGCAAGGAGGGGAGGAGGTCGCGTGTTCAAACCCGTGGACCTGTCCGCACAAAAGTGTTATGTGGCATATGTTATGGTTCGACTTTGGTTTGTTTGGCATATTATATGTTGGGTATGATATATTATATGGTTGTGGAAAATTATATATGGTATGGTTATGTGGTCCACTGGTGGTGTAGTTCGAATTCAATAATATATATATGGGGTTCCTTGGTGTTGGCCATGGGGTCGAGCAAAACAAGACCTTGTTCAAGCTTAAATAAAGTTCTGCCATATGTTTGTTAAGAACTAACGTGTGGCATGCCGGCTAGGTGGGATTGGTGAAGGATTTGGCAAGGTTTGGAGGTCATGGGGTTGAATCCCATGGATTCCCCAATATTTTATAAAAAGTTACATTTACCAATTTTTCCCAAATAACCACTTTTTGCCAAATTTTAACCAAAATTGCTGAAACTTCAAAAGCTTATAACTTTTGCATCTGGAGGTCTTTTTGTGCGAAACAAGTGTTGCCGAAAATCTCTTGATGATCTCTTCACCACTGTAATCTTTATGTTACATTTTGAAGGCTTTAAATTTGATAGAATATGATATGATTCTCCTGGATAAATAATATATAATACATCCCTGAGGAAAAATTTGAATTCCTTAGAGGAAATTTGAGATGCTCGTAAGTGGTAGGATTAGATTTAGTAATAAAACCCTATCTATGGAAAAATCATTCTTCAAGTCATAGCAATAGATCACGAATCAGATAACTAAGCTTAGGTAGGCCATGAGTGACCAAAAGGCAGCAAACTAGAGGCTTTTCAAGAGAAAAGGAAGGAAGGTGATGAGGCAAAAGCATGCAAACTTGTGAAAAGCATCCTAGCACACATGCTGAATCCCAATCCAATTGAAAAGCATAACAAAGATGGCTTTAACTTGCAAAATATTAAGAAAGCAGAAATAAAGAAAGAAGAGCACCTTACCTCATAAAAGCTCAGTAAAGGCAGGAACTAAAGAAAATGAGGGAGCTAATCTGGATAAACATCAAAAGCTGTGGAGCAAGTGTGCACTAGGGGCCAAATAACCTAGTCTAGACACTTAGGAACATAACTAACAATGGTCTAACACTTAGGAAACATAAAATAATGTTTACACTAGGGCATAGATGGGATAATTATTCTAACACCCCACCTTAAGCCTGACTTGTGTGAGTGTAATATAGAAAAATTAGGGCCCAAGCAACAATGGCGTATGGTCACCCTTTACAATTTATTAGTCCATGTAGGTGAGGAAAGAGAGAAAACCACTTAGTTAGAAAATCCCCCCTCAAAATCAACATGGAATACACCATAATAAGGCTCTCCAAACTCCAAGCAGGTGTGAACTTCGTCAAATGCCTGGAGGAATATTATTCTTAGGAAGAAGTGGAATGTGCTCATAAGAATTGAACTTCTGGAGATCAGGTCCAAATGAGACTTGATGATGTCCTCCATCTTCTATGCAACTCTGAGAACAAGTGCCATTCATAATCATGCATTGGATCAGAAGCATGACAAAGAGAGCGAATGCAACCACTCCATACTATAATTATGCTTCTATAACACCCAATGACAAACCAAAATTCGAACCAATGAGAGGTTTTGAGTGTTGTTGATGCCTCAAAAATCGCAGCACCAATCAGCAAGGGATTCTCCTTGGTAAGTAAGCCCAATTAGATCGCTCACCGTTTGTTGTGGGGAATCTGTCTGGTTAACGGCCCGGTTACCGTGTAATGTTTAAAGATTTGTATTATTTTCACTGGTTGCGGCCCGATCCACCGTTTATGTATTTGATTTTAAATATGATATGCAAGTGATCTAAACTAAATGCATGCAATTAAGCAAATATAATCTACAACTATTTAAGAAAATTAATCTATCCTTGCAAGGAGCAAACTGAAAGTATGAGTAATACGTCGAAAGAAACATCCAGAGATCTCACAGATAGCTATTTAATCATAAAGATGCATTTCCAACAGAAGGTGAAATATATCAAATATAGCTTTGATTGAATTAAAACATTCCATTACTCATTTAAGATATACATCTTTGCACAGAAAAATATGAGAACATTCATTACAAAGAAATAATTCAGAAGAACAAGGAATGATCTCACAATAATGCATAAATGATGCAGAAATAATCCAGCATACATTTAACACATCTTCAGGCAAAAACGCAGTCCTCTTCCCAGGAAAAATGGAGTCTCTTTTATAAATGCAGCAAAATAATTCACGTACAAGACAAAAGTTGTCCTTTCACCTGCCAAAAGTCCTCCTACTATTCTCTATTCATCTATATATAGCTTTACAAAATTCTCCAAGATCTCCTACGTCTACCCTAACCCAAGGAATCTCTTAATTTGTCCTTTAGTGCCCTTTACAAAAAATTATAATAATACCAAATGTTTTTTACAAAAGGAACAGAAAGTCCAGTTGTCTTTCATTTCATGACTGAGCTAAAAAGGAAAAATTGTTTCCAGATCAAAATTAGACCATCATGTAGTGTCGAATTAGTTCCCGACTGAAGATTTTGATACAACTGGTTTGTCCACCTCTACTATATAGCTGATACATATGCCTGTTTCTCTCACAATGGTGTTGGCAGGGGTAGGGAGCATGAATTTCAGGGAGATCTCATGCTTGGCTAACTCTGCTTCAATGTTTTTGACTTCTGCTACCGAAACTTGGAGAACCTCTTCAAGCAAGTGAGCGTGAATGGAGGGTTTCCTGATGCATTGGTGAAGGTATTCTGTTGTTAACACATCTATCTTCTTCGAATATTCCATCTCCATGCTTAGCTCATTTTTAAACTTAGACAAGCATTGATCTTTGTCTGGAAAATCTTCTAAAGTTTTGGGAACCACCATTTGACATCTTCCCTGAGTTGCCTGGATGCTAATATAGAGACTGTTGCATTTTTCGATGGTGGTTTGGATAACAAAGTTTAACTTTACACCACAATTCTTGCAGAACTCCATAAATCCTACATCTGCTTTAAAATCTGCCACGAATTTGAGAGGGAGGTGCTTGGGGAAGCCTGACTTCCCTTCTCTCCATTCAATTTGCTTCCCAATTTCTTCCTTTACACGCGCATATTTATTCCTGAGCCTATTGGCCTCGAAATTAATTAATTTCATCCTGGAAACCATTGCCTTCATTCTACAAAATTCTTCAGTAATAAGTTCCTGTGACTCATGTATCTTCTTTAGTATGTCATAGGACTGCTCATGAAAGGGGATCAAATCAATTGCCTTGTTGTTTGCTAGCTCTAACTGCTTTGTCATCATCTCTTTCTCTTCTTCCAGCTGAATGGTCCTGGCTTCGAGATCATTTTTCTCTCCTTCCACTATCATCATCTGTACCGCCAAAGCTTCCTTTTATTCCTTTAGACGTTGATACTTACTGGATAATTCTATTTGTTCTGATAAGAGGCCATCATATTTCTTTACCATTAACTATGTATATGCTTGTTCCTTTACCAAAGTAAGTTGTAACTTGCGTGCCCTCTTTTTTCCTACTTCCACATCATTCACTATCTTGTGGAGATTGTCTTCGCTTGCCTTGGCAGCAACTATAGTGGCGGATGCCATAAACTTGGGAGCACTCTTTGTTCCTTCCATGAAAGTGGTTTCTCGCTTGGTGACGATGTCTGGTTGAAAGGGTTTCTTCATCCTTGTCTCTGTCTTTCTTACAATGGATTTCCTTTTCTTATCAAAAACAAATTTGTCCCATTGGGTCACAGTGTGACTCTTTAACGGGGTAAAAGGGACGAGCGAAATCTCTCCTATGGGGAATTCATCTTCCGCGGTTAAGGCCTGGGCCACTTGGGACGAGTCTATTTCCATATCCTGCATGCTTAGGCTTCCTGCCTCTGCATCCTTCTTGGATTTGTCTTCTTCCTTGACCTTCAGCCGCCTCTCTTCTTCTTTGGCCTTTTGTTGCTTTTCAAATGCTTCTCTTTCTATCCTCTCCCTTTCTTCTTGCAGCTTGGCGGATTCTTCTTTTCTAATCTTCTCTAACTCTTCATCTCGGAGTCTGTCCACCTGCTCTTTTCGCTCTCTTTCCGCTGCTTCCCTTTGGAACCTTTCAACCTCCTCCTTGAGCCTTTGCTCCTCCTTTGTCAGAGCTTCGAATTCCTCTCTTTCCCTTTGTAATTCTGGCTCCTTGGCAGCTTGGGCTGTAGTGGAGCTAGATCCAGCTCCGCTCTTGGGGTGAAGGCACCTTCCGAGTTCGGTCATGTTGCTGACCCTTTAAAAAAAATCTTCATCCTCATCATGGTAGTGTGCATATTCAAAAAGCACATTGACTTCTCTACAATGGTTTGCAGCCTTATTGAGACTGTCATTCTTCGTGAAAATCCTCTCCCCAAAGAGAAAATCTCTCAATTCCTGAACAAAGGTTTCAGTTGATTTGAACTTTGAGAACTTGTTTGCTCCGACATAACAAGGAAGTGCTGGGAAAGAGGCCTTCTTCAATCTATTCAGGAAACTACCGACTCCATCTATAAAGACCTGTCTCACTACCTCCTCGTGGACCACAAAATCGGTAACATACCTGGGCAAGAGAGATGGTGGCTTGGAACCTCCATACATCCTTAGGTAGGTGCCCTCCTCTGAAAGATAAAAATAACCATATTTTTCCATGAATGCCATGGCATTCTTAGATAGGAAACTTGGCTCACTATTGAACATCATCTCATACAGGGGCATGATAAAATCTTCACATATGGCATTGTAATGGATTTTGTAGTTCTGGGCCCACAGGATCTTATAAGCGATATAAATTGGGGAGTCATCCTTGTTCCAAATGCATCCTAACTTTGGGAAATGATGCCTTGACAGAATGCAATCTACTAGGTATGATGACATGTAGAATTCTGATTTCTTTTGGACCAACCCTTCCTTGGCAACGACTATGGCTGACGACAGATTATTTGAGAGGATGTCCGCCCAATTGAAAACCCTGCTTTTGAAAGCTACATAGTGGATTAAAGGAATCCAATGCAATTTATAAACAGTTCCATTAGCTCTGCCAAAGATTCTACTTAGCATGGGGGCGATGATTTTGAAAGGATACCTTAGCACTTGGACTTCATATTCATCACTGTCCTTTAGCCTCAGCTACTTACCTGTGATCAACAACTTCCTGGCCATTTCCAATTTATCCATGTTGAGACTTTCGAGCCAAGCGTCGTTCAACAGTGTTTGAGGATGTGGCAACTTGTAGGCTGCCGAAATATGGGTTGGGTGGAATGAGGCAAAATCCTCTCCCATGTTGTCAGACATAACTCTTGATTGGGCATTAGCATGTGCTAGGATCCATCTGATGACCTCCGAGCAAGGAAAAAACTCTGGTCACGTGGCTGCTCTTGTGATGCCAGAATTTCAGATGTTTTGATACAAGTACATTTCCTCCAGGACTGATCCAGGAATATCTTGATCCGTTATCATATGGTGCAGTTCCCCCCACTTGAATTCAAGGGCGACGCCCATAATTGGCTTGGTATCCTCATATAGCGTCTCAACCCTTGTTTCCATAACAGCTTCGCCACCTGATTCGGGCTCAGATATCCTAGACTTCTTCTTGGATCCTTTTTGCATTGTGCTTAAACCTGGAAACAACCATGCATGAGTAGAATAACTAATCAATATGTCATCAAGTTTTGAGCCAAAAATATTTCATTATACGAGCATAGCCTAGGTGAAAAAACATTGTTAAAATTTTTCAAATGATACTACGTTTCAAATAACTTAAAACAACAGCTCAAAAAATACATATGGTAAACCAAACATAATTTTATGTTAAAATAAAAAGGGCAAAGCTAGTTTTCTCTTTCAAGTCGGATCGAGAGAGTGAGACCATGACACTAATGTGCTCAATTCTTCTATTAAAAACACAAGGTTGAAAACAATGCAAGTAAGACAACAGGCTTCGGGTGGTTGCGACCGGGGTATCGCCCCATTACCTTGGATCAGATGGGTCGTCATGACTTCATGCTGAATGGATTACTGGGATAGGGAACAGGGTCTAGCGGGGCTTCATAGAAGGATTCGAGAAAGACTAACCGGGTGCAGAGAAAAATTCTAACATAGATAAAGGTGGCCGCCGGCGAACGACTGTTGAAAACGTTTTAACGAAAATAACAAAACTTTAGCCACTCAAAACATGATAGAAAAAGCTTGATAGATCTACTTACCTAGAATCGAACGATTGGGTTTGATGTGGTTGACAGAACTGCAGACCTGGTTGTCCTTGCATGGTGGGAGTGAGTTCAAATGGAGTTTCGAAAAGCTTATCAATAAAACAACAATAAACAACCCAAAAATCCCACTTTCTATATATAAAACTTTCGCACGTGTGAGCATTTAACCCTGACATAACCAGGTAAGTGTGCGCATTAAAACATTGTTATGGCGAGCAGACCGATGTCTTTTTGGTGCCGCTTGGCATTAACTATTAGCCGTCAAAATCAGAAGTACTCAGTGAGTTGGAGAGACCAATATCGGCGGCATTGGACAAGTGCTCATGCAACGGGTCAGCGGGTTTCGGTGAGTTCGACGTCAGATTAAAACTTGGCTGCTCGCTGCTTCGTTTTGGTGACTCTCCTTGAGTATCACCGGTCGCCTTTGTTCCATTATCTCTATGGACGTCTCTCGTGGTTTGTAGGCGATGGTTTCGGGGAAACTTGTTGAGTTCTGCCGGAATGTATTGAGGCGCTTAAGACTTAAACAAACGTCGACCGTTTCGAGCCAGAACTTCAAGTTTTTCCGCAACAAAATGATTCAACGGAAACAACAAAAGGCTGATGATCATGCTGGCATAACTCAATGAGATTTGTCGCAACAAAAAACTCAAAAAAAAAACAAGGCAAAAGGCTGTGCTTCGGAAGGTTTAGGCGAGTTCGTTCGACCGTTGCAGTGGAACTGGTAAAGTTCGTCCGAAACAAGACAACTTAACAACTTAACAAAAACGCTTGCCTGTTGCAGTGCGACTCAATGAGTTGTGCTGAAACAAGAAAGGCTAAAAGACTTAACAAATGAAACCGACCATTGTAGCTCAACTCGACAAGTTGTGTCGCTGTTTCGGCTGGGCAAGATGAGTTTTACTTAAGGAAAAAAAAATTTAAAGAACTTGCTCTCTTAGAAAAACTAAGTATGAAAAATGCCTTTTGGATGGGACTTGACTTCTAAGTAAAACTTTCTCAAAAAAAATAAAGGAGGTGTTATTTGTGGAGCCTGATCTCCAGATTCAGAGATATTATTATTCAGTTGTTTCCATACCCCAGGTTTGGTTATGATCCCAGCACGACCCTAGGGGGGTCCGGAGAAGTTTTTTGGGGCTGTTTACGCCACCAATTTTTGGGCCCATGGTTTTGGGTAACCCGTGGTATTTTCCCATTGTATTTACCTTATAAAAGAAAGACATTGTAACACAGATAGGGTTGATGTGTTAGGTTTTATGCATTGTAAAGATATCTGAGATTAGAAGAGAGACTGTGAGACAGTGAAGAGGAAGTGCAGCGGTTGTGTTGCAGGTTGTATCCCTTCACTTTGCTGGACGGAATAATAATAAGGTCTGGTAACTTCAGTGTGGACGTAGCCCAAGTTGGGTGAACCATGATATATCTGTGTCTCTCTTATAATGTGTATGTGTGATTATATTTGCATTTTTGTTTATTGTTATTGCTCTGCGATCTTGTTTTTCTAACACTTGGTATTAGAGCCAAAAGTATATTTGGCAGATAAACCCGCAGGAAGCTAGGGTTTCTGGTTCGAGTGGGAGCAATGGCGGAAGAAGGAAAGTTTAAGGTTGAGAAGTTTAACGGCCAAAACTTTCAGTTATGGAAGATGCAAATGGAGGACTATATGTACCATAAGGATCTATTCCTGCCATTGGGAGGAAGAGCAAAGCAGCCAGCGGCCATGAAGGACAAAGAATGGGAGGTTCTTGACAAAAAGGCTCTGGGAACAATACAGCCGAGCTTGGATTCATCGGTGGCTTTCAATATCTCAAAAGAAACGACTACGAAAGGTTTGATGAGCGCATTGGGTAAGTTGTATGAAAAACCCTCGGCCTCCAAAAATGTATTTCTAATGAAGCATTTATTTAATATGAAGATGTTTGAAAGTGGATCTGTTACTGATCATTTAAATGAGTTTAATACGGTTACAAATCAACTAAGTTCTGTAAGTGTGAACTTTGATGATGAGGTTAGGGCTATTCTAGTCTTGTGTTCATTGCCAGAAAGCTGGAATAGCTTGGTCATGGCTATAAGTAACTCTGTCTCTGGTTCAAACACCTTGAAATTTGATGATGTTATTGGTGTTATTCTTAGTGAGGAAATGCGAACAAAAAGCACAGGTGATACATCAGGTAATGCGTTGACCATGGAGACCAGGAGAAGACAAAAGGAGAGAGGAAAGAGTCAAGGTAATCGCAACAAATCTAAAAAGGGAAGATCCAAGTCCAGACTAGGAAAGATAGAGTGCTGGAACTGTGGAAAGAAAGGACATATGAAGAAAGACTACAGATCTCTAAAGAAGAAAGGAGATGGACAGAAGGAAACTACCCAGGAAGCAAATGTAGTAGGTGATGTGTTACAAGATGCTTTGATTCTTGCATTAGATAGTACTAGTGATTATTGGGTAGTAGATTCAGGGGCTTCATGTCATGCTACAACCCATAGGAAATATTTTCATGATTATGTTCCAGGCGATTTTGGACATGTTTTATTGGGTGATGATGAGCCATGTAAAATTGTTGGAATGGGTAAGGTATGGATAAAAGTTAAGAATGGAACTGACTGGCTATTAAAAGATGTTAGGCATATTCCTACTATGAAAACAAATCTGATCTCAACAGGGTAGTCGGGAGATGGTGGTTGTCTATCTACATTTGGAGAAAAGTGGTGGAAGATCACTAAAGGATCAATGGTAAAAGCAAAAGGAGACAGGGTAGGTACGTTGTATTTATGTCCTCATAATACTGACCATTCTATCTCTTTAGCTTCCACAAGAACAGATACATCGTTGTGGCATCATAGGCTTGGCCACATGAGTGAGAAAGGGATGCATATTCTCCACTCAAGGAAGTTGTTTCCGTATTTGAAGCAGGTAAGTTTGGAATTCTGTGAGAACTGTGTTTATGGAAAACAAAAGAGAGTTAGATTTCTCAGGGTTGGAAAACAAAATAAGAATTAAAAGTTAGAGCTAGTGCATACAGATGTATAGGGACCGGATCATGTACAATCTCTTGGTGGCTCTCATTATTATGTTACATTTATTGATGATGCAACTAGGAAAACTTGGGTTTATTGCATTAGACAGAAATATGATGTGTTTGCTACTTTTAAGAAGTGGAAAGCTTTGGTTGAGAATGAGACAGGAAAAAGGTTGAAGTGTCTCAGATCTAATAATGGAGGTGAGTACTGCGGCAATGAGTTTTATATTTACTGTTCATACCATGGGATTCGTAGAGAGAAGACAGTCCCATGAACACCACAAGAAAATGGTGTGTCGAAAAGGATGAACAGAACGATCATGGAGCGTGCAAGGTGTATGAGACTGCATGTAGGGTTGCCCTTATAGTTTTGGGTGGATGCTGTAAATACTGTTGTTTATTGAATAAACAGAGGACCTTCAAGTGATTTGGATGGTGGTATTCCAGAGGAGGCATGGACAGATAAAATGTAAACTACTCATTTCTGAGAACGTTTGGTTGTGAAGCATTTGTCCATATTGATAAAGAAAATAGAACAAAGCTTGAAGCTAAATCCAAGAAATGTACCTTTATTGGATATGGGGTTGATGATTTTGGTTATCGTTTATGGGATTATGAAAATCACAAAATCATTAGAAGTAGAGATGTCATATTCAATGAAAAGGTCATGTATAAAGATCAGTTGCAGGGAAAGAAACAAGAAAAGGAAAACACAGAGTACACAGTACTTGATGAAATTACAGAAAATGAAGTTCCAAAGGTGCCAGAAAATCAAGAACAGCAGCAAGTGCTTGAAACTCCCGCAACTGCAAGAAGATCTACTAGGTTAAGTAGACTCCCTGAACGATACTCTCCTTCAATGTATTATTTATTGATGATTGATGCTGGTGAACCAGAATGTTATGAAGAAGCAATGCAGGTGGAAACTAGAAAGAAGTGGGAGCAAGGCATGAATGAGGAGATGGACTCATTGGTAGGAAACCAGACTTGGGATTTGGTTTAGCTTCCTACTGGTAAAATAGCATTGCAGAACAAATGGATTTACAGGTTGAAGGAAGAAACATGAGGTAAGAAGCGGTACAAGGCGAGACTTGTTGTAAAGGGGTTTGCACAGAAGAAAGGTATAGATTTTGAGAAATATTTTCTCTTGTTGTTAAGATGACTTCAATTAGGACTATCTTAAGTCTAGTGGTGGTAGAAGATTTGCATCTTGAACTGTTAGATGTAAAAACAGCCTTTCTCCATGGGGATTTGGAGGAAGAGATATATGCAGCAACCATAAGGGTATGAGGTCAAAGGTAAGTAGAATTTGGTATGTAGGTTGAAAAAGAGTTTGTATGGCTTGAAGCAAGCTCCAAGGCAGTGGTATTTAAAATTTGACATGTTTATGACAGAACAAGGTTATAGTAGATGTCATTCTGACCACTGTGTTTATTTCAAGAAGCTAGACAATGAAAGATATATTATCTTGTTATTGCATGTGGATGACATGCTTGTTGCAGGGTCTAACATGCAGGATATAAATGTACTCAAAAGGAAGTTATCTAATTCATTTGCAATGAAGGATTTGGGTGCTACAAAGCAAATCCTTGGTATGAGAATAATGAGAGACATGAAAAATCGCAAATTGACATTGTCTCAGAGTGAGTACATACAAATGGTGTTGGAGAGGTTTAGAATGCAAAATGCAAAACCAGTTAGCACACCTTTGGCCAGCCATTTCAGTCTAAGTAAGGAAATGTGTCCCAAGACATAAGAAGAGACAAATTACATGTCCATGATTCCCTATCAATCAACAATTGGTAGCTTGATGTATGCCATGGTGTGCACAAGACCAGATATTGCACAAGCAGTGGGATTTGTGAGCAGATATATGAACAATCTAGGTAAAGAACATTGGAAGGAAATACAGTGGATTCTCAAGTATTTGAGAAGTACTACCACTCAGTCATTATGTTTTGGAGGTTCAGACACTGTTCTACAGGGATATATTGATGCAAAAATGGTAGGTGATAAGGATAGCAGGAGGAGCACCATAGGGTATGTGTTTACTGTAGGTGGAACAACAATAAGTTGGATTTCGAAACTGCAGAAGGTTGTTGCACTTTCAACAATAGAAGCAGAGTATGTTATTGTTACATAGGCTAGTAAAGAGATGATTTGGTTGCAGAGGTTTATGGAGGAATTGGGTAAGAAGCAGAAGGATAGCAGGTTGTACAGTGACAGCCAGAGTGCCATTCATCTTGAAAAGAACTCAGCATTCCATTCCAGGACTAAACATATATATCTCAAGTACCATTTCATACGCTCTGTTCTGGACGATGAACTGTTGAAGATGGAAAAGATACACACTAGCCAGAATCCTGCAGACATGTTTACAAAGGTAGTGACCAGAGAGAAAATGAGTTCCTGCTCGGTTTTAGTTGGACTTTTAGCTTGAAGGTGAAGATGAGAATGTTTCCAAGTCCAAGGTCCAGCAAGTGCAGCAACGGTGGAGTTGTTGTGATCAGTCTCCAAGTGGGAGATTGTTGGTTGTGGAGCCTGATCTACAGATTCAGAGATATTATTATTTATCCATTTCCATACCCTGAGTTTGGTTATGATACCGACACAACCATGGGGGGTCCGGGGGAGTGTCCACTCCCTCGGCTGGGGGGCCAGTGCCCCCGAGGAAACATTTTGGGGTTGTTTTCGCCACCAGTTTTCGAGCCCATGGTTTTGGGTAACCTGTGGTATTTTACCATTGTATTTACCTTATAAAAGAAAGACATTGTAACACAACTAGGGTTTTTGTATTAGGTTTTATGCATTGTAAATATATCTGAGATCAGAAGAGAGACTGTGAGACAATGAAGAGGAAGTACAGCGGTTGTGCTGTAGGTTGTATCCCTTCACTTTGCTGGACGAAATAATAATAAGGACTGGCAACTTCAGTGTGGATGTAGCCCAATTTGGGTGAACCACGATATATCTGTGTCTCTCTTGTAATGTGTATGTGTGATTATATTTGCATTTTTATTTATTGTTATTGCTCTGCGACCCTGTTTTTCTAACAGGAGGGGCCCCAATATTTACAAAATTTTGGGGGGGATGTTGCAACAACAACAATTGGCGATTCGCTGGTGAACACATATCATTGAAAAAAACTCTTCCCATGGGCAGAAAAATTACAAACTGCTGGCTACATGTGTAACAAAAAGCCTTCATAGTTCAGCTTCTGTGAATGCGGTGATCACTCTTATCATAATGGTCATTGGGGAAAAGGAAACTTTGACTTAGACTTCTTTACAACTTTCTTAGGGCCAGAGTGCGGAGCTCATTTTAAAATATATCTTTCAGATGCCAACTAATATAGGACTCCACAGGATTGTAACAATATCTCACAGGCATATTCGTTTGTTCCTCAGTCCCATGCTATTTGCATCCTTTTTGGATGTTTCTTAATTGACAACTTTTTGTCGTTTGAGCCTTCCAGAAATAAATATTTCATCAACCTTCAATATTTGATTTAGATTCTTCAAATCATAATGTCCTTTTGTGTGAGCGAGAGATTTATTTGATTATCATGCTTCATGGACGGAGAAGAACCTTGCTGGGCTGATTTATTTGAACAGCTTCCTTGATTGAATGTTTTTTGTTTTTCTCGGCCGTGCTTTAATTGAGGCGATAATTTTTGAAAAACAAACTCTTTGATATAATATCTTTTGGCTTTTACTTGTAGCATGGGATCATTTTAAATACCATACATCTGTGAGACTTGCTTCCTTTCCATGGTCTATCATAGTGAACTTCTTGAGACGGGCATTCATGTTAGAGTGAATGGAGCCCCAAGATAGTAAGAAAGAAATGCCAAATCTTCGTTATTTAACTGGGGTTTTCTTGACCAAATTGAAAAAGGATCTCTTCATTCCTGGAAACCAATCAGTGAAAGCAAAGTCAGAAAGATACATTTTCTTTATAAGTGGATGTTTTCCTGACAAGATTCTGATTTTGGCCCGGATCCCTATCCTACCGCTAAGCCAAGAGTTGGGATAGGATTTATTAAAGAAATAATAAAGAAAACTTGAGCAGAGAGCACGGAAAAAATCAAACCAAGCTAAAGCGACAGAAAGCATTGAAACAGGAAAAACAAGGAAAGAAACAAGAGCGTTTATTTATGTACAAAAGTCCTCATAGGACTATGCAAAGTACTACTTTAAAGCGAGGCCATTGAGAGGGAGGTTCACTTCCTCCCCTTGCAAGTCTCTCAGCTTATACGTCGACGGGCCAAGCTTTTCATAAATTGGGTAAGGGCCAACCCATAAATGTTGAAACTTTGTCTGCATTCCCTTACCATCATGTGGATGGTCCCATTTCATAACTAAGTCACCTACTTCGAAACGTCTCTTGCCATATTTCCATTTATCAAACCACCTTTTGACTATGTCTTAGTGTTGGTGGAATCGGTCTTTGGCTTTCTGTCGTGACTCTTCAAGCTTCAGCAAGGTATCAATTCTTGATTGTGAGACTTGGCTGTTGGAACCTAGGGAGGCTTGGGCCAATTCTAAGGACGGGAGTAAAATATTTGGAGGGAGGATGGCTTCTCTACCATAGACTAGGGTATACAGGGAAACTCCTAAGGCATTCTTGGGGGTGACTATGTCTGCCCATAAAGCATTTGGGAGGGTCGTATGCCAACTTCTCTGATTTTCAATAACGATTTTCTTAAGAATTCGGATGAGGTTCTTGTTTGTAGATTCAGCTAATCCATTTCCTCGGGGATAGTAATTGGTTGAATAGTGCAATTTAATTACTTTCTCATAAACAAACTCATTTATTTTCAAAGATGAAAAATAAGTTGCATTATAAAAACTAGGGAAATTGGAACCCCAAACTTTGTTATGATGTTCTCTTCTAAGAACCTGATAACTGGATCCTCATTAACTTTGCGTAGCGGAGCAAATTCTGTCCATCTCGTAAATAATCCATGGCCGCCAGGATGTACCGATTTTGCAGTGAAGAATTCGGGTTTATTTCTCCAATAACATCTATGCCCCATTGCTCGAATGGTTCAGAGATAATGATTGGCTGTAGAGGTCCTATTGCTTTCGGCAATTTCCCAGCACTTATTTGGCACACATCACAATTCGTAGCATAGGCATGAGCATCTCTGAATAAGGTGGGCCAATAATATCCATATCTAAGTATTTTGTGAGCTGTGGTATCTCTAGAATAGTGTCCCCCAACAGGGCCATCGTGTACTTCTTTGACCACATTATTTGCATCTTCTTTCTCCATACATCTGAGAAAGATGCTATCATAATTCCTTCTGAAGAGAATTCCATCAATGATTTGATATGTTGCTAATTTCAGACGGAGCGCCCTTCTTTTCTTTGAACTCCAGTGATCTGGAAAATATCCTTGCTGTAAATAGTGCACTAGGTCCCTATACCAAGACTCCAGGGTGGTGAAAATGGGACAGACCTCAATAATATTTAGCTTGACCTCATTGCTCCAGTCAAGCTCTTCATCCACTGAATTTTCAGTGAGTAGCTTGCATAAACCCTCACCTTTGATAATGGTGGCTGGGTTAAATTCCAGGTCATACTCTTGAAGAGCGGTGACCCAGTTTCATCTCCTTTCTCCCAAATCCTTCTGAACAAAAAGGGATCTAATAACGGGGTGAGGCACTATGAATTTAGTTTTGTTTTTTAGAATATATGGACTGAACTGTTTCACTGCTTTGAATACTATGTATGCTTTCTTATCTAAAAAGGGTAGTTCAGTTCAGCGCCTTGTAGACCAATGCTCATAAAGGAAATTGGGTATTCATCTCTTGATTCTCCCTTTTGAGTGAGCACAACTGCGAGAGAGTTATTTGAAGCAAAGGTGTACATGATAAAATCTTTTTTGAAATCTGGACTTTTTAAAGAAGGTGCATCGGCTATGGCAGCTTTGATTTCTTTAAATGCAACTTTCTCCAAGTCTGTCCACTTGAACTACACACTCCGCTTTACCATTTGCTGCAAAGGTTTAACCATCTAAGTGAAGTCAGGCACGAACCTTCGAAAAAAATTAATGGTGCCCATCAATGATTGCATAGATTTTTTGTTATGGGGCATGGGAATCTTGCTGATAGCTTGCACTCTCTATTGATCTATCGAGATCCCCTTCTTTGAAATGATATGACCAAAAAGTTTTCCCTCAAGAACAACGAAAACACTTTTCTTGGGATTTAAAGAAATACCATATTTCCTGCAGCGATAAAAAATCTACTTCAAGTGGAAAACATGATCTTCTCTCTTCTTTGAGGAAACTGTCACATCATCTAGATAGACTACAACACAATGACATCCCAATCCTCGAAAGGCAATGTCCATTGCTCATTGGAAAGTAGCTCCTGCATTTATCAAGCCGAATGGAATCCTTCGGTATGCAAAGGTTCCCCACTTGGTATGGAAAGTGGTTTTGAGACGGTCTTCTTCAGCTACTAGTACTTGATTATAACCAAAGAAACCGTCTAGTAGAGAAAAAAGTTCTGATCCTGACACCATATGTAAAATTTGCTCCATTGAAGGTACGAGATAGTTTTCTTTATCAAAAGCTTTGTTCAAGTTCTAAAAATCCACACATAATCTTATCTCTCCCGACTTCTTCCGCACGAAAACTAGATTAGCGACCCATTTAGATTGTCGAACTTTAAAAATGATCTTTGCATCCAACAACTTCTTCAACTCCTTTTGTATTAAAGGCTCAAGAGTCGGATGCATTCTCCTTAATTGCTGTTGGAATGGCTTAACGCCTACCTTCATTGGTATTATGTGTTGAATAATGCGAGTATCGTATGTTTTTATATCTTCATAAGTCCATGCAAATACATATTTATACTGCTGAAACAGTTTGTTGAACTTATCTATCTCACCTAGAAAGCAACATTTACCAAGATTGACATATTTTGGTTCGGCTTCTGTACCTAAATTTACCAATTCGTGCTACATGGAGGAGCTGTTAGTTTTGACATTTGATGGCCTTCTGAATTTACTCTGAAGATCAAACAATCCTTCTAGAGTTCTCACTCCTTTGGGAATGAAGTTTCCTTTAACTGCATCTTTGCTTCGCAGATCTGAATCATGTTTCTCTTAATCTATTATGGCTTCCTAGAAGACATCCTCATTTGTTAAGAAACTGATGATCTGATCGGCATCATCAAATACTCTAAAATTCGTAATGTTGTCCGGGACAGATGGCCTGAAAATCAATTCAATAGAGCATTTGTTATTGGTAGGCACTAATCTGGAAGCGGAAGTGGCTAACAAATCAGCTACAATGTTCTGTAACCTAGGAATATAATTTATATTAAATGCATCAAAGTGCGAAATTAAATCCCATACCTCTGACTAATAACCTTTTAAATGTGGTAAAATACAATGAATTGTATCCCTCACCTGTCTGATGACTATTTCTGAGTCACCAAAAACTTTCAAGTACTTGACATTTAAACCAATAGCCTTCCTTAACCCATGGACCAAATATTCATATTCAACAGTGTTATTAGTACATTCGAACTCTAGTCTACAAGATAAAAAGTGTTTGTTGGTATCGGGATTAATTAAAACACAGCCAACTCCGGATCCTTATTGAGTTTTGGAACTGTCAAAGTATAGAACCCAAAAAACATTTTCTGTTTTAACTAAGTTAGTTTCACTATCACCCAAGTCAATGACTAATCCTACTATGTTACAATCAATATCATCAGTCTGAGAAAATTGAAGGAGATCGGACTGTTCATCTGATTCATGGCTAATGTTTTCCGGTTGATAATTACCCAGTTCAATCTCTAAGAAATCATTTTCCAAAACTGAAGATGAGAAAGCTACAACTTCATTCTTTTCCTCTAATTCAGTTACGTTTTGTTTCATGTGAGGCTCTCTCAGTATTTTAATATGATTTTTTCTATTCTGGTATGGCAACCACAAGTGAGACCAGTCCATTGCAAAATAACCATTCAGTTTCGTAGACCAATCCATGCTCAATATCAAACCATAAGCATCAGGAATATCAACTACCATTATATCGATAAATTAGCACACTCTAGGATCTGCTGACAACCTAATAAGCACATCTTTCATTTCTCCAATGACTTTAACAACAATTCTATCTAATTGTATGATCTGAGATGGGGATGGAACTGGCTGCCCATTAATTTTTTTGCAAATTGACATTGGCATGACATTTGAAGAAGCCCTAGAATCTACCAAACAGTTATGCACATTATGATTAAAAATTTCAAAGGTCAACATAAAAGGCAAATTTTGGGATCTATATTTCCCGCCAATACTAGCTTCATTTATTTCAGGATCTTCCTGAGTTTTTGTTAACGAAGTACTAGATTGTGGGTCAAAAGCTTCCAACAACTTCTTCCTTTGCTAGGGAAAAATACACATATCAAATATAGAGACATTTTCTTTTTCCTTCTTAATGTCTTCGATTATATCATATCCCATGTCACATTCTTTTGATACTTTTGGCTGATTTTCTGTTTTGTTTGATGTAACCTTTGGCTGTTTAGTTATTTATGTGTTTGGTTCTTTTATAGGTGCTGGATTTTCCTTAGGCTGCGGTGGAATGACAGTTATGTGCTATTTGGCTATTTCCTTGGAAACCTTAGGCTTGGGAGCAGTCAGGCTTGGATCGACAATTGGGACTTTTCTCTGAGTAGTGAAATTCACAGCTAAAACTTGACCTTCTTCAATGTCATCTTCGATCAAATCTATTAGAGGCACCCAATCCCACAATACCATCGTGGTGTCTGGAGCGGGTTCTTCCTGTTCCAGGGTCTGCTCTTCTTGATCTTTTATTTGTGCATCCAACATTTGGTTCATCACCAAACTCATTGAATTTATCCATCGCGGGTAACTTTTTTCAGAGTGTGGTTCTTGATGGAAAGTGCAGAAATGGTTCATTCCTACTTCATTTAAATTCAAAACAGCTGAGTTGTTCATAGGTGGAAGAGGCTGGCCATTTTCCTCTTTTTTCTTGTAGAAAGGTTTAAATGGCTTTCTAGATGTGCTAGCCACCTTATCTTTCTCTAGATCTACAATTTTATTAGACAACTTTTGCATCATCTTGACCACATTTTCCATATATGTTGATGACTCTTCTATAGTTCTGGTTAGCAGCAGGGTTTTCTTAGTAGTTGTTGGTTTTGTTTCCAGATCGATGGAATGTTTAGCAATACTGTCTGCTTCTTCCTCTACCTTCTTAGCTTCTTCAAAGTTTTCCATCAAGGTAGTTTTCTTGGTTCTTTTGACAAACATTTCTATTGGAGGATCAAGCGCTGTTTTATAATATTCGACTAAAGATTCTTCAGCTGGTCTAGCTACAACACTAAAACTATTTAGCAATGTAGTAAATCTTTGATTGAATTCTTGAACCTTTTCTATCTTCTCCATTCTCACGGACAACAATTCTTTCATAGGTGTAGCGATTGTCTTCTGACTTCCATATTTACTTAAGAAACACTTCTCGAATTCTTCCCAATTTGATATGGAACTAGCTTGCAAACTAAAATACTAGGAAGATACTTTGGGTTCAAAAGTATAGGGAAAAGTCTATAGACTACATCTTCATGCTGCACATTTAGAAAACTCAGGGCCAAATAAAATCTCTTAAGGTGATCTTCAACAGAGATACCTTTCCCAGGATCATACTTGGGCAAAACCTTTTCTGGATTTTTGGGTAGATCATGGAATGGCCCAGCTAAATTCATCGCTCATCTTGCTCTCCATGCCGGCACAACCATGATTCTACGTGGAGGAGGCGGTGGAGTGTTATGTGGAGTATGAGGTGGAGAATTTCATGGAGTATGAGGTTCTTCAGGATTTGGAGGAGTATCGAGTCTGATTTCTCCAAGAGGCTCTGTGATCTCTTCTAAGGACAGATCTACCAATTCTTCTAAGTTCTGAACTAAAATTGAATCTCTTGTGTATTGTGTTTCCCTCCTAGGATCTCTTCTTCTGGGGAGTAGGGGAATTACATTCAAACCACCAATTTCTCTAACATAGGAACGTGTATGTCTTCTGAAATCTTCTACTTCTGCAAAAGGAACAACATACAGTGTTTCTTGCTACTCAATTTTAGAATTGGGATCTTCTAGATTGAAATTGTCTAGGATACCTGTTTCAAGCGGGTCTTTAGTGGGATTTCTTCTAACGGAAGGATCTCTTCTTCCAGCCATGCACTGGTGCCCCTCCTTCTAGCACCAAAAACTGTTGATGCATCGAAAATCGCAGCACCAATCAGCAAAGGATTCTCCCTGGTAAACAAGCCCAATTAGATCGCTCACCGTTTGGTGTGGGGAATCCATCTGGTTAATGGCCCGACTACCCTGTAATGTTTAAATATTTGTATTCTTTTCACCGGTTGTGGCAAGATCCACCGTTTATGTATTTTATTTTAAACATGATCTGCAAGTGCTCTAAACTAAATGCATGCACTTAAGCAAATTTGATCTACAACTATTTAACCAAATTAATCTTTCCTTGCAAGGAGCAAACTGAAAGTATGAGTAATACACTAAAAGAAGCATCCAAAGATCTCACAGATAGCTATTTAATCATAAAGATGCATTTCTAGCAGAAGGTGAAAGATATCAAATATAGCTTTGATTTAATTAAAACATTCCATTACTCATTTAAGATATACATATTTGCACAGAAAAATATGAGAACATTCATTGCAAAGAAATAATTTAGAACAACAAGGAATGATCTCACAGTAATGCATAAATGATGCGGAAATAATCCAACGACATTTAACACATCTTTAGGCAAAAACCCAGTCCTCTTCCCAAGCAAAATGGAGTCTTTTTATAAATGCCGCAAAATAATTCACGTACAAGACAAAAGTTGTCCTTTCACGTGCCAAAATTCCTTCTACTATTATCTATTCATCTATATATAGCTTTACAAAATGCTCCAAGAGCTCCTACGTGTACCCTAATCCCAAAGAATCTCTTAATTTGTCCTTTAGTGCCCTTTACAGAAAAATTAGAATAATACCAAATGTTTTTTACAAAAAGGAAGAAAAAGTCCAGTTGTCTTTCATTTCACGACTGAGCTAAAAAGGAAAAATTGTTTCTAGATCAAAATTAGACCATCATGTAGTGCCAAATCAATTCCCGGCTGGAGCTTCTGATACAACTGATGCTTCCACCTCAGCTGGTTTGTCCACCTCTTCTATATAGCTGAGCCATATGCTTGTTTCTCTCACAATGGTGTTGGCAGGAGCAGGGAGCATGAATTTCAGGGAGATCTCATGCTTGGCTAACTCTGCTTCAATGTTTTTGACTTCTGCTACTACAACCTGGAGAACCTCTTCAAGAAAGTGAGCGTGAATTGAGGGTTTCCTGATGCACTGGTGAAAGTCTTCTGCTGTTAACACATCTATCTTCTTCACATATTCCATCTCCATGCTTATATCATTTTTTAACTTAGACAAGCATTGATATTTGTCTGGAAAATCTTCTAAAGTTTGGGGAACCACCATTTGACATCTTCCCTGAGTTTCCTGGATGCTAAGATAGAGACTGCTGCATTTTCTGATGGTGGTTTAGATTATGGAGTTTAAATTTTCACCACAATTCTTGCAGAACTCCATAAAGCCTACATCTGCTTTAAAATTTGCCACGGATTTGAGAGGGAGGTGCTTGGGGAAGCCTGACTTCCCTTCTCTCCATTCAATCTGCTTCCCAATGTCTTCCTTTACATGCGCATATTTCTTCCTGGGCCTATTGGCCTCAAAATTAATTTATTTCATCCTGGCAACCATAGCCTTCATTCTGCAAAATTCTTCAGTAATAAGTTCATGTGACTCATGTATATTCTTTAGTATGTCACAGGGATGCTCATGAAAGGGGCTCAAATCAATTTCCTTGTCGTTTGCTATCTCTAACTGCTCTGTCATCAACTCTTTCTCTTCTTCCAACTGAATGGTCTTGGCTTCGACATCATTTTCTCTCCTTCCACTATCATCATTTGTACCACCAAAGCTTCCTTTTCTTCCTCTAGACGCTGATACTTACTGGATAATTCTCTTTGTTATGATAAGAGTCCATCATATTTATTTACCATTAACTCTCTATATGCATGTTCCATTACCACAGTAGGATGCAACTTGTGTGCCCTCTTTTTTCCTACTTCCACATTATTCACTAGCTTGTGGACATTGTCTTCGCTTGCCTTGGCAGCAGCTATAGTGGCGGATGCCATAAAATCAGGAACACTCTCTGTTCCTTGCATGACAGTGGTTTCTCGCTTGGTGATGATGTCCGGTTGAAAGGGTTTCTTCATCCTTGTCTCTATCTTTCTTACAATGGATTTCCTTTTCTTATCAAAAACAAATTTGTCCCATTGGGTCACAGTGTGACTCTTTGATGGGGTAAAAGGGACTAGCGAAAGCTCTCCTATGATGAAGTCATCTTTCGCGGTTAAGGCCTGGGCCACTTGGGATGAGTCTATGTCCATATCCTGCATGCTTGGGCTTCCTGCCTCTGCATCCTCCTTGGATTTGTCTTCGTCCTTGGCCTTTTGCTTCTTTTCAAATACTTCTCTTTCTATCCTCTCCCTTTCTTCTTATAGCTTGGTGGTTTGTTCTTTTCTAATATTCTCTAACTCTTCATCTCGAAGTCTTTGAGCTTCTTCATCTTGGAGTCTGTCCGCTTGCTCTTTCTGCTGCTTCCCTTTGGAACCTTTAAACCTCCTCCTTGAGCCTTTTCTCCTCCTTCGTTAGAGCTTTGGCTTCCTATCTTTCCCTTTGTAATTCTGCCTCCTTGGAAGCTTGGGATGTAGTGGAGCTAGATCCAACTCCGCTCTTGAGGCGAAGGCGCCTTCCGAGTTTGGTCATGTTGCTAACCCTTTTAAAAACTTCTTCATCCTCATCATGGTAGTGTGCATATTCAAAATTTGCATTGAATTCCCTACAATGGTCTGCAGCCTTATTGAGACTGTCATTCTTCATGAAAATCCTCTCCCCAAAGTGAAAATCTCTCAATTCCTGAACAAAGGTTTCAGCTGATTTGACCTTCGAGAACTTGTATGCTCTGACATGAAAGGGAAGTGCTGGGAAAGAGGCCTTATTCAATCTATTTAGGAAACTGCCGACTCCATCTATAAAGACCTGCCTCACTACCTCCTTGTGGACCACAAAATCAGTAACATACCTAGGCAAGAGAGATGGTGGCTTGGAACCTCCATACATCCTTAGGTAGGTGCCCTCCTCTAAAAGATAAAAATCACCATATTTTTCCATGACTACCATGGCATTCTTAGATAGGAAACTTGGCTCACTATTGAACATCAGTTCATACAGGGGCATGATAAACTCTTCACATATGGCCTTGTAAGGGATTTTGTAGTTTTGGGCCCATAGGATCTTATAAGCGATATAAACTGGGGAGTCAGGCTTGTTCCAAATTCATCCTAACTTTGGGAAATGATGCCTTGACAAAATGCAATCTAATAGGTATGATGACATGTAGAATTCTGATTTCTTTCAGACCAACCCTTCCTTGGCAGTGGCTACGACTGACAACAGATTGTCTGAGAGGATGTCCGCCCAATTGAAAACCGTGCCTTTGAAAGCTACATAGTGTATTAAAGGAATCCAATGCGATTTATAAACAGTTCCATCAGCTCTGCCAAAGATTCTACTTAGCATTAGGGCAATGATTATGAAAGGAGTCCTTAGCTCTTGGACTTCATATTCATCACTCTCCTTTAGCCTCAGTGGCTTACCTATGGTCAACAACTTCCTGGCCATTTCCAAGTTATCCATGTTGAGACTTTCGAGCCAAGCATCGTTCAATAGTGTTTGAGGACGGGGAAACTTGTAGGCTGCCGAAATATGGGTTGGGTGGAACAAGGAAAAATCCTCTCTGATGTTTTCGGGCATAAATCTTGATTGGGCATTAGCATGCGCTAGGATCCATCCAATGACCTCCAAGCAAGGACAAAACTCTAGTCATGTGGCTGCTCTTGTGATGCCAGAATTTCAGATATTTTGATACAAGTACATTTCCTCTAGGATTGATCCAGGAATATCTTGATCCCTTATCATATGGTGCAGTTCCCCCCACTTGAATTCATGGGCAATGCGCATAATTGGATTGATATCGTCATATAGCATCTCGACCCTTGTTTCCATAACATCTTCGCCCCCTGATTCGGGCTCAGATATTCTAGACTTCTTCTTGGATCCTTTTGGCATTGTGCTTAAACCTGGAAATAACCATGCATGAGTAGAATAACTAATCAATATGTCATCAAGTTTCGAGCCAAAAATCTTTCATTATACTAGCATAACCTAAGTGAAAAAACATTGTTTAAATTCTTTAAATGATACTACGTTTCAAACAACTTAAAACAACAGCTCAAAAAATACATATGGTAAACCAAACATAATTTTCTATTAAAATAAAAAGGGAAAAGCTAGTTTCCTCTTTCAAGTCGGTTCGAGAGAGTGAGACCACGATGCTAATGTTCTCAATTCTTTTGTTAAAAACACAGGGTCGAAAACAACGCAAGTAATACAACAGGCTTCGGGTGGCTACGACCGAGGTATCGCCCCATTGCCTTGGCTTGGCTGGGTCGTCATGAATTTATGTTGAATGGCTTGCTGGGATAGGGAAAAGGGTCTAGCGGGGCTACATAGAAGGATTCGGGAAAGACTAACTGGGTGCAGAGAAAAACTCCAACATAGATAAAGGTGGTCGCGGTGAAGGGTGTTGAAAAAGTTTTAATGCAAATAAAAAAACTTTAGCCACTCAAAACGTGATAGAAAAGGCTTGATAGATCTACTTACCTCGTAGCGAACGATTGGATTTGATGTGGTTGAAAAAATTGCAGGCCTGGCTATCCTTGTATGGTGGGAGCAGCCTCGAATAGAGTTTCGAAAAGCTTATCAATAAAACAACAATAAACAACCCAAAAATCCCACTTTCTATATATAAAACTTTCGCACATGTGATCATTTAAGTCTAACATAACCAGGTAAGTGTGGGCATTAAAACGTCGTTATGGCGAGGGGATCGGTGTCTTTTCAACGCCGCTCGGTATTAACTCTTAGCCGTTAAAATCAGAAGTACTAGGTGAGTTAGAGCAACCAATATCGACGTCATTGGTTAAGTACTCGCGCAATGGGCCGACGGGTTTCGGCGAGTTTGGTGTCAGATTAAAACTTGGCCGCTGGCTGCTTTGTTTCGGTGACTCTCCTCGAGTCTCACCGGTCACCTCTATTCCATTATCTCTATCAGTGTCTCTTGCGGTTTGTAGGCGACATCTTCGGGGAAACTTGTTGAGTTTCGACGAAACGTATCGAGGCGCTTAAGACTTAAACAAATGCCCGCCGTTTCGAGGAAAAACTCTGAGTTTTTCCCCAACAAAAGGATTCAAGTCCGACCGTTGCAGTAGAACTAGGCAAGTTCATCCGAAACAAGACAACTTAACAACTTAACAAAAATGCCCACATTTTGCGGCGCGACTCAATGAGTTGTGCCGAAATGGGAAAGGCTAAAAGACTTAATAAATGAAACCAGTCGTTGCGGTTCAACTCGGCAAGTTGTGCCGCCGTTTCGGCTGGGAAAGATGATTTTACTTATGGAAAAACAAACTTAAAGAACTTGCTCTCTTAGAAAAACTAAGTATGAAAAAGGCCTTTTGGATGGGACTTGACTTCTAAGAAAAACTTTCTCAAAAAAATAAAGGAGGGCCCCAATATTTACAAAAGTTTGGGGGCGGTGTTGCAGCAACAACAAGTGGGTATGAGCTGCAACAACTGGATGATGATCTTCAAAATTCGAATTAGAAGACATATGGGAGAACAAAGAGGTGTCTCCAAATTCTTGATGAAATGTGCTAGCAACCATGTAGGAATTAGAAGGATCATATACAGTGGAAGTGAGAGCGCAACTAATGACCTCACTCTGCATACTAAACTTCCAAATAACCATTAGATCACCTTCTTGCACACCAATGACTGGAAAAGGATCCTCAATATATGAAGTATGAGAGGAGAACACCAATGATGGATGGAGAGAGATTTATTCTTCAACAATATGTTTGTGAATGTCCTCTCTTGGATCAGCTGCATATGAAGAGGAGAAATCATAATTCTAAAAAATTTCTATTGCAACTGGAAAAGGAGCCACTTCAAGGAGACTTTCACCATTCGAATTGTGTTGAGGTTTATGCCACTGATCTTCAATACCTACAAATCAAACACTCTTAATATATGTATGGAAGATTAATTTATTCTAATGAGCTTTGCTAAGGACAATAGGAACATTCAGGAGTGCTTCACACCTTGGTAGACCCCAATGGAAACCCAAAGGACTCAAGGAAATTGCCCCAAGATTTCTGTGGTAACTCCATTGCTTCTAGTGCGCTACAACAAGTAGTTATGCTCCTATGCTCCCTAATATTTGATACCATGTCAGAATTCTATGGCCTTAATGGCATGCAATAATTCCACATATAAGGATTTAAGCACAATATAATCTTCACTAAGAATAACAACAAAGATTTGTAGAGAATTGAGAAGAAGATTGAGCAAAAATACAAAAAAGAAAGAACTCAATTTGATAAAATCCCATCATCTTATTAAGGAATAATAAGAGTACAATATATAATACATCCCTGAGGAAAAAATTGAATGCCTTAGAGGCAATTCGAGATGCTCACAAGTGGCAGGCTTATATTTAGTAGTAAAACCCATTTATGGAAAAAGCATTCTCCAACTCATAGCAAGATATCACAAATTTTCTAACTAAGCTTAGGTAGGCCATGAGTGACCAAAAGGTAGCAAGATGGAGGCTTTTCAAGAGAAAAGGCAAGAAGGTGATGAGGAAAAATCAAGCAGACTTGCCAAAAGCATCCTAGCACACTTGCTTAATCCTAATCCAAGTGAAAAGTAGAACAAAGTTGGATTTAACTCACAAAAGATGAATAAAGTAGGAATAAATCAAGAAGGGTGCCTTATCTCATAAAATCTCAGTAAAATCAGGAACTAAATAAAATGAGGGCACTAATGTGGATAAACATCAAAAGACGTGGGCCAAATAAGCTAGTCTAGACACCTAGGAACATAACTAACCATGGTCTAACACTTAGGAAACATAAAATCATGTTTACACTAAGGCATTGATGGGCTAATTATTCTAACATAAACCACAAGGGAGAGGGAACGATTTCAGTAGCGAGACTATCTACCCTAGTCATCTTGAAGGAGAGATCAATCAGATTTCTCAACTATGCTTCACCGCCAATGATCAATATTTCTTCTACACTTTCAACTTTGAGAAATATCAATGGTTTTTAGTGGTTATTGTAGAGGGAACACCCATTATTGGAGTTCTTTCTAATAGAGAGAGGGCACACTTGCATCTTTGCACCATATTTAACAAAGGGCACATTTATTCATGAAGTTCAATTGTTGAAGAGGGTGCACTGGTTGATAGGAAGATACTCATAGTCCTCATATTTGACATCTCTGCAGTCTCACACACTGAATTTTGTATTAGGAAAAAGGGAAACATAGTTATTTGAGTGTTAAAGAGTAAGACACTCTCTTTTGGAGTCACTGCCAGATTGAGTGAGGTTGCAACTATTTTAAGGTTGCAGTTTTCTTTATATGTGGAGGGTGAGATCACTGTTTAAGGAGGAAATAGGAGATCCCACTCTTCACCTTGCTAACTCTCTTGCTAAAATCAAGAAGAGGGTGTTTTACAATAGGATAAAGAGGTCTCACTACTAGCACGAGTTTCCTGTAGCAGAACTCATCCTTGAGTACAAAATATTCATTGAGGATGTGGGGCATTTTCTCAACAGTGGGCAAATTATTCTTCCACTTCCCATTGTTGGGTTGTTCACTAAAGGAAAAGGAGGTGACATATATTCATTTTGGTTAAGTTCAATCACGTTTTGAGGGAAACAACAAAGTCAGATTTGGTATATTGTTTATTCTGAGCATATACAAGCCAATACATGAAATTTGAGTACATCCTCCAAGTGGTCATTTTCAAAAAACTTTTTATATTAGTACTTGAGTTCACGAAATCCTGCTGCAACAATCAAGTGGTCTCATTCCTTGTGGTAAAGGGATTTCATTTCCAGATATGTCCATTAGCACATTCATGCATGTAAACTCATTTTTTTATTGGAATATTAGACTTCTTTATGATTGTGCCTGAGTATATTGGTTTCCCATTAGTGTAAGCAAACTACAATTCATTATGTAATTTTATAAGGCATGTTTTGTGAATAAAATACTATACATTTCATGGTATGAATGTTATGCACATATAAACACATAAACTCATACATGATATGAACAATAAAAGGGAAAAAAACAGGTCTGCATAAGAACTATTTGATGAAAGTGCCAAACCACATAATTACATCCCAACAGTAGAACATCTCCCATACTTTATTAGTTAAATTGGAAAAAGGATCCTTATAGTGTCAAGGTTTGTTTCAAGTTCTAGTATCAATCTCCCTTCTTCATCAATCTCTAGTAAAATAGTATGAACTGGGATCTTGTCACCAATTTTTTTATAGGAAAGAAACATGGAAAATTGGATGTACACGTGAAGATGGAGGAAACTCCAATTTGTAATCCATACTCTCAATCCTCTGCAACACCTTATAGGGACCATAGAACTTGGGTGCTAATTTAGTGTCCTTTTTTTGCTTGAAGAATATCTATTTGTATGGTTGTAGCCTAAAAAATACTCAATCCCTTGCTTCAAATTTCCTTTCATTATAATGTTGATATACTTGTTGTTTCATCCCATTTTGTACTATAGACAAGTTATCTTTCAATAGTTGGAGAACCTCTTTTGGTACTCTATGTGATCCTCCACTACTTGAACTTGAACTTTCTATTTCAAGGATGATGGGATGGAAGGAGGATGATGTTGAATTTTCTTAGCAGTTAGATGTTTTTAACTTTTTATAAATTATCTATCACATAAACATAAACTACATGCATATAAAGGATCACTGAAAGAAACACATTCACAGTAAACACAATGTATACTATGGGAAAACTCTCTCACGAGAAAAACCCAACAACTTCTCTAGATAAGATTCGTCAATAAGATACAATGCCAAATCTAGTGCCCAACACTATTTACAGAAACATAATAATGATATACATGAAAGATACAGAATAACCTCTGAGCCCTTTTGAGAACGAAGTAGAGAGAGAAAGATAATAAACCCCAAAATATGTCTTCACAAGGCTTCTTGAACCCTTCATTATGCTTCCTTGGATCTGTGCACTTCTTTCCTTGCTTAAGCAAATTGTTGTGTCACAAACGAGGCATCTTCACTTCTATTTATACTAGAAAAGTCACTTTTCCTTACTAGGCCGACTTGACCTATTTGACTAGGTCATTTACACTTTAACTGAGCCGACTTCACCTTTTGACTGGGCCATTTAACTCAGACGACTTGTTCTTGGTCTTTTTATTCTTCTTTCTTGTGGAGACGGCATAGGAATATCTTTTGATGCTACTAGAATGTAATGCCCCTAGTGTGTTAAGCCCTAGACATATTTTGTGATTATTATTTGTGTTTCTATGTGGCACTAGGTGCCTGGACTATGGACTATGGACATTATTATTAATATTTTCTTTTAATTAAATGACTAACTCAACATGGACAACTAATATGGCCGGGGGGGTCATGGATTCCGCATGTGAGGGGGTTTGGGGACTAGGAGTTGTGGCTCTCCCTAACAACACTCCTTGTTTCCCATTTTTTATTATTTTATCCTAATATGGTACTGCTGAGCCTAATTCATGATTTAGTGGGAATTCCTTGTTGAATGCGCCCCCTTTTGTTGGTTTGTAACTTCTTTTTGGAGGTTACACTTAGTTTGTAACCCCACTTGCAAAAGTGTGCTCTCACTTCCTATTTTTATCCTTGAAACCTCAAAAGTTGTGTAACTCCTCCTTTACTATTCCAGGAAAGGAATCCTTTGCTTGTGTAACCTTCTCCCCACCTAATTCGAATTGCTCTCATGAGAATTGGAATGGTCACAATAGAAGTTGGAGGCTCTCTATTTAAGTATGGTTACTCTCCATTTAACCTGAGTTAGTTCCTACCCGGGGATTCGAATGGCTATAAGAGGGTTCATATTGTCTTCATGGAGGCTCTTCTTTCATCTATTCTTGCACCTCTAGTGAATTGGAATGATGGTCTATGCCATAATGTTTCCTAGATAGATATCATGGGAGGAATTCTATATGATAGTGTGTTGAATGGATAGAGATTAGAGACTGATCTATGCCAGATTTTTTTCCTGGATATATTTCATATATTGAAGGCCTTGTAATGAGGTATGAAGACTGCTCGCCAATGTTTTTCCTGGGTAGAGTTTGATGCTGAATCTATGCCAGAGTGTTGACTGTATATATTTTATTGAAATATTGTGCTTTCTCAGGTTGTGTGTCCTGAGTTTCTTGTGATGGAAATGTATTGTGCTTTCTAAGGATGTATTGCTTGATTTTCCTATGATGTAAATTTATTGTGCTTTCTCAGGATGTATGGCCTAAGTTTCATGTGATGGAAATATGCTGTATTTTCTCTGGTTGAGTTGAGTAGGATGAAACTATATGTTTGGGTTTGACCACTTATGAGAATTTATGGGTTATGAGACCTATACCATTGTTTTTGGAGCTATGTTTATAGTAAGGTACATTTTTTTGTTTCATTGAAAAATATTTCCGAATGGCTAAGTTATAGCTGTTTTAATGTGGCAGGGTTTTTCCTCACCATGGTGGGAAGGGTGCAACTATATGATCTAGTTTTCCTATTTATGAGATTTTTTGGGTCATGAGACCTATTCCATAGTGTCCATAGCGATGTTTCCAATAAGGAATACCTTTTTGTTCATTGAAAAAGATTTATGTATGGTTGATATATGATCTTTTCTATGTGGTAGTGTTGACAATGTTGAGAAAGGACACACCCTGTTTATTGGTTGAGAGTACCTCTACTTGTGGATCCATGGCCTCAGGTCACAGATGACCTGTTCAAGTATGGATTGGATTGATTGTTTCTATGTCTGGGTGGAAATTTTTCTGGTTGAAGCTAGTTGCCCCTTAATCAGATAAGTATTTTGTTATATGATTATTTACTACATTCTCATAATTATATGTGCTTATGGATCTGATTTGATTATGATCTATATGGTTGTAGGTGACAACCTTGAAAATGATTTTATATGGCTGTATATGATATATTTCATAGCGAAATTTGTTCATGATGATATGGCTATGGTTGCCGGTCAGTGATGAATATTTCATTATGTACTTATTTACAGTACTCTAATGTATATGTGCTCTTAGACCCAATTTTTCTTATGGTTTGTAAGGATGTAGGTGAAAACCACAAGATATTATGTTATTATAATCTATATGTCTATAGATGGAATCCCTCATATCTAGTTTTACATATGTTAATATGGCTGTAGGTGGAAGTCAATAGATCTAGTTTCTAGCTTGTCAATATGGTTGAATATGGAAGCATGTAGATCTTTTATTTATATTGCTAGAGTTAGCTTGCAAATATGATTTTTTTAATGGTTATATGGTTGTAGAAGATCGGATTAATTGATATTATATTCCATGTTAAAATCTTGTTTAGATTTGTTTACATTCATACTTGCATTTTCCTTGCTTAGCATGTGCATATGGAAAACGATATGCATCACAAGTTTGCATTTTCTTAGAAAAGGTTGATTGCTTTATTTAATTGGCTTGTTGGCATGATAACCTAGTCTTAGGTAACCTTATTCCGCTTTGCATTTTTCTTGATTCAGCCTTCCCATGGGTTTCCCGGTGACCTTGGCCTTGGTTTGGGGTCGAGGACACTACATAGAAACATCAATACTCCTCTCAACGAGGAATGTATTCTTTTGGCACGTTCTTCAGCATTGGATTTCTTCTTGTTGAATTATGGAATCTTCTACAGTCTAGAGAAGTTTTATGTGAGATTTCCATCCTCCATGATCTTCTCCAAGGCCTGACCACTTCCAAAGTGTATTCTTTCTTCTTTACTATCCCACTGTACCCAACTAGCCAAGTATATGGCTATCCAACCTCTCCAAGAGGTTTGACTATTCCCCAACAGTATTGACCATAACTCACTGGAGTATCCGATGTGGGTGCACTTCTATTAGGAACCCATGTCAACCCTTCTATTTACTTTGTTAGTATATTGTTGTTGGATGCATATCCTTTGTAAGTCATCCCGTAGTATTTGTTGATCCATAGTTTGTCTTATTGTTGTTGGATGCATATGCTTTGTAAGTCGTCCCGTAGTAATTGTTGATCCATAGTTTGTATTGACACATGGTATTGGCACCTAGACTTAGCATATAAGTTTGTGTTGAGACCAATGAAGGTACCGGGAAGTTATTTGTATTGAGCTTACTCAAAGGAGGTTTCCCCCTCAAAGTGGCCTGCGATCAATAAAAGTGATTATGAGTTCTGTTATTTCTGCTATCTCGTGTATTTTCATTAATTAATTGTTGCAGGTTCATCACATCTGGTATTAGAGCACTTTCTTGGGCTCCCTGGGTGAAATTTCTACCAAATTTTTTTTTTCGCATGTATTGCAGCTTCGGATCTGGGACTAATCCCTATCCGCTTAACTGTGGGAAGTACTTGGGTATAAGCCCTAAAACAAATTGTGAGGAGTACCACAAGAACCCCAAAGTAGTAGGCCCATTGAGAGGACTTGCCAGCGAAAAGGGCAGCGACCCCTACCTGATTGACTAGTTCCCACCTGTGAGGTAAGCCAAGAGTTGTCGTTTGTGGCAAAGCGGTTATCAGTTTTACCTGAGTCATGGAGTGAGGGGTACTCCCCCAATACGCAAGCCATTAGACAGCATTGGTGGTTGAGTGAATCCCCTGAATCGATAGGAAGTCGAACATACCTGGGGTCCATATCTATTTTCAGCTAAACTATTTTTTATCACTTCCGTGCCATTGCAGATCCATCTGTTGCCAATCACTTCCGTGCCGTTGCAGATCCATTCTGAAAGTCGATTTAGAACCATTCTAAAAGTCGTTTCAGATCCAACCGTTTCTGATCCATTCTGAGCCGTTCCAGATCCCGTTGTTTCCGATCCATTCCGAGCCGTTCCAGATCCCGCCGTTTCCGATCCATTCTGCAAGTCGTTTCAGATCCATTCTGAAAAAACTAAAATAAAATAAAAAAATCTGTTTTTTCGCCATATCTCCCTTGTTTTAACTCTATTTTCCCTGAAACTTCACTGACACCCCTGCAATCCCATTCTGCATATTTCATTCATGAGGACCCTATCCCAAATTCCACTTCCCAAAGCCAAAAATCCCACATTTGTCTATTTTTAGGGTTTTCCATAACTTCTTCAATTTTCACCCACTTGCCTCCAAATTTTGCCACCATGTTCATCCCTATTTCTGCTTCTTTGTCCTTCTTTGACAAATTTTCTCATTCCTTTACCCCGCTTCTGAAATCCCGATTTTTTGCTTCCCTATCCACCTGAAAGTGTCCAAAACCTAGTCAAACCCCAATTACCCCTTTGAGTTTTTCCCAAATCCAAATTTCCCTTTACTAAATAAGCTTTTGTTTGTGTTTTTCTATCCATTCCCCCCCAAAAAAATTCTCCTGTTTATGGTTGTCACCCGCGTAGGAGCAAAAACCATGGAGGAAGCACTTGCAGCCATCCAAACCAAACTCCAAGATCTGGATGAAAAATTTCTCAACCTTCATCTTCAGCATTCAGATGTGAACAATAACCGAGAGCAAGAATCTTCTGCAGCCAATGGGTTCTCTTCTTTCAACAATTTCCGTGGTCCAAATCTTGAATTTCCTTGCTTCAATAGTGCTAATCCGACTGGATGGATCTATCATGTAGAATAGTATTTTAGTCTGCATAATACTTTTGATGTCCAAAATGTTCCACTTGCATCCTTTCATTTGAAACAGGAAGCCCTTCAATGGTACCATTGGTACATCAAGGCTCATGACGAGCCAAAATGGATAGATTTTTGCCAACTCCTTTCTCAACGATTTGGTCCTAGTGCTTTTGATGACTTCACTGGAGCACTCACTAAACTTCGTCAAAGTGGCATTATGAGAGAGTATCGGACAGAATTTGAGAAACTAGCCAATCGCACAGAAGGATTGTCTGATGAATTCTACATGAGTTGTTTTATCAGTGGTCTTAAGGATGACATCTGGTCAGAGGTTAAAATGTTCTGTCCCAACACAATGCTGGAAGTCCTAGGGTTGGCTAAGTTGGCAGAAGACAAGCTTGCAGCCCAACAACGCTCCAAACCCACTTTTCTTCCATTTCGAAATATGGGTTCTCAATGACCTCCCATCCCGCCAACTCCTCGACCAACTCCTATCAAGCATTTTTCTGAAACAGAGATGCAGGCACACAGAGAAAAATGGCTTTGTTATATTTGTGATGAGAAATTCACTCGGGGACATAGATGTGTTCAACAAAAGCTCTATCTCTTGGATATGCATTCTCCTCCTACCTCTACAATTGGTGAAGAAATTCCAGATACAATGGATGATCAGGTCGACATTCAGGAGCCTCCTATTGACCTCCCATCTTAAGAGGAACAACCAGAGATATCTCTCCATGCTTTATCCGACGTCACCACCCCCCAGACAATGCAGTTCAGGGGTTACTTCAAGAAGCTTCCTCTTACAATACTCATTGATTCTGGTAGCAATCATAACTTCATTGACCCTCGGATTCCCAGACATGCTGATTGTTTTGTCCATCCCTGCTCCAACTTTGAAGTCATGGTTTCCAATGGGGGCACCTTACCTTGCAAGGGGAAGTGTCACAATGTGCGTATCTCTTTGGAAGATTATAACCTACGCTCTGACATGTTTTCCTTGTCCCTAAGCAGATGTGATGTGGTTTTGGGAGTTCAATGGTTACACACACTTGGCCCCATATTATGGGATTTTGCTGAACTTTGGATGCAGTTTTCAGTCAATGGGAAACAACACAAATTTAAGGGATTACAACAAGGGTATCTCCACATCATTAGTTCACATCGCCTGGAAAATATCGTTAAGAAGAATTCACATGGTGTCATCACTCATCTCCATTCCATTCAGATGCACCCATCAACGGTCTTCCCTACTTCCTTGGATAGATATGCAGGTGTCCTTGCTGAACAAGTGGGCTTGTCTCCTTCAAGATACCTTTCCAGTAAGAATTTATCTACATCTACATCTCACCAGGAAATGATGGCTATTTTGCATGTCATATAGAAGTGGCATCCATACCTATTAGGGAATTATTTATGCATCAAGATTGATCTCCAAAGTCTAGAAAATTTCCTGGAACAATGGGTCTCCTCCCCAGCACACCTGAAATGGGTTATCCAACTCATGGGTTATGCCTATGCGATCACTTACAAGAAGGGTAAGGACAATATGGTGGAAAATGCTCCTTCTTGCACATTTGATGACCCATTTTCTCTTACAGCTATTTCTCTGCTTGTTCCAAATTGGTTGCAATCTGTTCAACAGGGTTATCTCTTCTATGAACTCCATGCTTCTTCATCAATAGGGCACTCTGGGTCCCTCAAAATGTATGACCGGGAACAATGTAACTTCTTTTGGCAGGGACTTAAAATGACAATTCAATAGATGGTGGCTGACTATGATACCTGCCAGGTCAACAAGGGTGAAACGACACTCCTTTCGGGACTGCTTGAACCCTTGCCCATCCCTACACAGATTTGAACAACTATTTATACGGATTTCCTAGAAGTGCTGCAATGGTACAATACCAAACTAAAAGGACACCATATGAAGCAGTATATGGACAGGAACCGCCAATTATTCTTCCATACACCCTCAACAGCTCCCTAGTTCAGGCAATTGATTCAGTTCTTCGAAACCGCGTTCAGATTCTTCTCATTCTGCAAGACAATCTTCACATGAAAAGAATTCGACTGAAACAACAAGCCGATCAGCACCATTCTGAGCGCACTTTTCAAGCAGCTGATATGGTTCTTCTTCATCTACAACATTCCAACCAACCCTCCCTGAAACTCACAAGGCATCAGTGGCCCGGAATGCAACCCGAGGATGCTATAGGGGAACCCCTCCTTCAGATTCTGCATCAATTTCCACATCTAAAGCTTTGAGGACAAAGATTTTTCTAAGGGAGAGGGGATGTTAGGAACCCATGTCAACCCTTCTATTTACTTTGTTAGTATATTGTTGTTGGACGCATATCCTTTGTAAGTCGTCCCATAGTATTTGTTGATCCATAGTTTGTCTTATTGTTGTTGGACGCATATGCTTTGTAAGTCGTCCCATAGTAATTGTTGATCCATAGTTTGTATTGACCCATGGTTTGTATCGACACATGGTATTTGTGCCTAGACTTAGTATATAAGTTTGCATTGAGACCAATGAAGGTACCGGGAAGTTATTTGTATTCAGCTTGCTCAAAGGAGGTTTCCTCCTCGAAGTGGCATGCGATCAATAAAAGTGATTCTGAGTTATGTTATTTCTTCTATCTCGTGTATTTTCATTAATTAATTGTTGCAGGTTCATCACAAATTCACATGAGATACTACAACCCCTGGCTATCTAAGTCATATACCATGAATAACTGGTATCTGAGCCATGTAGCACTGCATGACTTACCAGTGTCTGAGCCAGGTATTAATACATGATTGAGTCATGTACCACTAGTGCATGATTTATTTGTGTCTGATTCATGGACCACTACATGACTTACTAATGGGGAAGATGCCTGAGTCATGTCCCACATGACTAACTGGTGGTAGGGAAGGACTACCCACTGCTGCCCATGGAGAACCATCATCATTCCCTCTCAGTGAGAGGATTCATTATGTAATACACCAAGCTTGTCTCAGAAGTATTCAAACTTTACTTTAGATATAGGTTTGGTAAGTGTATTGAAAATATACTCATCTGTGGATATGTATTGGAGCTTCACTACTCCCCTTTGAACCACATCTTGGATATAATGGTATTTGATCTCTATATGCTTTGACTTATCATGAAATACTAGATTGTCAGAAATCTTCACACAGCTTTGGTTGTCACAGTATATCTAAGTCATCTCTAGCCCTCGATCAAATAACCCTGCAAGTAAATTTCGAAGCCATACTGCTTCACAACTGGCAGCACTAGCTACTATGTACTCTTCCTTTGCAGTACTGAGTGCAACCAATGTCTGTTTTCTGCTGAACCATGAGATCATGGTTGATCCCAAGCTTAAGCAACATCCTAATGTGCTTTTTATGTCCATCTCACTTCCTTCCCAATCAGAGTCTACATACCCTTGCAATTTCACTTCACCATCCAAGACATATCCAATTACATATCCAACTGTACCCTTCAGGTATCTCAACACATGATTTGCTACTATAAAATATACATGTCTGGGCTTAGACATGTACTGACTCAATATGTTCACTGCAAATCATATATCCGGTCTGGTTTTAACCAGATACATCAAGGATCCGATCATCTATCTATACATCATGGGATCCACCGGATCTGAAGAAGAGTCACTCAACAAATTCAAATTCATCACCATTGGTATGGCCATGGACATACAGTCCACCATCCTGAATATATTCATGATCTCTACTGTGTATTTTCCTTGATTGAGGAAAATATCATCTGATCTTTTCCACACTTCCAATCCCAAGAAGTAATGCATCATTCTTATATTCTTCATTTCAAATTATGCTGCAAGCTCCCTCTTGCACTCATTTATGAGCTTCTCATCCCCTGTAAGAAATAGGTCATTGACAGACAATAGTAATATTATTGGCTAGCCATCCACAACCTTGTAGTAAAGGTTGGGATCTGCTTCACTTTTGCTAAAATCCAAGCTCATAAGAAATCTGTCTATCTTAACATATCATGCCTTGGGTGCCTGATTAAGCCCATACAAATCTTTCTTCAATTTACACACATGTGATTATCTGTCATGAGTCTCAAATCCTGGAGGTTGCTCAATGCACACTTCTTCTTCAATCACACCATTCAAGAAGGTGCCCTTGACATCCATTTGGTGTAATTTCCATCCCATCACAGAAGCTATGTAGATAATAGATTTAATATAAGTGTGTTCGGCCACTGGAGCAAACATCTTGTCATAATCTAATCCCTCTTTATGAATGAATCCTCTAGCCACAAATCTTGCTTTGTATTTATCTATGCTAACATATGCAACATGTTTGATCTTGTAGATCCACTTGGAAGTTACAACTGACTTCCCTTCTGGTCCTGGAACCACCTCCCATACATCATTCTTCATGATGGACTGGTACTCCTCCATCATGGCTTCCTTCCATACTCGCTTATCTATAGCTTCTTCATAACTAGAAGATTCTATATTAATGATTTCACTCATCAATTTCATGTAGTTGGAATACTGGAAAGGTTATTTTCTTTCTCTGAAAGACCCAATAGGAGCACCATACTTCTCTGCAACCTAGATCATGCTCCGGAACCATGTCTGTAATCTCTTTAGGTGGATCTACCGGATTTTTTGGCTCTACTATCTCATCATGATCTTTTGGAATATGTCCTATTGGAGTAGAGTCTTCTGCACTTGTTTTATTTGAAGCTTTAGGATCCTTACAGCCCTTATCCATGTGAGACTTCTTGTATTTGCTAAAGGTTGTATCTTCATCAAATGTCACATTCCTGCTGATCTCGATCTGTTTCCATCCTGGGATGTAAAGTCTGTACGCCTTTGAAGTTTCATTGTAACTGACAAATATGTCCTTTCTTCCTAAGGTTTCTAATTTTGTCCTGTTATCCTTGAGAACATGTATATATAATGGAGAACCAAATATACTCAAGTGGCTCACTTCTAGCTTCTTTTCGGTAAATGTTTCTTCTAGTGTCTTGTTTCCCAATATTTGATGAGGACTCTTATTTTGCACATACACAGTTGTCCTGGATGCCTTTTCCCATAGATGCATGGGTAAATATTGGTCATGAATCAATGCCTTTGTTTCTTCTACGATGGCCTGATTCTTTCTTTCCGCAACTCCATTCTGTTGTGGATTGTAGGGAGTATTCAACTCCCTCTTAATCACTGCTTCCTTGCATAAATTAGTGAAGTCATTTGAGATGAATTCTCCTCCATTATCTGACCTCAAAACTTTAATCTTTCTTTCGTAAATATTTTCGACAAGAGATTTGAATTCCTTGAATTTACTGAAGACTTCTTCTTGTGCTTTCAAGAAATATATCCATGTATTTTGTGAGAAATCATTAATAAAAGTTACATAGTACAAATACTTAATGAGGGAGGGTGATGACATATGTCCACATACATCTGAATTTACTATGTCCAAGATTCCTTCTGCTCTATTGTTACTACTTGAAAATGTTCCTTTGACATTATTTCCAAGTGCACATCCTCTGCACATGCCTTCATGTTCCACTTTTATGTCTGGTAGTCTAGTAACCATCTTGTTAAGAATTGGTAAAGCTCTGTAGTGAATATGAGCGAATCTTCTATGCCATAGTTCACTTGAGATAACATTGTTGTGCACCAAGGCTTGAGTTGGGTGTCCCTTCAATTTGTACAAGCCTCCCTCTCAAACACCAATCTTAGTAGCTAGATCAATACTTGAATCTTTTTACTACATAAGAACTTGGACATCTACAAATGCTACTCTGAATCCTTGATCTTCTAAGGCTAATATAGAGAGAATATTCTTCTATAAACCTAGTACAAATAGTGCACCTTTCATCTTCATGGATTTTCTTGATTCCAACTTATAAGAAGATTCTCCTACTCCTTTAATTGCATACTTAGAGTTATCCCCAAGTTCCACTTGATAGGGTGAATCCTTTTGAAGCAATTTTGTGAGTGAATATTTGTAACCAATCATGTTCTTAGATGGACCACTATCTACTAACCAGATATCATCTTCGTGAGTAGCAATACCTGTTATTGTTGAGATGAGTACCAATTAATCATTTGATGCTTCCTTTGACTTCTTGTGTGAAGTGGGCTCATCATCATCCACCATATGATCATGATGCTTCCTTTCTTTCTTTTTGTTCTCTTGATCAGTGCAGTTTATTGCATAGTGTCCCAACTTGTTACAATTGTAACACCTCATCTTGGACATATCCTTGTTATTTTCTAATACTGGTCTTCTATCAGTATTCGTGGTAAACTTTCCACTTTTTCCTCTTGTTGCATGAGCTGTAAGTGCTTGATTTTCTTCATCATTCATCTTCTGCATTTTGGAGATCAACCTTTCCTCTTCTTGATTGCAATCCGTCCATAGCTTATCAAACTTGGGTAGCTTATTCCTTGCAGAGATACCTTGAACAAACACATCCCAAGAAGAGGGAAATCATTCAATGTTGTCAACACGAGCTCTCTCTTCTACAATATTTCCAATAGCTTCTAGTTGATCCTTGATATGAGAAACCCTTGTAAAGTAGGAAGACACTGTCTCTGACTTGTTCACCATCACATTCCTTAACAATAATTTTATGCTAGTATTTTTGCTTTCATATAATATTTTCAGAGGGAATTGGAGACCTGTGTGGAGTTTTTGCTCTCGACGCGTTTCAGACTCTATAGTTGAGTCCATCTTCAGGAGAAAAGGTATCTCAAATGAACAACCCCCACGAATCTACATTTTTATATTGTTAGTTTGTTTCTTAATTTTATTTAAAAAGAGAACCGACCTAATTAATATCAAATCAATATTAATTAATGCTATTTTATTATAATCCAATCCACAAAACTTCGTTTATCTAAATTTATTATTAACAAATTAATCTTTAAATATGTTTCTTATAAACATATTATGTTTTTTAAATTATTCTTTAGATTGTTTAAATACAATAAAACTTAAGTATATAAATGTTTAGATCTCAATTTTTACAAATAATAATTTTAAATGTTTTAATTTTATTAACAAATAATTTTAAATGTTTACCTTCAAAACTTCAAATTTTTCATTAGTTTTTATTCTCAAAACTTCACACTTTTTATTAGTTTTTATTATTATATGAAATTTTTTTTTTTAACTTATTAAAGTTTTATAAAGTTGTGTATTATAAATATATTAATTTCTAGAATGTTGATATATTTAAATTTAATTTTAATTCCTTAAAAAATTTTAAATCCTTAAATTTTATTTTTTTTTATAAATTTTTTTAGTTTATAAAGTTTTCTAGTTTTAATTATTACTTTTTAAAAAAAATATTTTGAAATTATTAAGTATATAAAGTTTTATATTTTTCTTAAAGTTGTATTTAATATTAGAAATTATTATTTTCATAATT
Source organism: Larix kaempferi (assembly GCA_027924585.1). Classification (NCBI taxonomy): domain Eukaryota; kingdom Viridiplantae; phylum Streptophyta; class Pinopsida; order Pinales; family Pinaceae; genus Larix; species Larix kaempferi. Next base: position 2,741,492 of record BSBM01001467.1, read on the forward strand.
TATTAAAAAAATTTATTTTTATTTTTATTATATAATTCTTTAAAAATTTTGACACAATTTTTATAATTCAATAATTTTTTTTGTTTGGAATTTTAAATTTAAATCTTTATTTATTTATGTTTTTATTTTGAAGGGAGTGAATGATTGGTTTCCAAGAATCACATAGGTTAAGACCATCGTCCTTATTGAAGTTTCTAGGGTGTTTCTCAATTTCAATTGCTTCACGTATGCGTCTTCTATTGTAGTTCTCTTCAATTGCTATGACTTTTGCTTCTTCAATGCAAACATGGTGGTTTGTCATTGACGAATGCTCAACCACGGCTGATTTCTTAATTCTTTCATGACTAACATCTGCACAATGCTCTTTTAGTCTTGTCTTAATTGAGCGTCCTGTCTCCCCTATGTAAACGTCTTCGCATGAGCACGGGAACGAATAAACACCTTTCCTTAGTTTCGGGTCAATGGGGTCTTTAGCTCTATCTAACAAATTTCTTAGGGAGTTAGGAGGGCAGAATATCGTTTTAATATTCTTCTTCCTCAAAATTTTTGCAATCTTATCTGTTGTTCCTTGGATATAAGGAAGAAAAGTTCTTCCTACGTCTTCTTGTCTGTTGTTGCGATTTTTATTTTCTAAGCCTTTGGCTCTTCTGAATGCTCTGTTGATATCTTTTCTTTTGTAACCATTGTTTTGGAGGGTTTTATTCAGGTGCCTTAGTTCATCGTCAAGGTGTTCCCTATCAAAGATCCTCACAGCTCGTGTAGCAAGTGTGTGCAATATTCCAAGTTTTTGTGAAGGGTGATGGTGTGAGTTGGCATGTAAGTATGTGTCTATGTGGGTTTTCTTACGATACACCTGGTGAGCTAGGGAGCCGTCTTCCTTCTTAGTGATTAGTACGTCAAGAAAAGGAAGGGAGTTGTCTTCTTCGATCTCCATGGTAAATTTAATGTGTTCGGACTGATTTTTCATATGCATAAGGAAGTCATCCAATTTCTCCCTGCCATGCGGCCAAAAGAAATTTGTGTCATCCACAAAACGTTTCCATTCTTTCGGTTTAAGAGGGTAAGAATCTAATGCTTTCTTCTCAAAGTATTCCATGTAGAGGTTGGCTATCACAGGAGAAAGGGGGGATCCCATTGCAACACCGCTAGTTTGTTCATACATCTCCCCACGAAAGGTGAAGTATGTTGATTTTAAACAAATTCTTACAAGGTTGGTAATCTCTTTGTTAGTGATTTCTTCCACCACATTGATGGCTTCTTCCACCGGGATTTTTGTGTAAAGTTGGGTTACGTCAAAACTTACCAACATATCGTTATCATCAATTTTCAGATCCTTTATGTTTTCCACGAAATGTGTTGAATCTTTGATGTAAGAAAAAGTGTGGCCAACTAATGGTTTAAGGGTTTTTGCAAGATATTTTGCGAGATTGTAAGTTGGTGACCCAATGGTGTTCACTATTGGTCTAAGTGGCACACCATTTTTATGAATTTTTGGGAGTCCGTAAATTCTTGGAATGATATGGTTCTTCGGGGTGAGTTTCTTTTTTACGCTATAATATAAGTGAGTTTCTTTTTTATGCTATTGGTCTAAGTGGCACACCATTTTTATGAATTCATATAATATTGTCAAGGCCTCAAACATTTCCTTAGGAGTATTCAATTTTGACACATGAGGGATCAAGTGGTACTTGATTGAATCAAATAGAATTCTATTTGCTTTGACCATATTCTTCTTGAACTTTGCTTTAGCCTCCTCTTCTTCTAGTTCTAGGGCATCTTCTTTGACATAACCTAAGATATCATTCTCTTCTAGAATGATAAGTATCCTATGCTTCCAAGATCTAAATTTATCTGCTCCATCCAATCTATCCTCAACGCTTAGATTGGTTGTCATTTTGTCAACACTGAGATTTGACCTAGAAACCCTAGCAGAAGGTAGGTAAACAATGAAGTTTCTCAAAAGTGAGATCTGATTCCACAGATAGATTCAACCTTATAGGGCGAGTTCAAAGATGCTAATATCGAACCTGATCTATGGATATAAAGGATTATAAATGGAAGCTCTAGTTCTTGACCCCAAGTAGAAATTAGCTCAAAAATGAAATTTCATCAAACTGAAAAATGCTTCCATAGAAAAGTGCGCCTTACTAGGGCGAGTTCCAAGATATTGTTTTGAATTCCAATGTATGGATAATATGCCCAATTTGAAAACCCTAGCTTCTGGCAGTTCACCGATAATGGCTTCTATTCAGTCCTTCTTTAATACCATGTTGAATTTTGTTAGCAGTTAGATGTTTTTAACTTTTTATAACTTATCTATCACATAAACAGAAGCTGCATGCATATAAAGGATCATTGAAAGAAACAAATTCACAGTAGACACAATGTTTACCCTGGGAAAATCCTCTCATGGGAAAAACCCAACAACTTCTCTAGATAAGATTCTTCAACAAGATACAATGCCAAATCTAGTGCCCAACACTATTTACACAAACAAAATTATGATATACAAGAAAGATACTGGATAACCTTTGATCCCTTTTGAGAATGAAGCAAAGAGAGAAAGATAATAAACCCCAAAATATGTATTCCTAATGCTTCTTGAACCCTTGACTATGCTTCCTTGGATCTGTGCACTTCTTTCCTTGCTTGAGTGGATTGTTGTGTCACAAATGAGGCATCTTCACTTCTATTTATACTAGAAAAGTCACTTTTCCTTACTGGTCCGACTTGACCTATTTAACTGGGTCATTTCCACTTTAATTAGGCCAACTTGACCTTTTGATTGTGCCATTTAACTGGGCCGACTTGTTCTTGGGCTTGTTATTATTCTTCCTTCTGGACCCGACATAGGAATATCTTTCGATGCTACTAGAAACATCAACATATAATAGCCATAAAATACTATAAATTGTGACAATTTTAAAGAAGTATGAAAAGATGTGTTGTACCACCATTATGCTAAGAGAAACCAAGGGAAGCCACCTGACCCATTGTGTTTGTTTATCACGTCGAAAGAAATGAAGATATCCTTTTAGGTGTTTATTTGCAATCTTATATTTTCCATCAGATTGAGGATGGCAAGAAGAGTTGTGAGCCAATTGAGTGCCCAAAGAAGCAAATATTTCCTTCCAAAGACTACTAGTGAAAATTGGATTTATATCATTACAATATTCTTGGGGATTCCACTCAGATTCCATCTAACTTCTGAATTGTTTCCATGAATGTTGCAACAAATATACTTGCTTTAAAAGGATGAGAAAGAGAGTAGAAATGGGCATACTTTGTGAGTTTATCCACTACTACCATGATGATATTATTTCCTTCTGACACAATAGGTGGCACTTAATTTGGATCTCTCAAGCTTTAAATATAACATTTTTTACCAAAACACATGTTTGAGACCAGTTTCTAGACTAGTCAAAAGCCCCAACTTACACAAACTATAAATCCGAACTTATAATGAAACAATGCTTGAAATTTTTTCCACGTGTACTTTGCGATGTCTTCTGAGGCTCCTAAAACTTTCATGTCTGAGACGTCCCCAAAAAAAGTTATAGTGAAAATGGATCTAATACCAAATGTTATGCACCAAATTCCCAAAATAACATAAAAATAGAAAGAAGGAGCAACCCAATACCTTGAGAATGAAATGAAGAGATGAATAAGAAGCCTCTTCAAGGGGCAACCTCCTGATACAATGTATCAAATGCACACAACAAGATGAGATGATCCTAAAACTAGGTCTCCTTGGTATATATGTGGGATACAAATGGTACAATCACAATTAATAAGGTCCTAGTCAACCAATAAAGACATTACCAATATAATCATAGAAATGTAATGTCACAATATATAGAGATTAACAAATTGATCGAAGAATTGACAATGCAAGAGGAACATGAAAATGTTGCAGGAAATGCACCAACTGCGGCATAAACTTGGTAGCCCGAAAATTAAAGAGATAGCCATGGAAGAAGCCCAAATCATGCATGATTTCACTTAATGTTATTAAGATTTTATGTATTAACAATGCATTTTGTTTATGGACTTTGTAAGATCGTATAGATATAGATATTTTCAAAAGAAAATATAAAGTAGCTATAAAAATCTTTTTATAATAAACTCTTTGCTAGACTTTAAAAATTTTGGACCATGAACAACACTGAAACAACAATGTAATGTATTTGACTTTTTATATTTTTTTATATTAATATTTTATATACTAATATAAATACAATTAATTCTATTATATATATATATTAACTTCATATTTTTAAAATATTTTTTAATTTAATTAAATAAATATAATAAAAATAAACAAATAAATAAACTAAAATGTTTTTTTTTTAATTATTAATTATATATTTTGAAAAAACTTCATATGAACTAAAAATTCACAAAGATTTTATATATAAATCCATCCATAAAATTGGTTCAACTCGAAAAATTTTAATTGTAAATTTTGGAAGAAATCTTATTCACAAAGCCTTTATCTCTAAATTTATGTGAAATTTCTGCAAAGCTATTTCCAACTTATAAAATGGTGTTTTGATAGCAGTTCATTTTTGAAAAATCTTATTCACAAAGCCTTTATCTCTAAATTTATGTGAAATTTCTGCAAAGCTATTTCCAACTTATAAAATGGTGTTTTGATAACAATTCATTTTTGAAAAATCTCGTTTATATTTAACTTTTGGCACAACTCTTTCCAACTCATAAAGTGGTGTTTTGATACTATTAAAAAAAAGTAGTGTTTTGATACTATTAAAAAAAAAGTAGTGTTTTGATAGCTATATAGTTTTGAAAAATCTCACTCGTGAGTTTGTAGAAGAAATCTTATTGTAAGTTTATAAATTTTTTGATTTTTTTTAATGTAAGTTAATTTTTTGCTAAAGCTCTTTCCAACTTATTAGTGGTGGATTTGATAATCATACAAGTTTTCACTGACATAGAAGCAAATTAATTTAAAATATTTTTTAAAACTCACAAAATTTTATGATATTTATTCAAATGTGTTAAGGGTAAAATTGATTTTTTTCAAGGAATTTATTAAATTCTATGTTTTTGTGGAAAATCCTATATCGAACATATAAGTAAATTTATCCAAACCCATCTTAAAGAGCACATTACTTACACTAATCATAATTGTGTAAATAAATCTGCTATAGCAAAACCCTTTTTAACTCTAAACACCTCATTTACTTTGATCAAACCAAAATCTTAGCCTCTAATTCCCATTATTCTTCTCCACCAAGTACATACACTCATGTACCTAGGTAGGTGTTTCCTACCTACCATACATAAAGGCCATCAGAATTGATAGAAACAAGATTTAGGAGGCAAACAAAATATGCTTCTCAAAGAAACTACGTTACTGCGTTATTAAGTACAAGAATTGGGACTTTTTACGGTAACTAAGCTAATTTTACTGCAAATATTAACTAACAAGAAATTGTGTTTATTAATTTTCCATTTCCTCAAATTACTCGTGAGGAGGCCATTGAAGGATAATAGAGCAAAATAGAGATCAAACGAGAGCTTATAAACTATTAATTGGAAAGTTCTAATTAGTCATATTGGTTAGAAGAACGAAGAATACGAGTACAAAAACTACGTCATTTTGACATAAGGGATTCCCCTTTTGTCCTGGCTACCTATCAAAACTTCCCTTTTGCCCTGGATATCTATCAAAACTGAAATGAAAGCCTCTATTCAAACAGAAAGTGATCTAATGTTTTGATGAACTCTAGTAGAAATGGGAATCACTTAATATTAAGTTAAAATGCAGGTAATTGGGTACCATAATACTTGTTACTACTGTGCCCATATCCGAAGACGCTCAATTACATCAATAATGTAAGGGTGGTTTATAAATGGCCTTTTCCCTGCTGTTGCAATACTTAACATTTGCTTACACCAAAGTGTATAGAAAAATATGTATCATGTCATTGAATTTTCATTCCAATACATGTGCAGAGATGGTACAACATTTCAACACACGAAACAATGAATTTCTTTATATATGAGCTTTTTCTTTAATATATCTCGAGGGAGAAACTACAAAAATAATTTCCCAAGATTAAATTTTCTTTTGTTATTGATTGATAGGCATATCTCTCAAATCTTGGAATAATTTAGGGGTTCATCTTGAAAAAAAATATTTTATTGATTGATAGGCATATCTCTCCAATCTTGCAATAATTTAGGGGTTCATCTTGAAAAAAAATATTTTGTAACCTTTGTTTTGTTGAATTGAATATATTCTCAGCCTACCTTACAAAATATTAAATGCATATCTGAAGTTTCATCGTTCTACCATTATAGTTAAGACCTTATGATTAGGAATAAGGTTGTCATTTGGTTTGATATTTTGTATGGGTAAGAAATAGTGCCATAATAAAAATAAGTGTAATCGAACTTATCAATTGAATAATGGAAAGACAAGAAGTGAAGATGGGCTTTCATCTAATTTGCAGACATATAGTTTACTGTAATTTATTTTTCCCTTTGGTAGGGACCACCGGTCTCTCACTCATTGGGGATCTCGCTGAGGCTCCATGCTTCGTGCATTACTTGACTTATCATTTTTGTGTTGAACATCCTTTTCACAGGGATATGCTACAACATAACTTTTACTTGTTTATTTATCAAACCATTCTAAACTTTTATCTTTCTCACTCATTTAACCTCTCTTTGAACTATCCTTTACTCAACTCTATATATTAACAAGATCCATAAGGTGGAAATGTCCCTAACATTGCACCACTAGTGGTTGTTCCTTTGCAATTCCAATTGCACATGTCGGCAGGTTAGAGAAGCGAGCGGCATGGTGCAAAATACATTGAAAATGATTTATCCATTGAACAATGATAGTGCAAGTATATTTTCTATCTCTTTGAAATTGCTAGAATTGGAAGAAATAGTAGGATGTGAAAATCCTCACAGCAGATCTAAGAGATGATGTATCTCACAAGAGAATAATTATGATTAAGCAAGAAAATAGAAGAAGAGTGATACATGCAGTATAATGAGCAACAAAATAATATGGTACAGTAGAACTCAGATAGAAGCAATAATACTTCGGTCATACTATGTTATTAATCACAAATGGACATATAAATAATACAATGCATGAGGAATTCGAATGCCTAAGGTGTCAATTTGAATTAGCCTTCATGGAGTGATCAAAGGATCACTGGAGTGTCATCGGAGCACAACTAGGTGTCCTCATGATCATCAGAGCGCAACTGGAAGTCTTCATCATCATGACTGGAGTCATCAATGCTCAAGTAACTGTCAACCATCAGTCAAACTAACTCTGGTAGGTGTAACTGAGTGTAACTCAATGTAACTGAGTGTAATTGAGTGTAACTCAATGTAACTAAGTGTAACTCAATGTAACTGAGTGTAACTCAATGTAACTGAATGTAACTGAGTGTAACTGACTGTAACTGAGTGTAACTAAGTGTAATTGAGTGTAACTGACTGTAATTGAGTGTAACTGAGTGACAACTGGACTGGTAGGTGAAGGAGGGCGAGTTGCTCCCTAAAATCAAGGAAGAAGGGCGCATTAAGCAACTGGAGGGATAAAACTGAATAGTGAGAATCTCCTGGGGGCTGGCTAACTGAGGGCTAGGTGCTGGACTGATGACTGGGATGCATGCAAACCCTAGAATGCATGCAAACCCTAAAAGGTGCATGCATGACTGAAAATGTAAATGATCAAAATACTGGTGGGACTAGGATGGAGTATAGGAATATCCTAACACCCCCCCTTAATCCATCCTGGGCCCTGGTAACTAAGACCAAAGGTCACCCAATACAATGAATAATAACAATCAATAAACCAAGGAAGTGGGAAAATTTCATGGGAAACATACCCCCTCCTCAAAAAATAGACTGTAAGGCACACATAAAAAATAAAAGCTCCAAACTCAAGCATGTGTGATGCTTGGTCATATGTCTGGAGGTATCTTCTTCTTGGGAAGAAGTGGATCATGCTCAAAAAGCATTAGCTTGTACTTGCTCTTCAGATCGAATGTGATGAGAACAAATCCAACAGTATTAGAATGATCCTTGAACCTGTGATTCGAATCAGCTGAGGTAGGATCAAATTTTTGAATGTGCATATAGTCCTTTGTCTTCTCCTTCGAACCACCATGGGTGAGATTATGCCAAAAAGAACTATTACATGTTTGCTTGAAATCAAAATCAGATTTAAGACTTTCAAAACAGTTTCTTGAGATCTCCTTTGAACCAGCAGGGGTGAGATCAAAACTATCATATGCATGAGAAATTTTCCCAAGCAGTAATTGCTTAGAACCCAAATTAGATATAAGACTTGAATCATGGCTTCTTGAGATCTCCTTTGAACCATGAGAGGTGAGATCAAAACCAGTAGATGCATGAGAAATTATCCCAAGCGAATGGCAATGGCCATATTCTTCAATGACCTTCTGCAAGCATGAATTTATGATCATATAGTAGTATAAAAGAGATGTTTGCTGAAGAGGAGCGAATGCATTACCTCCATTAGCTGATTTGACCTCTGAAATAATCATGTGATCATGATGCAAACCAACAGAATCTGGTGCAAGAGAGGATTTAGGACCTTCTGCAATATCTAGAGTGTGAGCTGGCACAGAAAGAGAAGAAAGTTTGAGCATGAGCGGAGAATCTGCAAGTTCTTTGTCAACAACTTCAATATGAGATGATACTGGTTCATGATCCGAGAGACCATCAAGAGGAGCGAATGCATCACTTTGTTTTCTTTCGAATGGGTTGGGACCAAGTCCTTCATTCTCTTTGCCAAATTTTCCATCTAGGTGAGCCCATATCTCTTTTGGAGTCCATAACTCTCTTGGAATTTCAACACCATCATGGTATTTGAATTGGAATCTCTGGTATGCATACAAAGAAAACATTATTGCTGCAAAGTGCATGTCTCTTTTATTTAACCAGTCAATCTTCTCTTCAGGGGATTCGAACTCTCTTTCAAAATAACAATCAAAAAGATCATGGATCTTCAAGTTTGCTATCATTCTTGGTTTCCATTCATCATAGTTGAGTGGATCAAGAGGATTAATTCCTGATGAATACATTGAAGCTGTAGAGGACCTGCAAAAACAATATAGAATAACTGCAACTGCTACTGCTGCAAAAATGCAGAAACTGTTGCAACTACTGCACTCGAAATCTTGGTAATAACCTGCAAAAAACTCTCAAGAATGGCGATAAACAATTCTCTCAACATGCTCTGATACCATGTGAAAATCCTCATAGCAGATCTAAGAGATGATGTATCTCACAAGAGAATAATTATGATTAAGCAAGAAAATAGAAGAAGAGTGATACATGCAGTATATTGAGCAACAGAATAATATGGTACAGTAGAACTCAGATAGAAGCAATAATACTTCGGTCATACTATGTTATTAATCACAAATGGACATATAAATAATACAATGCATGAGGAATTCGAATGCCTAAGATGGCAATTCGAATTAGCCTTCATGGAGTGATCAAAGGATCACTGGAGTGTCATCGGAGCACAACTAGGTGTCCTCATGATCATCGGAGTGCAACTGGAAGTCTTCATCATCATCAGTGGAGTCATCAATGCTCAAGTAACTGTCAACCATCAGTCAAACTAACTCTGGTAGGTGTAACTGAGTGTAACTCAATGTAACTGAGTGTAACTCAATGTAACTGAGTGTAACTCAATGTAACTGAATGTAACTGAGTGTAACTGACTGTAACTGAGTGTAACTGAGTGTAACTAAGTGTAATTGAGTGTAACTAACTGTAACTGAGTGACAACTGGACTGGTAGGTGAAGGAGGGCGAGTTTCTCCCTAAAATCAAGGAAGAAGGGCGCATTAAGCAACTGGAGGGCTAAAACTGAATAGTGATAAGCTCCTGGGGGCTGGCTAACTGAGGGCTAGCTGCTGGACTGATGACTGGGATGCATGCAAAATGCATGCAAACCCTAGAATGCATGCAAACCCTAAAAGGTGCATGCATGACTGAAAATGTAAATGATCAAAATACTGGTGGGACTAGGATGGAGTATAGGAATATCCTAACATAGGAAACCCATGGAATTAGTGATATATTCATGTATAATGTGTAAAGCAAGATGGCAAAACAAACAAGAAGAAATAAATACATACATACAAGCTTTGCAATAAATAGACATGTGTACATGTGCAATAATTGCAATGCATTGAGCAAACTCATTAAATATAAAACATAATAAAAAGTTTTTGATATTATGCAAGTATATATTGCAAAGCGCATGATAAGAATAGGTTTTTGAAGATACATTTTCACTATGAACGTTATTAAATATCATCTAAATATATAATGAGAATAAGGCTATTCAATGTTCAAAGTTAAAGTCATTTGCATAGATGCAGTGATTGCAATGCATTAAAGAAAGTCTATAAATCTAAAACAGAAATAGAAATTTAACACGTATTAGAAGAACAATTTGCAAAGTGGAATAGTACACAACATTGAAACTTGAAAGTTGCTTCATATTTATCCAATGTTATGTCATAGTCTTAGCATTCAAGTGCGACTTCCAAAGAACCAATCTATGCAAACAACAGTGAAAAAATTGAAAAAATGCCATAGAAGGCATTTAGTACATGCAACAAAGAGCTATTTGAAGAGGATATATCATTGGAAACCATCAATGTTTTTCTTCTTTTCTATCAAATCAAAATAAAAGAAACTAGATAGGGACTGAATGCAAAAAAGTTCCAATCTACACAAGCTTTTTTAGAGAATGTAGTGGGATTGTTTCCTTTGCGTTTCCTTGTTCATAGATGCAAGAAAAAAGAAGGAAAATTCCCCTATATCTTGACAACAAAGATGGTGGCCATGTGCAAAAATGCATTTCACAGTATTATAAATGATATTTTGGCATAGTTGGTGAGCGTTGTTCCCTACACATTGCAAACAAACTACTGTCAGATTAATTTGACATACGGAAGTAAAACATGTATTTGCAAAGGTGGAAGCATAATACAATTTTGAATTTGTATACTGATTGGCAATGAGCAGACAGGAGAACTAAAAACATAAGCATATGGAATAGTGCATAGTCAAAGGTAGGACAAGAATATATGCAGTGATCTGGAAAGGCACTGCTTCTTCAAGAGATTATCAATCTTTCTTTAAGTTTCAATTAAGTTAGTATTTGTAGTATGGATGTTGGATAAAGATACATAGTTGTGGCTGAGTCAAATATTTGAATTGAGCATTTTCCAATATATCTTGATAGCTCTCGCATATGTGTGAGAAAGAAAAAAATTACATTTAAGAAATTCATTGTCTAAATAAGTTGCAAGATGTGCATTATAAAAAATCAACGATCAAATACATGTTGTTAAGGCATAATGTGATGACAAACAAAACATGGTTATGGAGCAAATGATTGATATGTGACATATTCAAGAAACAGATACAAGCAAATTCACATAACAATAGAACGATCTTATTGGACATGATGAAAGATAATAAAAAAAAAAATCATTTATGGCAGACCCTGAATACTTTTTATGTCTTCATCTACTACATGTTTTTTTCTTTTATTTTGTTTTGGAAAAAAAAATACAACTGAAATATTGTTGGAACATCTAAGAGCTGATTGCAATTCAAAACTGTTGGAATTAGATACAACTGAGCATGTGCAACATAAATTGTTTTCTCCTATAAATAATATACTCTAGAGGAAAGTGTTACACCAAAATCTCCTCATCATGAGTCATGTGTCCTCTATATGCCCTGATTCCTAAAGTACCTGGGATAAAACACCAAAAGAGAAGTTGATGTTCATCCCTTTAACTGTGTGTTGTGACCCCGACACGCCCTGATCTATGGCAAGGTGAGTCAGACTTAGGGTGACACGTTCTGCACCTTAGCAAAGTGCATCGGTCACACTAGATGTTCTTACACAAGGTGTGTCTCCCTCCCATTGGCACGAGTTGTCCTTGTGCAAAACGCGTCGAAGTTGGTTAAAATGGATAAAGAGAAGCTTCAGGCGACTTCTCAAAGATTGGATGGCCTAGAGACTTATCCCTACATATATGGAAAGGTGGCATTCAATCCCCTTACCTAGTGGGATGGTCCCTTAATCCTCTCCCCTAAATCATCAACCTATCATATGTCTTTATCCCTATATATATAAACCCCCTCTCCATTGTTAAGGGAGGAACAATAGAGTACCTACATGCTGGTGGAATGTTTCTAGGAGATCCTCTTCATGCAGTAGGAGGTAAGCATTTGGTCTTGGAGGTTAGGATTGTTGGAATCAAGTTATGGCGTCAAAGCATCGTTTCTAACACCTCTCTCTTTGTACTTCTTATTATTAAATATAATACAAATTCTTTCCATAAACTTGTTGTGATAATAATGTTTAGGATTAACCTCTTTGACTATCGATCTAGATTGATTCACAATCATGTGCTTTTACTGCTTGTTCTTTTTCACATGTTTTGTCTGGTTTTAAAGCTAAATATCTGAAGATCAGGACTTGGATCAGAAAGGAGAAAGGAACTATATCTATAAGGTAAGCCATCTCTTTCACTTATCTTGCATTTCATTCAATATAGGAAAGGTGTTTGTATTATGTATTAGTTTTGTTCTAGATCTGAACCATTTAGACTAGGGAGATCCATTTGAGTCTGCCCTTACTGATTTTTCGTAAACAAAAAGTGGTTGTTATTTGCCTTTATGTTTTGTTCTTTTTTGTGAGCGTAGACCTGAGATTCAATCACTGACATGCCAAAAGCTTTCGATTTCCAGTCTGGAGATGTGCCAATGGAAGTATTGTTTCATTTCTTAGATGTATTTTCTGCAATTTTAGACGGCTTGCTCCAATATATAAAATCAGTTGAAGAAGATGAAAACAAATTGTGTGATTACTTAGAACTAGCTTCTTCTTGGAGCCATGTTAGATATGGTTGGTCGTAGTAATCAACTATTCACTAGATTCTTCTTCTTTGTATGGGGTTTTATCCTCTTAATAGGGAATGTGATTTGTTGATGGAAAAAACAAGGCGTGTAAGAGCACAGATGATAAAACAAAGTCCATAGTCATAGTATTATTAGACTTGAGAATAGCTTAAGAAAAGTACAATGATTGTTGTTGATCTGCACGTGGATAGGAAGCACGAGGGGGACAACAGTTTGATTGAATGAGTCGGATTTGTTATGGCGGAAGCTTTAAGAAATATAATAAGCAAAGCAGGAATACATTACACAGATAAACACAAATACACAGACAATATGCAGGAATGCGAACTGATTTCTCTATTACTCGATGTAAGATCACGACTTGATGTAAGTTATTATACATGCTTATATAGAATGTTGAGATGCTTGGGTTACCTCCCGTTGCGTTCAGTTACAAAAAAAGTTAGAACGGTTTGGAATTTCAACCGTTACAGTCGACTAGAAGACAGAGAGACAATCTAGCATAGTTCGAAAATCGCAAGTCACAGGTCGACGCTGCATGTCGACATCACGAAACTGTTGAGGTCGATGAAATTGTCAAAGATGTTGATTTTGTCGAAGTCGTGTCGAATTCGGAACTTGTCGAAGTTGTGTCAAATTCGATGATTTGTTGAGGTTGTGTGAAGTTAACATCTAACAATAATGCCAACTGCGATGTGGATCAGACCTCCTTCCTTAAGAAACAATGGTCCCCATTGTTTGCTCGGTCAAGTGAAGAAACTTGTCGATTAGTTTAGTAGTAGAGTACCACTTTCCTTGGGAGGGAATTTTTCCGGCTTTAGCAACCTGAAACAAGGGAATTGTGTTCATCCTTGTATGGTGTACTCGTCGTCCCATAATGGTGTCGCAAGGAAGAGGATCCTGAACATCTGTATGGATGTATTTGAGTTCTGCTATCGATAAGTCGTTATGTTCCAACAGTGGTGCATGGTATGATCGAAGTAGATCCACATTGAATACTGGATGCAGACCTAGGCATGTTGGAATGTCAAGCTGGAAAGCGTTTTCTCCAATCTATCGAATAATATTGTACGAACCATATCGCAAAGGCTTGAGCTTCTTGAATGGACCAGTGAAGCGTTCCTTCTTGAGATGTAACCAGATCTTATCCCCAATTTGGAATGAATGAGGAATACGATGCGTTTTGTGTCAGACCTTAGCTTTCTTGTTTGCTCGTTGCAACATTTCTTGTGCTTGCTTCTGGATGTCGCAAATCTGATCTCAAAACTTCAAGGCTTTATCAACTTCCCATTGGCTATAGTAGGTGTCGGAGTTCGACTGTGTCGAGGAGATGATAAAGTAGATAGGCGTTGAAGGTTGAAATATGTAACATATCTCAGATGGACTCTTTCCCGTAGAGATGTGATGAGCACGATTGTAACTATGTTGTATGTATGGAAGAATTTCATCCCATGTTCGTCGATGCTTGTGGTTGTACATGCGAAGCAATTTTACGACCAAGCGATTCACAACTTCTGTCTGTCCATCGGTATGAGGATGGAAAGCTATCAACAATGAGAGTCGTGTGTCCATCTGTTTCCAGAGAGTCTTCCAAATTATGCTGACGAATCTAGAATCTTGGTCAGAATTAATGGTTGTCGGTAAACCAAATTGTTTCCAAACATGTGGAAAGAAGAGCTGAGCAGTATGCTGCGCTATCGTGGTCTTCTTACTTGGAATGAGAATGGCCATATTGAAAAATCTATCGACTACTACTAAGATTGCGTCATGCTGATATTTGGTAGTAGGATATCTCGTCAAGTAGTCCATAGAAATAGATTCCCATGGTCGACTAGGAACTAACAGAGGTGTGTATAATCCCTGTCATTTATTAGGCGATTTAGCAATGGCACAAACCACGGATGATTGAATGTACTTGTTGATGTCGATTTTAAGTGTAAGCCGAAAGAAATACTTCTGGATAATAACAAGTGTCTTCGCTACTCCAAGGTGTCCTGCGGTCTTGCTGTAGTGCACAACCCAAATGAGATGTTGTCGATGCTCACCGGTCGGTACACAAAGCTGTCCAAGCTTGTATAGCAAGGTATCTTTCAGGAAATAATTGGAGGTTGACGACTTGTCAGTATGAAGCTGTCAGTATACCAATTAAAATTCAATGGTGGCCTGATACAATTGAGGCCAAGTGGTCATGTCATATCCATGCATACTCATCACCATGAAAAGGAGAGTAATGGGTGGTCGAATTAGACAATCGGCAACGACATTCGCTTTACCTTTCTGATACTTAATCACCAACTGGAATTTTTGTAGGTAATTAATCCACTTACATCAGCCCCTATACCTAGTATTCCATACCTCTTCTCGAGTTGAATGACTTATGTAACCCCTGTTCTTTCCTTCCTCCATACCTGTCCTAGATTGAAAGCCATGGATAATACAATTGGCATGGATTTATGATATGGATCCTACTTATTAGGGGTTAGAGGAAAAGGAGCATTAGTCATTGATATCTCTTTGCTTTTACTGCCACATTCAACATTCAAAAGAGATCTTGATTGTTCTTCTTATTTCTCAAACCAAACCCCCATACGGTGTACTTCTTTAATTTTATCACCTGCATGATATGCCTCATATAATTCATCAAATTTTTGATCTTCTGGGATATGTTGATAAGGGATATCTGTTTTAAGTAAATATTTTTGCATCCTCCACCAGTATCCCCTCCTATTATGATCTTTCATACCCTTTTCTCCAGTGTACTCATCACTCCTTTTTTGTAAAGGAGTAGTGAAGTTCAATTCCTCCTTGGATACTTGTTCCCCTTCAGGTCTGTAGAAGGTGTAATAGGTTCGAAATTCAATGCATTTAGGAATAAGATCATGAAATGCTTACGTGATCACCTCAGTAGGATTTTTTCCTTCTTGAATAATTTTTTGTACTTCTTCAAAAGAGTTTTCATTTGATATCTTTTCTACTTCAGGTATAGGCTCATGATCTTCTGGGTTCACCATTTTTCTCCCCTTTTCTTGATCAATAATGAAATGTGGGTCATATTTCCATGCTGGGTCCAGAGGCAGAGAAAGATATGTAATGATTTGTACAACTTCCCTAAAACCTCTCTTATGATAAATAGCATATCCTCCCATTGATACTGGGAATTCAGTTCTTCCCTTCTTCTTAGATTTCCGAAAATGAAGATTATCTACCTCTATAATATGACTTACATATTGAAGCATAAAAGTCCTGGGGGTAAAGAATTTTGTTAATTTCTGAGGAGGTGATTTAGTGCCATAAAACCTGATCATTGTGTACTCTTATTTGTTACAAAAACAAGATCGCAGAGAAATAAAATAAACAAGATGCAAATATAAAACACATTACTAGAGACACAAATATAACATGGTTCACCCAATATGGGCTACATCCACACATAAATTTCTAGTCCTTATTATTATACCATCCAACAAATGAAGGGATACAACCTACAACACATCCGCTGCAACTTCCTCTTCACTCTCTCACAGTCTCTATTACACAATTAGAGATCTTTACAATGCTACAATACATTACACAGTTGTATTTCAATGTCTTCATGTTAAAGGTGAATTATCATGGGAAAATACTACGGGATACCCAAAATCATAAGCCCGCAAACTGTTGGCCAACAAAACAACCCCAAAAAATTATTATGGGGGCTTCACCCCTGAATACTCGCCGATATGAGTGTGCAGTCCACCTACACATCATATAAAACTGGGGTACAAACACGACTGAAAACAACAACATCTCTAAATCAGGAAGATCAACCTACACAACCAACATTATTCCAGGTACCAATCACCTTTTTTGGTAGCTTCTCCAATCTGCAAACATGACCCATTTTCTTCAGGCATGTGTTCTAGTTCTGTAACGTCCCCCCCTCACCCAATCCGACCATCCGGAGGGGACATTATCCAAATATGTGATCTCAAAATTCGCCCCAATTCCATAATACGAATTTCAATAAATAAAATGTGTGCAGAAACTTAAATAAGCATGCACACCAGAATTAAAATCTATCCACACGCATCTAGCATGCAAATACACAAGCATAAACATTACAAGCATGAAATAAAATCATTTTAGAATCAAATGCGTGAGAATACTTATCTTTATCCAATGCATATCCAAGCAAATGGATTTGTAAGAGATATTTTCCACCCAACAATAGGAACTCTGTACAACATATACTCTTTTTGCTGGGAGGACACCCCCAAACTAGGCTATGAGGCCACCAGGGCGAAGGAAACACCTATAGGATTCTCTCTCTAAGATCACAACCCATTCTTCTCTCTATGTTTAGCCAAATGCTCATACAGAGCTCTACAGAGGTCTCACTCGACCCTCACAACATTGGCTTCCATAATACCTTCCCCACACAACACCCTTCTAGCTTAGGCATCCCCTTCATCGATCCACGGTTCTCTTGGGCGATCCATATTCCCGGGTGCTTCTAGTGTGTGCATTGAATAAGTCCAACTTGATATTGGCTGCTATAGAACCACCTGTAGCCTCAATATTTAGCTTCTCAAGCACCTATGAGCAACATAATTCAATGGGTAAGGGTTCATATCTTTCCCAACCTCTCTGCTCACCTACAACCATCAATTTTCACTTCCAAATCTGTAGCATGGTCTCCAAATTCGAATTTTTGGGTTCAAAACAACATCGCAAGTTCATGGACAACAATGGAGAGCTCTACATAGTCTAAATCTGCATGAAAGAATGAGAGAATGAGGGTTGACTACAAGAGATATGAGAAAATGGTTAAAATACAATTGACATAACTTTTGGCAGTAGAAGAAAGGACTCTTGGCAGTTGTAGACTGACTTTTGTCATGACAGAATTGTCCCAAAAGTGTAGTCAGTCCCATGCTTCAATAACTACATGAGGTGACTTTTCCCACCAACCACACACATGCATTAATGATTGGAAAATGGTAAAAAAATGAGATAATTGGCTTATTCTGATCACATGACAAAATTTTGGGTGAGTTTTAAGGTTGGCACTTGGAAGCAAGGATTTAGTCACCCATGGACCCCCCTTTCCTCCTCCCCTCTGGTGGAATCATAATCCCTTTGGTGCTCTTTACACATCCATTGTTGGACCATTTTATTATTTATGCACATAATTATTTACATAATATTCTAAATTAGCATAAAATCCAACCAAACAGTCCAAATAAAATATATACATCATACATGCGTAGCCATTCACTAGTCGGGCCTTAGCCTTGAGCTCTGCACCAGGAATTCACACTAACATATTTACATCAGTTACATAATATTGGATAAATACATTCCAATTAAAAACTAGGAGTATTACAGGTTCTTTCCCTTTAATTAAAGTAAATGCCTAGCACATAAATCTGGACACAAATTGTTTCCAGGATACATCCTTTCCTTCTTCTTGTTTTATCCAAGGAATCCAATCATACACTCTGTTTGGTCCTCCATCCTTAACTCTACATAGCTCAAGGTTCTCAAAATGGTGAGATTGATAGTAAATCAACAAGTAAACTAGGTAGGAATAATATCTGAAAACCCCAGTTTCTTCATACATCGCTAACTAGTTTATGATCCCTACTTCCAAGGCTTTTGCATAATTGATATTGGAAAGCTTATCATTATTATATCTATCAATCAAAGCTACCATTCCTTCATCAAACTTCTCATCAAAATATTTACCCAGTATTATGGTAAAGGCAGAGAGAGTTTGTTGGTTCCATGGCGACAATTTGGCTCCTATCAAGGGCTGAAGATGATCCATATTCTCATTTGGTACATATACCAGGCGTCTTTGCATATTCTCTCTCTGAGAGGGATCTTGCTTTGCATAATATCCATCTTGTTTTTTCAAGGAAAAATGAGTCCCATCATTTGTAGCTCCCAACATGTTTGCGATGGATTTAGCAGAAATATTGAAGAGGATTCTTCCATCATTAGCCTTGAGACTGCCTATGCACTATCATAATTACTGGCACAGAATTGAATGAATTCACAAAGCAGGAAAACATCAGGGACTAAATGTTGGGCCAACTGGGACTCCCAAAATCTATCCATTTTGGGTGATTTTCCTTGAACATTTTGAAGTTTCCCAAGGACTACTCCTATCATTTTTTTGGTTGTTATTTTGGTACGAGGAGGACCAACCTCATCCCACCAGTTTATAAAATCTGGTAAATGAGTTTAAGAGGTGTTTAAAAGGTTTGACTGGTTTGAAAGCGATGCAGAAGAGGTCGATTGAGATGGAGCAACTTTCTATCTACACATTTTAAGGTTTTCTTGGCACTGTAGAATCAGTCATGATTTTCAGTGCTAAAAAGGGGGAAATTGATCCGTATGCGCCCAGGTGCACGGCGGGGACAATATTTCGATTGAATGAATCGATACTATTATGGAGGAAGCATAATAATAAGCAAAGCAGGAAATACACTACGCATATAAAAATACACACATAGATAATATGCAGGAATGCGAACTAATCTCTTCTTTATTTTCACTCTATTACTTCTTGATTCTTCTCTCATATATTACAATACTTTACATGCTTAAATAGAGTGCTCAGAATGCTTGGGTTGTCTTCCTGTTACATTTATTTACAAGAAAAGTTAGAACGGTTTCAGAATTTCAACTGTTACGGTTGATTGGAAGACATAGATACAATTTGCCATATTTCGTCAGTCGCTAGTGTTGACGATGCATGTTGAAGTCGATGAACTTGTTGAAGTCACTGAACGTGTCGAAGTCGATGAACCTGTTGAAGTCGATCCACTTGTCAAAGTCGATGTTGGCATCCGAAAAAAATTCCAACTGCTGGGTGAATCATACCTCCTTCCTTAAGAAACAATGGTTGCCATTGTTTTCTCGTACAAATGAGGAAACTTGTTGGTTAGTTCAGTAGCAAAGTACCATTTTCCTTGTGCTAGGATATGTCCGGCTTTGGCCACCTGAAACAAGGGAATTGTGTTCGTCCTTGTATGGTGTACTCGTCGTCCCACAATGGTGTCGCAAAGAAGAGGCTCCTGAACATATGGATGGATGTCTTCGGGTTATGCTGTATGCAAGTCATTTTGTTCCAACAGTGGTGCATGGTATAATCGAAGTAGATTCACATTAAATTCTAGATGCAAACCCAGGCATGAAGGAATGTCGAGATGGAAAGCGTTTTCTCCAATCTATTCAAGAATATTGTACAGAGCATATCGCAAAGGCTTCAGCTTCTTATATGGACCAGTGAAATGTTCCTTCGTGAGATGCAACCAGACCTGATCCCCAATTTGAAATGAATGAGGGATACGATGCTTATCGTGTCGTTCCTTAACTTTCACATTAGCTCGTTACAACATTTCTTGTGCTTGTTTCTGGATGTCGCAGATTTGATCTCGAAACTTCAATGCTTTTTCAACTTCACGCTGGTTATAGTTGGTATCGTTTGACTGTGTCGAGGAACCAATAAAGTCAATAGGCACTGAGGGTTGAAATTCATAATAGATCTCAAATGGAATATTTCCCGTAGAGCTGTGATGAGCACGATTGTAGATGTGTTGTATATATGGAAGACTTTCATCCCATGTTTGTCGATGCTTATTGTTGTACATATGAAGAAATTGTACTACCAAGCGATTCACAACTTTCGTCTGTCCGTCTCTCTAAGGATGGAGAGATGTTGATAAGGAGAGTCTTGTATCGAGTTGTTTCCATAGATTCTTCCAAAAGATGCTGACAAATATGACATATCTGTTGGAAATAATGGTTTTTGTTAAACCATAATGTTTCCAGACATGTTCAAAGAAGAGCTGAGCGGTTTGCTGCGTTGTTGTAGTCTTCTTGCATGGAACGAGAATGGCCATCTTGGAAACATTTTCAACTACTACTAAGATTCCCTCATGCTGATGTTTGGTATTAGGAAATCTCGTCAATTAGTCCATAGAGATAGATTCCCATGGTCGACTAGGAACTGGCAAAGGTGTGTACAATCCCTGTCGTCGATTAGGCGGTTTAGAAATAGCACAAACCACGCATGATTGAATGTACTTGTTGATGTTAGTTTTAAGTGAAGGAAAAACAAATTCTTTTGGACAATAGCAATGGTCTTTGCTACTCCAAAGTGTCATGCAGTATTGTTGTAGTGCGCGTCCCAAATGAGCTGTTGTCGATGCTCACCTGTCGGTACACAAAGTTGTCCAAGCTTGTATAGCAAGGTGTATTTCAAGAAATAGTCGGAGGTAGATGACTTGTCGGTCTGAATTTGTCGATAGACTGATAAAAATTCGTTGTCTTCTTGATGAAAATAAGGCCAAGTGGCCAGTGGTGTCATAACCATGCATACTCATCACTGTAAGAAGGAGAGTAATGGGTGGTCAACTCAGACAATCGGTGACAACATTGGATTTACCTTTTCAATACTTAATTACCAACTGAAATTATTGTAGGTAATTAATCCACTTGAGTTGTCGAGTTCTTTGTAACTTTGACTGGGACGAAGCGAACTATAAAGGATTGTGGTCAGTGAGAATGACCCTATCATTTCCAAGAATATAATGTATCCATTGCTTAAGAGCTTGAACAATGGCGTAAAGTTCTTTTTCATATGTTGAATATATTCTAACAGTGTCGTTAAAAGTTTCAGAATGAAAAGTGACTGGGTGACCTGACTGAGTGATCAATGCGCCCAAAACATAGTCCAATGGGTCTGTATCAATCTCAAAGGGATGATGCAAATCAGGTAACACAAGTACTGGTACAGTACAAAGCTTGTGTTTGAGCTACTCAAAAGCTTCTTGTTTTGTTGATGTCCATTTGAAGACAGTTTTCCCATTTCCCTTGGCCAACTGATTCACAAAGGCCAGGCTATATGATTGATTCTGAGTATGAATCATTAGTAAAAATTCACCAAACCAAGAAAAATTCTCAGTTCATGAACGCTTTGAGGAATGGGCCACTCTTTAAGGATTTGCACTTTGTCTGGATCAACGTGAATTCCTACAGAGTCAATTACATACCCCAAATATTTGATGTTGTTCATCGCAAAGGAACATTTGTCCATGTTCAAGTAGAGTCGATGTAGTCGAAGAGTGTCGAGGACTTGTTGAAATTGTTTGACATGCTCTTCCCATGATCGACCGAAAATCAATATATCGTCAAGGTCGACAATGACACATTTGCCGATGAAAGGTCGAAGAATGTTATCCATATACCGCATGAAGGTCATAGGTGCATTGGTTAAGCTAAAAGGCATGACTAACCATTCAAACAATCCTTCCTTGGCCTTGAAAGATTTTTTTCATACATCTGCAGGCTCAATTGAAATTTGATGATATCCTGACTTGAGGTCGAGCTTAGTAAAGAATTTATAACCTTTCAGACAGTCGATGAGCTTGTCTATCTATAGCAGAGGGTATCTATTTTTTATCGAAATTTTGATGAGGGCTCGGTAGTTGATGCACATGCGCCAAGTCCCATCTTTATTTGGAATGAGGATGAGTGGACTTCCACAAGGAGAGGATCTAAGTCGGATATGACCTTTGTTGATCAAATGTTGAATTTGTCTGCAAATCTCTTCATTTTCGATAATGGATCTTTTGTAAACAGGTGCGTTAGGTAATGAAGAACCGAGCAAGTTCAATAGAGTGTTTTACCTGGAAATGTAGAGCTACTATGTTTGGCTCTTGGAATACGGTCTCGTACTCATCAAGAATATTGCCGATCTACTGCTTCTATTGGGAGCTTCATTGGTCAGTGAGTCGACTAGTTGATGCAATATTCCCGGAATGTTGCAGCTTAATCATGATCAATGCGAACTTCTAAGCATGGTTGATGAGCTTCTTCATCTGTTTAGCATATATCATTGCAATTGTTGGTATAGGTCGTCGCTCTGGTATGCCGTACCATTGGTTCTGAATTTTGAAAATCACCTTCTGAGGTCGTAACTGGTAACTTCCATGTCGATCCCATAAGTAAGGTTTCCCAAACAAGGCGCCGTCTACGGAGAGCGGTGCCACGTCGCAGAGTACTTCATCTTCAAAAGGCTTAATGAAGTAGGTGAATTTGCATTGTCGGGTGATCCTTAGTTCATATCCATCCTTCATCCAACCGATGTTATAAGGCTGAGGATGTGGAGTGGTAACAAGACCTAGTTTCTTCACAAGATCTTCAGAAACAAAGTTCTTATGGCTACCATTATCCACAATCAAATGCAATGGATTGTTTTGAACCCATGTCTGTATATGGAATAGGCGCTCTTGTTCCTCCTCGTCGACGATATTCGAGGCTGCTGGAGTGGTCGATTTTGATGTCAAAAGGGTCGTTGCTTGTGGTTCAGATTATACCAAAGTTTTGTCGAACAAATCGGATGTCGAAAAGTTTTCCAAAAATGTCTTACGAGCTTTGTATTCAGACGTATCATGCCATGATGAATTGTGGTAATCACACCACTTCCCAGTAGAGGGTTGTTTGGTACGTTCACTTTTTTCTTTATGAGAATTTTTTTTCCATGATCTTGATTTGGCGGATTTGGCTGAGAAGATCTTGACTTTTCAAAGTCGACTGGTTCCTTCTTTTTGGGTGGTCGTCCTATCGGCTTGGTCGCGAAGCGTGATTTTCCTTTCTATTTGACTTCAATCTTACTGGCATAGTGGAATGCATCCACAAGCGTATTGACAGTCAAAAACTCCATCTCTTGTTGAATGTATGGGGGCAATCTGTTGACGTACTTCAGAACAAGCAATTTCTTTTCTTCTTAAACGCCAACTCTAGCCATTAGTCGGTAGAACTCATTGGTGTAATTTTTTACAGACTAGTCTTTCCATTTCCTTGGTTGTTTCCACTTCTTATACCGTTGTTCAATGTACTTGGGTAGGTAGAACTCCTTTCAGACATATTCCAAAAATTTCTCCCATGTCTCTATGGGGTCTCCACTTTTCTCCATCCTTGTCGATAGGTTCTTCCACCAGTAGTGCATAGATGTTGACATTTTTAAGGATGCAATGGTGATCTTTTCAGTTTCTGAGAGTTGATTCACAGAGTAATAGGATTCCAATTGTTGTACCCAATTGCCAACGGATTTCACTTCAATCTTTCCTTATAGATTTGGTATGTCCAAATTCATTTGCACCTTGAATGGAATGATTTTGTCGGAGTTAGATCTTGTCGTAAATCCTCCTGATGTCAAAGAAAATCACATGAGAATCTTATTCAATTGGGTGAACATTTCAGTTTGTTGTTGAGCCAGCACTTGCTCTATGAGTTTCTTTTTCTCGACAATTGCATGTATGTTGTCTGTTTCTCCTACCATATTTGAAGGTAGTGTCTGCTTGGATTGTTGAGTTTGAGAGTGTGTTTGAACAAGCATAATTCAGGTAAATTTGATGGAAGTGTCTACGCACAACTTAAGCACGAACGAAGCTCTGATACCAATGAACCGTACGCGCCCAGGTGATAGGGACAATAGTTTGATTGAATGAATGGCTACTGTTATGGTGGAAGCATAATAATAAGCAACGCAGGAAATACACTACGCACATAAACATACACACACAGACAATATGCAGGAATGAGAACTAATCTCTTCTTTATTTTCACTCTATTACTTCTAGATTATTCTCTCCTATATTAAAATATTTTACATGCTTAAATAGAGTGCTGGGAATGCTTGGGTTGTTTGCTCGTTACGTTCAGTTACAAGAGAAGTTAGAACAGTTTCAGAAGTTCAACCGTTACGCTCAACTGGAAGACAGAGACACAATATGTCGTAGTTCGTCAGTCGCAAATTTTGACGATGCATGTCAAAGTCGATGAACTTGTCGAAGTCACTGAACTTGTCGAAGTCGATGAACTTGTCGAAGTCGATGCACTTGTCGAAGTCGATGTTGGCATCCGACAATAATTCCAACTTCTGGGTGGATCAAAAATATATGAGGATAGCAGATACAGAGGATCTGAAGAAATTAGGAACATAGCGTTTTCCGAACTACGTATCCATTACAGGTGATTATCGGAAACAAAAGATAAAAAAATTTACTTACTTGGATACTTTGCCGCATTGTTTGAATTGGAGCCTTGAATGTATTTTCTGATATCCTGCTCCCCCCCGATAGACTTAGAAGCATATAAACTGGTAAATGCTCAATTCTAACGCTCTTCATAGTTTAGAGAGATAAACTATGAGTTTTGCTTTTGCTATTTTTAAAATTTTAAGCCTTCGAGATCCTTAAATTCTTCACTAATGACCATTTAAATGTTTGGATTGTGATTGCCAGCTTTTCCGGATTAGGGGAAATTATAGTAAAAAATTTGGCTGGATAGTTGGTGCAAATGGTCTATACTTTATCTTACTCTGAACTTATATACCATGATAATCATTGTAGACGGCGGTAAGGACATATCTCAGTGAACTTTCTGACTTAATTTTTTCGATGGAGATTTAAGTCGGTGTCGAGTTCTACTTGAAAATCTTACTTTTCCAGTGAAGGTATGATATCACATGAATGGCGTATATATTTAAAATATCAATCAAACCATTGGCATGCTAGATCTTTTATATGCTTTAATTTTATATCTAGCTACCACCAATGGTTGAGATCTATTTTCTACTTGTTGCGCTTTTAATATGGATCATTGATGGCACAAATTCATATAGGACTTGTTTTTTTCCATTCAATATCATAGATGGCTACGATTTACTTTGCAACTATTGCAAGATTCAATCTGGATTGTCACCAGGATGCGACTTCATTGTTTTGGTTTCCTTCCATCAGTTGCCTGAGCTGATGGCCTGATTCGATATTGACCATCAATGAAGCGCAAAACTTTGAATATTTCCTTCATATTTCAAACTATCGACACTTGTGAATTTGCTTGATAGATTTTGTGACTGTAATCATTGAAGCCACTTTCCTTATTCAATGGATTAGGTTCCTTCTTTCACATAGATACACAGAAACAAACAACACTGCCTTAATAGGCATGGTTTCATACATGGTCTATTTTCTGTGTTTTTTCCTTACTGGTTGGGAAATGATCGGGTTCATTCAAATTAAATAAGAGTTGATTTTATGATGTGTCATTTCAGATGTTGCAATGAAGCCTTATCTGAAAAGTAGGTGTCGATTTCTACCTGAAAATCTTACTTTTCCAGTGAAGGTATGATATCCCATTTAAGTCGGTGTCGAGTTCTACCTTAAAATCTTACTTTTCCAGTGAAGGTATGATATCACGTGAATGGTGTATATATTTAAAATATCAATCAAACCATTGGCATGCTAGATCTCTTCTATGCTTCAATTTTATATCTAGCTACCACCAATGGTTGATATCTATTTTCTACTTGTTGCGCTTTTAATATGGATCATTGATGGCACGAATTCATATGGGACTTGTTTTTTTCCATTCAAGATCGCAGATGGCTACGATTTACTTTGCAACTATTGCAAGATTCAATCTGGATTATCACCGGGATGCGACTTCATTGTTTTGGTTTCCTTCCATCAGTTGCCACGGACGGTTTAGGCTTTCACAATATATAGAGATTAACAAATTGATTGAAGAATTGACAATGGAAGAGGAACATGAAAATGTTGCAGGAAATGCACCAATTGCGGCATGGACTTGGTAGCCCGAAAATTAAAGAGATAACCATGGAAGAAGTCCAAATCATGCATGATTTCACTTAATGTTGTTAAGATTTTATGTATTAACACTGCATTTTGTTTATGGACTTTGTAAGGTCATATAGATATAGGTATTTTCAAAAGAAAGTATAAAGTAGCTATAAAAATATTTTTATAATAAACTTTTTGCTAGACTTTGAGAATTTTGGACCATGAACAGCACTGAAACAACAATGTAATGTATTTAAGTTTTTATATTTTTTTATATTAATATTTTATATACCAATATAAATACAATTAATTTCTATTATATATATATATATTAACTTCATATTTTTAAAATATTTTTAATTTAATAAAATAAATATAATAAAAATAAACAAATAAATAAACTAAAATGTTTTTTTTTAATTATTAATTATATATTTTGAAAAAACTTCATATGAACTAAAAATTCACAAAGTTTTTATATATAAATCCATCCATAAAATTGGTTCAACTCGAAAAATTTTAATTGTAAATTTTGGAAGAAATCTTATTCACAAAGCCTTTATCTCTAAATTTATGTGAAATTTTTGCAAAGCTATTTCCAACTTATAAAACGGTGTTTTGATAGCAGTTCATTTTTGAAAAATCTCGTTTATATTTAACTTTTGGCACAACTCTTTCCAACTCATAAAGTGGTGTTTTGATACTATTAAAAAAAAAGTAGTGTTTTGATACTATTAAAAAAAAAGTAGTGTTTTGATAGCTATATAGTTTTGAAAAATCTCACTCGTGAGTTTGTAGAAGAAATCTTATTGTAAGTTTATAAAATTTTTGATTTTTTTTTAATGTAAGTTAATTTTTTGCCAAAGCTCTTTCCAACTTATTAGTGGTGGATTTGATTGTCATACAAGTTTTCAATGACATAGAAGCAAATTAATTTAAAATATTTTTTAAAACTCATAAAATTTTATGACATTTATTCAATTGTGTTAAGGGTAAAATTGATTTTTTTCAAGGAATTTATTAAATTCTATGTTTTTGTGGAAAATCCTATATCAAACATATAAGTAGATTTATCCAAACCCATCTTAAAGAGCACATTACTTACACTAATCATAATTGTGTAAATAAATCTGCTATAGCATAATCCTCTTTTAACTCTAAACACCTCATTTACTTTGATCAAACCAAAATCTTAGCCTCTAATTCCCATTATTCTTCTCCACCAAGTACATACACTCATGTACCTAGGTAGGTGTTTCCTACCTACCATACATAAAGGCCATCAAAATCGATAAAAACAAGATTTAGGGGGCAAACAAAATATGCTTCTCAAAGAAACTACGTTACTGCGTTATTAAGTACCAGAATTGGGACTTTTTACGGTAACTAAGCTAATTTTACTGCAAATATTAACTAACAGGAAATTGTGTATATTAATTTTCCATTTCCTAAAATTACTTGTGAGGAGGCCATTGAAGGAGAATAGAGCAAGATAGAGATCAAACAAGAGCTTATAAACTATTAATTGGAAAGTTCTAATTAGTCATATTGGTTAGAAGAACAAAGAATACGAGTACAAAAACTACGTCATTTTGACAGAAGGGATTCCCCTTTTGTCTTGGCTACCTATCAAAACTTCCCTTTTGCCCTGGATATCTATCAAAACTGAAATTAAAGCCTCTATTCAAACAGAAAGTGATCTAATGTTTTGATGAATTCTAGTAGAAATGGGAATCACTTAATATTAATTTAAAATGCAGGTAATTGGGTACCATAATACTTGTTACTACTGTGCCCATATCCGAAGATGCTCAATTACATCAATAATGTAAGGGTGGTTTATAAATGGCCTTTTTCCTGCTGTTGCAATACTTAACATTTGTTTACACCAAAGTGTATAGAAAAATATGTATCATGTCATTGAATTTTCATTCCAATACATGTGCAGAGATGGTACAACATTTCAACACACGAAACAATGAATTTCTTTATATATGAGCTTTTTCTTTAATATATCTCGAGGGAGAAACTACAAAAATAATTTCCCAAGATTAAATTTTCTTTTGTTATTGATTGATAGGCATATCTCTCAAATCTTGCAATAATTTAGGGGTTCATCTTGAAAAAAATATATTTTATTGATTGATAGGCATATCTCTCCATTCTTGCAATAATTTAGGGGTTCATCTTGAAAAAAATATTTTGTAATCTCTGTTTTGTTGAATTGAATATATTCTCAGCCTGCCTTACAAAATATTAAATGCATATCTGAAGTTTCATCGTTGTACCATTATAGTTAAGACCTTATGATTGGGAATAAGGTTGTCATTTGGTTTGATATTTTGTATGGGTAAGAAATAGTGCCATAATAAAAATAAGTGTAATCGAACTTATCAATTGAATAATGGAAAGACAAGAAGTGAAGCTGGGCTTTCATCTGATTTGCAGACATATAGTTTACTGTAATTTATTTTTTCCTTTGGTAGGCACCACCGACCTCTCACTCATTGGGGATCTCGCTGATGCTCCACGCTTCGTGCATTACTTGGCTTATCATTTTTTTGTTGAACATCCTTTTGGCAGGGATATGCTACAACATAACTTTTACTTGTTTATTTATCAAACCATTCTAAACTTTTATCTTTCTCACTCATTTAACCTCTTTTTGAACTATTTCCTTTACTCAACTCTATATATTAACAAGATCCATGAGGTGGCAATGTCCCTGACATTGCACCACCAGTGGTTGTTCCTTTTCAATTCCAATTTCACATGTCGGCAAGTTAGAGAAGCGAGCGACATGGTGCAAAATACATTGAAAATGATTTATCCATTGAACAATGATAATACGAGTATATTTTCTATCTCTTTGAAATTGCTAGAATTGGAAGAAACAGTAGGAAACCCATGGAATTAGTGATATATTCATGTATAATGTGTAAAGCAAGATAGCAAAACAAACAAGAAGAAATGAATACATACATACAAGCTTTGCAATAAATAGACATGTGTACATGTGCAATAATTGCAATGCATTGAGCAAACTCATTAAATATAAAACATAATAAAAAGTTTTTGATATTATGCAAGTATATATTGCAAAGCGCATGATAAGAATAGGTTTTTGAAGATACATTTTCACTATGAACGTTATTAAATATCATCTAAATATATAATGAGAATAAGGCTATTCAATGTTCAAAGTTAAAGTCATTTGCATAGATGCAGTGATTGCAATGCATTAAAGAAAGTCTATAAATCTAAAACAGAAATAGAAATTTAACACGTATTAGAAGAACAATCTGCAAAGTGGAATAGTACACAACATTGAAACTTGAAAGTCGCTTCATATTTATCCAATGTTATGTCATAGTCTTAGCATTCAAGTGCGACTTCCAAAGAACCAATCTATGCAAACAACAGTGAAAAAATTGAGAAAATGCCATAGAAGGCATTTAGTACATGCAACAAAGAGCTATTTGAAGAGGATATATCATTGGAAACCATCAATGTTTTTCTTCTTTTCTATCAAATCAAAATAAAAGAAACTAGATAGGGACTGAATGCAAAAAAGTTCCAATCTACACAAGCTTTTTTAGAAGCTTTTTTAGAGAATGCAGTGGGATTGTTTCCTTTGTGTTTCCTTGTTCATAGATGCAAGAAAAAAGAAGGAAAATTCCCCTATATCTTGACAGCAAAGATGGTGGCCATGTGCAAAAATGCATTTCACAGTATTATAAATGGTATTTTGGCATAGTTGGTGAGCGTTGTTCCCTGCACATTGCAAACAAACTACTATCAGATTAATTTGATATGGAAGTAAAACATGTATTTGCAAAGGTGGAAGCATAATACAATTTTGAATTTGTATACTGATTGGCAATAAGCAGAGAGGAGAACTAAAAACATAAGCATATGGAATAGTGCATAGTCAGAGGTAGGACAAGAACATATGCAGTGATCTGGAAAGGCACCGCTTCTTCAAGAGATTATCAATCTTGCTTTAAGTTTCAATTAAGTTAGTATTTGTAGTATGGATGTTGGATAAAGATACATAATTGTGGTTGAGTCAAATATCTGAATTGAGCATTTTCAAATATATCTTGATAGCTCTCGCATATGTGTGAGAAAGAAAAAATTTACATTTAAAAAATTCATTGTCTAAAGAAGTTGCAAGATGTGCATTATAAAAAAGCAACGATCAAATACATGTTGTTAAGGCATAATGTGATGACAAACAAAACATGGTTATGGAGCAAATGATTGATATGTGACATATTCAAGAAACAGATACAAGCAAATCCACATAACAATAGAACGATCTTATTGGACATGATGAAAGATTAAAAAAAACAATCATTTACGGTAGACCCTAAATACTTTTTATGTCTTCATCTACTACATGTTTTTTTCTTTTATTTTGTTTTGGAAAAAAAAATACAACCGAAATATTGTTGGAACATCTAAGAGCTGATTGCAATTCAAAACTGTTGGAACTAGATACAAATGAGCATGTGCAACATAAATTGTTTTCTCCTATAAATCATATACTCTAGAGGAAAGTGTTACACCAAAATCTCGTCATCATGAGTCATGTGTCCTCTATATTCCCTGATTCCTAAAGTACCCGGGCTAAAACACCAAAAGAGAAGTTGATGTTCATCCCTTTAACTGTGTGTTGTCACCCCGACATGCCCTGATCTATGGCAAGGTGAGTCAGACTTAGGGTGACACGTTCTGCACCTTAGCAAAGTGCATCGGTCACACTAGATGTTCTTACACAAGGTGTGTCTCCCTCCCATTGGCACGAGTTTTCCTTGTGCAAAATGCGTCGAAGTTGGTTAAAATGGATAAAGAGGAGCTTCAGGCGACTTCTCGAAGATTGGATGGCATGGAGACTTATCCCTACATATATGAAAAGGTGGCATTCAATCCCCTTACCTAGTGGGATGATCCCTTAATCCTCTCCCCTAAATCATCAACCTATCATATCTCTTTATCCCTATATATATGAACCCCCTCTCCATTGTTAAGGGAGGAAGGATAGAGTACCTACATGCTGGTGGAATTTTTCTAGGAGATCCTCTTCATGCATTAGGAGGCTAAGCATTTGGTCTTGGAGGTTAGGCTTGTTGGAAGCAGGTTATGGCGTCAAAGCATCGTTTCTACCACCTCTCTCTTTGTACTTCTTATTATTGGATCTAATACAAATTCTTTCCATAAACTTGTTGTGTTAATAATGTTTAGGATTAGCCTCTTTGACTGTCAATCTAGATTGATTCACAATCATGTGCTTTTACTACTTGTTCGTTTCCACATGTTTTGTCTGGTTTTGCAGCTAAATATCTGAAGATTAGGACTTGGATCAGAAAGGAGAAAGGAACTACATCTATAAGTTAAGCCATCTCTTTCACTTATCTTACATTTCAATCAATCTGGGAAAGGTGTTTGTATTATGTATTAGTTTTGTTCTAGATCCGAACCATTCAGACTAGGGAGATCCATTTGAGTCTGCCCTTACTGATTTTCCGTAAACAAAAAGTGTTTGTTATTTTCCTTTATGTTTTGTTCTTTTTTGTGAGAGTAGACCTGAGATTCAATCACTCACATGCCAAAAGATTTCGATTTCCAGTCTGGAGATGTGCCAATGGAAGTATTGTTTCATTTCTTAGATGTATTTTCTGCAATTTTAGACGGCTTGCTCCAATATATAAAATCAGTTGAAGAAGATGAAAACAAATTGTGTGATTACTTACAACTAGCTTCTTCTTGGAGCCATGTTAGATATGGTTGGTCGTAGTAATCAACTATTCACTAGATTCTTCTTCTTTGTATGGGGTTTTAACCTCTTAATAGGGAATGCGATTTGTTGATGGAAAAAACAAGGCGTGTAAGAGTACAGATGATAAAACAAAGTCCATAGTCATAGTATTATTAGACTTGAGAATAGCTTAAGAAAAGTACAATGATTGTTGTTGATCTGCACGTGGCCAGGAAGCACGAGGGGGACAACAATTCGATTGAATGAGTCGGATTTGTTATGGTGGAAGCTTTAAGAAATATAATAAGCAAACCAGGAATACACTACACAGATAAACACAAATACACAGACAATATGCAGGAATGTGAACTGATTTCTCTAGTACTGGATGTAAGATCACGACTTGATATAAGTTACAATATTATACATGCTTATATAGAATGTTGAGACGCTTGGGTTACCTCCCGTTGCGTTCAGTTACAAAAGAAGTTAGAACGGTTTGGAAGTTCAACCGTTACAGTTGACTGGAAGAAAGAGAGACAATCTATCATAGTTCGACAATCGCAAGTTGCAGGTCGACGCTGCATGTCGACATCACAAAACTGTTGAGGTCGATGAACTTGTCGAAGTTGCTGAGTTTGTCGAAGTCGTGTCAAATTCAGAACTTGTCGAAGTTGTGTCAAATTCGATGACTTGGGGAGGTTGTGTGAAGTTAACATCCAACAATGATGCCAACTGCGATGTGGATCAGACCTCCTTCCTTAAGAAACAATGGTCCCCATTGTTTGCTTGGTCAAGTGAAGAAACTTGTCGGTTAGTTCAGTAGCAGAGTACCACTTTCCTTGGGAGGGAATTTGTCCGGCTTTAGCAACCTAAAACAAGGGAATTGTGTTCATCCTTGTATGGTGTACTCGTCGTCCCATAATGGTGTCGCAAGGAAGAGGCTCCTGAACATCTATATGGATGTATTTGGGTTCTGCTATCGGTAAGTCGTTCTGTTCCAACAATGGTGCATGGTATGGTCGAAGTAGATCCACATTGAATATTGGACACAGACCTAGGCATGCCGAAATGTCAAGCTGGAAAGCGTTTTCTCCAATATGTCAAAGAATATTGTACGAACCATATCGCAAAGGCTTGAGCTTCTTGAATGGACCAGTGAAGCGTTCTTTCTTGAGATGTAACTAGATCTTATCCCCAATTTGGAATGAATGAGGAATACGATGCTTGTCGTGTCGAGCCTTACCTTTCTCATTTGCTCGTTGCAACATTTCGTGTGCTTGCTTCTGGATGTCACAAATCTGATCTCGAAACTTCAAGGCTTTATCAACTTCCCATTGGCTATAGTAGGTGTCGGAGTTCGACTGTGTTGAGGAGCTGATAAAGTCGATAGGCGTTGAGGGTTGAAATATGTAACATATCTCAAATGGACTCTTTCCTGTAGAGATGTGTTGAGCACGATTGTAACTATGTTGTATGTATGGAGGAATTTCATACCATGTTCGTCGATGCTTGTGGTTGTACATGCGAAGCAATTGTACGACCAAGCGATTCACAACTTCCGTCTGTACGTCGGTATGAGGATGGAAAGTTGTCGACAATGAGAGTTGTGTGTCCATCTGTTTCCAGAGAGTATTCCAAAATATGCTGACGAATCTAGAATCTCGGTCAGAATTAATGGTTGTCGGTAAACCAAATTGTTTCCAAACATGTGGAAATAAGAGCTGAGCAGTCTACTGCACTATTGTGGTCTTCTTACATGGAATGAGAATGGCCATATTGAAAAATCTATCGAATACTACTAAGATCGCATCATGCTGATATTTGGTAGTAGGATATCCCGTCAAGTAGTCCATAGAAATAGATTCCCATGGTCGACTAGGAACTGACAGAGGTGTGTATAATCCTTGTCATCAATTAGACAGTTTAGCAATGGCACAAACCACGGATGATCAAATGTACTTGTTGACATTGGTTTTAAGTGTAAGCCAAAAGAAATACTTCTGGAGAATAACAATTGTCTTCGCTACTCCAAAGTGTCCTACGGTCTTGCTGTAGTGCGCATCCCAAATGAGTTGCTGTCGATGCTCACCGGTCGGTACACAAAGCTGTCCAAGCTTGTATAGCAAGGTATCTTTTAGGAAATAATTGGAGGTTGAAGACTTGTCAGTCTGAAGCTATCAGTATACCAATGAAAATTCAATGGTGTCCTGATACAATTGAGGCCAAGTGGTCATGTCATATCCATGCATACTCATCACCGTCAAAAGGAGAGTAATGGGTGGTCGAATTAGACAATCGACGACGACGTTAGCTTTACCTTTCTGATACTTAATCACCAACTGGAATTTTTGTAGGTAATTAATCCACTTACATCAGCCCCTATACCTAGTATTCCAGACCTCTTCTCGAGTAGAATGACTTATGTAACCCCTATTCCTTCCTTCCCCCATACCTGTCCTAGATTGAAACCCATGGATAATACAATAGGCATGGATTTATGATATGGCTCCGACTTATCAGGGGTTAGAGGAAAAGGAGCATTAGTCATTGATATCTCTTTGCTTTTACTGCCACATTCAACTTTCAAAAGAGATCTTGATTGTTCTTCTTATTTATCAAACCAACCCCCCATACGGTGTACTTCTTTACTTTTATCACCTGCATGATATGCCTCATATAATTCATCAAATTGTTGATCTTCTGGTATATGCTGATAAGGGATATCTGTTTTAAGTAAATATTTTTGCATCCTCCACCAGTATCCCCTCCTATTATGATCTTTCATACCTTGTTCTCCAGTGTACTCATCACTCCTTTTTTGTAAAGGAGTAGTGAAATTCAATTCCTCCTTGGATACTTGTTCCCCTTCAGGTCTATAGAAGGTGTAATAGGGTGGAAATTCAATGCGTTTAGGAACAAGATCATGAAATGCTTACGTGATCACCTTAGCAGGATTTTTTCCTTCTTGAATAATTTTTGTAGTTCTTCAAAAGAGTCTTCATTTGATATCTTTTCTACTTCAGGCATAGGCTCATGATCTTCTGGGTTCACCATTTTTCTCCCCTTTTCTTGACCAATAATGAAATGTGGGTCATATTTCCATGATGGGTCCAGAGGCAGAGAAAGATCTGTAATGATTTGTACAACTTCCCTAAAACCTCTCTTATGATTAATAGCATATCCTCCCATTGATACTGGGAATTCAGTTCTTCCCTTCTTCTTAGATTTCCTAAAATGAAGATTATCTACCTCTATAATATGACTTACATATTCAAGGATAAAAGTCCTGGGGGTAAGGAGTTTTGTTAATTTGTGAGGAGGTGATTTAGTGCCATAAAACCTGATCATTGTGTACTCTTATTTGTTACAAAAACAAGATCGCAGAGCAATAAAATAAACAAGATGCAAATATAAAACACATTACAAGAGACACAAATATAACATGGTTCACCCAATATGGGCTACGTCCACACAGAAATTTCTAGTCCTTATTATTATACCATCCAACAAATGAAGGGATACAACCTACAACACATCCGCGACAACTTCCTCTTCACTCTCTCACAGTCTCTATTACACAATCAGAGATCTTTACAATGCTACAATACATTACACAGTCGTATTTCAATGTCTTCATTATAAAGGGGAATTATCGTGGAAAAATACTACGGGATACCCTAAACCATAAGCCTGCAAACTGTTGGCCAACAAAACAACCCCAAAAAATTATTCCGGGGGCTTCAACCCTGAACACTTGCCGATATGAGTGTGCAATCCACCTACACAACATATAAAACTGGGGTACAAACATGACTGAAAACAACAACATCTCTAAATCAGGAAGATCAACCTCCACAACCAACATTATTCCAGGTACCAATCACCTTTTTTGGTAGCTTCTCCAATCTGCAAACACGACCCGTTTTCTTGAGGCATGCGTTCTAGTTCTGTAATGTCCCCCCCTCACCCAATCCGACCATCAGGAGGGGTCATTATCCAAATATGTGATCTCAAAATTTGCCCCAATTCCATAATACGAATTTCAATAAATAAAATGTGTGCAGAAACTTAAATAAACATGCACAACGGAATTAAAATCTATCCACACACATCTAGCATGCAAATACACAAGCATAAACATTACAAGCATGAAATAAAATCATTTCAGAATCAAATGCGTGAGAATACTTATCTTTATCCAACGCATATCCAAGCAAATGGATGTGTAAGAGCGATTTTCCACCCAACAATAGGAACTCTATACAACACATACTCTTGTTGCTGGGAGGACACCCCCAAACTAGGCTATGAGGCCACCAGGGCGAAGGAAACACCTATAGGATTCTCTCTCTAAGAGCACAACCCATTCTTCTCTCTACGTTTAGCCAAATGCTCATACAGATCTCTACAGAGGTCTCACTCAACCCTCACAACATTGGCTTCCATAATACCTTCCCCACACAACACCCTTCTAGCTCAGGCATCCCCTTCATCGATCCACGGTTCTCTTGGGCGATCCATATTGCTGGGTGCTTCCAGTGTGTGCATAGAATAAGTCCAACTTGATATTGGCTGCTATAGAACCACCTGTAGCCTCAATTTTTAGCTTCTCAAGCACCTACGAGCAACATAATTCAATGGGTAAGGGTTCATATCTTTCCCAACCTCTCTGCTCACCTATAACCATCAATTTTCACTTCCAAATCTGCAGCATGGTCTCCAAATTCGAATTTTTGGGTTCAAAACAACATCGCAAGTTCATGGACAACAATGGAGAGCTCTGCATAGTCTAAATCTGCATGAAACAATGAGATAATGAGGGTTGACTCCAAGAGATATAAGAAAATGGTTAAAATACAATTGACATAACTTCTGGCAGTAGAAGAAAGGACTCTTGGCAGCTGTAGACTGACTTTTGTCATGACAGAATTGTCACAAAAGTGTAGTTAGTCCCATGCTTCAATAACTACATGAGGTGACTTTTCCCACCAACCACACACATGCATTAATTATTGGAAAATGGTCAAAAAAAATGAGATAATTGGCTTATTCTCATCACATGATAGAATTTTGGGTGAGTTCTAAGGTTGACACTTGGAAGCAAGGATTTAGTCACCCATGGACCCCCTTTCCTCTTCCCCTCTGGTGGAATCATAATCTCTTTGGTGCTCTTTACACATCCATTGTTGGACCATTTTATTATTTATGCACATAATTATTTACATAATATTCTAAATTAGCATAAAATCCAACCAAACAGTCCAAATAAAATATATACATCATACATGCGTAGCCATTCACTAGTCGGGCCTTAGCCTTGAGCTCTGCACTAGGAATTCACACTAACATATTTACATCAATTAGATAATATTGGATAAATACATTCCAATTAAAAACTAGGAGTATTACAGGTTCTTTCCCTTTAATTAAAGTAAATGCCTGATACATAAATCTGGACACAAATTGTTTCCAGGATACATCCTTTCCTTCTTCTTGTTTTATCCAAGGAATCCAATCATACAC
The DNA here is from genome assembly GCA_027924585.1 of Larix kaempferi. Taxonomy (NCBI): domain Eukaryota; kingdom Viridiplantae; phylum Streptophyta; class Pinopsida; order Pinales; family Pinaceae; genus Larix; species Larix kaempferi. The sequence goes on from BSBM01001467.1 coordinate 2,779,405, forward strand.
TTTGTTTGGTCCTCCATCCTTAACTCTACATAGCTCAAGGTTCTCAAAATGGTGAGATTGATAGTAAATCAACAAGTAAACTAGGTAGGAATAATATTTGAAAACCCCAGTTTCTTCATACACAGCTAACTAGTTTATGATCCCTATTGCCAAGGCTTTTGCATAATTGATATTGGAAAGATTATCATTATTATATCTATCAATCAAAGCTACCATTCCTTCATCAAACTTCTCATCAAAATATTTACCCAGTATTATGGTAAAGGCAGAGAGATTTTGTTGGTTCCATGGCGACAAGTTGGCTCCTATCAAGGGTTGAAGATGATCCATATTCTCATTTGGTACATATACCAGGCGTCTTTGCATATTCTCTCTCTGAGAGGGATCTTGCTTTGCATAATATCCATCTTGTTTTTTCAAGGAAAAATGAGTCCCATCATGTGTAGTTCCCAACATGTTTGCGATGGATTTAGCAGAAATATCGAAGAGGATTCTTCCATCATTAGCCTTGAGACTTCCTTTGCACTATCATAATTACTGGCACATAATTGAATGAATTCACGAAGCAGGAAAACATCAGGGACTAAATGTTGGGCCAACTGGGACTCCCAAAATCTATCCATTTTGGGTGATTTTCCTTGAACATTTTGAAGTTTCCCAAGGACTACTCCTATCATTTTTTGGTTGTTATTTTGGTACGAGGAGGACCAACCTCATCCCACCGGTCTATAAAATCTGGTAAATGAGTTTAAGAGGTGTTTAAAAGGTTTGACTGGTTTGAAAGCGATGCAGGAGAGGTCGACTGAGATGGAGCAACTTTCTTCCTACACATTTTAAGGTTTTTTGGGCACTGTAGAATCCGTCATGATTTTCAGTGCTAAAAAGGGGGAAATTGATCCATATGCGCCCAGGTGCATGATGGGGACAATATTTCGATTGAATGAATCGATACTGTTACGGAGGAAGCATAATAATAAGCAAAGCAGGAAATACACTACGCTTATAAAAATACACACACAGATAATATGCAGGAATGCGAACTAATCTCTTCTTTATTTTCACTCTGTTACTTCTTGATTCTTCTCTCATATATTACAATACTTTACATGCTTAAATAGAGTGCTCAGAATGCTTGGGTTGTCTTCCTGTTACGTTCATTTACAAGAGAAGTTAGAACGGTTTCAGAAGTTCAACTGTTACGGTCGATTGGAAGACATAGATACAATCTGTTGTATTTCGTCAGTCACAAGTGTCGACGATGCATGTTGAAGTCAATGAACTTGTCGAAGTCACTGAACTTGTCAAAGTCGATGAACTTGTCGAAGTCGATGCACTTGTCGAAGTCTATGTTGGAATCTGAAAATAATTCCAACTGCTGGGTGGATCATACCTCCTTCCTTAAGAAACAATGGTCCCCATTGTTTTCTCGTACAAATGAGGAAACTTGTTGGTTAATTCAGTAGCAAAGTACCATTTTCCTTGTGCTAGGATATGTCCGGCTTTGGCCACCTGAAACAAGGGAATTGTGTTCATCCTTGTATGGCGTACTCGTCGTCCCACAATGGTGTCACAAGGAAGAGGCTCCTGAACATATGGATGGATGTCTTCGGGTTATGCTGTATGCAAGTTGTTTTTTTCCAATAGTGGTGCATTGTATGGTCGAAGTAGATTCACATTAAATACTGGATGCAGACCCAGGCATGAAGGAATGTCGAGCTGGAAAGCGTTTTCTCCAATCTATTCAAGAATATTGTACAGAGCATATCGCAAAGGCTTCAGCTTCTTATATGGACCAGTGAAGCATTCCTTCTTGAGATGCAACTAGACCTGATCCCCAATTTGAAATGAATGAGGGATACGATGCTTATCGTGTCGTTCCTTAGCTTTCGCATTAGCTCGTTGTAACATTTCTTGTGCTTGTTTTTGGATGTCGCAGATTTGATCTCGAAACTTCAATGCTGGTTATAGTTGGTATCGTTTGACTGTGTCGAGGAACCAATCAAGTCAATAGGCCCTGAGGGTTGAAATCCATAATAGATCTCAAATGGACTCTTTCCCGTAGAGCTGTGATGAGCACGATTGTAGCTATGCTGTATATATGGAAGAATTTCATCCCATGTTTGTCGATGCTTGTTGTTGTACATATGAAGAAATTGTACTACCAAGCGATTCACAACTTCCGTCTGTCCGTCTGTCTGAGGATGGAAAGATGTTGATAAGGATAGTCTTGTATTGAGCTGTTTCCATAGAGTCTTCCAAAAGATGCTGACAAATATGAAATATTTGTTGGAAATAATGGTTTTTGTTAAACCATAATGTTTCCAGAAATGTTCAAAGAAGAGCTGAGCGGTTTGCTGCATTGTTGTAGTCTTCTTGCATGGAATGAGAATGGCCATCTTGGAAAAAATTTCAACTACTACTAAGATTCCCTCATGCTGATGTTTGGTATTAGGATATCCCGTCAAGTAGTCCATAGAGATAGATTCCCATGGTCGACTAGGAACTGGAAAAGGTGTGTACAATCCCTGTCGTCGATTAGGAGGTTTAGAAATGGCACAAACCACGCATGATTGAATGTACTTGTTGACGTTAGTTTTAAGTGAAGGAAAAAATAAATTCTTTTGGACAATAGCAATGGTCTTTGCTACTCCAAAGTGTCATGTAGTATTGTTGTAGTGCGCATCCCAAATGAGCTGTTGTCGATGCTCACCTGTCGGTACACAAAGTTGTCCAAGCTTGTATAGCAAGGTGTCTTTCAAGAAATAGTCGGAGGTAGATGACTTATCGGTCTGACGTTGTCGATAGACTGATGAAAATTCATTGTCTTCTTGATGCAAATGAGGCCAAGTGGCCGATGGTGTCATAACCATGCATACTCATCACTGTAAGAAGGAGAGTAATGGGTGGTCGACTCAGACAATCGGCGACGACATTGGATTTACCTTTCCAATACTTAATTACCAACTAAAATTATTACAGGTAATTAATCCACTTGAGTTGTCGATTTCTTTGTAACTTCGACTAGGACGAAGCTAACTATAAAGGATTGTGGTCAGTGAGAATGACCCTATCATTTCCAAGAATATAATGTATCCATTGCTTAAGGGCTTGAACAATGGCGTATAGTTCTTTTTCATACGTTGAATATATTCTAACAGTGTCATTAAAAGTTTCAGAATGAAAAGTTACTGGGTGACCCGATTGAGTGATCAATGCGCCCAAAACATAGTCCAATGCGTCCGTATCAATCTCAAAGGGATGATGCAAATCAGGTAACACAAGTACTGGTACAGTACAAAGCTTGTGTTTGAGCTGCTCGAAAGCTTCTTGTTTTGTTGATGTCCATTTGAAGACAGCTTTCCCATTTCCCTTGGCCAACTGATTCACAAAGGCCAGGCTATATGACTGAATCCGAGTATGAATCGTCAATAAAAATTCACCAAACCAAGAAAAATTCTTAGTTCATGAACGCTTTGAGGAATGGGCCACTCTTTAAGGATTTTCACTTTGTCTGGATCGACGTGAATTCCTATAGAGTCAATTACATACCCCAAATATTTGATGTTGTTCATCGCAAAGGAACATTTGTCCATGTTCAAGTGGATTCGATGTTTCCGAAGAGTGTCGAGGACTTGTTGAAATTGTCTGACATGCTCTTCCCATGATCGACTGAAAATCAATATATCGTCAAGGTAGACAATGACACATTTGCCGATGAAAGGTTGAAGAATGTTATCCATATACCGCATGAAGGTCGTAGGTGCATTGGTTAAGCTGAAAGGAATGACTAACCATTCAAACAATCCTTCCTTGGTCTTGAAATATTTTTTTCATACATCTGCATTTTTTCATACATCTGCAGGCTCAATTGAAATTTGATGATATCCTAACTTGAGGTCGAGCTTAGTAAAGAATTTATCACCTTTCAGACAGTCGATGAGCTCGTCTATCTGTAGCAGAGGGTATCTATTTTTTATCGAAATTTTGATGAAGGCTCGGTAGTCGATGCACATGCGCCAAGTCCCATATTTATCTGGAATGAGGATGAGTGGAATTCCACAAGGAGAGGATCTAAGTCGGATATGACCTTTGTTGATCAAATCTTGAATTTGTCTGCAAATCTCTTCATTTTCGATAATGGATCTTCTGTAAACAGGTGCGTTAGGTAATGAAGAACCAAGAGCAAGTTCAATAGAGTGTTTTACCTGGAAATGTAGAGCTACTATGTTTGGCTCTTGGAATAGGGTCCAGTACTCATCAAGAATATTGTCGATCTGCTGCTTCTATTGGGAGCTTCATTGGTCAGTGAGTCGACTGGTTGATGCAATATTCCTGGAATGTTGTGGCTTAATCATGATCAATGTGAACTTCTGAGCATGGTCGATGAGCTTCTTCGTCTATTTAGCATATATCATTACAACCGTTGGTGTAGGTCGTCGCTCTGGTATGCTATACCATTGGTTCTGAATTCTAAAAATCACCTTCTGAGGTTGTAACTGGTAACTTCCATGTCGATCCCATAAGTAAGGTTTCCCAAACAAGGCGCCGGCTACGGAGAGCGGTGCCACATCGCAGAGTACTTCATCTTCAAAAGGCTTAATGAAGTAGGTGAGTTTGCATTATCGGGTGATCCTTAGTTCCTATCCATCCTTCATCCAACCGATGTTATAAGGCTGAGGATGTGGAGTCGTAACAAGACCTAGTTTCTTCACGAGATCTTCAGAAACAAAGTTCTTATGGCTACCATTATCCACAATCAAATGCAATGGATTGTTTTGAACCCATATATATATATGGAATAGGCGCTCTCGTTCCTCCTCGTCGACGATATTCGAGGCTGCTGGAGTGGTCGATGTTAATGTCAAAAGGGTCGTTGCTTCTGGGTCAAATTCTACCAAAGTTTTGTCGAACAATTCGGATGTCGAAAAGTTTTCCAAAAATGTCTTACGAGCTTTGCATTCAGACGTATCATGCCATGATGAATTGTGGTAATCACACCACTTTCCAGTAGGGGGTTGTTTGGTACGTTCACTTTTTTCTTTATGAGATTTTTTTTTCCATGATCTTACTTTGGCGGATTTGGCTGAGAAAATATTTACTTTTCGAAGTCGACTGGTGCCTTCTTGTTGGGTGGTCGTCCTATCGGCTTGGTTGTGAAGCGTGATTTTCCTTTCTATTTGACTTCAATCTTGCTGGCATAGTGCATCCACAAGCATATTGACAGTCAAAAACTCCATCTCCTGATGAATGTACGGGGGCAATCCGTTGACGTACTTCAGAACAAGAAATTTCTCTTCTTCTTGAATGCCAACTCTAGCCATTAGTCGGTAGAACTCATTGGTGTAACTCTGTACGGACTAGTCTTTCCATTTCCTTGGTTGTTTCCACTTCTTATACCGTTGTTCAATGTACTTGGGCAAGTAGAACTCCTTTCAGACATATTCAAAAATTTTCTCCCATGTCTCTATGGGGTCTCCACTTTTCTCCATCTTTGTTGATAGGTTCTTCCACCAGTAGTGCACATATGTTGACATTTTTAAGGATGCAATGGTGATCTTTTCAGTTTCTGAGAGTTGATTCACAGAGTAATAGGATTCCAATTGTTGTACCCAATTGCCAACGGATTTCACTTCAATATTTCCTTATAGATTTGGTATGTCCAAATTCATTTGCACCTTGAATGGAATGATTTTGTTAAAGTTATATCTTGTCATAAATCCTCCTGATGTCAAAGCAAATCACGTGAGAATCTCATTCAATTTGGTGAACATTTCAGTTTGTTGTCGAGCCAGCGCTTGCTCTATGAGTTTCTCTTTCTCGACAATTGCATGTATGCTGTCTGTTTCTCCTACCATCTTTGAAGGTAGTGTCTGCTTGGATTTTTGAGTTTGAGAGCGTGTTTGAACAGGCATAAGTCAGGTAAATTTGATGGAAGTGTCTACGCACAACTTAAGCACGAACAAAGCTTTGAATGAATTAAGCTCTGATACCAATGATCCGTACGCGCCCAGGTGCACGACAGGGACAACATTTTGATTGAATGAATGGTTACTGTTATGGCGGAAGCATAATAATAAGCAATGCAGGAAATACACTACGCACATAAACATACACACACAAACAATATGCAGGAATGAGAACTAATCTCTTCTTTATTTTCACTCTGTTACTTCTTGATTATTCTCTTGTATATTACAATATTTTACATGCTTAAATAGAGTGCTAGGAATGCTTGGGTTGTTTGCTCATTACGTTTAGTTACAAGAGAAGTTAGAACAGTTTTAGAAGTTCAACCGTTACGATCGACTGGAGGAAAAAGACACAATATGTTGTAGTTCGTCAGTCGCACATTTCGACGATGCATGTCTAAGTCGATGAACTTGTCAAAGTCACTGAACTTGTCGAAGTCGATGAACTTGTCGAATTCGATGCACTTGTCAAAGTCGATGTTGGCATCCGACAATAATTCCAACTTCTGGGTGGATCAGAAATATATGAGGATAGCAGATACAGAGGATTTGAATAAATTAGGAACATAGCGTTTGCAGAACTACGTATCCATTACAGGTGATTATCGGAAACAAAAGATAAAAATTTTTACTTACTTGGATACTTTGCCGCATTGTCTGAATTGGAGCCTTGAATGTATTTTTTGATATCCTACTCCGCCCGACAGACTTAGAAGCATATAAACTGGTAAATGCTCAATTCTAACGCTCTTCATAGTTTAGAGAGATAAACTATGAGTTTTGCTTTTGCTATTTTTAAAATTTTAAGCCTTCGAGATCCTTAAATTCTTCACTAATGACCATTTAAATGTTTGGATCGTGATTGCCAGCTTTTTCGGATTAGGGGAAATTATAGTCGAAAAAATGGCTGGATAGTTGGTGCAAATGGTCTATACTTTATCTTACTATGAACTTATATATCATGATAATCATTGCAGACGACGGTAAGGACAGATCTCAGTGAACTTTCCGACTTAATTTTTTCGATGGAGATTTAAGTCGGTGTCAAGTTCTACCTGAAAATGTTACTTTTCCAATGAAGGTATGATATCCCATGAATGGTGTATACATTTAAAATATCAATCAAACCATTGGCATGCTAGATCTCTTTTATGCTTTAATTTTATATCTAGCTACCACCAATGGTTGAGATATATTTTCTACTTGTTGCGCTTTTAATATGGATCATTGATGGCACAAATTCATATAGGACTTGTTTTTTTCCATTCAATATCACAGATGGCTACGATTTACTTTGCAACTATTGCAAGCTTCAATTTGGACCGTCACCAAGATGCGACTTCGTTGTTTTGGTTTCCTTCCATCAGCTGCCACGGACGGTTTAGGCTTTCCCTAAGCTGATGGCCTGATTCGATATTGACCATCAATGAAGCGCAAAACTTTGAATATTTGCTTCATATTTCAAACTATCAACACTTGTGAATTTGCTTGATAGATTTTGTGACTGCAATCATCGAAATCACTTTCCTTGTTCAATGGATTAGGTTCCTTCTTTCACATAGATACACAGAAACAAACAACACTGCCTTAATAGGCATGGTTTCATACATGGTATATTTTCTGTGTTTTTTCCTTACTGGTTGGGAAATGATTGGGTTCATTCAAATTAAATAAGAGTTGATTTTATGATGTGTCATTTCAGATGTTGCAATGAAGCCTTATCTGAAAAGTCGGTGTCGAGTTCTATCTGAAAATCTTACTTTTCCAATGAAGGTATGATATCCCATTTAAGTCGGTGTCGAGTTCTACCTGAAAATCTTACTTTTCCAGTGAAGGTATGATATCCCATGAATGGTGTATATATTTAAAATATCAATCAAACCATTGGCATGCTAGATCTCTGCTATGCTTTAATTTTATATCTAGCTACCACCAATGGTTGAGATCTATTTTCTACTTGTTGCGCTTTTAATATGGATCATTGATGGCACAAATTCATATGGGACTTGTTTTTTTCCATTCAAGATCGCATATGGATACGATTTACTTTGCAAATATTGCAAGATTCAATCTGGACTGTCACCGGGATGTGACTTCGATGTTTTGGTTTCCTTCCATCAGCTGCCATGGACGGTTTAGGATTTCCTTGAGCTGATGGCCTGATTCGATATTGACCATCAATGAAGCGCAAAACTTTGAATATTTGCTTCATATTTCAAACTATCGACACTTGTGAATTTGCTTAATATATTTTGTGACTGCAATCATCGAAACCACTTTCCTTATTCAATGGATTAGGTTCCTTCTTTCACATAGATACACAGAAACAAACAACACTGCCTTAATAGGCATGGTTTCATACATGGTATATTTTCTATGTTTTTTCCTTACTGGTTGGGAAATGATCGGGTTCATTCAAATTAAATAAGAGTTGATTTTATGATGTGTCATTTCAAATGTGGCAATGAAGCCTTATCTGAAAAACATGCACACCTTTATGTCCATTTTGGGACCTCATTTAGGATATTTGTACAGTTCAAATACTCTGTTCAGCTCTGGTCTATGGATTTAAAAAAAAATCAAAGGATCTCCTTTTATGCACCAACTAACATTTATTGACGAGACATATAGTCAGAGTTGCTACCTTTTCAAGCTAAGTCGGGTGTTACATCACAATCCATGCTTCTCATTTTAATTGTTTTAGAAATATTGGCAAATTACATGTTTAGTCTATAAATATGGAAGTAAAATATGGGGTTTTAGATTATTTTACTGTTTGATTGTATAGAGAACCTTGCAATTCTAATTTTTCAGGGGAGAAGAAGAGAAGATAGAGCATAAACACGATCAAAGAGGAAGAACGGGAAAGGGAAGAGCAATCAGAGCAGCCGAGACCATATATTTGTAATAATTTTTTGAATTTGAATTTTGGTTGATAAATTGTAAACCCTACCTAAGACTGAGACCGGGGGGAGGGGTTAAGGTTTCTGTGAATCAAGAGTTCCTCTCAAAATTTGTAATTTCCATGTAATCTTCCATTTTCTGAGCAAATTTTAATAGTTAAATGAAAAATTTTAATGGTCTTTTCTGTGTTTGGAAGAGTATTTGAAATTGTTTCTTGAAAGAGGTTGTGCGCTCTATGTTGCTGCAGTATTGTAGTGTGTTTGATTTGTTGTAGAACCGTATGTGGATGCACCACAAAGTCACTTATAAACTCACACTAAAATAGACAAAAAGTTCAGAGCCCCAAAATTTCATTTTAAATTTTGAATTAGAGGTGACATTTAATTCTCTGCACGCCACCATTGCAGAAATTCACGGTTATGCTTAATTTTGTGACTGTCACCATTGAAAAATTCAATGGTGACATTTAATTCTGTGTACGTCACCATTGCATAAATTAATGGTGATGTTTATTTGTGACCGTCGCCATTAATGAAACCTTTGGTGACTATCCTTGAAGGTTCGCAACATTTTTTTATAAAAATTGAATCAAACTAGAGACTGATAATAGCATTTAAGGTAGGGATGGGTCTACACTTAAATGACTATCTTATTATGAATTAGTTGAAGTTCAATGTCAGATATGAACAATTATCTATCAATTCCTAAGATATTTAACCATTTAGAATTCAAACTAAACTTGGAGGAAAAACTTTAAAGTCATGAATGGAAGGAAAATTGAATTGTTTCATATTATGCTAAAGGAGAAAATAGACTTACTTACAAATTTGCTTGAGATGAATCCATCCACCTTTGACTTGAGCTATCCTTCTCCATCCTTTGCCTTTGATGAAGTTGAGCTTTGCAATCTCGAAATATCTCCAGCATGCCTTTGCTCTCACTTTCTCTCTTGTTTACCATGCCCCAAATGCCTTTGTTTTATAGTATTAGGAAATGGGAATCCAAGTTTCCACTTTCAATGTGGGATAATTCCTTTTCTTGATTTTTGATTATTTTTACTCAAAAACACACTTTCCATACTATTTTCAGGATTTTGTCACAAATTCAGAATTCTCAAGCACTTTTATTGCAATTTTGTGCATTTCTTCTCACTATTCACTGGTGGAGACTAGATTTGAGCCTTCAAGTGAGCAGTTCAATCACTGAACTTTTCCTCTTTAGGATACCTTTTCCTTCACTCCATCCTTCCAATTACGAAAGTAGTGATTAGATAAGAGAGGACTGTTCTCTTGTGTACTTGTGTTCCGTCTTCATGTTGCGGGTGCATGGTAAATATGTGCTTCTACATTTCACTTTGTTAAGGGTGTTAATTTGATTATTAACAGTGACGATCCATTGTCATGCATTTCCAATGAGGTTATGATGACAGTCATTAAAGATATGTGACTGCTGTTATTTTCCATTGGCGACGATCACTGACCATGAATAATAATGATTTAATGGTGACAGACCTAGTGTGTGGCGACATTCAGTTACCATCAATAATAATGATTATTGGTGACGTACCTTGCACATCTCCATATCTCCTTTACTTTTGGCTACGCGACCTTTAGCAACGTTCAGTTTTTGGTTATGGAGGCCATTTTAACCATGACCAATGAGGTTATGGTGATGGTCATTAAAGCTATGTCACTGTTGTCCTTTGGAATTGCCAACGGTCCTTGACCATCACGATTGATGCTTATTGGTGATGGGATTAGCGTGTCTCCATATCTCCTTCACTTTTGGCTACATTGCCTTTGGAGACGTTCGATTTTTGGTGACAGAGGCCATTTTAACCATCACCAATGAGGTTATGGCGATGATCATTAAAGCTATGTCACTATTGTCCTTTGGAATTGGCGGTAGTCTCTGACTGTCACGATTGATTCTTATTGGTGACGGACTTAGCACATCTCCGTATCTCCTTTTCCTTTTGGCTACGCTATCTTTGGTGACATTCAGGTTTTGGTGACAAAGGCCCTTTTGACCGTCACCAATGCGGTTATGGTGACGTTTTTCACCTGTCACCGTAGGCCTTTTTTCTTGTAGCTAGACGAAGAAGACTTATACGATGAAATAAATGAGATTCTATTTCTAGCCATGGAAACTAACAATCATACAAAAGAAGGATGTGATCCAAAAGAAGAAAATGACGGGGTTGTGGTTGACCTTGAAACTGAGTTAGTAGCAGCCTTAGAAGAAATTAAAAATTTGATAAAATCTTCCAAGAAGCAAACCAAGGAAATCAATTTAGTTATGAATCAACTAAAGGAAGTAAGAAAAATGGAAGAGTAATTGACTAAGAAGAATTTAGAAAAGGGATCATAAATCAAGGGTCTTCAAGAACAATTGAGGAAAACAAACTCTGTCAACCTAAAATTTGAAAAGAGCACATCAGATCTGGAGAATCTGCTTACTTAGCAGAAATATCCTTCAGATAGGAGAGGAATTGGATTCGAATCCAATCAGAATAATACTATAACTTAGACTTATAAGGAAGAAGATATTGATTATATAAAGAAAAGGATCCTAATGTTTAAAACCAAGTTAAAATTAATCAAGGAACCTCTTAAAGGAGAACTAAGGAAGCTAACAATGAGAGAAAAAGAATGTGAAGACCTAAAGAATAAAGTCCTGATTCTAAGTGGAAAGAGTGTGTATATTTCATCCTCAAGAAACTATGCAGATATGGCCAAGAAAAATATGCACAATGAATACATAAGAAGGATTGTGCTCGATTCATCTAGGGATTATGAAGAAAATAGAAACACATTCAAAAGAAAGACCATGTTCGAGCCATCAAGCAAAGATAGAGATCATTCTCATCCAGAAGAACACCATCTAGTAAGTATCAAAATTTATTCTTTGGTTATTGTTATTCTTGTAACAAATTTGGTCATAAAGCAATGAATTGTAGAGCTACTCTAAACATTGATTACAAGAAATCATAAAGGATTAATGAACAAAAAATGCATATAATGGAAGATGAAAACCCTTTTAATCTCCTAACCAAACAAGATGTGGAATGCTACAAGTGTCACAAATTTGGACACTTGACAAGGAACTATCAAATCAGTCAAATAGAGCATAATGAAGAAGAAATTGAAGCATGTGGTGTGGCTTTGTATGCTAAAAAAGAAGAATATAAATGGTATATAGATAGTGGTTGTACAAGACATATGACATGCGACAAAGGAAAGTTTATCAAACTTAGAAAGATAAAAATGGACATGTATCATTTGGAAATGATGGAGTTGCCAAGATTATGGGGAATGTAATAATGACTCTAAAAGGAAAATCTAAAACAAAAAATGTACTACATGTTGAAGGTCTGAAACATAATCTTTTGAGTGTTGGGAAAATGTGTGATGTTGGTTACAACCTTACCTTCTATGACAAAGTTTGTGAAATTCAAAGAAATGGGTCAAAAGAAATAATTAGAAGTGGAGTAAGGACTCTTGGAAATGTATATGTCTTGGATAAATCCAAGGAGAGGGATGTTATGTTAATCGAGCTGATGAGAAATGGTTGTGGCACAAAAGGATTAGACACTTGAATTTTGATAACTTGGAAAATTTGAGTCAAAGACAAGCAGTTAGAAGACTGCCCAAGATAACCAAACCTAAAGAAAAACTATGCAACGCATGCCAACAAGGAAAGCAGACCAGAGACAGTTTCAAAATCAAGGAGCACTCAACATCAAGGCCTATGGATCTAATACATACAAACCTCTATGGACCAACCATAGTACAAACACTTAAAGGTGAAAGGTACTTTATGCTTTTTATTGATGAATACACTTAAATGACATGGGTTACTTTCCTTAGAGAAAAATTAGAACCTTTTGATAAATTCAAAGCATTTAAATCATTAGTTGAAAATGAAAGAGATATGAAGATCAAGTGTCTACGATCAGACAATGGAGGTGAATTCACTTCCAATGGATTCACTGCGTTTGTGAGAAACATGGGATCAAGAGACATTTTTTGTGGCAAGAACTCCTCAACAAAATGGAGCAGTGGAGAGAACGAATAGAGCAGTTCAAGAAACTGCTCGGTCCAAGCTTCAAGAAGAAAATATATCAGAGAAATTATGGAGGGAAGCAGTAGGAACTGTTGTTTATATTATAAGTCGAGTCCGATTAATAGTAAACAGTGACAAAAGTCCATATGAAGTATGGAATGGAAATCCTGCTTCAGTTAATTACTTCGAAATATTTGGAAGCACCTGCTATATGAAGATCAAGGAAGACAATCTAGGAAAGTTAGATTCTAGGGCTGATGAAGGTATATTCTTGGGATATTCAACCACCAGAAGAGCATACAAGTGCAATAACAATAGACCTGGGAAACTTGTAGAGTGCATTGATGTGAGAGTAGATGAAGAACTTCCAAGTATCATAGTAAAGTGGAAAAATACAACTTTGGAAGAGATAGAGGATGACTTAGAGAACCAAGAGGAAGAAAATCAAGAAGAAGGACACGTAAGGGATCAAGATGATCATGAGGAAAATGAATCATTGAACACCAAAAAACCTTCCATAGCTATTCAAAAGAATAATCCAGCAAGTCATATGATTGGAAACATTGAATAAGGAGTTCAAACTCGAATAAAACTAACTCACAATTCTTATATGACTCTCATGTCTATGATAGAACCAAAATATTTCATTCAAGCAAGTAAGGATGAAGGGTGGATCAAATCCATGAAAGAGGAAATTAGCCAGATTAAGAAAAGTGAGAGTTGGGAACTAGTGTTGAGACCTAAATATAATAATATAATTAGAACCAAGTGGGTGTTCAAGAACAAACTAAACAAGGATGGACATATTGTAAGAAACAAGGCTAGGCTAGTGTGCAAAGGATATTCTCAAGTTGAAGGATACGACTTTGATGAAACATTTTCTCATGTAGCTAGAATGGAAGACATTAGATTATTCTTAGCTTACTCATGCATTAAGAACTTTAAGGTATACTAGATGGATGCCAAATCTACGTTCTTGAATAGTGAAGTAAAGGAATAAATTTACACATAACAACCATAAGGGTTTGAGTTTCCAGGAAAATAAGACTATGTGTTTAGACTGAAAAAAGGCTCTCTATGGTCTTAAAAAAGAAACCAAATCCTGGTATGCAAGGATTGTCAATTATCTACTACAACAGGGAGAGGGACCGCTAATAACAATTTATACATTAAAATTGAAGAAGACAGACTGTTAATCACAGTAGTTTATGTTGATGACATCATCTTTGGTTGAAACAATGATGAACTATCACAAGTTTTCTCAAGACATGTCAAAATAATTTGAGATGTCCATGATTGGTGAATTATCCTTTTTTATTGGACTTCAAGTTACTCAATCACAAGATGGAATATTTATCACTCAATCCAAGTACCTGAAGGAAATGCTCAAGAAGTTTGGAATGACAGAGTGTGCACCTGTTGGTACACCCATGACTACCTGCTGTAAACTAAGAAAAGATGATAAGCCTTCTTTAGTAGACTCTACACTCTACAGATCAATGATAGGCAACCTAATGTATCTGACAGCATCCAGACTTGACATTATGCAAGTTGTAGGAATGGTGGCAAGATTTCAATCAACACCTAAGGAAACACATGTTTTGTCAGTTAAAAGAATTTTTAAGTAACTTAAAGGCACAACTAATTTTGGTTTATGGTACCCTAGAAGCAAAGGAAGTGATTTAGTAACTTACACAGATGTTGATTGGGCTGGAATTTTGGATGACCGAAAATCACTAGTGGTAGTGCATACTTCTTGGGTGAATGATTAGTCTCATGGGGAAGCATAAAATAATCTTCAATTTTTTTGTCCACCACTAAAGCAGAGTACATTGTGTTGTAGCTGAGTGTTGCACTCAAAACATTATGGATGAAACTAACCTTGGAATATATCAAGGTCGAATATGATCAACCCATCCCAATCTACTATGACAATACAAGTTCCATAAGCATTTCAAAAAATCTAGTCATGCATTCAAAGATCAAACACATACCAATAAAATATCATTTCCTTAGAGACCAAGTGTGTGAAAACAAAGTTAGGTTGGACTATGACGTAAACTAAAAGGAACAAATGATAGACATATTTACCAAAGCCCTACCTAAGGAAGCCTTTGAACATCTAATGGATAAGTTGGAAGTTATCAACCTACAGTAAAGAATTAAAATATGCAACACACAGAGGTGAGGATGAAAGGGGGAGATGTCAGAATGAGGATGAAGAAAACAGACAAAGAAAGTGGCAAATAAGGACAATAGAAAGGAAGAAGCTTGACAGGGGGAGAACAAGAATAAAATATATGAAATTGACTAAAGAATTTTCTCAAAACCTTTGACATTGATGTCAAAGGGGGAGTATGAGATGCAGTAAAACAAGAAAAACCAAGAAGATTACTTGCACATCCTGAGGGGGAGATTGTTTTATTGAAGGTTGAAATCAATGCGACTAAGGGGGAGATTATTGACATAAGTTTTCGAAGTTGTCATTGATGTCAATAGCCTAATGACAATATTTTATCTAGTTTTCATTGATATCAAGGATTCCATTGATGTCAAGCTCTTGGATAAAAGCAACTTGCTAAAATTGCACATATGCACTCCAACTACTGAAAGATCTTGGTACACCATCTTCCATATTATGCTTGTGGGTTTGCTTACCTTTGATGGTTGCATGAAGAAAATAAGATTTGGATATTGGGTGATTTTAATTCAACAAGGATTTCCATGCATCAGAGCGCTTCCAAGAAGTCTTTGTACAAGTGTTGGGTTAAAGTTGAAATTCAGTAAAAATGCCCATAGAATGAGAACTGTAACAACAATGTGATGAGCAAATCAACCCTCTTCAATGATCAAATTGACATGATGGATTATATAAACAAATTTTGGTTTTTTACTTAAAATCGATGGAATCTGGGTTTTTGAATCCATGACAACTCCTTCTAAACTAGTTGGCCCTCTCTCATGCATTTGATCCCATGAAGTGTGTAACTAAGTCAATAAGGAACGATTGTGATATTGGCATGGTGAATGTCTTGAATGTCTGATCCAACATAAATAAATTGAAATTATATTGACATAAATAAACCTAATATAATGGAAGTCGACATAACCATATTAATCATGAACTTGCCAAATAAAAATCAATACTACAATTGATCTATAAAAATGATCAATTGATTTGGACATTTGGATGTGTGGTTGATATAGGACAAGTGAAGAGTGAAGTGTGGAACAAACCTCAAGAAAAAGAGCAGGGCCAAGATATGAGCATGAAGAGTATGGACCAAGGATGACCCTGCTGCAGATCATAGATTATCCTTTAGGCAGAGTGTTGTATCGAAGAAGAGAAGGTTATATTAAGAGGGTTGTCTACAATAGAGTTTTTGCTTGAAGGAATGAAGGAATTGAAAACAAATTTTGTGTTTGAGGAAGTAAAGGATTGTGATAGAAAAGTTTGGATCAAACTTGATGAGAACAAGACATAGCTTATTTGAGTTGGAAAGGAGGAGCTGACTATGTAACAATGTAGTAACGAGTAAGCTTGTGGAAGAGAGCAAGGAGGAATTTGTCATACTACTTGAAGAAGTTATTCTACAGGGTGTTGAAGCATCCTATCAAAAATAGCTGATAAAAACATCAATAGATTGGAGCCTCCTTCCAGTAGGAGTTGGATAAGTGGGGCGTTGGAGCATCCCTTCAATTGGAGATGAAGAAACAAGGAGGTTGCAGCCTCCTACCAGTTGTAGCTAGTAAATTTTGAAGATTGGAGTCTCCTCAATTGTTGTAATCATTTTTATGGTTTTTTTTATCAATACTGTATATTGAGTTTCTCCATATACGTTCTGACTACACTTTTATGGATGATGTTCTATTGCACAAGTAATATTGTTGTTAAGAATATCTCTTAGATAAAGAAATGAAATTGTAAATCGATTAGAGATACTAAATCACCCCCCCACACAAATATTGTTGTTAAGAATATATCTTAGATAAAGAAGTGAAATTGTAAATCGAATAGAGATACTGAATTATCCTACTCACTATTATACACATTCCAAATTTGAAGTGCAAACAATAAGCACTCACAATATAGCATTAATCACATTCCAAATTTGAGATGCAAACAATAAGCATTCTCACAATGAAACATTAATCACCATCTAAGCTATGGTATACACTATGGTTTGAGGCATTCATCCCCAAATTTATTAAATAGAAAGAACCTAGGTACATCATGTAATGTCTCCAATTTTGGATTCCCCTTTTCTATGGTTGGAGATGACTTCCAAGGTCTTTGTTAGCCAGGTCAAAGGAATGAGATTATGTTACCAGTGAGCTCAAAGGGTTTGGAGGAGTTTTATGGATACCAGCCTAGTCCATTTACCATTATTCATCAACAGGATAATCTCCACACAATTTGTTCTTAGTTTCGTTGCATTTCGACAAATTGGGAGGATTATTGAGCATAATTTAATTAATTCCACTAAAGGTATTATTTGGAACATATTATTTGAGGGGACACTTTAGTGCAATAGCTCATTGGAATCGGGATGGAAAACTCTAATGGTTGGGATGATGGTAAAGTGACTTCCAGTGTCAGGTTATGTCTTAAAATCAAATTAATAATTTTTCGGAGTTAAAAAGGGGTTAAAAAGTGATTTAATGAATAATATGAAGAATAACCTCATAAAGTCAATTAAATAATTTAAGTGAACGGGAGAAAAGAATAGAGGGCCTATAAAAGAGAGATGATAGCTCATTCTCGAATATTCATGAATTATTTTCGAAAAGTGATTTTGGAGAGATTTTGTGGCCTCTTTCTCTTGGGATGAAAATCCTAAGGGAGAAAAATAGTTTCGATGGTGAAACCATCCACCCTAGCTACCCAGAGGATAAGTCACTCACATTTATCATTGGTATTCATTGGAAAAGGGAGATTCAAACTAGTGACGGAGTTTGACATTGATTTGGCTGCAATATCAAAGAAGATTTGCATAGAATTTTTGACCATGAAGAAGACCGCACTGAACTAATGAAGGCGTATATGCTTGAAAGAGGATTGTAGGCCTCATTTAAAGGGTCAAGTTGCCAAGAGGGAGAATTATACTATTGTTACAGGTTGTGTGGGGAGGCCAAGTTCACCAAGAAAGGACCATACTATTCCTTGTTGGCTAAGTATTAATTTGTGCAGATCCATGCCATCTTCCAAGAGGTCGCAAGACTACTACAAGGGTCGTTTTGAGGAAAATAAGGTCATCTTCTTGTTGTTGGGTATTACCTTGACACTTGTGGGCTCTGGGATCTTCATTTCCATCTGATATTCTCTCTATTGGGTGGTTGTGTAGTCAATGTTTTGCCGTACTCTCCATTTCTTGGTGGTTGACAACAATTCCATGCATATTTTTATACCCAACATATCATACATTACATGTGGAAGGTTGTAAGAGATGTAGAATTAACCTGGGTGTGAAGGAAGTACATCATCTTTGTCATTTTGTCATGTTTTCTTGTTGTTGGTGTTGGCGGGCAAAAACTACCCTATAGCAAGGAAATTGATGCTATCAACTGGAATGGGGTGACAAGTAAGTGTATTAACTGTATTACAGATATATTTACGAAAAGAAATGAGTTACAGACCTTGAGAACATACCTTTTAACCGACGTTCGATCCTAGCTTTTACTTGATCTTGCGCTCAGTCCTCAAGTCCACCTTCTGTTCAGTAAACCTGCAATACAAACACCTTTCTCAGCGTATCTTGGATAATATATAATGATTAAAAGAAACAAAATCAATTTTAAACATTCGATATTAACCAAAACAGATCCAAATTAAGAAATTATTTCAAAGAACACCTAATTTGGGACAAGAAAGGCACTCCGACCTTCTATTGTCAAATGCAAAAAATGATGTTACAAATATACCTGACTTTGTGACATGTTCCTGCAACTTGATTATGGGTTCTTGCTCTTCTCTGGCTTGGATATCTTCAGCATAAACTCCTCCAATGCAAGCTTCTCTTTTATATCTCTATGTCTCCAAGTTTCTCCATCTAACCCCTCTCTTTGTTCTTCCCTATATTTATAGGATCAGAGAAGCAGTTCAGGTCGAGAGATGGTTATGGAGGAAGTTGGGGAAGTTGGGAAACTACCAGCAACTAATCCTCCTCGTGAAATTAATTATTTTTTAATAATCTTTGAGATGTACGCTACTATTGTTCAGTGAAGTAGCGTTTAGGGCGCTACTTTAGTGCTTGTCAACTAGCGCTCATCGATTTTTAAATGTTGAGCGCTACTATGCTGAGAAGGAGTAGCGCTTATAAGGCTTTGAGCGCTACTATTATACACTGGAGTTGCGTACAGGCGCTAGACTATTGAAGTAGAGTAGCGCTCATATCTCAGAATGATATTTTTATGGTTTTTCCAGTATTGTCAGGAAAAGGAGTAAGTCAAAGTGTCATCTAGGGTCAACATGCTCCTCCATCCAAGTTGTCCTTTTGTGTGATCAACAGCTCAAGGTGATCACGGACGGAGAGGTGCAGGTTTTACCTATAACAGTTGGGCACATACACTAATATCTGAGCACCTTCTGGGCATAGCTCCACCAATTCCAAGCATCAAATCAAGCGGGTACAAGCCTATAAAGTTTGTTGTCTATTAATATCACCTAATAGGTCAGGAAATTGATTGTAATAATATCTTTCTTTAATTTATATTGCTGCTATATTAATAGTTATCCACTGTAAAATTCTTGTCATTTTGGGAACTGTATTAGTGGGTAATCGATGCAAGCATTTAATATATTTTAAATGTGCCTACTTCTTGTTAACCATTTCAGTGGATGAAAAATGAAATGTTTGACAAAACTTCCAACCCTGAAGCACTAAAATACCATAAAAGCCATCATAACAGCAGGTTGAATAAGCTAACACTATAACTATTTGAAGAAAATGGTGAACCAAAGTTAAGCAACCAATTCATACTTAACAGACTATTTTGGTTTGAGAGGAAATATTTAAGAGCATATTAGTGGAGGGACACTTCAGTGGTATTAGACGTTATTAACAAAGTATTTGACTAAAGTCCACAACAATCTATACATGAACAATTGACTTAGAAATTAGTCGAAGTCTAGGCGGGGGGCATTACACATCATGGAATTTCATTGTTCCAAATTTGTCCATATGACCACTTCAAAGTTTTGGGCACACCCTACATACATTGACACTTTAAAATTCAATACAAAATTTTAGGTGCCAACCTATCCTCACTGTCACTTAGGATCTAGTCCTTAATTTTGTTGTATTCATCCTATAGTATTTATACCTTGTTTGAGATCATTTATGGAATTGAGTTAAGGAAAAAAATTCAAAGAATGTATAGTTCCAAGTTGTTTAAGGATTTTCAAGGTTTTGAGTAATTTTAGAGACTCAAAACCCTGAGGCATGGACAACAGGCACCCTTGGTTGTCTATTTGATAATATTTTATATATAAGGATGAATGCAAGCCTTTAGTGTGTGGCTTCTTTCATTGTAGATGTTTGTCTTTTTTTTTCTATAATAAAAAAATTCAAGACAAACTTCACAAGGAAATCCAAAGGATGCTTCTCCACATTAGTGGATGACATCCTCTAGCCAAATGCTCTACATCATTGACAACAATCATTAAAACTAAGCCTTTGGGTTTATCTTCAAATTTTTTGTATATGTCCCTCTCATTTTTCTTCGATTAATATCATAGAACATCACTAATGACATCTTAATAAGTATCTGTTATTTATTTATCACAATTTATAATGTTAACAACCATAAAAAAACTGCATTACCAAAAATGTAAAACAATATTGATAACTTTAGGCTTATGTTACAAGAATCCCTTAATTCTTCCATATAAGCAATATAGTAAATGTTTATACACATATGAGAATATATTAACAATACAGTATATTAGAACATGTCATCTATATGATAAAACATTGAGGAAAAAGATTAAGGGAGGAAACATGGAAAGTTAGATAAAAATGGAGTTATTTAGGGAGCAGTCTATTTATTCTATGTTTTGGACTTTACGGTGGTCTTTGGTTGAAAGGTAAAAATATTTTTGGTAAAATCCAATTTTTGAAGTGTTTAAATTGTGTTTTTGGATATAGAAATAGATTCAGCACCCTCAAATACCCCATGGCACCCAAATTCCACAATTTCCATAGCTAATATATGTGATTCTAAGAATTTTTAAAGATTTCCAAGCAAACTGGAACACAATAAGATGGAAAATATGTTTGGAAAAGATTGAAAACGTAGAATATTTAGACTACACCGTTATTTAGTAAAAACACTTCTCATTTCCATAGTTTTCTAACTTCTAGATAATATTACCATGAGGATTAAGTTCTATCCCTATGTAGGAATGCATCCACGTCAGTTTTGAGAATGGTTATAAATTTTACTAGCTGAAATGTGTTTTCCAATTTCCAAATAATAGGAAGCAAATTATGGGTAATATTACCATGAGGATTAATTTCTATAAATGTGTAATAATGCAACCACGGTTTCGAGAATAATTATAAAGTTTGTCATATAGTATGTAATGGAGTCACTATAGGTCAATAGTTTAACCTTATTGCTTTAAGCACTATCAGGAATTTAGTGAATAAATTATACCAAATATTTTGAAATTTTTTGAAATGAATTTCAAATTTAATCTAATATCTTGCATTAGACATGAACTATCATTTACATAAACCACAATTGGTATATGCCCATAAAAACATATTACCACAACTACTTATTTTCTTCACTATAACTTTCACAATTAACCCGCCAATTGCAAAGCATGATGTCCATAATATTGCATAATCCCATAGCTACACTCATCTCTTCAATGTTACCTCCACAGTTTAACCCGCCATTAGAAAAGCATGTGCAACTGACCTAATTAAAAATATATGAGGGATAGACTTTTCTTTGTTAAAGAAAGATTTAAGTATCGAGTGATCCAAGGACCCTTTGTTATTCTATTTTCCTCCTACATAGATACATAGTTTACAATATTAGGAATTTATGTCCCCATTATTCATCTCAAATCACCTTGGCGATATTTTGACAAGGCCGCATGCATCAGCCAGGATGAGAAAACAAAAAATAGTTCTGACATTACTAATGTCAAGCTCACAGAATTTCTCTTAAAAGGGTCTCTTCACCAATCACTTATCATTATACTAAATTTCTATAGACTTATTGAAGAAGAAAGACACAAATCCACATCCTTGATATTATGAAAATTGTTGGCACACTTACAAGAGATTGTCCCTATTAAATAGTTTTCACTAGTATGTTATAGTTGTAACGATGTTTATATCTTAGAATTTGGGGTGGACTACCATATATGATTTTTATAAATTGAAGGAGGATGGGACAAGTATACTATCTAAAAAAAGAAATATAAAAAATAACTTATAGTTGATGCATGGATAACTTGTTGTTGATGCATGGATAATAGGTAGTGACAGATAACCCATTTAACTAAAGAAGATAACAAGTAGCTCAAAGAGACAACAAATAGTAAAAAATAACTTGTTCATGGCACTTGACTTGTGACCTATCGGTGTTCTCCAGCCACAAGTTAAGTGGTTGTGCTAGTAAATATAGGAGTGGTTGAGAGATTCTCTCGACCATCATTCAACAAACACCTATTAAATTTAATTTTTTTTTGAAAACAGTTCTTGAATCAAGTGGGTGATCTGGAATGAAATGAACATTACGACATCCATATAGTCTCCTCATTGTAATACAAGTTCCCAATATGATTGGACACCATTATTATTTGTAATGTCTCATAACTCTAGTAAAAATAGATGCTTAACTCCTCCTAAATTTATCTGAACTATTCCATAGCAATCCACACATGCTTATATTACAAACCCAATGAGGTATAGTTTTTTTGATCCCTCCAACAAGCCAAACTATATGCGCATCTATCTATATTCCAATGGATCCCTCTTGTCTTCAAAACACATGCCTCTTAAAATGAGAAAGATTCCACTACATTGAAATCATCACCATCATCATCAGAATGTGTTTGTTCAGCGATGACTCCATATCCTTTGATAAACCCGAGAAGACAAGCTATGTAACCTATCTTCTTACAAATTATCATCATTTTATGCTCCCCTCTGAAACTGAAAACCGAATTCCTTATGTTTCTTATCAAAGGAAAAGCACACCACGCAGTCAAAAGATTGAACCGCACAGTAAATGAATATTTTATTTTTCTTCGCTTTGGACTTCGCCGATCATACAATAGGGAACCCCAAATTTTACTTCGCTAAGGAATTCACTTTGCAGAGCAATTTAACTTTGCCGAACACTAGCTTGGTGGAAATTAACTTCTCATTTCATAAATTTACTTCGCATTTATGCGAAGTTCTTAACTTCACAAAATACTTTACTTCGCGGACTTCTTGAATTGAAGAGCCTTTTTACTTTGCGTAACTTCTTAACTTCATCAACACATTTTTACTTCGCATAACTAGACATAAGAACCAAAATATAAAATGAAACTTATGCAAAGTTACTCCTTGTTAAAATAGAACTTTTACCACTATGAACTATTTGGAAATATTGATTTCTTTTACAGACAGTAAATGTAAACAACTTTTACACAAGTAAATTTGGAGAAGATGTGCGACATGCAACATTCAACATTCTTGAGAATGAATACATAAAACTATGGACTTATATATATTACTGTATCAAAATAGAGCAACTTGACTGCAATACATGGAGATGAGATTTTACTATGATCTTTCACTTATTACAGAGCTTGGGCTCTTCATACATTTCACGGGTATGAGCTTCTTCTTCTTTCACTCTTTCTCTTCACTTCTTCTCTTCTTCCCTCACACATCTCTCTCATGTTTTTCAATTATCTTCTTCTATATATAGGAGTTGCATAACCGACTTGAGATCGCTTCACCTGGAAGCTACTGTGTTACATTAAAGACTGCAATTAATTTCTACCTAAGAATTCTTGACATGCGGAATACAAATGCGGTTACACAAATACAAAGACACGTGCGTCGGATTGGTTGCATACTGACTGGCTGTCTGACATCGCATACTGACAAAAATACTAACAGATCCGACGCAGACTAGATATATAATCAGCTTGTAATTATGTGTTTCCAACACTCCTACGCATCCAAACGGCTTGACATGCAGCGCTTGTAGCTGCAACATACTATGCTTCTGCTGAAGAAAGAGTTACTATGGGT
Organism: Larix kaempferi; assembly: GCA_027924585.1. Classification (NCBI taxonomy): domain Eukaryota; kingdom Viridiplantae; phylum Streptophyta; class Pinopsida; order Pinales; family Pinaceae; genus Larix; species Larix kaempferi. The sequence goes on from BSBM01001467.1 coordinate 2,803,613, forward strand.
TGTTTATTTGAATCCCATGATACAAAACCTGTTCATAAATGAAATGTATTCCCAGATGTGCTTTTTCTATCATCTATGTTGCCTCCATTGTCACTATCAGTGTATCCAATGAGTTTGAAATTTTCTGAGGTTGAATACAAAGTACCAAAGTCTTTTGTTCCACTTACATACCTTTGAATTATTTTACCTGCTTTCCAATGAGATTCTTTTGGTGACTCCATGAATCTTGAGATTAAACTGACTCCATACATAATGTATGGCCTTGTCGTTGTAAGATACATAACGCTGCCAACAAGCCTTTTAAACAGCGTAGGATCTACATTGGATCCATCATCATCCTTGCATAATTTCAAACCTGTTATCACTGGTGTTGGAGTTGTCTTACATTTTAACATCTTAAATCTATTCAAGACATCACCTGCATACTTTGACTGAGATATAAATATACCCTTTTCAGTCTGTTGGACTTCAATTCCCAGAAAATACCTCATAAGCCCCAAATTAGTCATTTCAAATTCACTTTCCATGACTGATCTAAATTCCTCTATGCCAAAATCACCAGTAAATATTAAATCCTCTACATATAGGCAGACAATTAGCTTATTACCTTTCTTATTGATGTTTTTGTACAACGTTGGCTCACATTCACTTATGTGAAATCCATTTTGAATGAGGTAAGAGTCAATGTGATTGTACCAACCTCTAGGAGCTTGCTTCAAACCATAGAGTGCCTTTTTCAACCTGTATACTTTGTGTCCTTGTCTTGGGACTTCATAGCCTTATGGTTGCTCCACATATACTTCCTCCTCCAAGTAACCATTTAAAAATGTAGACTTAACATCCATTTGGTAAACAGGCCATGTCTTATGTGCTGCGATGGCCAAAACTGTTCTGATAGTATCCATTCGTGCTACAGGTGCAAAAGTTTCATTGAAGTCTATGCCAGGATGTTGTGTAAACCCTCTTGCTACCAATCTTGCCTTGTGCTTTTGCACATTTCCATCAGAATCTTCCTTGGTCTTATAAATCCATTTGATGCTTATCACATACTTGTCCTTGGGGACATCGACTAATTCCCATGTTTGATTCTTCTCAATGCATTCTATTTCTTCATCAATGGCTTGTGTCCAAAATTGATCTTCGACAACTTCTTCAAATGTTAGCGGATCATTAATTTGAGAAAATAATGCAAAAAATGAGAATGAATTGGGTGTACCAGTCTCATTTATCTCACACAGACTTCTTATATTTGTTGGAGTTGTTGGTGTCAAACTTTGCGAACTACTTGACAGAGTTTGCTACGCTCTTGGTGTGCTTGTCGAAGTAGCTTGAACTACGACTTGTGTCGGAGTTCCTTGTGATGAAACATGCTGCCCTGTCCTCGGAGTAGATGAAGCTATGACATTGTCATGTACCCCCCCTAGTGACCTTGGTCACAACTTGGATCTTCCTATCCCTAGGGGTCTAAGTGCATTAATTAATTAAGTATTTAATTCATAGGGATATTTTGAGGCAAGTACACCTTAGGGAATAATTAATTGTGGAGTTATTTAATTAATTATGAAGCTGGAAATAAATTGTGAGAAGTATTTTAGTATTTTTATTTATTAAATGCTAATAAATATTGCCAAGTTGGATAATAAGGCTAGGAGGTCGAAATTGTGGTCAAGTGGATGAATTTGCCAAGTGGAGAATAAGCCAGAATGGAAAGAAAGTCAGAATGGAATTAGAAATTGGCAAAAGCTGGAGCAAAGTTGGCAAAAGCAGGAAAGTGGAAAAGAAATGGAAAGAATCAGGAAAAGCTGGAAAAAGTTGGAAAAGGCAGAAAAGTAGAAGGTAAGTGGAATGGAAAGGAGCAGGAAAAGCTCAGCAAATATTTAGCAACATCCAGAAAGGCAGCTTGGTCACACTTGCCAATCCAGAAAAGCAGCTAGGGCGCACTTGCCACTTCAGATTGATGGGAGACGAGGAAAGAAAGTGAGAAAGCACAAAAACTTGCCAAGCTCAGAAGGGATGCGCCCTACCTCACCCACATGTGTGGTATAGCTTTCCAAGCAAGCCATCTCATCTATTTAAGCATGATTCTCACTTCAGGAAAGCACTTTTGTCATTTAGAATTTTAGTTTGAGAGCTTTGAGCCTCTGCAGTTGAGTATTGTGCCTCGACATGTTTGCTTGGGTGATGTGCCCCAAGTTTGTGTGAGTTATCTAGGAGTGTTTTGTAGGTCTAGTACATGTATTGAAGCCTATAACATTCATCTTATTCCAGCCAGGAAGATCTACAGTCATCTTGAAGAGGAGGACAATTCTACGGTGGACTAGCAGCTAGATTTGAAGGAAAATTGCCAGAAGGAGGAGCTAGTTCTCATGAGTGGCGCCCAGAATCTCCAAGAAGTTCAGCCTGCCATGTTTTGCAGCATATCAGAGAGTCACATGTCCAGAGATCAGATCCACACATGATCCCCCTTCTCTTCTTACATTCTGCTACCATTCACAACTGAAGTTGGAGGAGCTTTCCCTGAAGGAGAGGGTTGGCTCAGTGAATGCGCCCCTATCAAGTCCAGAAGTTGAGAATGCAGCCCATTAAAGTCACATGACCTGTTGGTGACCTGATCATAGCTCGGGAGCAGATCCACAGTAAAAATCCTCTCTCTCTCTTCATATTCTTCACCATTGTATTGTAAAATCATAGCCTGTGAGGCACCATTTTGAGGAGTTATTGAATAAGAAAAGGAGGGTTCTATCACATCTGTTTCAAAGTTATTTCTATTATTATTACTGTATCATAGCCGCACATACATTTATATCGGAAAAATCAATCAATGGATGTCAGTTATTAAGTCAGATTTGGAGACTAGTTTGTTGGGTGGTTTAATTTGACTAGTTTTACTGTTTTGGTCATAAAAGACAATCTGTTAATCCATTTCATTTCTCGTCAGTTACAGTAGGTTAATAACTTAATGTATTAACCATATTAGCCCCTAAATTCAAAATCTGGAAGCTTCTGCCTTGTGTTTGGAAATCCGGAAAAATTACTAGCCCGACAATCCCAGTTAAGCATCTGTCATCCCAATCTTTCCAAACTTTGTCCAATCTGCTCCAGAATCTTCCTAAACATATTCAGCCATTAATTGACTGATATTTACACTGCTGCAAACTCCATGAACCCATACCTGTCTAGTATGCATATGCCAGCTACCCAGGTAGCCTTGAAGTAGGCAAGGGATTAATTCCTTTGCTGAAAAGTGAAAGGTACTGGTACCTTGTGCATAGGACACCTCAGATATGCACCTTGACCTGCTGCTGCACCAAACCCCATACAAATTCCAGAATTGAAATTTCACCCCACCATCCTCAGTCCTATATCCAGTACACCTCACTTACATCCTGCACCATTTGGAGATTTAAGCAGAAAATTGACTAGTTGAGTCTAAAGGATTGTGGAACTGAGTTAATATTCTTGGTAGACAGTCCATAGGATATTATAGTGGTATCAGAGCATGGTCCTCTGAACCTGCTCTTGTTGTGGTGATGAGCTCAAGAAAAACCCCTGGCACCAAAGGAAAAATCCCCAAAGACACTAGGGAAGAAGAAGTAGATTCTACTATGAGTTTAGACACAAGGCAATATAAACATGTCTGAACAAGAAGCTAATGATGAGTTTAGAAAACTGATGGTTAAAATGGTTAGAGGGATAGAAAATCTAACACATACTGTAGCACAGAATGGGCATGAAACAAAAGAAATCCTTAGTAGACAGTTGGCACACAAAGAGGCAGAAGGGAGTGCTAGTGGTTCTCACCAGGGTGAAAGAAAAACATTTGGAGAAACCATTTTTTCAAAGACTGGTCCATTCAATAGGCCTAGATAATTTAAAATGGATTTGAAAGATCAACCTCGACAAACCATGCCTACCTTCTTTGAGGAAAATAAAGAAACACCCGGTGCACTTGTAGCTACCTGTGAGGAAAGACATGCAGTATATCTGACCTTGAGTGATGAGTGCAGAAGAGATCTCACCTTCAAAGATTTTTCTGAGATTTACCTTAGAAATCAGCCAAGGGGATATAATAGGCATCCAACAAACAATTTTGAGTTGAGGAATGCTTCAGATAAGGTCCAGATACCTTACTTTGATGGGACTGCAAAATGCAATGCTAGTTCCTGGGTGCAGAAACTAGACATATATTTTCAGCTGCATCCCATGGTAGAAAAAGATGCCATCAAGATGGCAGTTTTGCATTTGGAAGGGGAGGCCAGTGATTGGTTGTTTCATGCCATGAGAACCTTGGGACATGATTTAGTTGAGTCCTATGAAGATTTCACCAGGAGGTTGGTAGAAATATTTGATAGGAGGGACCCCGAGCTGTCTTTCCGTGAGTTGGCACACTTGAAACAAACCAGCACACTAGAAGCCTATATATCAGAATTTCATAAGCTGGCAGTGATGGTCACTGATATATCAGAATCTAGGTTGATCCTGCTGTTCACAGAAGGATTAACAGAACCTTTGAAAGGGTTGGTTAAAGCCTATAGACCAGCCACCCTGCAAGAAGCTTTGAGTAGAATTAGGGATCTGCAAGATGCAATCCCAAGAACCAGATACCCACCTAAGTTTAACCCACCTGCAAAATTTCAGAATTCAAATCCACCATTCAGAAATAATTCTGCCCCAAAAAAGAAAGAATACTCATTCCGAGATCGGGATGAGTTAACGAGGAAAAAGCCGTGTTTTTCCTGCCAAGAACCATGGGTCCCGGGGCACAAATGTGCAAAAGGCAAAGCTCACTACATAGAAGTATTTTCTCAAAGTGATGAAGAGGAAATGGGTGTAGAAGCACAAGTGGAAGAACCAGCAGAAGAAGGGTATAATACAGCAGAAGAAGAAGAGCCAACACAAACTGAAGCAAAACTTGCAGTTTTGAGTGGAGTACCCCGCTACCACACTATGAGATTTAAGGGAGTAGTGCAAGGGCATAAAGTTTCAATGCTGGTCGATGGGGTAGCCACACATAATTTCATTGATGCAGCCATGGTGGAGAGGAGAAAACTCCAATCTAAAAAATTTGGGGGTTTCACAGTTATTATTCCTGGTAAAAACAACACTATGCAATGCAACAGGTGGATTCCCAAGCTGCAGGTAACTATTGGGGACCATACTGTAACTGATAGTTTTTACATTTTTGATGTTGTTGATACTAATGTTGTGTTGGGGGTACAATGGTTGTTCTCACTTGGTGAGCATGTGGTAAATTACAGAATTCCACAAATGTGCTTTAAAGATGCTGAAGGTAAGCAAGTAGTTTTGAGAGGTGTTAACACCTACCCAAAACAAGTGATTTCTGCACATAGTATGAGATCTGTTTTGAGGCATGGAGACATAGAGTGGGCTGCAGAATGTTTGATCACTACCAAAGGAACCACCATTGATGTGTCTCAACATCCTGAAGATATCCAAAAACTGCTGCAAAAGCACAAAAAGGTGTTTGAGGATCTGCCACATGGAAGGCCTCCTGATAGGGGTACTGAACATTGGATAGAGCTGGAACCTGGAACTATTCCCATAAAAACCCACCCCTACAAACACCCCAAAAGATTCAAAGATGAAATAGAAAATACCATCAAAGAGCTGCTGGAAATGGGGTTCATAAGACCCAGCTCAAGCCCTTTTGCTTCATCAGTAGTGCTGGTCAAAAAGAAAGATGGAACAATGCGCATGTGCATTGATTACCGAGCTTTAAATAAGAAAACCATAAAAAATAGATATCCTATTCCAAGGATAGATGAGTTGATGGATGAGCTGCATGGGGCCAAGTACTTTTCTAAAATTGACCTTCGTTCTGGTTACCACCAAATCAAAATGAAAAGTGAAGATGTGCAGAAAACTGCCTTTAGGTGCCATTTTGGGCATTTTGAATTTCTGGTCATGCCTTTTGGCTTGGCAAATGCACCAACAACTTTTCAGTCCTGCATGAACATAATCTTCAGCAAACAGCTCCATAAGATTGTAATTGTTTTTTTTTATGACATTCTGATTTATAGTAAGACATGGGAGGAACATTTGCAGCATTTGGATAGTGTACTAACTCTACTTGCAGAACAATCTTTCTATGCCAAACTACCCAAGTGTGAGTTTGGAATGAAGGAACTCCTCTATCTTAGCCATATCATTGGGCAAGATGGAGTCAAGGTACACTTGGAGAAGATCCAAGCCATCTTAGATTGGCCCAGCCCAAAGAATATAACTGCTTTAAGAGGGCTCATAGGCTTATGCACATATTACAGGAAATTTGTGAAGGGATTCTCCAAACTTACTTCTCCCTTGACAGACCTTACTAAGAAGGGAGCTTTATGATGGAATGAAGAGGCTGAAAAAGCATTCAATAAAATGAAGGAAGTTATGAGCAGCTGCCCCATCTTGGCACTCCCATATTTCAGACAGCCTTTTGTATTGGAGTGTGATGCCTCGGGTGAAGGCATAGGAGCAGTTCTGATGCATAATAGACACCTGATCGCTTATGAGAGCAGGAAGTTGCAGCCCCATGAGAGGTTGTACTCAATCTATGACAAGGAGATGTTAGCCATCATGCATGCATTGGCCAAATTCAGGCAATACTTGGTGGGAGGTAAATTCATAGTTAAAACGGACCATAACAGTTTGAGGCATTTCCTCACACAGAAGGAGCTGAATGATAGGCAACAAAAGTGGGTAAGCAAAATTCAGTCCTATGATTTTGATATTGAATATAAGAAAGGTAAGCTGAATGTAGTTGCTGATGCCCTTTCTAGGAAGCCTATTTTTTCTTTGCTGCAAGTGCCTACCGATTGGAAGGCACAACTAATTAAGGAATATGCAGAAAATCAATTTGCTAGTGATCTGCTAGATAGAGTAACTCAGGAATATCATTACCAGGTCATTAATGATGTCATCTATTATAAGAACAAATTTTTTTTAACTCCTGAATCTCAGCTGAAGAAGCAGATTTTGATGGCTGCCCACCATGCCCCTGTAGCAGGCCATCCTAGTATTTTCAAGACTTACAGAAAATTAAGAGAGAGGTTCACCTGGAAGGGCCTCAAGGAGGATGTTCTAAAGCATGTTAGTTTGTGTACAGCATGCCAGCAGAACAAGGTGGAGCACACTTGTCCTGCAGGACTTCTACAACCTTTGCCAATCCCTGGATAGAAATGGGAGAGAATATCAATGGATTTCATCACAGGTTTGCCCAAATCCCAGGGTAAAGACAGTATTTTTGTAGTAGTTGACAGATTAACCAAATTTGCTCATTTTTTTGCTGTCACATCTGCTATTTCTGCTAGTCAAGTTGCTGCACTTTTTTTTAGAGAAGTATTCAGACTGCATGGGCTGGAAAAAATCATAATCAGTGACAGGGATAGTAAGTTCACTAGTGCCTTTTGGCAATCTCTGTTCGAACTGGTAAATACCAATTTAAACCTCAGCACCAGCTACCATCCCCATACAGATGGGAAAACTGAAAGAGTTAACCAATGGCTGGAAGGGTACCTCAGGAACTATGTCACAGGGAAGCAGATGGCTTGGGTCAACTGGTTACACCTGGGAGAATTCTGTTATAACACCACCTTCCACATGTCCATTGGAATGACCCCATTCAAGGCTTTGTATGGGTACGAGTCTGCCACTTTTGCAGATCTGGTTTTTGGAAACTGCAAAGCACAAAAGGCAAAAGATTGGCTGCAAGAGGGCCAGGATATCCTCAAAGCATTGAAAGAGAATTTGCAGGTTGCACAGAATCAACGGAAAATTAATGCAGATAAGAACAGAACAGACAAAACTTTCCAGGTAGGAGACTTGGTTTACTTGAGATTGTAGCCATACAGGCAAACCACTCTTAAGACAAAGGGGGCTGAAAAATTACTGCCAAGGTTTTATGGTCCCTACAAAATAATAAGGAAAGTGGGTGAAGTAGCCTATGAGTTAGATTTAGCAGAAAGCAAAATACACAATGTCTTTCATGTGTCCTGATTGAAGAAGGCAGTGGGCCAACAGGTTAAGGTTTCAGAAATACTGCCCCCCCTTGATGATGAAGGACATCTGGTACTAGAGCCTGAAGACATCTTGCAGACCAGGGAGAGGAAGCTGAGAAGCAGAATTATCAAAGAATACCTGGTACAATGGAAAGGTCTGCCTAGTGAGGATGCCACTTGGGAGGATGAACAGATTTTGCAGCATCCTAGTCTGAAACTGCTTGAGGACAAGCAGTCTTGGGAAGGGAGGACTGTCATGCCCCCCCCCTAGTGACCTTGGTCACAACTTGGATCTTCCTATCCCTAGGGGTCTAAGTGCATTAATTAATTAAGTATTTAATTCATAGGGATATTTTGAGGCAAGTACAGCTTAGGGAATAATTAATTGTGGAGTTATTTAATTAATTATGAAGCTGGAAATAAATTGTGAGAAGTATTTTAGTATTTTTATTTATTAAATGCTAATAAATATTGCCAAGTTGGATAATAAGGCTAGGAGGTCGAAATTGTGGTCAAGTGGATGACTTTTCCAAGTGGAGAATAATCTAGAATGGGAAGAAAGTCAGAATGGAATTAGAAACTGGCAAAAGCTGGAGCAAAGTTGGCAAAAGCAGGAAAGTGGAAAAGAAATGGAAAGAAACAGGAAAAGCTGGAAAAAGTTGGCAGAGGCAGAAAAGTAGAAAGTAAGTGGAATGGAAAGGAGCAGGAAAAGCTTAGCAGAGATTTAGCAACATCCAGAAAGGCAGCTTGGGCGCACTTGCCAATCCAGAAAAGTAGCTAGGGTGCACTTTCCATTTCAGATTGATGGGAGATGATGAAAGAAAGTGAGAAAGCACAAAAAATTGCCAAGCTCAGAAGGGATGCGCCCTACCTCACCCACATGTGTGGTCTAGCTTGCCAAGCAAGCCATCTCATCTATTTAAGCATGATTCTCACTTCAGGAAAGCACTTTTGTCATTTAGAATTTTAGTCTGAGAGCTCTGAGCCTCTGCAGTTGAGTGTTGTGCCTCGACATGTTTGCTTGGGTGATGTGCCCCAAGTCTGTGTGAGTTATCCAGGAGTGTTGTGCAGGTCCAGTACATGTATTGCAGCCTATAACATTCATCTTATTCCATCCAGGAAGATCTACAGTCATCTTGAAGAGGAGGACAATTCTACGGTGGACTAGCAGCTAGATTTGAAGGAAAATTGCCAGAAGGAGGAGCTAGTTCTCATGAGTGGCACCTAGAATCTCCAAGAAGTTCAGCCTGCCATGTTTTGCAACATATCAAAGAGTCACATGTCCAGAGATCAGATACACACATGATCCCCCTTCTCTTCTTACATTCTGCTACCATTCACAGCTAAAGTTGGAGGAGCTTTCCCTGAAGGAGAAGTGGCTCAGTTAATGCGCCCCTATCAAGTCCAAAATTTTAGAATGCAGCCCATGACAATCACATGACCTTTTGGTGACCTGATCATAGTTCAGGAGCAGATCCACAGTAAAACTCCTCTCTCTCTCTTCATATTCTGTCATGTCCCAAATTTAGAATTGGGTCACAATGGCCTAATCACATTAGCCATATTCATTAGAGTTTGTAAAATTGATGTTAAGGGTCAACTAATTGCCAAGGAGGAAAACTAGTTTCCTAAGTTTGGGGTGGAAGCTTTGGGATTTGGAATAAGGGGGATAATACATGATTCTTAGACATTAGAAGGGTTCAAGTATTTAATAAATAGAGTGAATAAAGAAATTCAAGAGAAATCCTAAGTGACAAATGGTTTTGGAGACATATGGAGGATGTGGGACCCACACTAGCTTGATTTTTCATAATACATGGTATCTCTCTTTTGCAAATTCGAATTAATGGGAATGTGAACACTCTTGGGTGAGTTGGTAAGTCATAACACATGTCATTGAGCATCTTAGGTCGAATTTGGAAGGATTGGTAACCTCCATGGAAGATAAAGAGTCAAAGTGGAAGTTTGTGGACACTTGGGCTAGATTCCCTAGCCCCTATGACACCAATGATGGAGCATCTATGACAACTATGACAAATTGCAGACCTGACCTCTGACATCTTACCACTATGACATGTCAGCCCCAAAAATAGGCTCAAAGAAGGCGAATTTGGGAGTTGGAGAATCCAAAGAGACTCAAAATCGAATTTGGGAGAAGATGGAAGGTTGGAACTAGGAGACAAGTGGCAAATGTGGAATATTTTCTAAATGAAAATATATTGAATCTATTGAGAGGATTTCGACCCTTAGAAGGATAATGTTGGTTATAAAATGTAGAAATGAAGTATGAGAATGGCTTTTGATCATTTGTAGAATTTGTAATTGCATTTGTGAAGAGGGAGAGCTAGTGGATGACTAGTTTCTTGCCTTAGCCAATTTCGAGGGTGAAAGATTCCCATCCAAGTTGGCAATTGGAAAGGCCATTCAGACCTTTCATTTGGAGCTTTAATGGAGTCTTTATTTGCAGGTGTAAGCTACAGGGTAGCTCATGGTTTCTTCTATTGCAGCTCACTCCTTCAACCATTTCCAGTTTTGATGGCATATTCTTGATCCTTGAGGGAGGGCGTTTTTGGTGAGCTATTGTACTCTTTGGGGGAGCTTATAATGCCCCATTTATTTTGTAATATAAAGTAAATACTCTGTTATTCATCTCCAGAAAGTTTCAGGTCGAAATTCCAAGTAGAAATGTATAAATCTCATTTTTAATGGAAGAACAATGCCATTTCCCCACTACCTTGTTGTGAACCAATGTATTGATGATGATTTCGAATGAATGGATGATTCTATGATGAATTTGTGATTAATGGACTGCCATGTATGTATTTTACAAGTTTCATGTACTGTACTTGAGCATTTGAAGTATTTTTACTCAGTTTAATTACATTGGGAGAAGAAATAGTGCCATTTCCCCAAGGGTCGAATTGGTGATTTTTGCAGTTGAATGGGAGAGGGTGAGAACAGTTGTAATAAACCATTAATGGTGCATATGAGACCTTAATAACATAATTAACACATTACATACCTCTTTTCATAGATTTGAGTGGGTTTGGAGGCATTTGGGAAGCCATTTTCAGTACTTACCTTAGGGGGATTTGAACCCCAAATTACTAGTAAAATTGCATACTTGGTCCAGAATCTTAAGAGAGTTTGCAGAGGTCTTTTGGTGGCCATATGTTATCCCTGAACATCATATTCAATCCCTAATATCATTCATACACATTCCTTGAAGATTTGAAGGCATTTGGAGTCAATTTGAGACCTAGAGACCAATACTAGTCAAAGGGAAATCACTAGTAAAGTTACCTACATTGACCAGAATTGAAAGAGTATTTGCAGAAGTGTTTTAAAGGTACAAAGGCATCCCTGAAACACATATTTATGTTCTAATATCATTCATATACCTTCTCAGAAGATTTGGGATCATTTGGGGCAAATTTGGGACCTAGAGATCGAAACTAGTCAAAGGTTGAACCAAGGAAAAAAGTGGAAAATTGCAATTTTAATAAAATTCCTAACAAGGGACATTACATATTCTTCACCATTGTATTGTAAAATCATAGCCTGTGAGGCACCATTTTGAGAAGGAGTTATTGAATAAGAAAAGGAGGGTTCTGTCACATCTGTTTCAAAGTTATTTCTGTTATTATTACTGTATCAGAGCCACACATACATTTATATCAGAAAAATCAATCAATGGATGTCCATTATTAAGTCAGATTTGGAGACTAGCTTGTTGGGTGGTTTAATTTGACTAGTTTTACTATTTTGGTCATAAAAAACAATCTATTAATCCATTTCACTTCTCGTCAGTTACAGTAGGTTAATAACTTAATGTATTAACCATATCAGCCCCTAAATTTTAAATCTGGAAGCTTCTTCCTTGTGTTTGGAAAGCCAACAAAATTACTAGCCCGACAATCCCAGTTAAGCATCTGTCATCCCAATCTTTCCAAACTTTGTCCAATCTGCTCCAAAATCTTCCTGAACATATTCAGCCATTAATTGACTGATATTTATACTGCTGGAAACTCCTTGAACCCATACCTTTCTAGTATGCATATGCCAACTACCCATGTAGCCTCGAAGTAGGAAAGGGATTAATTCCTTTGCTGAAAAGTGAAAGGTACTGGTACCTTGTGCATAGGACACCTCAGATCTGCACCTTGACCTGCTGCTGCACCAAACCCCATACAAATTCCAGAATTGAACTTTCACCCCACCATCCTTAGTCCTACATCCAGTACACCTCACTTACATCCTGCACCATTTGGAGATTTAAGCAGAAAATTGACTAGTTGAGTCTAAAGATTTGTGGAAGTGAGTTAATATTCTTGGTAGACAGTCCATAGGATATTACAGACATTCTGATTCACATATGGAGTCTCAACCACATCTTCTACGATGTCATCATGTTCGACATGAGACACAATTTTAACATTCTTCTCTACGGTTCCATCCCATGCTTCATTTTCTACAAACTTAACATCTCGACTGATAATAAATTTTCTAAATACAAGGTCATACAACTTGTATGCTTTTGTGTCTTTAGAATACCCAATAAAAATGCATTTATGTCCTTTATTGTCTAATTTCCTTCTTAGCTCATCTGGAACATGTGCGTATGCAACACAACCAAAAAATTTTAAATGCGAAACACTATGTTTCATACCTGTCCAAGCTTCTTGCGGAACTTTGTTCTTCACACTCTTTGTTGGACATCGATTCATGATGTATACAGCAGTTGCCACTGCCTCAGCCTGGTATTCATTTGACAGATGCATTGCTGCCAACATACTGCATGCCATCTTCTCTATTTTTCCTCTTTGCGATACCATTATGTTGTGGTGTATATCGCGCAGTGAATTTCCTGTGTATGCCATGATTTTTAAAAAAGTTTAAGAAATCATTTGAAACATACTCACTACCTCTATCTATTCTTAAGATCTTGATGTTGTAACCACTTTGCTTCTCCATAAGTTCCTTGAACTGCTAAAAACAACCAAACGCATAATATTTGTGTTTTAGAAAATATATCTAGGTTTTTCTTGTGAAATCATCAATAAATGTGAGAAGGTAAGTGCATCCTCCCAAGGACAGTATTTGCATCGGTCCACAAATATCAGAGTGCACAATTTCAAGTGGTGTGCGAGCTCTGTATGACTTTCCAACTGGAAAAGTCTCTCTATGTTGTTTTCCAAAAATACAGCCTTCACAATTCTTTCTGGCTTTTCAATCAATGGCAATCCTTTCACCATGTCCTTCATGTGCAGTAGCTTCAACCCACCAAAATTCATATGTCCAAATCCGAAGTTCCACAACCAGGATTCATCCTTTATTTATGTTTGAAACACTGCTTGTATTTCTTTGTTGCTCTTTTTCTTTCTTGTCGCAATGAATGTTTGCTTCTTTACTTTCTTCTTTGAATGCAGCTCCAGAATTTTCATTTTGACTTCCATGAACGACTTGAGTTGTTTTTCATTTTATGTTTGGACTTATCCTCAAAGGAAACAAGCGATTGCTTGTCATATGCACTTCGGCTATTAAGCGATTGCTTGGATATATGTCTTTAATGAGAAAATGCTTTCTTGTCATGTGAACTCTATAACCTTTTTCAATCAGTTGTCCAATTCTCATTAAATTATGCTTCAAACCTTGAACATAATAAACATCAGGCTTAAATTTTTGCTCCCCCTGTTTGGTTAGAATATCAACAATACCCTTACCCAAAATGGTAACTTGAATATTATTTCCAAGTGTGAAATTAGTTTGAACTGATTTATCTAGACTAGAAAATAGATTTAAATTACCAGTCATATGAGTGCTACATCCTGAGTCTAAATACCATATGTCATTTGGACTTTCTTGGACAACATTGCATTCAAGTGGAAATGTGCAATCTAAGAACAATGAGTTGGTCGGAGTGCTGTGTTGGTTGACTGAGATTGACCTTGATTTCCTTTGTCATATTGTTTCTTCCTGCATTCATATGTGAAGTGTCCAAACGTCTTACAGTATTGACATTGAATTTTTGATTTATCATACCTCTGTCCACTTGGCTGACTGGGGGTCTGATTCTAACCTCTACTGGTGACATAACAGGGAGGTTGCTGTTGCTACCTCCTTTGAAAGAACTTCTTCCTCTGCCTCTCGAGTTTGATCTTCCCCTGCCTCTTCCATTACTTATGGATGATTGTGCTACAAATGCACCTTCTAATGATGTATCTGATCTGTGGATTTTGTGTTCATGATTGAGTAATTAGGCTTGCAACTCATCAATAGTAAATTGAGACAGATGTTTGTTTTCCTCCAGGGTCACAACAAAAGATTCAAATTTCTTTGGAATAACTCTAAGAAAATTTTCAACAACTCTTTGGTCACTTAGATTTTCTCCATGAGACTTTATTTGATTAATCGAACCAATAACTTGAGTATAAAATGATTTTACTGACTCTGTATCTTTCATTGATAGAGATTCAAAGTCTCTTCTAAGAATTTGTATTTTGGCAGTCCTTACCTTGTTCAAGCCTTGATAAGAAGTTTCCAGTGTTTCCCATGCTTCCTTAGCAGACGTTGCTGCTACTACTCTTGGGAGTATGGATTCATGTGTTGCTTGCTGTATGTAGAATAATTCCTTTCCATCTTTCTTCCTCTGTCCCTTCAAGACATCCTTCTCAGCTTGTGTGAGATTGTTGTATGCTGTCAGATCTACTGGTTCTACATAGCCATTCTGGACCATTCCCATACATCTTTACCTATAAACAAATCATTCATAGTTAGAGACCAATATTCATAATTTTTTCCTGAAAAGATTGTAGTTTCCAAATTACCAGAAGTGGAAGCCATTCTTAATCGCTTTTCTCTTTTTGTAAATAGAATTTCTACTTTTTGTAAACCAAGCTCTAATACCAAATCAAGGGTAAAGCACACCGCGCAGTCAAAAGATTGAACTGTGCAGTAAAAGAATATTTTTTTTTTCTTCGCTTTCGACTTCGTCGATCATACAATAGGGAACCCCAAATTTTAATTTGCTGAGGACTTCACTTCGTCGAACATTAGCTTGGTGGAAATTAGCTTCGCATAAATTAACTTTGCATTTCATAAATTTACTTCGCATTTATGCGAAGTTTTTCACTTCGCGAAATACTTTACTTCGCAGACTTCTTGACTTGAAGATCCTTTTTACTTCACGTAAATTCTTAACTTCATCAACACATTTTTACTTCGCATAACTAGACATAAGAACCAAAATACAAAATGAAACTTATGCGAAGTTACTCCTTGTTAAAATAGAACTTTTACCACTGTGAACTATTTGGAAATCTTGATTTCTTTTACAGACGGTAAATGTAAACTTTTACACAAGTAAATCTGGAGAAGATGTGCGACATGCAACATTCAACATTCTTGAGAATGAATACATAAAACTATGGACTTATATATATTACCGTATCAAAATAGAGCAACTTGACTGTAATACATGGAGATGAGATTTTACTATGATCTTTCACTTCTTACAGAGCTTGGGCTCTTCATACATTTCACGGGTATGAGCTTCTTCTTATTTCACTCTTGCTCTTCACTTCTTCTCTTCTTCCCTCACACAAATCTCTCATGTTTTTCAATTATCTTCTTCTATATATAGGAGTTGCATGTTTTTCAATTATCTTTTTCAAATGTCTTACATTAAAGACTGCAATTAATTTCTACCTAAGAATTCTTGACATGCGAAATACAAACGCGATTACATAAATACAAAGAGACGTGCACCGGATTGGTTGCAGATTGACTGACTGTCTGACATTGCAGACTGACAAAGATACTGACAGATGCGGCGTGGACTAGATACACAATCAGCTGGTAATTAATTTTTTCCAACACCCCCTTAATTATGAGCAGATGGAGATCATTAAACAAAAATAAAATTTTACAAAATGTTTCAGTTCTGAAACATGCTCTATGCATGACAAATTTCACTATGTAGAACTTGTCACTCCTAAACAACTGTGTAGATATTGAAATGGGTCCTTTTCCAATGGTTTGGTAAAGTTGTATGCTTGTTGATCTTCAAACCTGCAAAATTCTAAACATATTTATTCGTTATTTATCAATTCTCTAATAAAATGATACCTTGGGTCGATGTGCTTGGTTCTCTTGTGGAACATATGATTTTTTGACAGTGCGATAGTTGAATTGTTGTCGCAGTAAATGATGGTGGATTATTGCTGGTTCTGCGACAGATCATTTAACATCCTCCGCATCCAAACG
Source organism: Larix kaempferi (assembly GCA_027924585.1). Lineage (NCBI taxonomy): Eukaryota > Viridiplantae > Streptophyta > Pinopsida > Pinales > Pinaceae > Larix > Larix kaempferi. The sequence continues at coordinate 2,819,884 of BSBM01001467.1, forward strand.
GATTGACATGTAGCGCTTATGGTTACACCATACTCTGCTTCTGCTGAAGAACGAGTTACTATGGGTTGTTTCTTTGAATCCCATGATACAACACCTGTTCCTAAATTAAATGTATACCCATATGTGCTTTTTCTGTCATCTATGTAATTCCTGCCTTGGTACCTTAACTGTTTAGACTAATGATGACACTAGTTTGGAAGTGACCCGATTTTATAAAACTTAGATCATGGAAAATTGCTTTGAAAATTATCATGAGAAAATGATAAATGATGAATGTTGAAAATGCTTGAAATGAAAATGATGATTAGTTTTATACTTGACTGACTGAGATAAAACAGTGAATGATGAATATGCTCGACTAGCCGAAGCATGATGTTAAAATGATGAATATTTAGTAGACTCGACTGATTGAGATATTGAAAAGAATGATTAAAATGTTTTATAGTGTAGCGCTACTAATGTGCGCTTGAGTGTGTGCAATGGCAGGTAAGATGATTTACCGATTGACCCACAATGAAATTATAGGGGTCATAAGAACGGAAAGAATACATAGGGGTATGACGACTGAATGTTGACCCTGAATTAGCAATCCACGCACGGGTGAAGCCGTTTCATCTCACCCGGGGAGGCATGTGCCGTACAGGAAAGGCCATAATGATTTGTTCGCATATGACGAGTTGAGGGGCACACGATAAGGAGAGTCTTATCCCTCAACATTCCTTAGTCTCCAAGAAACGTAGTTGAGAGATCGTCGTAACGACTCCCGATCGCTATACATTGCTCCCCATAAGAAGAAAGAAATGGAACTGTCGGAAGGGCTCGCCGAAGAGGCACCTGGACCAGAAAAATATAATGTTATTTAACACATTAATAAATTGAAACCTTACCAAAGATAAATTCAAGTGATTTTAAATTAAAAGACAAATACAATAAAATAATATTCATTATTTTATTTTTAAAAGAAAAGAAGAAAAGTAGAAATGAAAAAGAAAACAAAACAAAAACAACTACTTTAGTCTAAATTATTTGATTTATCTACTTTATGAAAAGAAGAAAAATAAAAACTAAAGTAGAAGTATTCTATTAAAGTTCTATTAGAATTGAATACTAATAGAAGTTAAACTTTAGATAAAATATCTTATTTAGAATTAAAGAGAATATATATATGTTAATCTTTTAGATCTTATTAAATATCAAAATAGATTAGATGTTATTAAATAAAAGAAACAAATTTCTTTGATAAGTTTTTATTATTTAAAAGAAATTAAATGAATAAAAACAACTAGTCTACTAAAAAGATATTAAATAAACTAAATGAGAACCAAAAAAAGAATAGGACTCTTCTACACCTAACTCCCACTGATTTAGAGAATTAGGTGCACACTAAAGATAATAAGACACTTATAATTGAGAATATTTGAAATTAAATTATTAAATTAAATTAAATATGTGTATGGACAAACACATGGCACACAAAATTTTGCTATATAATGAGGGAGGAGAAGGAGAGAAAGACATCTCTTGCTCCCTAATGCTGGATGGGCATGATAATCTCAGATTATGTTATGATTCTTGGGAGTTCGGATTAGCTGGAACGGGGATTGGGAGATCCTTTCGGGAAGCTTGCTAGTGTGTTCTTACGACCCCATTAGCTCAGGGGTTTGGGGTGAAGGAGAGTAACCCCGATACGGTAGGGTGGTCAACCGAGGGGTCTCTTGGTAAAATCGGTAAGGTTGGAAGTGGATCGGGGAATATCGACGACCGTACATACAAGGACTTCATCAACGGAGTTTTCAACTATTGTCGAAAGGTATAATGTTCCATTTTCATGTACTAGTTGAGTTTATGTAATTTTGATTTTATGGTTATATTTGATTTTCATGTTTTTATTAATTTGCATATGATGTAAGTTCTATTTTGGAAGTCTTTTTGGGGGGCCCGAAATGGGGGTCCCTACATCTATGTTGCCTCGATTGTCACTGTCAGTGTATCTAATGAGTTTGAAATTTTCTGAGGTTGAATATAAAATACCAAAGTCTTTTGTTCCACTTACATACCTCAGAATTCTTTTACCTACTTGCCAATGAGATTATTTTTGTGACTCCATGAATCTTGAGATTAAACTGACTCCATACATGATGTCTGGCCTTGTCGCTGTAAGATACATAAGGCTTCCAAAAAGACTTTTAAACAGCGTAGGATCTACATTGGATCCATCATCATCCTTGCTTAATTTCAAACCTGTTATCACTGGTGTTGGAGCTGTCTTACAGTTTAACATCTTAAATCAGTTCAAGACATCACTTTCATACCTCGACTGAGATATAAATATACCATTTTCAGTATATTGGAATTCAATGCCCAGAAAATACTTCATAAGCCCCAAATTAGTCATTTCAAATTCACTTTCCATGACTGATCTAAATTCCTCTATGCCAAAATCACCAGTAAATATTAAATCATCTACATACAAGCATACAATTAACTTATTACCTTGCTTGTTGATTTTTGTGTATAGTGTTGGCTCACATTCACTTCTGTGAACTCCATTCTGAATGAGGTAAGATTCAATGCGACTATACCAAGATCTAGGAGCTTGCTTTAAACCATAGAGTGCCTTTTTCAACCTGTATACTTTTTGTCCTTGTCCCGGGACTTTATAACCTTGTGGTTTCTCCACATATACTTCCTCCTCCAAGTAACCATTTAAAAATGAAGACTTAACATCCATTTGGTAAATAGGCCATGTCTTATGTGTTGCGATGGCCAAAACTGTTATGATAGTATCCATTTGTGCTACAGGTGCAAAAGTTTCATTGAATTCTATGCCAGGCTGCTGTGTAAATTCTCTTGCTACCAATTTTGCCTTGTGCTTCTGCACATTTCCATTAGCATCTTGCTTGGTCTTATAAATCCATTTGACGCTTATCACATCTTTGTCCTTAGGGACATCGACTAATTCCCATGTTTGATTCTTCTCAATGCATTCTATTTCTTCATCAGCTTCTTCAAATGTTAGCGGATCATTAATTTGAGAAAATAATCCAAAAAATAAGAATGAAATGGGTGTACCAGTCTCATATATCTCATGCAGAATTCTTGTCTTTGTCATAGTTGTTGGTTTTGAACTCCGTGAACTACTTGACGGAATTTGTTTTGTTGCGCTCTTGGTGTGCTTGTCGGAGTAGCTTGAACTGTGACTTGTGTCGGAGTTCCTTGTGCTGAAACATGTTGCGTTGTCCTGGGAGTAGATGGAGTTGTGCCATTCTGATTCACATACGGAGTCTCAACCACATCTTCTTCAATGTCATGATGTTCGACATGAGACACAATTTTAACATTCTTCTCTACGGCTCCATCTCGTGCTTCATTTTCTACAAACTGAACATCTCGACTGATAATAACTTTTCTTGCTATAGGGTCATACAACTTGTATGCTTTTGTGTCTTCAGAATACCCAATAAAAATTCATTTATGTCCTTTATTGTCTAATTTCCTTCTTAGCTCATCTGGAACATGTGCGTATGCAACACAACCAAAAAAATTTAAATGCGAAACACTATGTTTCATACCTGTCCAAGCTTCCTGCGGAACTTTTTTATTCACACTCTTTGTTGGACATCGATTCATGATGTATACAACAGTTTCCACTGCCTCATACAAGTATTCATTTGACAGATGCATGGCTACCAACATACTGTGCGCCATCTCCATAATGGTTATGTTTTTCCTCTGTGCGATACCATTCTGATGCGGTGTATATCGCGCAGTGAATTGCATGTGTATGCCATGATTTTTACAAAAGTTTAAGAAATCATTTGAAACATACTCGCCACCTCTATCTGTTCTTAATATCTTGATGCTGCAACCACTTTGATTCTCCACAAGTGCCTTGAACTACAGAAAACAACCAAACACATCAGATTTGTGTTTTAAAAAATATATCCAGGGTTTTCTTGTGAAATCATAAATAAATGTGATAAGGTAAGTGCATCCTCCCAAGGATGGTGTTTGCATCAGTCCAAAAATATCAGAGTGCACAATTTCAAGTGATGTGCAAGCTCTGTATGACTTTCCAACTGGAAAAGTCTCTCTGTGTTGTTTGCCAAAAATACAGCCTTCACAAATTCTTTCCGGCTTTTCAATCAATGGAAATCCTTTCACCATGTCCTTCATGTGCAGTAGCTTCAGCCCACCAAAATTTAGATGTCCAAATCTGAAGTGCCACAACTAGGATTCATCCTTTATTTCTGCTTGAAACGTTGCTTGCATTTCTTTGTTGCTGTCTTTTTCTTTCTTGTCGCAGTGAATGTCTGCTTTTTAACTTTCTGCTTTGAATGCAGCTCCAGAATTTTCATTCTGACTTCCATGAACAACTTGAGTTGTTTTTCCTTTTATGTTTAGCCTTATCCTCAAAGGAAACAAGCAATTGCTTGTCATCTGCACTTCATCTATTAAGCGATTGCTTCGATATATGTCTTTAATCAGACAATGCTTTCCTGTCATGTGAACTTTGTAACTTTTTTCAATCAGTTGTCCAATGCTCATTAAATTATGCTTCAAACCTTGAACATAATAAACATCATGCATAAATTTATGCTCCCTCTGTTTGGTTAGAATATCAACAATACCCTTACCCAAAACAATAACTTGAATATTATTTCCAAGTGTGGCATCAGTTTGAATTGATTTATCTAGAGTAGAAAATAGATTTAAATTACCAGTCATATGATTGCTACATCCTGAGTCTAAATACCATATGTCATTTGGACTTTCTTGACTAAGATTGACCTTTCTTTCCTTGGTCATATTGTTTCTTCATGCATTCATATGCAAAGTGTCCAAACTTCTTACAATAATGACATTGAATTTTTGATTTATTAGACTTTTGTCCACTTGGATGACTGGGAATCTGATTCTAACCTCTTCCAGTGACATATGCAGGGTTGTTGCTGCGACCTTCTGAAAGGAATTCTTCCTTTGCCTCTCGAGTTTGATCTTCCCCTCCCTCTTCCACGAATTATGGATGATTTTGTTGCAAATGCACCTTCTAATGATGTATTTGATCTGTTGATTCTATGTTCATTATTGAGTAATGTGGCTTGCAAATCATCATTAGTAAATTGGGATAGATCTTTGTTTTCCTCCAGGGTCACAACTAAAGATTCAAATTTCTTTGGAAGAACTCTAAGAACTTTTTCAACAACTCTTTGGTCACTTAGATTTTCTCCATGAGACTTTATTTGATTAATCATACCAATAACTCGAGTATAAAATGATTATAGTGACTCTATATCTTTCATTGATAGATATTTAAAGTCTCTTATAAGAATTTTAGTTCGGCAGTCCTTACCTTGTTCAAGCCTTGATAAGAAGTTTCTAGTGTGTCCCATGCTTCCTTAGCGGACGTTGCTGCTGCTACTCTTGGGAATATGGATTCATGTGTTGCTTGATGTATGTAGAATAATGCCTTTCCATATTTCTTCCTCTGTTCCTTCAAGACATCCTTCTCAGCTTGTAATGCTTTCCTGTCATGTGAACTTTGTAACTTTTTTCAATCAATTGTCCAATGCTCATTAAATTATGCTTCAAACCTTGAACATAATAAACATCATGCATAAATTTATGCTCCCTCTGTTTGGTTAGAATATCAACAATACCCTTACCCAAAACAATAACTTGAATATTATTTCCAAGTGTGGCATCAGTTTGAACTGATTTATCTAGAGTACAAAATAGATTTAAATTATCAGTCATATGATTGCTACATCCTGAGTCTAAATACCATATGTCATTTGGACTTTCTTGACTAAGATTGACCTTGCTTTCCTTGGTCATATTGTTTCTTCATGCATTCATATGCGAAGTGTCCAAACTTCTTACAATAATGACATTGAATTTTTGATTTATTAGACTTTTGTCCACTTGGATGACTGGGAATCTGATTCTAACCTCTGCCAGTGACATATGCAGGGTTGTTGCTGCGACCTTCTGAAAGAAATTCTTCCTTTGCCTCTCGAGTTTGATCTTCCCCTCCCTCTTCCACGAATTATGGATGATTTTGTTGCAAATGCACCTTCTAATGATGTATTTGATCTGTTGATTCTATGTTCATTATTGAGTAATGTGGCTTACAAATCTTCATTAGTAAATTGGGATAGATCTTTGTTTTCCTCCAGGGTCACAACTAAAGATTCAAATTTCTTTGGAAGAACTCTAAGAACTTTTTCAACAACTCTTTGGTCACTTAGATTTTCTCCATGAGACTTTATTTGATTAATCATACCAATAACTCGAGTATAAAATGATTATAGTGACTCTATATCTTTCATTGATAGATATTTAAAGTCTCTTATAAGAATTTTAGTTCGGCAGTCCTTACCTTGTTCAAGCCTTGATAAGAAGTTTCTAGTGTGTCCCATGCTTCCTTAGCAGACGTTGCTACTGCTACTCTTGGGAATATGGACTCATGTGTTGCTTGATGTATGTAGAATAATGCCTTTCCATATTTCTTCCTCTGTTCCTTCAAGACATCCTTCTCAGCTTGTGTGAGATTGTTGTATGCTGTCAGATCTACTGGTTTTACATAGCCATTCTGGACCATACATCTTGGCCTCTGAACAAAGCTTTCATAGTTAGAGACCAATATTTATAATTTTTTCCTGAAAAGATTGGAGTTTGTAAATTACCAGAAATGGAAGTCATTCTTAATCGCTTTTTCCTTTTTGTAAATAGAATTTCTACTTTCTGTAAACAAGGCTCTGATACCAGATCAAGGGAAAAGCACACCGCACAGTCAAAAGATTGAACTGCGTAGTAAATGAACATTTTCTTTTTCTTCGCTTTGGACTTCGCCGATCATACAATAAAGAACCCCAAATTTTACTTCGCTGAGCAATTTAACTTCGCCGAACACTAGCTTGGTGGAAATTAACTTCGCATTTCATAAATTTAATTCGTATTTATGCGAAGTTCTTAACTTCCTGAAATACTTTACTTCGCAGACTTCTTGACTTGAAGATCCTTTTTACTTCGCGTAACTTCTTAAGTTCATCAACACATTTTTACTTCGCATAACTAGACATAAGAACCAAAATATAAAATGAAACTTATGCGAAGTTACTCCTTGTTAAAATAGAACTTTTACCACTGTGAACTATTTGATATCTTGATTTCTTTTACATACAGTAAATGTAAACAAACTTTTACACAAATAAATCTGGAGAAGATGTGCGACATGCAACATTCAACATTCTTGAGAATGAATACATAAAACTATGGACTTATATATATTACCCTATCAAAATAGAGCATATTGACCGCAATACATGGAGATGAGATTTTACTATGATCTTTCACTTCTTACAGAGCTTGGGCTCTTCATACATTTCATGGGTATGAGCTTCTTCTTCTTTCACTCTTGCTCTTCACTTCTTCTCTTCTTCCCTCACACATCTCTCTCATGTTTTTTAATTATCTTCTTCTATATATAGGAATTGAATAACCACCAACTTGAGATCACTTCACCTGAAAGCTACTGTGTTACATTAAGGACTGGAATTAATTTCTACCTAAGAATTCTTGACATGTGGAATACAAACGCGGTTACATAAATACAAAGAGACGTGCACTGGATTGGTTGCATATTGACTGATTGTCTGACATTGCAAATTGACAAAAAGACTGACAGAGCTGGCGCAGACTAGATACGCAATCAGCTCGTAATTATGTTTTTCCAACATCTTATGGATACAAAAAGTTGAATTGAGGCAACAAGTAAACGAATTCGAAACAACGGTTACACATAGATATGAAGTATAGATCTAGTTTTTTTTTTTCAGTTTTAGTAAATGATTTGGCTCCAATTTGGGATTTGATTTGCCTTAGCATTCCCATATGTTCTTCTCATCCATGTATCTATGATTTCTTCTTCAATTCGTTACCTTCTGTTCAATAGCTCTTCTCTGACGCGCCGCTTTTTATTCCACCCTACAACGGTGGCTCATATTTGCATGCAACAATCTCCACAACACCAGCATCTAGAGGCTCCTCCACCAATGGACAGCTTAGGAAAGTAGAAACAACAGATATGTATGCCTTGTATATGCCAAACCAACACTATTCAAAGGAGAAATGCACTGTCTTCACAAGCTCGACAATTACAATTCAGTTCATAGTGTAGAAAAATCAATTGGAAGCAGTTAATTACTCCACCGCTCCATTGTTGGCTGCTGAAATTTCCAAAAGACATCACCGCCACAAAGATTGAAAGGGCATCACCGCGCTTAGTTTATTTTATTTTTGAAAAGGCATCATCAAATCCAGAATTTAATGAAGACATAAACCGATTCAGAATTTTTGCCTACTCAAATCATTGAAGAGACCTCCACGGCCAAATTGATTTAAACATTAAAGGTGAAGGGACATTCACAAGCTCTGTTGCAGCCTATCAAATTTTGAAGAGGCATTTACAGTCTGTATTTTAACTCTTCAAGAATTTAATAGAACAAAGTATTTTTTTCTACAAATATAATTTTGTCACTAAGGGTCAAATAGCATTTAATATTTAATGACCAACTATCTTGAAACACTAAATATCTATCATTGTAAATATGAATTACTAGTTGAAGTTGCAGAACAACATTTTACTCATTTTCTGTTATGCTCTGTTTTTTATGAGTTTGTAAACTCATATTTTGTAAGTTATTTTGTTGTAGCAAGTTAGATTTCAGAATTTTTCTTAGTATAATTATTTTAAATTTGTTTAAGTGTCGAATAGAGTATCGGCCTAAGTTTTATGAAGGCAGGGGTCATCAAAATAGAGTTAAAAAATACTTGATGAAACAGTTGCAGAATTGCTGATCGCTGAAACAGTTTTCTGTAAATTACAATTCGCTGAAACAGTTGTTGAACTTTATTTTCTTGCTAAAAATTGTCTTGTAGATGATAGTTTCTGAGTTTTAATGTTTAATGCGTGTTGTTGTCAATGATAGCAACACTCCCCTGCCTTCCCTCAAAATCATCCCCATAATCCTTCATAATATAGTTATAATATAGTTATGAGAGCGATCTGTTATAGGGGCAGTTTGAGGAAACGACGGCAGTGGCGGCTCACTATCTTGGTGGAAGCTTCTTATATGGAGGATGGAGGCTGCATATGGCCAGTGGTGGCTACGACTACGACTCCTCCTTCATGCTGACAGCTCTTTCACATGCTTCATGTTTTTTTTTTACAACATGCTTCATGTTTTTTTTTACAACAACAATTTTGGTTTATATTTGATCACTTCTGGACATGTTATTATGAGGATTTTCAGTTTTAAATGTTAACATTCTCAGAACTTGATCCATTGATAGAAAACTTCCACAAATTTTAATACTGAGATGAACTACGTCATTCTATTTAAACGAATATGACTCCTCTCCTTTAAAACTGGTGGCTAATTTAAAACTAGCAATTGGACTTCTTCACAGTAGAAACTACAGCAACTTAAGTTATGGCGTGTCTACCAAGGCATTGACAAGCTTGACTGCTTCGGTAAGAACTACTTACCACTAGCTTTGTTACTAGAAACGTGACGGCAATTCACGTTTTTCAGAAGAAGAAAAAACGAGATAGAAACAAAGACGAGACGGAAACCAGCGTTTTCTACGGTTGTTGCCGTTTCTAAAGTTGAAAAAACGTTTCTTAAAAAACGAATTGTTTCTCAATACGGTTCCTCAGAAACGGCTGCAGGTTTCGCAGTGAACTAGTCTCGTTTCGTCTCGTTTCTGAGTCCGTTTTTGTAATGAATGGTGGCGGGTGGTTAACTTCAACAACAAGTAAAAGGTAAGTGAGTAGATGTAAAATTTAATAATACTCAATGCACAAGTTTTTGCCCACCTTGCATAGAACTTCAAATTTCAAAGAAGTTCTTTGGGTGAGATGCTCAAACAAACATATTCAAAGAAGTTCTTTGGCTGAGATGCTCAAACCGACATATACTGGCCACATCCTGAGGTGGTTCACGCTGCTTGTCCCTTGGTTTTGCAGAGGAGAAACCATTGTTGTCTGCCCCTCCGATCCATGGAAGGATTGCAAAGCAGCGAAGACATACAATATGGTGGAGAACCTTCTATGGACACAATGGTCTCTTGGAGGCCTGTTGGTGGTTTGGACGTTTTGAAATTGGATAATTTTGGAATGCCCAAACTTAAATTTACCTTCGGAATTGGGTGGAGTCTTGGACTACACTGGTTGGAGAGGATCAGAGTGATGTTGACTTGAATATGCAAATGAGAGGTATGAGTCTTGGACTACACCGGTTGGAGAGGATCAGAGCGATGTCGGCTTGAATATGAAAATGAGAGGTATGAATCATTTATTAGAACCTCGAGTTTCATTTTTATGAAATTTGATTCACTTTGAAATTTTGAGGAAAATGTGGAAATTAGATATTAGTTTAATTTTTATCAAATTGGATTCACTTTGAAAGTTTAAGAGATATGTGGAAATTAGAGGGTTATATTGTTGGGAAATATCGATGTGGAGGCAAACTAAGAAATTTATATTTGGTAGATGATTGCATCAATTTTATTATGAAATTTATACTGCAATCATCCATTTTAGAGATGTAAGACCGTTGAAACTTGCATTAAGGCCATTTCTATGGCTTATTCATTGCATCCTTATACTTTAAATGCTAAGAATTTCAGGCTTGGAAAAAGTTTTTGATTCCCTGTAAGTATTAATTGTTAGATTAATTGTTAGAGGGATAATTTTTCCTTCCCATGGAGAAAATGAGGGATTATTGTCAAGGTTAGTTTTAGGTTAAATTCGGTTAAATTCTGGCAGTGGGGGAGGAAAAAGAAAGGACTACAACCTTCTTATGGTGGGGATGGAAGCCTTCTTATGTTGGGCATAATGTGAGATTGCCCCGACTGTGCAAATGGTTGGCATAATGCCATATTTAAAGTATGGGGCATAGCTTTGCCCTCACTACAGTCAACCATACATTCAACAACTATAGTTTCACCTTTAAAGTTAGTTGATTTTTTGTATTTCTAGAAGTTATCGCTTCTTTGAGGGAAAGAGCCATTTTAAGGAGGCAATGCAAAAAATCTTCATTACATTCCAAGTAGTTATATGATGTGTTGATGCTTGTTGTGTATCAAAATTGGAGAATGCATGTATTCATGGTGAATAAAAACTTAGACTATGATATGGACTGCTGAGTATTTATATGGTTAAATTTAGGGTTTTTCATATGATTTGCAATTTTTATATTTTTGAAAATAATTTATAGTTGTAATTTTAATATTTTTTAAAAATGATTCACTCAAATTTTATAATATAAAATTATTTTAATTTAAATATTGTTATTTATTAGTTTAGGTTTTTGCTGCTTGTAGATTCATATATGTCAGTGGTTACTCAAATCTATCTTTTCATTCTTAGATTAGTGGTAGCCACCTCCACTAGTGAATCATAGTGCTTTAGGTATCTAAATAATATCTATCAAAATGGAAATAAGTGTTGTAGCTTTTCTTCACCTTCAGTTTTGTTGTTTTTCTCTCTCCTGGTTTCTTGTATGCCAAACCTGCAAACTTCGTTTCTCATATAGTTCTCATTTCTAGTAACGTAGTTTCCCAGACATTTCACGTTTCTCGTTTCTGGTAACATAGCTTCCCATACATGTGAAAAGTTATTTACACAGCACTAACACTTGTAACAGTATTTGACTATCTGGATCGTCTAAGCTCTGATACCGTGATTGGAAATCTGCAAGCTCTGCTCTGAAACCATGATGAGAAATCTGCAAGCTCACAGAATTTCCCTTAAACGGTTTCTGAAAAAGAAGAAATACAAAATTAATACGAAATTAATACAATGAATTGAAGAAGAAATACAAAATTAATACGAAATTAATACAATGAATTGAAGAAGAAACACAAATCACATCCTTGATATTATGAAAATCGCTGACACACTTGCAATAGATTGTGACTCTGTTAAAAAGAGTTCAGTACTAATCTGTTATTATTACTACGTTAGATTGTGACTCTGTTAAATAGAGTTCACTAATCTGTTATTATTATTACAATAGATTGTGACTCTGTTAAACAGAGTTCACTAATTTGTTATTATCATATCGAACTTATTCTAAATATAAGAGTGGTTGATAGATTTTCTCAACCATCACAAAAAAAAAGGCCTATTAAATTTAATTGCTAACAGGTTACATTCGAACAGCTTACAAGTAAAATTCTAGAAGGTGGGTACAAATGTTCCAATGTAGCCAAATCCCATTATAAAGAATGCCCCTGCCTGCAAAAATAGATAGATATACAAATGGTTGTTCCCGAATGCGAGGTCATAAGATGCACAGAATAAGAGATAAACGCCGGTCAAGACCTCCCGGACATGAATCCTGCAAAATAACAAAAACATTGGTCACGATCAGGTGTGACAAACGCTTTGTTTACAATCACAGTTCCACAAACATGGAAAATTTTTGGTTACCCTTCTCCTATTCTGAATAGACTTCTCTTCATTTGTTTAGTGGTTTTGTGTTTCAAGGCATCTCCTAATTTCTCAGTCACAACCCACTCGTTCGCAGGCCCTGCCTCTAACAATCCGACGATGGTTGCTTTGGTTCGGTGCAGGGACATCACGTTTTCAAACAAGATCCAGAATACCAGCAAATGTAACGACCTAATTTGATTGTATACATTCCAATATTTACAAGGTCCTGTCAGTTTACAGAAAATATTCTTTATTTCACTAATTTTTCCAATTCACTAAATTTCACCAAAAGCCTCTAATATTTTGATTAAAATATTCAAATTTATAATGAATCTTTTTATATTATGTTCAGAAAGCAGGAGAGATTTACAATACCTAGGAGTGCTCACTGCATTTAGTAAAGTGATAATTGAAGGAATGTACACAGCTCCCCATTTTGGCAATTGAACTTCAGGAACCAATACAGTTGTAGGTATCACCACACAATAGAAAACGAAAGTGACAATGTGGGCTACAATTTTTCGCACGAAGAAGAAACCATAGATTACGTGGAATTTTTTCCATGCCGGAACTTCCTGCAAGTTCAATCATGGGAAGCCAATGACCGTTGATAAGTGATTGATAAAACTAATACCCATTGGAGAAAATTCAACAATGTTCAGCCCAAGATCATGATCATGAACAGATTATTGAATTACCTTATTTGTAATGATCTCCCTGACTATCTTCCTAAACAGATTTGCAGGGCCGCAGGACCATCTGTGTTGCTGATATCTGTAGGCTTTGAATGTACTGGGCAACTCATTCTTGACCTAAAAAATTCATTGAGTTCCATCCATGCAAGGAGATTAAGACCTCGGATACACTTCGACTACAGTTTGCACATGAAAACAAGAAGATTTGATAGGAAAAATAAAAAATTCACTCACTCCCAGGTCCCCTACGAAGACAAATTTCCAGCCTCTCAAACTTGCCCGAACTGCCAAATCCATATCCTCCACTGTTGTACGTTCCTTCCATCCACCGGACTCATTCAAGGCATTTATACGCCATACTCCAGCCGTTCCTGCTCCCAATTAATATTATATAAATATATACAAAATCTAATGGTGCCAACCTACCAACGCTGTCACTTGAAAGGGTCGTGGCAGAATTTTTTTTTAACTTAATTTTTGGCATTTGGTTTGTTTAAGGATATTTTAGTCCCTATCAATGTAGAGATTACTTTTAATTAACTTTCAAATTTTTATATAATTACTTATTGTTTTCGAAATTTTAATTATTAAATTGATTTTAAAACAAATAAAAAATTATATTTTAAATTTTATAAATTATATAATTCTTATTTTTTATTGGCTAATAAGCTTGATTTGACTAATAAACCCTATTGAGATGTGACTTTTCTAAAATTAAAAATTAAAATTTCTAAAAAATCTAAATTGAACATCTATATAGTTTTTGATATATGTAATGATTGTCCAAGAACACACTCTGAGTCATATATTTATCCACACGTATTGCTCTTCCTAGATTTTTGGGACCAGCAACAGATTATCAACTCCACTCTTTTGATATGCAATTTTGTTAATGTTACTATCGTGTGATTCCCAATAACCAATAAATATATATATAAGTCTATAGTCTTGTCAATTGGAATTAAAAAACTAATATTCCTGTTCAGCCTCACTTAATTCGTGGTTGTACTATGTCATGAAGCGACCCCACTGATATGATATGAGAGTCAAACAAATTCTCCTCTATGTGGAATATCTTTTTTGGTTAAACTTAAGCTTATCATTGTTAAGAGGGTGAAATTAGTCTAATACTCTTCGAATCTTTGTTATTAAAAAATTTCTCTATGAATTTATTAGAATTAACTATTATGTACCATTAGTGGAATATTTATGGAATCGTTAATAACAATATAGTTACTTAATTCTCGCACTTATTTATGATAATGAAAGGAACTTACATTATAAATCTATTATTGTTAAATAATTTTTTTATAAATTTGATTGAAATTTAATATTCTATTTAATACATTTTATAAATTTATTATTGTCAAATAATTTTTTAAAACTGTAATTCTAAAGCAGGGACTAACTGTTTTGTAGCTATTTTGCTTGTTTATATTTGATTGATTCTCAAATTTACTTCCTGAAACTTCACCTAAACTTTTTTAAGTTACTAAGTTACTACCATCAAACTTTATTTGTAGTAATTTTTGTCATTCATTTCACAGTGTTTATAACATTGTAAATTGCTTGGACTTTCTAGATCTTCCAAGATAAACTCTATTTCCCATCCATAAATAAAAAAATTACTCCCAAGATTTTCCAACATTAAAAAGTGCTTATTACTGAACATATAACTAGAGTTAAAATTGGAATGCAAAATAATGAATATACAGCTCCATCATATACTTGTCAATGAGGAGGATAGCTATCTTGCATTTAGGACACTTTGCTTTCACAATAATGTGGATCCTATCAACAATTAGGAAGAAATTTTAAATTCAATAGCTAGCACAGCTACAAGTAAAGTGGTCGGTGAACATAGATAGGTATAGCCAACCACTTAGTTTTGTGGAGATGGTTGTGGCTGTGAACATAGATAGGTATAGCCAACCACTTAGTTTTGTGGAAATGATTGATTGTCAAACAAAAGTTAAACATTAAAACAATTAATATAAATATTAAAGTAACTAATTTATGATGACAAGTTAAAATTTATTGGGTCATGTATTACCTAAACTATGAATGCGTATATTAGTTATGATATTAATTATTATTATATTTAATTATATATTAGTTCTGAAGTTAAAATTTATTAGACCCAATTTTTGACCATTATTATAAAATATTAATTATATCAAATCTGGCTACCATACCCCTTACGGCAATTAACAACATGTGACTTCATATCAAGTGAACCGCCAATGAGCCACACCAATGCGAGATACCCATGCGAGATTAATTATAATATAATATTATTATATAAATTAGTTATAAAATTAATTATAATATAATATTATTATATAAATTAGTTATAAAATTAATTACTATTACTATTATATATTATATATTGGTCAAATATTACCTAAAAGATTGATGGGTATGTTAGTTATGATATCAGTTAAAAATTATTGGACCCAACTTTTGACGATTATTATAAAATATTAATTATAATATAATATTATTATATATTAGTTATAAAATTAATTATTATTATTATTATATATTATATATTGGTCAGTATTACCTAAAAGATTGATGGGTATATTAGTTATAATATTACTTAAAAGTTATTGGACCCAACTTTTGACAGTTATTATAAAATATTAATTATAATATAATAATATTATATATTAGTTATAAAATTAATTACTATTACTATTATATAGTATATATTGGTTAAATATTACCTAAAATAATGATGTGTATATTAGTTAAAAGTTATTGGATCCAATTTTGGATGGTTATTATAAAATATTAATTATATTACAATATTATTATATATTAGTTGTAATAGTAATTAGTGGAGAATGTGTTATACTCATTTATTATAATTAGTGAATTTTAAAGCAATTTGATTAGCTAATACATAATAACATGGAATTTGATTTAGGGTTGAAAGGCCCATTTTAAGTTGAAATTTCCTTAAATCTTAATCAAGATGCATTTGAGCATAAACGACCATGAAATGAATCCACACTCTACACTTGTTACACTCATGAATTAATACAAACATTAAATTAATTATTACAAACATAAAACAAATACTATTTAATAAACATATCCATTTTTTTAACCACCACTTAACTGAAGCTTATTTAAATCTTAATCAAGATGCATTTAAGCATAACAAAATACAACTACCATGAAATTAATCTGGATTGTACACTTGTTACACTCTAGTTAATCTTGTTGATCCGCTCAAGGAAGTCCAAAATCTAAACTAATATCTAAACACCTATTAGTATAATAAAATCGATCAGTGTGAAATCACATCTTTCAATTTCTAAGCTGTATATTGCATAGTAAACTGATTACAGCGTATTAAATTGCGTGTTAAGTTTTAACCTCTCATCTATTAAAAAATCCTATGGTGGCTTAAAAGATCTCGAACTTTGTGGTATTATTAGGATGCTTAACTAAAAATCTATAAAAATACACGCATGCAAATGAAACGTGTGACGTAGGTATTCTTGGGCGTCATTTTCACACAACTCTGATTGGAAGTAGACTATAACCACTTAATATGTGGTGGGCATCCACTCAGAAGCATGTCCCACCAAAACGAATGAAAAGAAACAAAACAACTTAATGGACAAAAATGTGTACTTGATTTTGATTCGCAAACGAGGAGAATTTATGAGAGGCATATGGAAGAAGAGAAGCAACAAAGAGGCCAATAAATAAGAAGTGTATGAAACTAAACGAGACGTTGATACAATTGGATTTGTGAAAGGAAGGACATGTTTTCTACAATTTAGTTAATATTTGTATTCCAATTAGGTGAAACATCATTAACTTTGGACCATTTATGCGGTTGTGGCATTGGATTCGATGGGAGTCATTTGAAGAACAAAGTTGTCAATGCTCTACTAAAAGTGGAGAAGTGGAGAGTAAAGAATGTTTCTGGGCGTAATCATACTCACAATCTACGAATGAAATTGTATATGGTTATTTAGACTTCACAATTCATATGGCCAGAACATGCAATATGAAGCAATATGAATTAGTTAATTCTAAGTTTAAGAGTCTAGGTTTCGCATGTAGAAGTGTTTAAATACAGGTCTTCGGGTTCATTGTAATTATCAAGTCTTATCAAGTTTGATCAAGTTTCTCCTTATATCATTTTCTCCATCGTTGATTCTCCAGCCGCAACCTGCAATCTACGAAGAAGACTATGGTACATAAGTAATCTACCGTGTTGAGAAGTATTCTTCCATCAGGAAGAAGGCCGAGATTGTAAAATAAATTCGATCCAAGCCGAGATCTTTCACCAGTCAAGTGAGAGAGAATTGATCCAAGAAGTTGGACAAAGATCAGAGTTCGAGTTCGAAGCACAAGAAGGAATGGCCTATTTGAGAAAAGATTTCAAATCTGTAGATTTGAAGCAGTGGCGACTAGTCGCATGCCAGTAGTGTATCTAGGTGCGACCAAGTCTAAGGCGGTTGTGACCAGTCGCAAGGAAACTTGTTCCCAAGTGTTGACTTGCTGAATTATGGAATTCTTGTTGTCGAGGGAAGCAATTTGTTCTTTTAATTTGTGAGGGAACCATAGGAAGTTTGTTCATATTTTATATTCAAGGTATTGAGATTGAAATGGACCACTCAATGGAGAATTACATCGATTACGGAGCCCAATCAAATATCTGATTCATAATTATGCTGGATCATTTGGTTCTTATGGTTGGTTGAACACTAATATTGTGATTGCAAGTTTTGTAATCACATAAAATTTAATAGAAAAGAAGGATTGAATCGCAGTTATGATTTCCAAATGTGTAGGAGAAAGAATAGTGGTTGTAGTGTGAGATCTAATTGTCCATAGGTCTCTTCAGTCAAGGGTAAAGAAGGTAGACCAAGAGTTGAAGTTGCTTGAGAGATAACTCCCTCTCGCCTCCTAATACCGCTCTTGATACCAGTTTTGACGTGGCACAATTTGGTGCAGATCAACACATGAAAGTGGTTTAGTCAAACCACTACTCCCACCAATCGATACTGCTATCGCTTAGCACTCGACCATAAGGTTATGGTCACTTGTTCGCGAACCACGGCGTTACACATATGAATTTTAGTTCAAGTGTGCTTGTATGAAATGTAGATTCTATTTCTACTTGTAGCCTACGTCAAGGACCTTCAATTATCCAAAGGCCAGAGATAAATTATGCTCAAGACACGAAATTATCAAACAATTTTTCAAACTATGTAATACAAGTAAGTTGGTAACAAAATCAAAGAGTAGCAGGAACTCAAGGATCAAAGGAAAATAACATGTCAAAAATACCTTTCAGTTTGAGAAGGGTTTGTTCGATGTAGCATTAGAACCATTCATTTCTGCCTCCATAAACTACCATTCATCCATCCCAAAACTGTCACCATTGGGAAATTGGGCAATACCTATAGACTATTAGTTACAACTTCCAACTTTCAAAGCCACATATTTTAGTATTGCTAATATTTAATGTTAGTTGGGAAATTGGGTATTATTGCAAAGGCTCAAAGGAAGTTGTAAAGTTGTATAGATGTACAGAGTCACAAAGGTGGTAAAATGTACTGAAAAAACTCTTACAACAAAATAGTAATGACATTTAGTTTGAAAATTCAATGCTATCAACTATACTATGCTCAATTAAATTACGCCATTATTCTATGTCGTGTTGTGTTGAATGCTAGTGTAGAATTGTAAGAGTTTCTACTAGACTACCAATAAATCAAGTATCAATTGCCAAACCTACCAAACTACCACGTTAAATATTGAGAATATACACAATCTTAATGTAATTACTAATTACGGGTAAGTTTTAAATGTGCCCTTCAATTTGACCACCTAGAAAATTAAGCACACATCAACAATGACATGCTTATTCACCAACAAGGTGTATATGACAATTAAAAAAAACAAAAACAAGTAAATGGGAATCAAATTTAACCCCTGGATGGGAGGGTGGAAAAAGGAAAGGACTACAGATACTAGGGATAGGTCCCCCAATGGGTGCTTTCGTCTTTTGTGTGTTCTATCTTGATGGGCCAATTAATCAATCCACCGACCCATCAATCAATCAATCCACGATTCATTAATTTTGTGGGTCTAAATGTTCATTGTTTGGCATGTAGTTGTGACATGACATCTGTCTAGAAATTCAATGGTTGGACAACTTCATTGTTGTCCACCTTTGATCGATGACACATTAACATCCCATCCACAAGAACGAACCCATTTCCTATCATTATTGCAAATAAAAAACCCAAAACCAACCGCCATAAAGATAATTGAGACTTAAAGCACAGTGTATAGAGATTGATTAATCACTCATGAATGCTCATCACATTAGAAAATAATTATATTTTAGTAAATGTTGGCATATCATACACTAGTCAATTTATCAAAAATAAAAACTTTAAGAAGAAAATCCACACAATCAAGGATCAAATTTGAAGGTAGGGTCCTATTTCACTTTGAAGAGTTACGATATATTGAACCCTTCAATGTTGACAAGTTTTTTTTTTAAATTTGAAAGTGTAATAATACATCAAAATCTCTTTATTTATTAAAAGCAATGTAATGGAAATCCTCAACATAGTGACAAAATTTACCTCTTTTTACTCTATAGATTTTGATAATCAATGTTTGTTTTGTTGGAACCTAAGGTTATGCAGGTTCATCACACTCCTAGATCTTCTAGATATAGTCAATCGATAGTTAGCAATCGATTGGAATAATCGAAGGCTCGAATCAATTATCAACGAGGCCGTGGTCGACTTAACTATAAAAACCGACGAAACTATAGGATGTTGCGGATTTTGTGGAAACGGTTAAAACCATTGACCCCTATTTGTGGATCAGATCCTCCTCACTTTAAGAAATTTTGTTAGAAATTGAGACTATAAAAGAACAACCCTATGGGTTGTGTTCATATGCTTGATGATTGTGTTGCAAGACTTAAAGAATCCAGTGTGATGTTCTGATCACAATGCATTGTGCCTAAGTGCTATAATAGTGTCTTTAAACACCACCTCTCTTCTTGGAATATAGTTCCCTTCTATTATTTTATTTTATATTCTATGGTTCAAGGTAAAGAGGTTCCCTAACATGGTATCAGAGCTATTGGTTTTGACCTACCCTATTGTCTGCAAA
Organism: Larix kaempferi; assembly: GCA_027924585.1. NCBI lineage: Eukaryota > Viridiplantae > Streptophyta > Pinopsida > Pinales > Pinaceae > Larix > Larix kaempferi. The sequence continues at coordinate 2,840,254 of BSBM01001467.1, forward strand.
TCGTCCTGAGTTGTATTTTGGGTTGATCGACTATGGGATGAAGACTTGTCAACTGATACCTCTTCTTGAACTTAGATAATATCTATTTGATTAGAAGGATGACTTGCAAGATAAAACCTATTGTTCTGAATGGACACAATTATGCAATATAGGCACCAAATATGGAGAATTTGTTGAAGAGTAAATAACTATGGATATTTGTGAAGGTCACTATTCTAGATCCGACAGATGACTAGGATAAGTTTGTTATCAATGAAAAAAAGGATGAGGCTATTAGGATCGTCGTGACTTACATTTCGAGAGATATTTTATTTCATACAAGCAGGACCAACTATCCTCATGCCGTATAGAGTAAGTTGAAGTCGTTGTTCGATAAGTTTAATGAAAGTCAAGTAAAGTAGATAGAGAAAGAGTTGATCTCTCTGGAACCCCTCTCCTTCGATAGGATCGAGGACTATTTAGTTTGCATTAAGGAGATATAGATGAAATTGGGAAAATGTGGTAAAGGTTTCTAAAGAAGGATAGTCAACTCATTGAAATGGTCCTGATGAATTTGAGGACACTTTATGATGTCTTATGCTCCTCCTTTTGCACCAATTGGATGTCATGCAAGCAAGATGTAAGGACTTCACCTTTGATATTTTCTGTGATTTTTTTATTAAAGACCAACAAAAGTTGCTTGAAGAAGGGAAGCTTGGTACCAAACACCAGGCTCACTCGCTCAAAGAAAAGGTCAAGCAAAATTACAAATAATTTGGTCGATTGGATCATCAACCATAATGTATCGACCAACCTACTAAGTGAAAGAATGAAGAGTTGTCATCGAAAAATAAGGATTGAAAGAAAAAAACATGTCATTATTGTGGAAAAGATAGACATGTCAATAAAAACTACTGGAAGAAGATGAAAGACTTGGAGGAAAATTTCAAGCACCTTGAGAATACTACATCGATTGGTTAGTCGATCAATTAACCTATTGAAAATTTTACCTTCTCTATTAGAACTTCCTAGAGATTGCATGCCCATGCCACACAGATAGAATGGATAGTCAATTCTAGATGTACTCATCATATAGATAATGATGTTTCCTTGTTCTCTTTCTTAATTGGAGATCTGGAACATAAGATTTATGTTTCCAATGATTATGCTCTCACAGTTGTTGGAAGTGATGATGTCGAATGCTAGCATGGTCGAATATCCAATTTCTATCATGAGCCTAGTTTGAGTGCAAATTTGTTATCAATTGCTTAACTTACATAGACCAAGAAGGCCGTTGAGTTTTGGTCAGATCGCTTTATCGTAAAGAATTTGTGACCTAGGGGGGGAATGATTGCTTCAGGATTCTTGGATCCCAAGGACATACTTTACAATTTCTACGATTCTCCCTGATTGACTGGACCAACAATACTCATTTCTTAGACCGATGATAGAAGTCGAATTTCGCATGAACGACTCGGACATCTGAACTTTCAAAGTTTGAAGATGATGGTAACAAATAATATGGTTACCATTATCCCAAATATTGTTCCACCTGATGGATTTTGTAGAGGATGTGTGCTTGGAAAGCATCATCAGGCACCCTTTGATTCTGTGAAAGCATGGTAAGCACAAAATCGAGTAGAACTTATTCACAGTGATCTCTATTGCATGAAAAAACCTTCATTAGAAAGTGCAAAGTATATTTTGACCTTTATTAATGATTTCTCTAGATTTTCTTGGGTATAATTCTTGAAGAATAAGAGTCATGTCTTTGAAATATTCAAGGAATTTAGGGCATTGGTTGAAAAACAATGTGGACAACCCATCAAATGTTTGAGATCATACAATGGTGGTGAATATGTGAGTTGACAGATTGAAGAATATACCTTGTAGAATGGTATTTCTTGGAATAGAGTCTATCCCTCACACCCCTCAACAGAATGGCATCGTAGAGAGGAAGAATTAGAATTTCGTAGAAATGGCTCGGTGCCTACTGCAGAACAAAGATCTTCAGACTAAATTTTGGGAAAGAGTTGTTGATTGTACAAACTATCTACTAAACATTCTACCAACTAAGGGTATCGTTGACATGAATCCAGCTGAGAAGTGGAAAGGAAGGAAACTCTCTATTGGACACCTCACAACCTTTAGATGTGTTTCTTGGGTGCATTACGGTGATAACTGCTAGAAGAAATTGGATGCTAAGAGTCATTCTTGCATCATGATAGGTTATTACAATGAATCAAAATCCCATCGACTGTTTGTCCTTGTCAAATAACAAATCATTTTGAGCAGGAATGTGATATTTGATGAGAATATTGCAAGTAATAAGTTATTGAATTCCTTCTCTAGTCGATTGCATAGGATCCATTTGATATTCTTGAAGAATCTGAATTGAATGTACCCCTCGGAGTTCGACAACTGACGAATTCTACTCCTAAGTCAATTGGCAGTCGGTCTACCATAACTGAAGATGTCGACACACCGACTCATTCAACTAACAATCCCCGACTTGAATCACTATCGATTTGTTTACCTCAATGAGATACTAAAACAATTGAAGCTGCTAGACTGGATGTCGGAGATGACACTATTGGTTGGAAGACTTGCAGTCATAAATAACTTGGCAGTGTTTCATTGATGGCATGTGTTCTTGAAACTTGTGATCCTAACACTTATGCTGATGCTTAGGGAGTTCCTAAACGGGAAAATGCTATAAATGATGAAATTGATTCCTTGAAGAAGAATCAGACTTGGGAACTTGTTCCTCGACCGCAAGGAAAGAATGTTGTCAGTGTCGATGGGTTTATAAGACCAAGTTTACTTTCAATGATGTTGTTGAACATCACAAGGCTCATTTGGTAGACAAGGTCTTCTCTCGACAAGAAGGCATCGACTACACTGGAAAATTTTCCCCTATTGAAAAGATGAACTCTTTTTAACTAATTATTTCCCTTGTTGCTCGTGTCCAATGGGAACTTCATGAAATGGATGTTAAAAGTGTCTTTCTTCATGGATATTTGTATGAATAAATCTGTATGGAACAACCTCCTAGTTTTGTGATAGATTCTAGTCTTGTTTATCGACTCAATAATTCATTATATGGTTTGAAACAAGGACCTTGTGCTTGGTATGAGAAGATTGATCATTTCTTTGTCAATCTTAGCTTTAAACGTTGTGAATCTGATCACAATATTTATTTATTACATGTTCATGGTGATATTTTGATTGTGGCATTGTATGTTGATGACCTAGTCATAACTGGATATATTGTCAATCTAATTTTGGGTTTGAAGAAACAACTTGCATATACCTTTGAAATGATTGATCTTGATATGTTGCATTTCTTTCTAGACATTCAAATTTTGTAAATGGATGATGGTATCTTTCTTTCTCAACCAAACTATGCTTTGGATATTTTCAAATGATCCAACATGAATGAATGTAAGTTTTGTGCTACACCTTATCAATCGGGTGTGAATTTTTCGAAAGACTATGACTTTGGACACGATTCGACACCACCATTTATCGACAGTTGGTCAGTATCTTGATTTGCATAACTCACAGTCGATTGGATCTCTCCTTTGTTATCAGTGTGGTCTCTCGGTTCATGCATGATCCTCGAGAAAGCCACTAGAAAGCCGTAAAGATAATTGTTTTCTATATTAAAGGAACTTATCATTATGGTATTAAGTATTCTTGCAGTACAAAATCGTTGGTCAATTTTATTGATTATGATTGGAGAGGTGACATTGACAACCATAATTCCACTTATGGCTATGTGTTTTGACTAAGTTATGGACCCTTGGTCAAGTTGTGGAAGATACATAAGGTAGTCTCTCTTTCGACTACATAGTCCAAGTATTGTGGAGTTGTCAGTGCAAGTACAGAGACATCTTGTATCCGTCATCTTTTAGAAGAGCTTGGATTTCCTATTGAGTGCTATCCATTGTGACAATCGTAGTACAATACAGGTTGTTGATAATTTTGTTGATCACAACAAGATGAAACATGTTGAACTTCCTGTTCACGATTTGAGACACTTGGTACATGACAATGCAGCCTCACTTTTTTTATTGCAGGACAAATCATCAAATCGCTAATATTTTTACGAAGCCCTTACCAGAAGCTAAGTTTGTGAAACTTTGGGCTATGCTTGGGATTTAAGCAGCTGCAATTATGGGTAGATGTTCATAGAATGTAATTTAATCTCTTGAATCTCCAAAGTGTTTTGTTGATGGGGGGTGTTGGAACCTAAGATTATGCAGGTTCATGTCACACTCATGGATCTTCTGGAGATAGTCAGTCGACTAGCAAAGTAGTCGATTGGTGATTGTCTAGGAAAGTTGAAGGATCGACTCAATGGTCGATGAGGCCATGGTCGACTCGACTACAACAACTGACTAAACTATGGGATGTTGCAAATTTCATGGAAACAGTTAGAACCAATGGCCCCTATTTGTGGACCAGATGCTCCTCACTTCAAGGAATTTTGTTAGATTTGGAGACTATAAAATAATGACCCTATGGGTTGTGTTCATATGCTTGATGATTGTGTTGCAAGACTTAAAGAATGCATTGTGATGTTCTAATCACAATGCACTGTGCTTAAGTGTTGTAATGGTGTCTTTAGACATTACCTCTCTTCTTGGAATACAATTCCCTTCTACTATTTTATTTTTTGTTGTATGGTTCAAGGTGAAGAGGTTCCCTAACATGTTCTAATCCATACTAGTTAAATAACGCCAAAAATACATATAGAGAAATTAAAAAAAAAAACACTTGACAATATTAACAAATCTATTTCAAAAAAACAATTATAATCAATAGAGATTAGAAATTTTCATACATGGATAAAGAAACAACCTGGACATGGGTTATGTATATGGTCCACTAGAAAGAACCATTCTTAGTGGCATATTTACTTTGATGGAATATACAATCCAAAATATTTGTGAAAAAACATATAAAATACCAGATTTCACAAGGAAACTTCTTCAGCAAAAAATTAGTTGGTTGAAAATGAAATACAATGTATGCAATGTCCAATGTGTTCAATGGATACCAAAGTTATTATCACCTTAAATCACTTCAATGATAAACTTCACTCCTTTAAAAAAAAGGCAATTTATCAATTTAAATTTAGATGTAGTGCTACTTAGTTTATATTGAAACATTGTTTTAACTACATATGTAAATAGAACAAAAAACTTATTTTGAAACAAAATCTAAGAAAAAATATTCCATACTAAGGGCTAAATCACCATATCTTTGGACACCATTGAGCTTGTTAAACACCCACACAATAACTCAATTGTTTCAATGCTTCGAATTCATTGTCTTTGATTATGTCTATTGTTAACTTTATGAACATAGTAACAATTGGGTACAAGGTAGCCACATTGTTTATGTTAGAGTTGTGAATGTCATTAACTTGAAAAAATCAATAGAAATAGGTAAACCTCTTCTTATTCTACATAAAATAATCTACAATAAGGTAACAATACTCCACACATGGGTTTTGTTGCATTAAGAATAATAACAAATCAAGTAATTGCTTAAAATTAGTCTTAAAAATATATCAATAATCTAATATGGCCAGACTATGGGTTGTCAATTAATAGTTTACAATCATATCTCAACCATCATTAATGTTCATATGTACTTTGTACGAAGTGGATGTGAATTAATAGTTTACAACCATATCTGACTATGGGTTGTCAATTAATAGTTTACAATCATATCTCACTATAGGTTATTGATCTTAATGTTCATATTCACTTTGTACCAAGTGGATGTCAATTAATAGTTTACAATCACATCTCACTATAGGTTGTCGATTAATAGTTTACAATCATATCTGACTATGGGTTGATTTTCGATAGCGAAGCGATAGCTGGCTAGGCAACAGCCTATTCTCAATTATTTAAAAAATTTCATAATCAAATATTGATGGGCAAAAATTGGAGTAGATCTTAAATTGCAAAGTTAAGAAATAAATACCAATTCATTATTGATGGAATATATGCACAATTAATTTTTTTTTTAAATTTATATGCTTTTTATGAAAGGCAAAATAGGTTCTGAAGACGTCAAATTTAAATACTGCACACAATCATATCATCCATGCCAGCACTGAAACCATTAATAAAAACATCAACATAGCAAATATAATTTAGTGAGAATGAGTAATCAAAATGACCTACCAAACCTCCAGCGAGCTTGAACCAAGGCCAATTCTGGATTGTGCACCAAGAATGGAATCGTTCTGCCCAAAAAGTCTCGACCCGGTTGAAAATCTGCATCAAATATTGCAACGTAATCGCATTCCCTTACGTAGCTATGCTTCATTCCTTCTTTCAGGGAACCAGCTTTGTACCCATTTCTGTTGTCTCTGATTTCGTACTTGATTTTTACCCCTTTACTCGCCCATTTCTGGCATTCCGTCTTTACCAACTCCTGCAGCACAGCAAGCAAGAGCCCACTGTCAGTAATTTCTTTGAACAACAGTTGTTCACTTTGTGTTTATTTTTCTACAAGTTGAAAATTGTAACACCAATCAGACAAAAAAGTATAACACCAAAGATACAAAGGATCAATCTACACATTATCAAACAATCACTTCAACCAGCTAAAAGTTTAACCATAATCCAAAAGATAAAATGCTGAAGAACCAACCTGCATATTTTCAAACAATCACCTCAACAAGCTATTTTTCGAACCATAGTCGAAAGCTAACCATAATCGAAAAAAGTGATTCACTGTGTGAACCGAGCATCACATTTGTACAACCTTACATTCTAATCAAACATTACCCACATACAGATAACTCTAATTCAAATGATCACATACTTTGATTGTAAGATCAGTGGAATCATCAAGGACTTGAATGATAATCCGATTTGAAGGCCATGACAACGCACATGCTGCTCCGATTGAGAGCTGATAAACCTGCAACTAATTATCAATCAAGAACAGTGAAAAATCCAATACTCACATGCAGCTTTCTGCACAATTGAAACAAACAGAGAGAATGGGGCAATGAATCCAAGATGTACATAAAGAATAACAGCATTAATCCAACCCAATGCAATCTAATCCATACATACATACATATACCTCTCTCTCGTTGTACATTGGTATCTGAACTAAGACCATGGGATAAGCACTGTTGCCAAGCTCCAAGTCCTCTTTAATGGCCTCCCACTTGTATCTCTTCTCTGGCCTCTTTCCAAACACCTTAACCAACACAATGACAATTGCCAGGTAAACTCTTTCGATCAAGAGCATGGCAGACATGAGCAGGCAGATGTAAACACACATATTCAGCAATGGGGCAATCAGAGCAGCCCGTATCTGCTGCCAAAGCAAGGGAATCTTTTCAATCATGTCATCTCTTGTGCCTTGAAACGTCTCTGGCAATATATCGGCACTAGAATAAGACAACCGATCCATGGTTGTGCCTGAGAAGATCTATGCAACTAGCAGCAGTTTTCAGGCAATTCTGAAAGCCTAGCGCTTGATTGGTCTTTCATAATAGCGTTTAGATCTGCATTTCAAGCGTCGCGTACACGGAAAATAGGTACTATGTACTATCTGTACTGTCAAAGCTACTCAACCCCACTGCTGAAGCGAACCTGGAACTGATGATGGATGTAGACTAGGCCGGCAATTGGTATATGAAGAATTACGGAAGAATTGGTACCATATCTAAGTCAAATAAAACCTCTACTGACACTGACAGTTTTTTCTTGATCGGGTACAATCGATTCCATTCTTAATTTAACTATTTATAGCTATTTTTACTAACTTTTAAATTTTCAACAATAAAATGTTTTGGTTATATAAAAATATTTAAATTTCTTCTCGCGACATGAACACATGTTCAAAACAGTTATAACAAGTCACACACTTTACATCTCTACATATATAATATATATAGTTAAAATAGATACTATTTTTTCATCAAAATAAAATTAATATATATATTAATAAATAATCTTAAATTATGACTTTATTCACATATATCTTGATAATCATTAAAATTGAAATATATGCATATTGTTTAATTTTGAAATATAAATGTAAAACCAATTGAATGTGAGAGTGGTTTTAACGAAATTATGTTTTTTTTCGTATATGGATCAATACAAATGAATAATATTCTTCAATCCAAACAATTATCAAATAAATCTCAAAACACCACTGTATTGGTTTTTTTAATCTTTCACACACATACCTATGCTTCAAAGATATAATTTATGTTTCAATGAAACAATACGTGTCTAATCTAATTAAGAAGAAGTAAGAAGAAGTACAAGGATCAATAAAATTCTATAGAACACTTTTCACTCTAGAACTTCAAAAGGTTTATATGAACAATTTTAGGAAGCCTTTATGGTCAAAACATTTAGGAACAATAACCATAATGTCCATAAATATACTCTAAAATATTTCACAATTGGAACTTCAACTGGGATGTAATGAAGATACTCTAATTTGAGTCCATTAGGAGTGGTCATAATGGTTAAAGGAAAGATTAATGAGGTTTGATATCCAATTTTGAGATTGGTGCTCAAGTTATTCCTCAAGAGATATAGTTGTTGAAAAATGTGAAACTATGTTGTTGAAAAGTTTTCCTTTCACATAACAATTATGATTAATTGCCACAATATAAATTAGATCCATAATTTTCATGGAAACCAATGGCATAAATGCAAAATCAAGTTCTTACTTTACCGACACAATCTCCCTCAAATATTATTTCAATGACTACTTATAACTAGTTATTAATTTATTAAAAAGCATTAAATTGAAGGAACATTTCTTCAACATACTTTTGTAGGTGCTCAAACTAACTACTTGAGAAATCCTCTTGAACATGTTTTATAATTATTGTAATGTTCATTGCTTTGAATATGAGATTCAACATGGAGATTAGTAGCCATAGATGTACCAATGTATACCCAACATTGTAATTGCTAGCCACAAGTATAACAATCGCTATCTATAAAAAGTTAAAGTAAAGTTGTGAAAAAACAAGATAACACTTACCAACTAGTAAGTTCGTATATCACTTTGATATTCACAAATATATTTAATTTCAATTTTCAATTGTTTACTCTTAAAAATTAAGAATTAACAAATTTAAAAAGTGATAAAAACTTCAAAAGATATTTAAGCACAATGAAGACTTCAAATTTTATCCTTGGATGAGGTAACATACTTTGCTTCTACTTTGGTGCATATTACATTGACAATTTCGTAATCAAATAAACCTAAGGTCTAAGAATAACTAGTATAAGTCTAAACTCTTTAAATTCTAGGATGAATAATATTAAATCTTCTTCCTTTTATGGTGTTTAGAAAGATATTAGTCCATCGCAACAATCTAATGATATTCAGTATTTTGGAGGATAATGTATAGAATTGCCAAACTTGTTAAACAAATTGCCTTTTGTTTAGGGAAGGGATTGAATATATAATTATAGAAGCAATAGAGTTGATAACTAAGTTTCTAACTAGGAGGTTCTTACTCCATTGCCCATTTATGCTAAGAATCCTTCCACCAATCTGGAGGTCAAGTTGGTTGATGACTTGAGGTATCAGAATGTCACTATTAGAAGGAGAAAGAAAGGGATGGGGAAGGATATGGACGGTGGTCATGACACATATCAAAATGTTTCCACCCGTATTGGCTTGGCGGATTCGGCTGGTGTAGGAATAGAGAATACTGGGGGTCTAATTAGAGTAGCGTTCCCCCAAGATTTGGATACTTAATGTCAATTTGCTCTTTGAATATACAGGGGTTGGGTAGGGCTGTAAGGGTCAGGGCTCTATCAAAACTCATTTTGGATGCTGACCCGGGTATTGTTTTACTTCAAGAAGCTATGTGTGTGGATGTGGTGGCTATGACAAAAGTTGTCGGTATTCTTCCTAATTGGGAAATGTCTGCAGTCAGCTCTAATGGATTATCGGGGGGATTATTGGTGGCTTGGGATCCCAATTACTTTTCCTTTTGTGTTTTTAAAACGAAGTGGGGAATACTATTGGATGGTTTCTGCAAATCAAATGATTTGTCTATTACCATTTTAAATTGTTATGGACCATATAAAGATAGATGTTATTTCTGGGATGGTTTAAAATACTCTAGTATTTTGAATATTGAAAACTTGATTGTTGCGGGTGACTTAAATTTCACAAGACTGGCAGGGGAGAGTTGGGGAATTAATCATGAACTAATGCCAATTTGGATGTATTAGCAGATTATTTTTCGAAGATGATAGATTCCTATAACCTGGTTGATGTGTGCACAAATGTCTACACTCCAACTTGGTCAAATGGAAGGTCTAGGCAACATGGCATTATGAAGCGGTTGGATAAATTTTTAGTTAAATCTACCCTACTTGATACCTATCAGAAGTATAGAACATGGGTCGACAACAACAAAATTTATGATCAATGGTCGATTTTCCTATAGTTGGGTGATCAGAATATAGCTCGAAGGCTTCCTTTTAAATTCAATTGCTCTTGGCTTAATAATGATAAATTATGCACAGTATTGAAGCAATTCTGGCTTAATTCCACAGTGGACTCAGATTTAAACCCTTTGGACTCATTTTGTCAGAGGTTGAAAGCACTTAAGGGTATTGTTTCATATTGGATACATGTGCAAAAAAGAATGTATCCACAAACATTGAGGGAGGTGGAAGAACAATTACAGATTCTTCACACAAACAATTTGTAGGCTCCTTTGGACCTGAAATATTTTGCAAGGCTGAAGATTCTAGAGGAAAAGAAAGACAGTATCCTATTGATGGAAGAGAAGGAATGGCGCCTTAAGAGCCATGCATTGTGGATAGAACATGGGGACAAAAATACAAAAAATTTCCATTCCTTTGCTTCGGTGAGGAGGAATAATAAGACTATTTGGAATCTTCAGGATGCAGATGGGAACAAAATTACAGGTGAACAAAATTTACAGGATTTGGCAAAAGAATATTTTAGCAATATTTACATAGTTGATGGGAGGTGTGATCTTGATTCACAATTAAAGGTGGCAAAATTATTCCCTAGACACTTCAACATTCAGGAGGCAGAAGATTTGGGTAAGGAGGTTGCATTAGTTGAAATTGAAGAGACTCTCAAGAGCTTTGCAAAGGAAAAGTGTCCAGGACTTAATGGCTGGACAGTGGAATTATTTATACATTTCTTTGACATCACAGGAAGAGATATTTTGGAGATGGTGGAATTTGCCAGAAACTTTGGATATATCTGTGGTGCCTTAAAATCTACTTTTATTACCTTAATTCCGAAGGTCAGTGATCCCAAGACTTTCGGGGACTATAGACCAATTGCTTTATGCAATCTGGATTATAAAATTGTCTCAAAGATCATTGCTGAGAGGTTAAATCCCACACTATCAAAGTTTATTTCACCTGAACAATTTGCCTTTTTACAAGACAGACAGATCCATGATGTTGTTGGCTTAACACAAGAATTATTACACTCCATAAAGAAGAGGAAACATAAAGCAATACTACTAAAATTGGACTTAGAAAAAGCATATGATAGAGTGAATTGGGACTTTTTGGGAATCATACTGATTTAGATAGGGGTATCTGCTTTAGTCATAAATTGGATAATGGCTTGTGTGACTACTATGGACATAGCAATTTTGGTGAATGGAGCACCTACAGGTTTTTTTAGATGTACCAGAGGAATAAGACAAGGCTGCTCTTTATCACCATTATTATTTTTGTTGGTGATTGAGGGCCTGAGTCTATTGATCACACAAACAAAGGAAGAAGGATTAATAAAAGTACTGATAATTACTAAAATGCTACATCTTACACATATATTATTTGTAGATGATGTTCTATTAGCGGGGGTTGAGACTTTGAATGAATGGAGGTGTGATAAAGATATTTTCAATATATTCTGTAAAGCATCAAGAATGTTGGTAAGTATGAAAAAATCATGTTTCCATCATTTTCTTGTTGAGTATACTAAAAAGGAAGAGATTTTAGATATATTGCCCTACAAATGGGGAGACATTGGAGATGGCCTCACATGCCTGGGTTTTTTTTTTCAAACCCAATGGATATCTCATTAAGGATTGGATTTGGTTATTAAGAAAGTTGGAGAATAGAATCTCACAGTGGACTTATCATTTATTATCCATTGGAGGCAAACTTACATTGGTAAAGGTAGTCCTCACCGGCATACCAGTTTATTGGTTTTCATTACTCCCAATCCCTAAAAATATTTTAAACACTACGAGGAAACTTATCTTCAACTTTGTATGGACTGGAGGATTAAAAAAAACTGGTCTAGTCATGATAAGTTGGGAGAAAATTTCACTGTCGGTTACTTCAGGAGGATGGGGAATAAAGGATTTTAGTGCCTTTAGTGAGGCTTTACGCCTAAAGTGATTTTGGTGAGCTTTATTCGGAAACACACTCTGGTCTAAGGTAGTTCAATTGAAATATGTAAAAATTGAAGTTTCTCACTGGCTCAGAACCCCAAAGAAGATTTGCAAAGGTATTTCTCCGATCTGGAGGGGTTTCCTTTAGGTTTATAAATGGCTTGCTTTGGACCTGTACTGGCAAGTAGGTAATGGAAAAGAGATATCCATCGAGGTAAATCCTATTGTGGGTTTGGAAGGAAATTATATACTCTCAACTAACTTTAAAAGGGTAGTGAATAGAGTTGGCTTTATTACATTGAACAATGTAAAAAACAACAGGAAAGGCAGCTACTGGTACAGTGGAGTGGATTTAGGTTTGACTGGAACACTGGAGGTTGAATGGGATGCTTACATTAAGTCTCTGAATGATGCTGGGTGCAGACTTAGTCAAGAAAATGACAAGATTATTTGGTCTAGTAATGAAAATAAGGGGATTGTGACAGCAAACACAGCATACAGGTCAATAATTAAGAGGAAATGCATATTTCCGAAGCACTGGTGGTATGAGGTAATTTGGATGTGGAATATTCCTTTAAAACTTAAGTTTTACCTTTGGTTTGCACTTATGAACAGATTCAAAACCTAGGAAAACTTACTCTTAAAGGGATGGCAAGGACCGAGTCTCTATATCTTATGTAGGGACAATTTTGAAACTATTGAGCACCTGTTTATTGATTGTAAGTTCTCAAAGAAATTATGGGAAATTTTTTATAAAGAACTTAAAATTGAAGTTTGTTGGGGTAGTGTTAACTTTGATACAAGCTTAAAAACTTGGACCAAAACTTGTAAGACTCATCTTACACTTCCAATTTTTATCACCTGGTCGATCTGGAAAGTGCGCAACAAGGCTTTATTTGAGGATATTTCCCCAAACATTGAAGCTTCTTTTGTACAAACTATGAGTTTATATTTGCCTTATAAACAGAGGGAGACTTTAAAAATTCCCAAGAAGGTGAATTTATTTCACTTGGTTTATGATGATCCTGTTATCTTTTTCGATGGTGCAGCTACTATGGGACATTGTGCGGCTGGGGGGGCTATTATACTTAATCAAGAACATTATCATACCTTTCAGCTTAAATGTGGTAGGGGCACAAATATGAAGGTGGAACTCCTAGCACTTTGGTGTTCACTTTGACTGGCAAATTGTTTTGGTTTACCAAGGATCAAAATATATGGTGACTCTCGGGTTACCATAAAATGGGCCAAAGGTGAATACAAATTGAATGTGACAGCTTTGACACATTGGTGCAACATGATCATGAGTGAAATTTATAAATTCAGCAACATTATACTTGAACATATATATCGAGAGTATAATCACTTGGCAAACAAGATATCAAAACAGGCTTTTGAAGGTGAAGATGGCTTTTTGTTTTGGGAAGAATATCTTGAAAAGACGGTCCATGGAAATGGTTCATTGTATTTTCTGGATTAACATATATTTTTGGTTTAAAAGTTTAAATATTGAGAGATGTAGAATCGATATTGTGATGATACTGAATAGTCTGAAAACTTTTGTAAGGATATCTGAACTGAAGAGATGAAAAACAAGATCAATGTCAGGTGATGACTGATCTATCATTGTACTATTTGATTTACATTTTGAATATCAATAGTACGCTTTTTTCGCTGGAAAAAGTTTCTATCGTGAATATGAGTAGGCTTAATGATTAATAACATGTGTTATCTTTGGAGAGGCCACCTGTCTTGGTGATTTTTTTATTAATTTTTAAATTTCCAACAATAAAATGTTTTTTTTATTTAAAAATATTTAAATTTATTCTCCCTGTATGACTTATAACCTTCTAAAAAACACCTCCCTATATGACTTATAACCTTCTAAAAAACACATGTTCAAAACAGTTAGAACAAGTCACACACTTTACATCTATACACAGATAATATATATAGTTAAAATAAATAATATTTTTCAAAGAAAATTAATTTTATTTCAGCAAAATAAAATTAATAAATAAATTAGTAAATAATCTTAAACTATAACTTTATTCATATATATCTAAAACTTGATAATCATTAAAATTGAAATATATGCACATTGTTTAATTTTGAAATAATATAATTGTAAAACAAATTGAATGTAACATAGTGGTTTTAACAAAATCAAGTATTTTTACAAATGAATAACATTCTTCAATCTAAACAATTATCACATAAATCTCAAAACACCATGGTATTAGATTTTTGAATCTTTCACACACATACATAATGCTTCAAAGATATAATTTATGTTTCAATGAAACAATATGTGTCTAATCTAATTAAGAAGAAGTACAACGATCAATAAAATTCTATAGAACACTTTTCACTCTAGAACTTCAAAAGGTTTACATGAATAATTTTAGGAATCCTTTATGGTCAGAACATTTAGGAACAATAGCCATAATCGTGTTCCATAAATATTCCTAATATCTTTCACAATTGGAACCTCAACTAGATATTCATCTCATTTTATGGAATGTAATGGATTAAAAAACATATTAAATTGAAGGAACAATTCTTCAACATACTTTTGTAGGTGCTCAAACTAACTACTTGGGAAATCCTCTTGAACATGTTTTATAATTAATGTAATGTTAATTGCTTTGAATACGAGATTCAACATAGAGATTAGTAGCCATAAATGTACCAATGTATACCCAACATTGTAATTGCTAGCCACAAATATAACAATCTATATCTATGAAAAGTTAAAGTCAAGTTGTGAAAAAACCAATAACACTTACCAATTAGTAAATTCATATATAACTTTCACATTCACAAATATATTTAATTTCAATTTTCAATTATTTATTCTTAAGAATTAAAAATTAACAAATTGAAAAAGTGATAAAGACCTAAACAGATATTTAATCACGATGGGGACTTCAAATTTTATCCTTGGATGAGGTAACATACTTTGCTTCTACTATGGTGCATATTACAGTGACAATTTCATAATCAAATAAACCTTAGGTCTAAGAATAACTAGTATAAGTCTAAACTCTTTAAATTCTAGGATGAATAATATTAAATCTTCTTCCTTTTATGGTGTTTAGAAAGATATTAGTCCATCGCAACAATCTTCTCACACAGTTGTTCCAAGTGTTCGCAGTCTTTTGGAGGAAATGTATAGACTTTCCAAACTTGTTAAGCAGATTTGACAAAC
Source organism: Larix kaempferi (assembly GCA_027924585.1). Taxonomy (NCBI): domain Eukaryota; kingdom Viridiplantae; phylum Streptophyta; class Pinopsida; order Pinales; family Pinaceae; genus Larix; species Larix kaempferi. Next base: position 2,855,871 of record BSBM01001467.1, read on the forward strand.
CGCCTTTTGTTTAGGAAAGGGATTGAATATATAATTATAGAAGCAATAAAATTGATAACGAAGTTTCTATCGTGAATATGAGTGAGTTTAATGATTAATAACATGTATTATGTTTGGAAAGTGATTTTTTTCATAAATATTAAAATATTTTTTTGAAAGTTTCGAATAACTTGTTGTGAAAACAATGAGAATTGGAGAACAATTAAATGAAGTTATTGAACACTAGAGTGGAAAAGTGAGGAAAATACATTGGTGATTATTTTGAATAGTTTTGATGGAATGGGAAAGAGTATTATGATGTAAGTGCTATAATGTTAGATTATTTGATGATATAATATCATGTCTAAATATATTAAAGATGAAAAAAATATATATTAAAGTATTTGATGATATAACATCGAGTTTAGATGAAAAAATATATATTAAAAGATTTGATGATGAAAAAAGAAAAAAAGAAAAAGAGAAATGCAAAATAGTAGAAGTTTTGAGGATGGATAGGGGCAAATTGGTCATATATTAGAAAATGAGGTAGTTTTCATTTAGATTGAGAATGCCATATAAAAATTTATTAAAGATATAAAGAAAACTAAAAAATTAAGATTATCAATGCATGGGAAAATTTAGATGTATACATGTAAAAGATGCAAAATGAAACCAGAAGTCTATGATGGGAAATGCCTTCCCTCTAACATGCGACTGCTATGAAAATAGATTTGATATGTAATTCGTTGAGAACTCTTGCGCTTGGGGTAGCTTCACACAAGTAAAGAGAAAATGTAATGAAATATTTAAGAATAGGTAGGTCTTGTATATCGATATGTGGAGAAGTAGTGGTAACCATTGAATTTGCTACTGCCCAGTCCATTGTCTCAACGTTTAATCTAATTAAGGATGGCCCATGACACAAAGATCCCTTTATCTTAAAGGATGTATATTTTTTTAATTGGTAAACAATTGTAAGCTACAGTTGGAAACAATGAGATATGATTAATGTTGGTGAAAGAATTCCAAGAGATGACGAAGATTAATGAGGTGAAAGAATTCCAAGAGATGACGAAGATTAATGAAGGAAAAATTATTCCATGATGTGTCTTTTTAGTATCTCAATTTGGTATTAGTAAACATTAACCTTTGACTAAGGTGTTAATGGATAATAATAGTGGCATTAACCTTTGACTAAGGCGTTAATGGATAATAATAGTGGCACATTCATGGAAATTTATTGTAAGTATAAATAATCATATGTAGTAATCGTCGAATATGTTTAACCATCATTATTGGGTTATGGGTTAGTGTGTTTATGACATCAATTATGGATATATTAAAATTACATTCAACCATTAACATTTAAAGTTGAGTATACTCAACCATGGTAGACTATATTTGTTAGTAGAAATTATGTCAGTGGGGTATATAACGATGATCAACTAAGATAAACCATCATAAAAAATTATTATTAGGTTAAGGGTTAGTGGGTTAGTAATATCAACCAATAACATATGACTTATTGAGTCGTAATTGACCCTAAAATTTCACACAACATACTCATAATGGGCGCACACAAAAATATGGACCAACTATCAAACTCTTCTAACATAAATCATAAACACAAGGAAATAAACAACATAGAAGCATCTCAGATTCATAACATAGTCGTAAAGTTAACAAGACTACTTATTCTCATTGATAATGGCACACATAAAAATTACATCTAGGCAACTTAGCTCTTTGGCACTTAGTGATCCTCAAAACCACTACATAGACTTCATCTCTACTTGAACACTCAAACACTACTAGAAAAAAATGATTATTGGCCCTACACACTATTATGCCTTCATACCACCATCCTACTAAGGCCTCAATCTCATACGAGGTCCATCTATTTATCCTCAATGCTCTTGTCTCTTTACCTTCATTGTGGCTCTCTATATCCTTCCATGGTTGTACAATATGCAATGGTCTACCTTCCTAATCTTATCTTATTTTTCCACATGTACCTCTAGCGACCTTTAAATTGTTATGGACCAGGTGATTCCATGAAGATGGGTAACTCTTTTTGGCCAAATATGACAGTGAAAAACATAAATTTTACCCATGTATTAAATTGAAGCCCTCGAAACTCATACTTGCCACATGAATTTTGACATGCGGTTGAAAAACGAAATGTAGAGAATTATGTTGGCTTTCCAATGATATTTTTTTCGAAATATACCAATGTCATATATCATGTCGAATTTTCATTTAATGAAATGTGTGTACTTAAAAATTTGAAGAGCAATTAACAAGTAGTTTGTGTGTGTGCACAATAATTTAATGTTAAAGTAATAATTTAAAAAAGTGAAATATGTAAACATGATCTAGACAGAATGCACTAGGGCTTACATATTTTTCTTTTAATTTTTCTCGAAAATTATATTTATTATTATTTTTCAAAACTGACCAATGAATATTTAAGTCGCATTTTGCACACATGTGTGTGTGTGCACGAAATATTTTGATTTTTTACATAATTTGCAAAACTAAAAATACCCTTTCAAAGAGGACGTGTTTATCTAGGGCTTGTGTATTTTTTCAAAATTTTTGGATGTGTGTTTTGAATGTTGTGGATTTATCTTTGAGTTCAATCGAAGTTGTCGGCAGGGTTTTTTAGGGCAAGTTTTATTAGAAATTTAAAAACAAAAGACATATGAAGATAAAAATTTGTAAATTTTATGTATCTAGATAGAGGATTCGTTGACGAATCCAATGGTATCAAGTCCGCTCATTAATGAGCATTTAATGACATGGTTTAACTCTGTGGAAGACAGACAAAACTTTCATTCTACAGTGAAAAGGGCTCTCGGCCTGTTTTTTAAGCCCTTGATCGAGCTATTTGCTCAATGGAGGTATTTAAAATACCTCGATTGAGGGTTTAACAAGACCTCGATCGAGGGTTTTAACAAGACCTCGATCGAGGTATTTTAAAACCCCCGATCGAGGTATTTGCTCGATCGAGGGCCTAAAACGGGCCTTTGTATGTTTTTCAAAAGCTAGATCGAGCTTTTCAAAAGCAAGATCAAGCTTTTCAAAAGCTATATCGATGTATTTTAAAACCCTCGATTGAGTTATTTTAAAAACCTCGATCGAGGTATTTTAAAACCCTCGATCGAGCTTTTAAAACCCTCGATCAAGCTTTTAAAACCCTTGATCGAGCTTTTAAAACCTCGATCGAGGGTTTGAAAAACAATTTTTTTAGCTTCCATCCGCCTAAAATGGTGAACCACCTTTGTGGATTCACCCATCCTTTACTCTTACAATTCATTATATTTTCCCTCATCGGGTTGTTCTCTTGTCAATATTATCATCTCTTCTTCTATTTTCAACATTTGCCAACTCATTGCCAATGTCGATGCCTACCAACTCTTTGTTGATATACGCTCATTCATAATTTTATATCCATCGATGCTCACCTTATCAGCCACTATCATATTGACGTTTCTCTAGTTGGAAACACTTGTGTCAATGACCTTTATGTCAATGGCCTTCCATTTTGGCATGTGCCCATTGATAAACTCGTTGTCAATAACTACTTTGTCAAGAAACTCCTTGTCAATCATTCCTTTGTTAATGAACCATATATCTATGACTAATTTGTCAATGACCTATCCATCGATGACTTTGTTACTAATAACCCTCATTTTGATGAACCCCTTATTGACATTGTTGTTAGTCGCTCTCTTGTCAATGAATTTGTTGGTATTTACCTTCTTTATCGAGGTTAGTCAATTTCCCCATCGAAAATTCTATTTTTGGTCACCATATTTGTTGATGACTTATTTTGTTAGCCACTCTATTGTCAATCATCTTCATTATGCCTTTTCTGATTCTTTCTAGCTTCTCCTTATGCAGTTGATCATCCCATTTGCATGTGTTCCTTTGTCTCTTCTCTCTTCTACACTATGTCTATCTTTGCACATTACTACATTTAACTCTTTCAAATGGACTTGCACATTATGTAGTGAACTCATATGGGATGGATGTATATTTTGTTAGAATATTCTCTTGCATCAAACTCCCATAGTTAATAAAAACAAATGTATGACCATGTGTTGTACTTCCATCTTTAATTTATTCTCTGAGCCACTTGCTTACTTAGTCTAAATGGTGCAATCACTATTTCATAATCACAACCTAACCACATTATAATCCTTTCTACCACTCTAATCACCTAGGTCATAATGACCACTGCCATTTCTTCAATCATGAAATGTGTCAATCTCTGAGCGTCTCTAGTGACTCTAAACAAGGAAATCATTTCTACGATTATGTCTCGACATGAAAAATTCAATCCTCTCCTCCAAATGTTCATTTCTTCACATAGAATATTCAAAACCTTAAGCATATATTCTTCTAGAGACTTCTCAATAGCTTTCAAACCAGATGCATCTTCTTTTTTTGTGATGCTCCAATTTCCCTTTGTTGCAATCTTGCATTGTGTGACTTTCTCAAAAGGGACATAATCTACTATTATCTCTAAAGGGACATACTCTAATGCTACATTATGGCATGCTCAACCATTATTGACACTATCCTATGGCGTCTCCACAATCATGATTCGCAGCCTTGAACATCTACTCCTTGTTGAGCTTAAAATAAGCCCAACCTGAAAAATGACCTTAAACTTATTCCATTTTCAACAACAATTTGTAGTCTTAATGTTTGACGGACAATCTACCAAGAGCGGACTAGAGGCCTGATCTCCCTATCTCAACGTGATTCTAGAACAAATAGAGACAGAACATGAATAACTCTCCTAAATCTAATTAGAGATCAAGGAACTAGATGCTCTTTCCCTTTGAATCGTTGATCCTTTCTCCTTGAATGTTGCTCCAAAGCTTGATAGTCTTCAGATCTGAGCTGAGAAACCTGTCAAGACAACACAACAACATAAGCAGTAAAATAGAATCTACACAATAATAGATCTAAGTAAGCAAACTACACAAGATATCATTAACACAATGAGATTGGTGGAAAGCACTTATATTACTGTATTAAAAGGGAAATACATAGGATGAAGAGATTATGACCAATGACTTAACGTAGCAATCCTTCTCTAATCAAGCCAATGCTAAAGCCTCCAAAGGGATGATGGATCTCTCAAAGATGAGTAGAGATCTCTCTTAAGCTAATTTCACCAGCAATTAGATACTATAGACTTCCTCCCCTTTGGGATGGGAGTGAGCTTCACTTATATAGGACTAAGTTGATAGGGTAGGTTGAGATATGGTAGGAGAGAGATAGGGGATCCTTCCAAGAGGTTAGGAACCGAATGCCAGCTTCCCCAAAGGCTAGAGATAGGGATACACATCAACTAGCTTCGAGAACGGGCTTGAAGAAGTTATTTTAGTCCATTAACTGACATCGTCGCAATCTGTAAGAGGACAACCTGTGACATCGCAGGTTGCATGAGGATAACTTGCGACAACCTCTAAAAACCTAGTATAAAAGGGTTTGCTTCTCATCCAAGTAATGACTTAGCCAAGGAAAATTTAGGGATGTTTACACTGAGTCTCATGATGGTAATATTTAGGTGTAACACTTAATCCTAGTTTCATAACATCATACATTTACATAATAATAAACATTAGCAAAGAAACATCAACCACATAATAAACACAAAGATGTATAGTGGGAAACAAGTTCATGCAAATTGGAGGAAACACCACTATAAAAGATAAAGCACTTAGCTTATGAATTTCAGAAGGTGTGATAGTCTATGGTGCTCCATCCTTTGAGCCCAATTCCTTCCCCATCTTTTACAAGTGGAAAGGATAGATAATAGAATAACGATGTCTTTCCCAAATGTGTCCTCCTTATGTTAAGGAAAAGACAACCTTGATCCCTAGGTGAGGACTCGATTGACATAGTCAATCTTAATCTCATATTCTATACTTAACTTAATCAAAGCTACATTCCTTTACAATACGAGGGGTTTTATACACCCAGTAATGATCCAAACCTGGATGCTTGGAAGCCTCCTAGTTATACTTCTCTGCTTTATTTTAATCAAAAGTTTGAAATAAATGCTCTTCAAGTTTGTTTCTTCTTTTTTGGGTCATTCTTTTGTTTTTATTGAAATTGCTTAGCAAGTTTGTTTCTTCTTTTCTGGGTCATTCTTTTGTTTTTATTGAAATTGCTTAGCAAGTTTGTTTCTTCTTTTCTGGGTCATTCTTTTGTTTTTATTGAAATTGCTTATGCTCAATTAGTCTTGCTAGATCTTTTTCGTCACATTCTATTATTTCTTTTTGTTTTTATTAAAATTGCTTATGTTCAATTAGTCTCACTATATCTTCTTCATCATATCCTACTCTTTCTTTCCTTTTATTAACTTCTCGCTAGATTTACTTAGTGTGGCATATTACATTCCTTGGTCATGGTTTGCTATTTCTTCTTCTACAAGATCTCTAATACAACACTTTATGTGGCACTTTATTGGATTAATTCTTCGTACTTTCAAACCTTCTTGTGTTATATTCAAGAATGCCTTGGTTCTTGTGTTATATTATAAGCAAGCATACACAATGACACAGATACAAGAGATGAGACAGATAGAGAGAACACAAGCCTTTATATTAACCAGCAAGAGCAGAATACAGTCATAGAACCAATCTTAATAGTACATCGGCTCAACAGCCTATATATATATATATATATATATATATATATATATATCTGAAAATACAGTTATATAACCATCTGTCGGTCTATCCAACTGACCGACCCAACCTATACTAGTCGACACGACCTATCAACATATGCTACAGAGTGGTCGGGCGGAGGCCTAGTCGATAGGCCGACCTAGGCCCCTCCAACATCTCCCCCACCTCAAAATATTTCTTCGTCCCAAAGAAATGGGGAGATAAAAAATACAAAGTAAGACGGTTATGATGATGGTAAACTGGAGCTAGTAGCATCTGGCAGCTGTAAGCAAACTTCGAGAATGGCTTCGGCGAAAACATAAAGATGGTGCTGGAACTCTTCCCAGGTGTGTAGCAAATTTTGAATGCCGACAGTGAGTGTCGTGAGATTCGACAAGTTTTCCATCTTGTTGTGGGTGGATAGAGTCTATAAGTGGATCATGTCGGGGCCAAATGTAGTGATTGTTTCCTGGGCAACAGCAAGTAAATGTCGAAGTCGGGGATGAATTTTTTTAAGTTTATTGAGGCTGGAGCATGCCTGAGATATCCACTATGTTTCCTGTTTTTCTAACTTGTCCAGCTTTTTATTTTCGATGACGATCTGATTATCCAGTCTTTCAATAAGTGCCTCATCGGCAGTCGAACGCTGTCGGTGAAGTGTGCCTAGTAATGTCCTTGTCTTTTGCAGTTCTTTATAAACTTCGCCATAATGTACATACTAGTTGTCAAGAACTTCGACGATTTTTTCTGCTTGAATATCATACTGTTTGAGTAATTTGACAGCTTATGTGAAGGCTACAAACTAATTTGTCATGAGAGAAGCGACTTCGATAGCCTGGTCCTGTTGTCTTTTGAGCAGCTCTGATTGTAACATCGACCTGACAGATTCAAAAATATGGTATGCTCTGTCAAGAGGTGATGTCGTGTCGGAACTGGCTGGAAGTGCGATAACTTGTTGAGCTAAGTTTTCACACTTAGCAAGGAATGTAGTCCGTTCTTCCTATAGCTGTAGTATCCGATCTTCTGATTCCTGTCGGCAGCCTCTTTGCACTCTGAAAACTGCATCTTCAAGTAAATCAAGCTCTTCTTGGGAGGCCAACTATGGCTGATAGCTTTTATTAGCTCCAAATTGATCTAAATATACAGAAAGAGTATTTACCGATTGGCTTGCTGTGTTTGCTGCATTTGCAGTTGCTGTTGCAATTCTCTTTCTTTGCGTTCTTCTCTTTGTGTTTCTTCTGGATACTCTTCTCTTTTTCTTTTTCTTTGCTTAAGGTTTGTTGTTCTGGCCCCTTATCTTTTTCAGCTGTTGCTGGATGACTGTCAGTGATTGCTTGCGTGCTGGCAACAACTTGTTCTACCTGGGTTTGTATACTTGGTACTGCCTCGCTAGTGGTTGGAGTTTCATGTTCCATAATTTTGGCACTTGGTGGAATATCTACTAGTATGATGGATGTATCCATATTGCTTGTATTGATATTTGGATCGTCAGTATGCTCTAATGGTTCTGTCGTGTCGGCTGCAAAATCTTGAATTGCGGTTGGTTCCTTGGCTTGAGTGGAAGCGGCTTCAACTACTTCTGTCGTGGTTGCTTCTTTGTTTAACTGCTGTGTAACCAGACTAGACTTGGGTCCATCGACAGGGAGACTCGATTGACTTATTGGGAATAATGGCAGGTCGACTGATGTCGTAAGTGGACTCACAAAAGTGGTATTGTCGAGCGGACCCAGACTAACTAAACTAGACTCAATTGTAGACTCGACATGGGGAATGACAACTTGGGGAAGTTTGTCGCTTTGAATGACTCTTGGTCGAGGTGAATTCATTTGTTGTGACAATGCAGTGACTGGGAGAGGGGTATAGACAGTTGATTGCTATGAATAAACTAGACTTAAAGGATCAGGATTTCTGATATGATGTGTCTTTTTGTGACCGACAATTTCTGGGATTGTCAACGGAAAAGGTAAACTTGCGGTTTGAATGGTGTCGAGGGGAGTTAGGTTAACCGGGATAGTGGTCGGGGATGCAAAGACTGGTTGTTGAATGACCATCTCACACTAGTTGGGACATATTATCGGAAGGTTTGCAATAAACGTACTCAAAGCGGCGTCTACTGGATTAACAAGAGCACGTAATGCTAGAAGAATGCTTTCTTTTTCTACTGCAGTTGGGGAAGGGGGAGGGATCTGAAGGGTTAGGTCGACATCGGGTTTGACCAAAATTTTGGGTTTTTTAACAAGAATTCTAGAGATGGATACTTATCTATTTCTAGAAATTTTCTGAATTGATCTTCGACAGGTAATTTGTTCTTGGCTGCATCTTCAAGAATCTGAGTAGCAGTGTCATATGACTCGATATCGTCTTCTTTTGTAGGTTCTTGAAATGTTACTTGTCTTTTCCCTTTCCCCTTGGTCAATATTACTTTGTTCTATCAGGCCGTGATGAGTTCAACTGCTATCTTATGTATGTTATCATCAGTCAAAGATGTTTTGGGTTGTCAGACTCTGTACTACTGTTCGACTGCTCTCTGGCTTCTGTTGATTCTATGTGCGGAGTCTGGGTAAGTGCTAACACCTTAGGGTTAGGTATTGGATCGGGTTGATAAGTGAAGGTGTTCATATACAACCGACTTTCGTATGCTTCTTCTTGTTCCATATCACTGAGAGGCTCGACATAATTGAAGTTGATTTTCCTAGCTTGGGCTGGAATGGTTAATACTTCGTTAGACTGTCGACCTAGCTCTGTGAAAATTTCACTTACCAAAGGGTAATAGTCGAGGCGCTTTGCTGAGCCTGTTGCTCCTTCCATATACCAAATCATTGTATCATCCAAAGATAGTTGAATGTGTGTTGTCGGGGGTATACTTCGACGAACGTTCTGTGGTACCCTCCATCGTGTTGCCATTGTTTTAAGGTCTATAAACCATGCTTCTAGCCAAAGTTTAACTATTGTAAGCCCATGTTGACTTGCTCCTGAAGTAAAAAAATGGAAGTTCTCCATAAGGACAAGTCGTTCTTGTGAGAAATACTTGTTTCCTTTTGGCCAAAGATGGGTCATAGCAATCCATATGAGTACAGATGGGTAACGGATGCTATCTCCCTCCTCTTGGCACTTACGGCATGTGTATTTGAGAATATCTGCCAAGAAGTATGCCCATTTGTATACTTTGCCGTTCTTAGCCATATTCTTGACAGCTTCCAACATGTCGGTCTTCAAATCTGATCCCCTGCCTGTCCGTGAAAGTGCATGCGACACAATCTTGGCAGCAGTTTTGTAGTTTCCATATACAATCTAGCTCACGACTATGCCTCGTGAGTTTTTTCCAATAGGAGTATCAACAAACTCGTCGACCAAGTCCGCTCCTGAACTTGTCGGTACTATATCTCCCTTATCAGATAGGCCAGTTATCTTATGGATAATTTCTCCATTAATGTCGACCAGGACATCGAAATGAAGTTTTCCATTGTGATACCTGCTAACAATAAATTGTGCAATGACTTCTTTAAGTCCTCCAAAGGTATCCACCAAGGGTGCCTTCATATAATGCAGAATTGTGGTTGTCTGTAATCACCATGCTTCCTCCTTCCAGTGACCATCTAGCTCCTTCCCCCAATCTTCAATGCTTTTCCATGCTTTCTTCCAAGTGGGTTCTACTGCTTTCGCATTCCGAATCATCTGGAGTCTTGTTTCCAATGGTGTTTGTGCTTTTTCCAACTCTCTGACTGTCATCGCAGCGGCTCTGGAAGCTGTTGAAGTTTTTCTGGGAGCCATAACAGATTCAGGGTTCATGAATGCGAAATTAGCTTCGGCGGAGTCAGGGAGCTTTGTATCTTGGAGTTCAAGTTCTCAGCAAAAGAGTGCCCAAGAATCCTCAAGCTCTGGATTTATGGTGGAGTTACTCGGCACGGGTGAGTGGGACATAGAGGCCTGTATTAATGGTTGATTTGACAGGTTATTAAATTGGGCTGACAAGATATCGGCGCCCCATCAAGTGCATTACTTCTAGCATCGTGGGTATCTTTAGCCTTTATTTCTTTGTCATTATGATGCCGCGGTACCTCGTTTGGTGTGTTATGTCGACGGACTTCTCTAAGTGAGTTTGCTCTGTCCGGGCTCCAATGCTTTTGTCGTGTCTCACTTTCCTCTGTGACTCGTTGGCGTTCTTGTTGATGTCTATAATATCGACAGTTATGCACCGAACTTTTTTCTTTGCTCTTTCCATCATTCTTCTGCCACTCTCTCATCATTCTGCTTTTTTTCCTACTCTGCTGTTTTTCTTGATTGCTTATAGTACTCTCATTCGATTACTTTTTAACCCGTTTTTTTTTTTAATATTCATGATTTGTACTGCTTAAGTCGAGCGCCATTTAGCGCTTTCTTGAAAACATTTCCTTGTAGCGTTTTCAGTCAAACTGATCCATTAGGATTTAAGGCTTCGACAACATAGGGTCCCATCCATTCTGTATGCAGCTTCTTCGACTTCCCTTTTACTCAGCTATTATAGAGGAGTGCCAAATCTTCAACTGACAGATTCTTCTGTTTGATATTTCTATCATACCATGCTTTCTATTGTTGTTTTTGGACTCGCTGATGTTCTATCACCAACTGTCGACTTTCATCCAGCTTCGACAGTTGTAGTAGTCATTCTTGTCGAGTATCTTCGACATCAATATGTAAAGCTGCTGCAATGGTCGGTGTTTGTCGTCGAAAATGTAATGGGACGACAGCTTCTTGTCCATAGACAAGTGAGAATGGTGTCTTCCTTGTTGTTCTTTTGTATGTTGTTCTATATGCCTAGAGAACAATAGGTACTTTGTCATCACAGTCATCTTTTTCTGTGTTGCATATTTTCATTAGTCCTTTGTAAGTGTTTTGTTGAAAGATTCTACGGCGCCATTCGACTGAGGATGGTACGTTGTGCTTATTCTATGATCAACTGCAAATTCCTTAGTCAGTGCTTCAATGGTTTTACATACAAAATGCATACCTTGTTCACTTATCAATGTTATGGGGCATCCAAATCGTGTTATGATGTTTTCATAAATAAAATTAGCGGCAACTTCGCTTGAACATGTTTCGACTAGCTCTGCTTCTGCCCACTTGGTAACATATTCAACAGCAGTGATAATATATCGAGCACCTGTCCTTCTCCCCACTACTGGAAATTGTCCAATGAAATCGATAGCCCAAATTTCAAATGTTTTGCTAGGATTAATTGGAACCAGTGGCATTTCTGTTTTTGGGAGTGCTCAGCCCATGCGCTGACATCTATCGCACTTAGATACAAATTTTCGATAGTCTTTATGAACTGTCGACCACCAAAGTCCGGCTTGTAGGATTTTTATAGTTGTTATGTCTGCATGATAATGTCCTCCCGTTGGTCCAGCATGAGCTTCTGCAAGTATATTCTGTCTCTCATGGTTAAGTGCACATCAACGTAATATATCATCCAAGCCAAGTTTATAGAGGAATCCATTGATCAAAGTGTAGGGAGCTGCTTTCATTGTTAAGATATTCCTCTTTTTCTTAGTCATTCCTTCAGGAGCTTGCCCATCCTTGAGAAATTGTGCGATTTTCGCAAGTTCTGAAGGGACTGCTTCAATACAAAACAAGTTTGTGTCTGGTAAGTCATCTTCGATTCCTGTCAGTTCTTCTCCTGTGTCGACTCTCAACAGGTGGTCTGGTCTGACATTAGCTTTTCCCGGTCGAATGATTACTTCAAATTCAAATTCTTGAAATAGTAATAGCCAGCGACATAACCTCCCATGATGCAATGGTTTATTGACTAAGTATTTTAAATCTTGATGATCTGTATAAAATACAAAGGGGTTAGCCAATAAATAATGACGGTATTTATGAAGTGCGAATACCATACCTAATGCTTCCCTTTCGGTCGTGGAATAATTTCTTTCAGCTGTATTCAATTTCTAACTGCTGAATGCATTAGGGTAATCCATGCCATCTTCTCCAAGTTGTGTTAGAATGGCGCTGACTGCTATTCCATAGGCATCAATATGCACATGAATTTTTTTCGACCAATCCGGGAATCGGAGGATGGGTGCTTCGACCATTTTTCTTTTCAATGTGTTGAATGAGATGTCGCATTCCTCCATCCACCTATAATCTCGATCATCTTTCAGCAATTCTTTGAGAGGGTAAGTCATATCAAAATAATGTCTGATAAACTCCCTGTAATATCCGGTATGACCCAACAGGATCCGTACTTGTTTCGGATTAACTGGAGGCTTCAGGTCGAGAATAATTTTGATATTCCCGTAATTGACCTTGATTCCTTCTTTGCAAACTACATGGCCTAGTAATATGCCGATGGGTGTCGCGAAAATTCATTTTTTAATGTTTAGCGACAATTGTATATGCCGACACCGTTCCAACATTAGTCAAAGCCATTTGCAATGATCCTTTAGCATTGTATACATTGTCCAATCATCAAAGTATACAGCCATGGTTTTGTAGATATATTCTTGAAATGATTTGACGACAATTCTTGAGAAGACCGCAGTGTGTTCTTCAGACCGAAGGGCATAAATTTATACGCGAATGACCCAAATTCGCACACGAATGTTGTCTTTTTCTGATCTTCCTTTGCAATAGGTACTTGGTTGTACCCCGAGAATCCATCTGTGAAAGAGTAGCACTCATGCCCTGCAACTTCATTAATAATTTCATCTACGAAAGGAGTTGGAAAGGGATCTGTGAGTGTTACCTTGTTCAACTCGCGAAAATCGACACAGATTCTCAATCGTGTCGGATCTTGTTTCTTTGGCTAAACGACCATCGGGCTTTCCCACTCTGACTGGTCGATAGGATATAATTCCTACTGCAAGCATGCTATTGATCTCCTTTTTAACAATATCCTTATATTTATGAGCAAGCTTGTAGGGACTTTTCTTTATAGGTCTGGCATCTAGTTTAATATCAATTTTCATCTCGCCCATCTCCTATACAAGTCCTTTCAAGTCTCTATAATCTCGAGCAAATACGTCTTGAAATTCTTTGAGGATACTGGAGATTTCTACTATTTTTTCCTCGTCCCAGTAATCGCCAATATTTTCCATTTTTGGTCGGTCGTCATTTTAAATATCTACTTCCTTTGTTTTAATCTTCACATCCATCCATTCTAGTGCACGAATGTTACTTATCTGTCTTTCACCTTCTTTAATTTGTGTAAATGTTGGTGGAAAGTCTTTTTCTGATAACCTTTCGGGTTCATCTTTTTCGACAATATCTGTGCTAAAGATTGTTCTTACAGGATTCGATACATCAGAGTGATCCTTTCTCCAGTGAAAGCTTTTTCTAACGGATATCTCCGTTTCTAGGCTTAGTCTTGTTGAATGTTGGCTTTCTGTCGACTTTATGTTATAGCAAGTAGTAGGTGGCTGCATAATTTTCTGCTTGTCTACAAGTGTTAAAGTTTCTGTTGGTTGCAGAAATTCTTTGATACTTTTACTTGCTTCGACCAACTTCTCATCCTGAGGAGAAAACTGGAAATCCTTGATGAAATTTTCTTTTAAGTCTTTCCAGAAGAAAGTTTCTCCTCTCGCTTCTTCCATCTTATACCATTTGTTGGGTAGATCATCGAGTGTTCTGGGGTAAAGGGGATGCCATGCTCTTACATATTTATAGCCCAATTTTCTCCATTCTCTTTCGCAACAGTCGATGTGGATTTCAGGATTCTGTCCCTGTGTAAACAAAGGGATATCGGCTTGAGTTGTCAATTTTCTGCCTCTAAATCTTTCTATGAAAAATGTTGATGTCGTATTCCAGTTTTGGAGTTTCGACTGATGGGGGTCCCACCATCTCGCAGCTTGACCAATAAATGTCTCTACCAAAATTTGTAGTCGGCCTTGTTCTCCGACATGTTTGATAGCTGTTCGACATGTACAGCAGGGGAATCACATTCTTTATACCTTAATGTCGAATTTCCTGATTGCACATTTTTGTCTGGAACAAGTGTTGGGTATGCTCGCTTTTTTCGTTCGAATATCTTCGGTGTGTATGATATCGAGAGACATTTCTTTATTTGCTTCTTTGAGATGGATTCCACGGTCCAGCATTCTTTCGCATGTGAATCATAGTCTCTATTTGCCAGTCATAGAGTTCTGCATCAGAATTGTATCCGAGCGAGACATGATCTCCAAGGTGAAGTTCTCCTTGGGTATTTGGCTCAATGTGATCTTCATTATTGTCTATGCGCTAAAGCTGTCGAATATCATTATCGATTTCTGTAGGTTCCGACCATGGTTCTCCCTGAGATGGGAAGATTGGTACGATAACCTTTTGCCCGTTGCCTTTCAACTTGATATGAATTTTGTCTAAGGAAATTGAGGCCTTCATCTTTCGTCCCCAAGTTCGACCGACCAAGGCGGGGAAAGAACTCGCATCATCTTTGGGATTGATGATCTTGAAATCTACTTTTTTCGTGATGTCTTTAATGGAAGTTTCGACTTCTTTCCATACTCCAATCGGCTCAATTAATCCTTGATCTGCAAGCTTTAGATATATTCCTGATTCCTGCAGTTGTGGTCAACCGAGTTGGTCCTAGGTATCACGAGTCATGATATTCACTTGGGATCCAAAATCCAGTACGACTTGTCGTACATGATATCCTTTTATGTCGAGGCCGACTAATGGGTCAGCATCATTTTCTCTTTTTTCTTTAGTCGGCAAATGTTTTCAGTTTGTCTTTGCTCGACATGTTTATATTTTAATTTATGCAACAAGTCAATCATTTTGCCTACAACTTCCTCATTTGAAATTAATCTGAGCAATTCATTGAGAACTTCCTGTCGGTTTTCTTCAGCGTCTTTGTGTGCTACTAAGTCATGAAATATGTCGGATGCATCTTTGTACATAGATTTTTTTTTATAGGATTTAGGTAATCCTCTTTATCGAAAATTCTACTTATCTGTGGCTTATCTTGACCAATGTGAGTGCCTTGCCTAATTACAATTTGCAATTTTTTTGTACGAAGCACATAATTTTTTGAAATACAAGATAAAACATGAACATTCTTTTTATTATTTATTTTCTCAATCATGGTAGGGCAATCCTCTAAATAGTGATCGCCTACCCCACACTTTGTACAAAATTTAAGATCAGTGCTTTCCTTATAAGGGCATTCTGCATGTCGATGATCCTCGCTGAGACATGTGAAACACGCACCAGGTCGATGAGGTCGAATACCGCGACCTCCACTGCTACAACCACGACTCTGGCATCCTCCACATCTATTGTAGCCATCATATCGTCCATCATACCGACGGTCATTATACCTTGGGTATCTATCGTTCCTGTTTTAATTATACCGATTATTTCTTCCATCATTTCTCTCGAATATGTCGTTTGCTGTATTTCTATTGTGGTGTTGCTCGACAGAATTTGTCTGGTACACTGCATGGTAATTTTGTCGATTTTTCAGGTTCAGATGACATTCTTCAATTGCATGTGTATTGACTTCACAAATTTGACACCATTTTGCCTTCTTGTTTTTCATATTGTATGGACAATCATTTGTGGTATGTGAATCATACTATTTGCACAGATCGCAAAAGCATCTGTATTGAATGAGTTTAACTTCTTGTCGTTGATCCTCAATTCGACAAGAATCTTTGGTATGTCCTGAAGTTCGACATGTTGTGCACCATAATTCTGGCCCTTTTAGAGTCATATTTCGGATAGCCTGCTCCATACTTTCAAGGCGTTCGTCGATGTCTCTATCCATGGATACTAGAGGGTATTCATCATCCATGTCGATTTCTAGTGCTACTTTTAATTCCTCTGCATAAGTATTAACACTTTGTCGATGGACATGTATTCTGATTTTATTTATTATACCAGCAATAAACCATTTGATTAATAGTTTTTCTTCGATCTCATAGTCTAATTTGCTTAGGAGGTCTTTAAACCTCTTGTCATACTCCTTGACGGTTTCTGTCGGCTTTTGGACTGTTGTCTTCAGTCGTTCTGTCGCCAGGTATGTCGCATCTTCGATCATGAAAAAGGCCAAAAAGCTTTGTTTGATTTGTGCCTTGGTTGCACTTGGTGATTTTTCTATGTACCCCATGTACCATGTCAGTGCTCTTTTCCTTAACGAACCAACAAACTGAGCAACCTGTCTTTCTTCATTGGTGATTTGATTGGCTGTCCATATTGCTTCACACACAAACCAGTGTCTTATCGGGTCTTCATCACCTTCATAGAACGGAAGGTGTGTTGTTGTGTGTGCCATGTTTGTTGGTGTATTATTTTGAGAATTTGATGGTGGTGTGGGTGGGTTATTTCCACTATCAGAACTTGGTGCTTTGTCAATTTGAATTAGCTGTCTCTCTGGACTAGGTTCTCTGTCTTCAGACTCAGTGACTATAACTTCTTCTGTATCGTCAGGTCTGCCTTCTTCTACCACTTCTGTCGAAATCCAGTTAAAGTTCTGCTCAAACGGGATTTCACTGAATCTTGGTCTTTCTGACGTACTTGACGAATTGCTCAAATTTGGTATTGGCAGGGGGGGTGCTTTCTCATGCTCTAAGTACACTAGATGAAAGCTTCTATTCGAAAATTTGGGTTGGAAAGACACCCAATTTCCTTCCTCCGACCGATGAATCAATAGTTTATTAATATCAGCGCCTTCTATACTTTGACGACTCCAAATTCCCGACTGACCAGCATGAAGACCCAAAATTTCCTCGACAATTTCTTGCACCCGAACGCTTTGTGTTAAACGAAATGGAGAAGGAGGTGTTCCCGTTTCAGGTATTTGAACTTGGAGAGCTCTACCCCGCTCTATCCACAAGTCTTCATCCATCGACGACAGGTCTTCTTCGACACCTCGATCATCACAGGCTTGGTTTGACTCTAGAAAATTTCCTTTTGCGTCTGTCACAACATTTGATCCTCGCGTCCACCGGAGCGCAATTTCCTGCTCCTGCAGCTCTTCACGCCGCTGCCTCCTCTTTTCTCTTTCAATTTTCTGAATATTTGGGGTGCTTTTATGACTCAAAAGTCTATCTTTGTCATATTTTTTTCCACTGCTGGCCATGTCAATTTTCATTAAAGTAGGTACATCATAGCATGCTTCGTCACCCCCCCCAATGCCGGCCCGAAGGTTTCTAGATCATTGGGGAAGTACAGACCATCATTTGTTCAAGAAATATTCCCATTCGCGCTCCTTTACAAATCTTTCCCACTTACGTTATTTCTCCTTCCAATTAGATTTCGAAAGGGGCGGGAGCAGCAATGGTTGTGTTTCGACAATATGCGCAACACCTTTGTTGATCAGAAATTTGAACAATAAGGTCAGCAGAGAACACATAAATTGATCAACTAATCCGGTGAAGAACTTTCTTCTTATTTCGTCAACCGAGACACGATCTTCAATCGCCTGCTCTTCACATAAATTGTTTGCAATTTTTTCGCACCACTCCGACAGATTCATGCATCCTCCGTTGATCAGCTTCAACAAGAGCTTCCTCTCTACTTCATCAACTAGTCTTTTCATCTAGAAGCTTCTTCAAGGCAGTTGACACGAACTCTGCAAATTTCTCATGGGTCTTGGAGAAGAATCGATCTCTCGGTTGGCTAATCGTCAGCTTGTTTCGTCGTGCATAGTTCTGCAGATAATTCATGATTTTCTTCTCCCACCAATCTCTAATCTCTTGTTCTGAAATCATAGTTCATGCTGCTATTTGTTTTTCATGCATCAACCAACAACGAAACCAGATGTTGTAGTCCCAAGGTTCATGAGATTACCATATATACATTACATATTATAAGCAAGCATACACAATGACATAGATACAAGAGACGAGACAGATAGAGAGAACACAAGCCTTTATATTAACCAGCAAGAGCAGAATACAGTCATAGAACCAATCTTAATAGTACATCGGCTCAACAGCCTATATATATATCTATGCAAATACAATTATATAACCGTCTGTCAGTCTATCCAACCGACTGACCCAACCTATACTAGTCAACACGACCTATCGACATATGCTGCAGAGTGGTCGGGCGGAAGCCTAGTCGACAAGCTGACCTAGGCCCCTCCAACAATTCCCTATTTCTATAAAACCCTTATGTAAGGACGGTAACATTTTATCTACTAGCTTTGTCACCATCTGGATCATTGTTCTATTGCATTGTTCCACTAGTGTCTTTCTTCTCTTTGTCGTTTACTTCAAAGTTCAATTCAATCCATAGATTTCTTCTCATGATAACGATGTCTAGAAATTTATTTTCCCATATTCACAAGGACACCTACATTTGAGTGCCAGTCAAATGGTGGTCCACCTTATTGCTTTTGGAGTTTCGCTTTATTTAGTTGTATTTCCCTTAGTCATATTTTTTAATGGTTAATATTGATAGCTACCTACTTCCTTTGTCTTGTTTGATATCAATTCTCTTTTCTCCTATCATTGACGAGTCGTTCTTCTACTCTTCGAATGATCAAAACTATTGACTCTTAGTTGGATACATTTCGAATGATCAAAACTATTGACTCTTAGTTGGATACATGTATCTGGGTAGGGTTAGAATTCTCCATTCAACCCTTGTGTCATTGTACAAGAACAAAAGGAATAGGTTGGCCAACTTCAAGAGTTGTTTTAGTACCAATTGACCATTTTTGGCTTGTTCCATGAGATTTAGTCTTTTAATTTTTCACTTGAACACTTTTGGCTTCTTCCTTGATATTTACTATTTTAATTTTTCACTACTACTTCATGTCTTTGACCTCAAGTTTATGAGCTTTGATGTTAACGCATATAAGGACACTTGTTATTTTAAAAAGCTAGATAGACACATAGTGGCTAGTCCCTCCCTAGCTAGAATATTAAAAAAATGGAAACAAAGCTCCTTGATTTAATGTGGTTATTATGTTTTAATATGTTATATATTGATTAAATACATGTTCAAAACTTCAAATTGTGCTTGCATAGATGGCAAATTTGATATGAGTGGCATTAATTTTTGCATTGCTCTTTCGTTCCATGCAATGTTCACTTTCGTTCTGTACAACATTTCTTTCTGAACTTAAAAAAAAGAGATTTCGAGACATTGGAAAGGGGAGAAAAAATTTCAAAATTTTTTGTTTGCAAGAAAAGTACAACGTTTTCTTTTTGAGTTTAAAAAAAATAAAATTTCAAGACATTGAAAAGGGAGACAGTTTTTTAACAATTTTATTTTATTGCAAGAAAAGTTTGATCAATGTGATATTGTTGTTCACATACACTCAAATTATTGTGGTGAAAGTCCAATATATAAATTAATTACCAAAATTATTTACACAAGTTCCTTTAAACAAAATGGAGATTGGTTGAATTACTCCCCCTTTCTTATAATGAACTTGTGATCGTGCACTGCAATAAAATTGTTAAACAAGAATACTTATATACACTTACCTCGAATCATGAAAGAAACGAGATTAATTGTAGGTTGAATCATGCACATAACATAAGCTGAATCTTACAATCTTTTGAAATTCTTAACAATTTTTTGATAAAATCCTATCATTGCATTCATGAAACTATTGCTCAAATTCAATTTTCCGAATTAGACTATAACTTCTATTTGTAGACAACTCTGGTGTTGATATTGTACTTTGGGTGTCATCTCTTAACGTGTGAACTTCTTTTCCATGGAACAGAGGTTATCCTTCTTGCAACATCTCCATTGAAGATACTCACTAGTTAAGCGACATGTTTGTTGGTTAAAATCTCCAACACTAGGTGTGTTCAACTATATTCATCTCCATTGGATCATTAATGAAAGTCCACTTTCTAATCTTAAATCTGACATATTTGAAATTCTTCAAATTGTGTGAGCTTTATTGAAGCAAAAATATCAAACCAATGTATTATAGAATATTTGACTTGCAACAAATTTTCAAGTGACAACTAAATTTTTACATGATACTCTATACAAGTTGATTGTCAAATCAAAGAAAGGGTTGTTGTACAAGTTGATTGTCAAATTAGAGAAAGGGTTGTGAAAGGTAAGCAATATATGGAACAACCAAAACGCCCACTGTCCATTAGAATCCGACAAAGGAAGAGTTGCTGAAACTACAACTTCCATTTCTCAAATTGTGATTTCGACGATTTGGCTGGTTCCAAAATCTGGCGTTTAGTCTGGGATGCATATTTGTGATTGTTGAAATTGCATAATTGCAAAAATTGAAATTTTCGGGCAAGATTTTGGTTTAAAAATGTCGAAAAAATAGGGCGTTTTTGTTGTTCTTTATCCTACGCAATGAAGGGCAAGCTCATTTTATGTAAAATCATCCCAAATTTGATTTGACATGCATTAAAATTCGTTTTTATTTTATTTTTTGTGAGTATTTTAGATATTTAATAATGAGTGCATCAACTTGACTTGTCATAAATTACTAATCACAATAATATTAAATATATATAACAAGAGCCACGAGGTGGCAATGTCGCCAACTTTGCTAATGGGTATTGCCATAACAAGAAAGCTATAGAGAGAAAAACCTAGTAGAAAAGGATCCATGCAAAAGAATTGGTATTATCATTTGAAAGGTGAAGTTTCAATGAAAAATTTAATTTCTTGATTAAGGTGTCACTCTTTGGATTCCTTTGCCACTACAAAAGTAAATGTCATTCATTTGTCATGCAATCCATTAAATTTCTCATCAGCGAATTGTGGGTCCATACCAATGACATGTTACCTCTAAGCAAGTTAGCTTACTTAATAATTGAAAACAACTAGCTACCCATTTAATAAGGTTTACTTCTTTTTCTTGTGGGTTTGCATCTATGGATGGTCTACCACATATGACCTCATGCAAAATCACTCCAAAACTATATACACCATTTTTCTCTGTCATAAATATCTATGCATTTATAGTCTTTTGTGAATCAAGGCAAGACCAAAAAAAAGGACACAGCCACAAAAAAGGTAGTGTAATGAACTATGTGTTTGCATTCAATTACAAATAAATTCGTGAACTTACTCGTTATAAGCTATAGTTTGACTCTATTATTAAATCCATTTAAATGGATACAAATATAATATGTAAAGAGAGGGCGAAGGAAAGGAATAAACCTCGATACTAAGAAACATCAATCAATAAAAACATCCAGAAGAGGAAATACATTTTTATTTTGTACTAAAATAAATCGACAATTATTGTCTTAAACAAATCGAGCTGGATACATTGTAAAGGTATTATATATAATTGATACAACTAGTTATTGCAATAAATATTATCTATAGTGGAATGAATCATTGAGCTTTAAACAAACCCATTTCATTAATAAAGACATGTTCACACCTAGTGAAAAAGGTATTTCTTCCGAATAGTTTGGCTTCCTTAAGCATCGTTTCATTTTTTATGCCATCGGAACTGCACAGGAAACTATACACTCTGCTAAAAGCAATTTTGGATCATCTTTGGTTTTTAAACTCAATCTCGTGAAGGCTTATGACCTTGTGGATTGGTCATTTCTTCTTCTTCTTCTTCTTAATGTTGGGCTGAACTTGGGGATTACTAACTGGAGTCTTGGATGCATCACTTCTGTCAATTTTGTTGTTCTTGTCAATGGGAAACCATCTTCTTTCTTCAAATCTTCTCGTGGTCTGCGGTAGGGTTTCCCTCTATCGCCTTTACTTTTTCTTATGGTGATAGAGGGATTG
Organism: Larix kaempferi; assembly: GCA_027924585.1. NCBI lineage: Eukaryota > Viridiplantae > Streptophyta > Pinopsida > Pinales > Pinaceae > Larix > Larix kaempferi. The sequence continues at coordinate 2,878,223 of BSBM01001467.1, forward strand.
AGCAGACTCATACTTTTGGCAAAGGCGCAGGGGTCGATCACTGGCATCAAGACTTCAAGGCACAATTTCATCACACACCTACTCTTCGTGGATGATGTATTGATCTTTGGTGCCGGTTCTTTCGAGGAATGGAGTCATTATAAGGCGATTCTTGATCTTTTCTGCTCGGCTACAGGTATGAGCATTAGTATTACTAAATCTTGTTTTTATTATTTCCAGTTGGATTCTGGGACCTGTGATCTTATCAAAGGTATTCTCCCCTATGAGTTCAAGGAAATGGAGGAGGGATTCAAATATTTAGGATATTTTCTCAAGCCTAATGCTTATAGGGTCTCGAATTGGCAATGGATTATCATAAAATTTGAAAAAAAGATTCATCCTTGGTACTATAGATGTTTATCACTGGGCGGGCGTATGATTTTGGTAAACTCTGTATTAGCCAATCTGCCCATTTGTTGGCTCACTTTGGCCAAGGTGCCTTCCACTGTACTGCATCAGATTCGAAGGATAACTTACAATTTTCTGTGGAGTGCTCATAAACAACATCCGGGTATTCATCTGACTGCTTGGCATACTATTGCTCGTCCAAAGGCCGATGGTGGATGGGGGGTCAAAAATATTTATTGGGTGTATCACACTCTTCATTTAAAAATTTTGCGGCGTGCACTTAAAAGCGAGGGACTGTGGGGAATGGTTATCCGCTACAAATATCTTCATGGCTTGACAATTATCTAATGGTTCAGGAATCCAAATAAGAAAACACTTAAATCTTCAAATTTCTGGAATGGCCTCCTTGAATCATTTCCTATGCTCAATTCTTTCACAGGCTGGCTAGTGGGGGACGGATATCAGGTTAGATTAGGGGTCAACCCTTTATATGGTTGTAATGTTGTTCTTAAACCGGCTATAGTTCAGGCCTTATACTCCCGGGACTTACTCTTCCTCAACCAGGCAAAGAATCCTTTATCATCGGATCTGAGCAACTATTGGCTCACGGCGGATGACATTGGAATTATGGGAATGGTTGGTATGGATTGGAATGCATTTGTGGCTGGTCTTTCGAGCGTCGACATATCCCTTTCAACACAATTAGATAGGATACGGTGGTCTTGGTCTGATAGCGGTGGCGAGCTCACTACCAAGTGGGCATATCTTGCTTTTGCATCAACTGTGAAGGTGGAAACACGTCTTTGGTGGCACACTGTTATATGGAAGTGGAACACACATTTAAAAATCCTGTGCTTCATCTGGCTCATACTAAAGAATAAGGCATTAACAATGGATAACTACATGTGCCGGGGTGGCATGGGTCCAAACGTCTTCCAGCTGTGCTTACAGAATGCTGAAACCATTGAACATCTTTTTGTGCATTGTCCTACTACTATCCAATTTTGGGATATAATTGCTCAACAGAGAAAGGTGGATTTTTGTTGGAATAGGGACAATCTTGATGATATCTTACATTTCTGGCACATTAGGCACAAGTCCAACATTTCATTCCCAGTTTATTTTATTTGGGGCATTTGGAAGTGGCGGAACATAATTCTTTTCGATGGCATGGAACACCACTTTACTCGGGCTTTATCCTTCATCTTGCAGGTCATTACAAATGCTGTCCCAAAAATGAACACCCTGAAAACACATGTTTTATATGTGCCTAAGCTGTCACACTTGAGCCCTATTGGTTACTTTGATGGCACGACACAAGAGGGTAAAGTTGGTATTGGGGAATAGTGATTATTGATGATAATAATTATTATGAACTCTCTCTTGGTGGGGGGCAGGGTAGCAACACTCATGCGGAACTTTTGGCCTTGTGGACTATTTTAACATTTGCCCATTCCAAGCGTTTATCCTCTCTGTAGATATGTGGTGATTCCAATGTGATTATTGGCTGGGCTACGGGCAAGAGTATCCTGAACGTGTCCTCTCTTCACCACTGGAAGCAGCATATTACTTTGCTTTAGGATCTTTTCCAGGATTATTCATTTCATCATATCTCTCGGGCCAACAATCAATGTGTTTATTTTTTGTCTAAGTAGGGTTTAATGCTGGTTGAAGGTCTGCTTTAGGTCACTCCTTATGCTGATCATCTTGCGGGGGAGATGTATCACATGCGTCTATATTAAATAGAGCATGTTTTTTTCTGATGTTTTTGTTTTCATATAGTCAGATAGGTGGCTGGTATATTGTTTATGATCTTTAATGTATCATTGTTTATCTAGTTGTAATATTCAGTAGCATAGTATCATAGGGAACTCTTCTGAATAGCGGTTTGATCTATCGGATGAATTGTAATAGTTTTTTGTAGGATTAGTAGTCACTGAATCTATCCTTGTGATAAGAATTTTTTTTTTGTTGGCAAAGTGGTGGAACTTCCTTGACTAGCAAGTTTTCCTTTGGCTAAGTTACCACGAACCAGGGGCATCTAAGCCATAAAAATCACCCAGGGATCACACCCGGCCTGGACCACACCAACCCTTAACATGGTTGGATTTTTTGGTATCCATGAGATTAGAACCGACGACCTTTCCGCTTAGGGGGTGTCTTAACCATACCCCGCCACCAACTGTTTTACATCTCACGGATATATCCTTGGGATAAGAATTACTGTAAGTTCCTTTGATTCAATTAATGAATAGCAGGGGACTTTTTTTTTGTGGAAAAAAAATATGGGTTAACGAATTAATATTATATTCAAATGTACACAGATGCAAGTTATATGATGAACCTTAACAATAGTTTGTTCACATAGTAACAAAAAAATGAAGAATGGGGTTAAATTGGATATGCCATTATATTATGGCAAGAGTTACCCATGTCTATGCAATGTCATTGAGATAACAATACAATGAAGGGCCAGACTCTTGTATCTGCCATACTATAAAGTCAAGAAGCCAAAAATAATATTTTGAAATTACGGATTCTAAACAATGTACATTCTTTGTGTATATGTAGAACTAAATCTATTCAAATCCGTGAATAGGGAAAAAAGGAAAACACACACACGTTTGAACAAAAAAACATAGCAAGTTTTGAGTATCACACACGCGGCATATCCTCACTATTATACAAAATCCCCCAGCTATACCATGATTTAGATCTACTGTGAAACCCTAATTCGATAGCAATATCGACCTCCAAGAACTATATTGCAAATTGTAGACAAAACATAGAAAGTTCCGAATGAATCTAACCCATAGGACTTTACTTCACAACCAGCTCGAGTACTCATTCATCATGGAAAGGAATACGATCACCTATTAAAGTATGAGTATTATCACTAGGTGGCACTAAAAAGAGTGATGTGTTAAACAATACATAAGATCTACCCTATTAATTATCTTCCCACCACATAAATCTCCAAATCGAAATTAAATGTCATTTTCCGTCTACATTCAATATTACAACCACATTGATAGAATGAAATATTTACATAAGAGTGTCGATACTATGGGTAAGTCACCAATGCTCATGGTTCAAGCCTAAAATTTATATAAACTCTTATGATAATTCATCATTGATCTATCTAACCATCTGCACAACATTAATACCACATTCAAATTACAAGCGTACAAACCATAATTAATGCAGGTGACATCGGCCAGTCGCCCCATCCTTGGGAGGGAAAAATGAGGACAATGTCAACTACCTACGACCAATAAAAAATTAAAAAATACCATTTTTAAAAATTCATTTTAATAAAACACATTTCCGGCTATAGAAAAAATAAAAAATCTTTCCAATACGAGAAAACTAATACCACCTCCGCAAAATATATATGTTTCGTGTCAGGGACATAATAGTGAGTACAAAAGAGATGTGTCTTGTTATAAAAAATTGCCAATGTATACCTGACATGTCCTCGCCCATCAATCTTACCAATGGAGGGGACATGAATGATCTACGCGGTTCTAAATTTCACCCCATGGCCAAATTACAACATTCATAAACATTTAAATGCATGTCTAGATGCATAATAAAAATACACAGTGGAAAATAACTTATTTCCACAAACACAACATGCATATACTAGCATATTCATCACAGGAATAAGAATAATAATCATGGACATTTAAACACAATAGTAGAGTAACAAGCAAACACTTATCCTTTTAATGAAGTTCCCCATGCAACTAGATATGGAAGAGCAACGTTCCACCCAACCGTAGGCACTCTGTCCAGCACTTTATCTCTCTATTGAGAGGCCACCCCTGAGCTGGGCTATGTATTCACTAAGGAGGAACTACACAAGCTCACTTACAACCATAGGAACACACTCTTATGTTAGGCCATCGCACAACTAGTTTTATCAAGCATGTAGAGAGACAAGGAAGGGGAATGCTAAGCTAGTGAGCTCAACCACAGAGCTACATGCATCCCAATTGGTCTAAGTTAGTCTTAACACCCACATTATCTACCACACCCAGCACAAGGAAGGTCCCCTTCTCTGCTACATAGTCCCTAAAGCGCCCCTTCCCTCCAGTGCTATTCATGGTGGGCATAGAAAGGTCCAAGTTGCTAAAATTTTAGAGATTTCTTGTCGTCACTGGTTTTATCAAGCAATTCCAACCCTTGATCTCTCTCCAACTTCAATTATCTCTTGGATTATCTATTTTTTAGCCACACTACTTTGCAACCACGAAATTCAACTTCCAGGCTTCCAAAAATGGGTTCTCCCACAAATTTTTGGGCTTTTGACACTCTAAAATTCACCCTAGGGTTGAAAAATATGGATTCCCTACTGGATTTCACAACCCACATGAATTTTTGGGCATTTTTAATGCTCTAAAATAGGATTCTTTCTCTGGTTATAATTTTTGTTATTTTTCTTGCTGGGAATGCATGGCTTGCTGAAAATTGGAGTCTAGTTGCCCAACAATGGAATGAGAATGAAGGGAAATGAATCCCCATGAAAGAAAACGACTTTTGGGTACCAAAAAATGAGCCCATACTCAATCATATGAATTTATGGGTTCAACCCATGCTCCATTGAATTCATGAGTTGATTTCTCAACAATCTTCTTATAGCAAAATTAAATATCAGTAAGGAAGTCCACTTGGGTAGTTGCTTACCATTTATGGCACAAGGGTTCTCAAGATGACACTTAGAAACAAAGGATTTAATCCCACACACCCCTCTCCTTTACCTAGTGGATAAACACAACCCCCTCATTTTAGTTGCTTCCATAGTAAGCTCTTGGAATTTTATTTGTATAATAAATATTTACATTGTTTTTACATTTTTCCGTTGCTAACTAGCACATGTGCACAAAATAGAAAATACTCACATTTATAATCTGATCATTCGCTAGCGGGGCCTTGGTCTTGAGATCCACACTAGGGCCATACACTGCATTTTTACAATATTTACATATCAAGCCAATAATTCCAAGGGTCAAAATGGGGGTACTACATTCCCCTCCCCCTTAGAGAAACACTGTCCACGGTGTTCTCAAAACTGAACAAAAATGGGTATTCCTCTCTCATGGCATCTTCTAGCTCCCATGTAGCTTCATTGGGACCAAGTTGTTTCCATTGCACCTTTACTAGTCCGATGGCTTTGTTCTAGAGCAATGTTACCTTCTTGTTGAGGATGTGCCTATGTTCCACTTGGAACTCTCCATTGACTCCCACCTGAATCAAATTTCAATCAATTACATGATTAAGATCATGCACATACTTCTTAATCAAATAAACATGAAAAAATGATGATCTCTCATGTTAGCAAGTAATGCAATCCTATATATAATTGGCCTTATCCTATTAAGGACTTCGAATGGCTCACAATATCTCGGTTTCAACTTGTCACAAATTCCCAACTTTAGGGAACTTTTCTTTGGTTTTAATCTCAAATAGACATGATCCCCAACTTTAAATTCTTTATGTGCTCTTTTGAAATCTACATAGCTCTTTTGCCTGTCCCAGCGACCTTTAAATTCTTCCTAATCTTAACAATTTCCTATTCCATTTTCTTGAGCATTTATGGCCCAAGCACTATCTTGTTTATTGGAATATCCCAACTTACTGGAGTTCTACATCATTTTCCATACAATGCCTCAAATGGAATCATTCCCAATGATGCTTGCTAGTTCTAAATCACGAGTTGCATAATTCTTTTCATGCTCTTTTAATTTTCTGGACTTATAGCAAATCACAAAGCCTTCTTGCATAAGCACTCCACCTAATCCTTAAATGCAAGCATATGTGCATACTACAAAACCTTCCTTGGATATGCAATCTTCAAAACAGGGACACTAGTAAGTAATTTCTTCAATCGCTGAAAGCTTTCTTCACATTTTCCAGACCATACAAATTTTACATTATTTCTTTGCAGTGATGTAATTGGAGGATCCCTCATTGAACCTTCTATAATATACTGCAAGACCCATAAAAGATCTAACATCTGTGGAATTATTTGGAGTAGATCAATTGATTATGGATTCAATTTTTTCCAGATCCACTGCAATTCCTCCTTTTGAAATAATAGGAACCAAATATTGAACCCTTCTTTGATAGAAGTTGCACTTGCTTAGATTTGCATAAAATTTGTGCTCTCTAAGAACTTGCAATACCATTCTTAAGTGTTCCTCATGCTCTTCTTCACTCTTTGAGTAAAAAAGAATGTCATCCAAGAAAACCAACACGAACTTATCCAAATACTTGTTGAAAACACTATTCATGAGACACATGAATGTGGCGGGTGCATTGGTAAGACCAAACGACACCACCGTGAACTCATAATGGTCATATCTTGTTTGGAAAGTTGTCTTGTGAAATTCTTCTTCTTTTATTCTCACTTGATAATAATTGGATCTCAAGTCAGTCTTTGAAAACAATTTCGCTACCTTCATTTGATCAAACAAATCATCAATTCCGGGCAATGGATACTTATTCTTGATTGTTACCTTATTTAGCTGCATGTAATCAATACATAGCCTTAAAGTCCCATTTTTATTCCTGACAAATAACACAGGTGCTCCCCAAGGAGACACACTTGGTTGGATATACCTCTTGTCCATTAATTATTGTAGCTGCATTTTTAACTCTACCAGTTCTTGCGTGCTCATTTTTAATTCTTTGGAAATTGGGGTTGCCCCTAGAACAAGATTGATTGTAAAATCAATGTCCATTTTCGGTGGCAATTCTAGCACTTCATTTGGAAACACATATTTGAACTATTGCAACAATCGATAATCCTCTGTCTTTGGACTTTTGTCCTTCAGTGAATCTTATATATGGATTGCATATAGCTAGCAGCCTTTCTTGTAAAACTTCCTTAACTGCATGGCTGAAATATTCCTTATTGAAACCTGCTTGAAAATCTCTTTCACCACTCTCAACCTTCCCTCTTCATCAATTCATTCAAGGACCTTTTCACAGCAATCTACCTTGGCTCTATGCTTTTCCAACCAATGTATACCAATAAGAGCGACATACAATCCTAATGGAAGGGCATTCAAATCTACTTTCAAATGACTTGTGATATTCTTTGTATTTTAATGTTGTGAAAACAATGGGAATTGAAGAACCATTAAATGAATTTATTGAACATCTAGAGTGGAAAAGTGAGGAAAATACACTGGCAGTTATTTTGAATGGTTTTGGTGGAATGGGAAAGAGTACCCGGATGTAAGTGCTCTAAGGTTAGACTATTTGATGATATAACATCACGTCCAAATATATTAGAGATGAAAAAAATATGTATTAAAGGATTTGATGATGAGGAGAAAAGAAGAAAGAAAAAGAGAAAATGCAAAATAGTAGAAAGTTTGAGGATGGATAACAACAAATTAGTCACATATTAGAAAATAAGGTAATTTATATTGACAATGTCATAAAAAAATTCGTATTAACAATGTCATAAAAAAATTCATATTAACAATGTTATAGAGAAATTCAAATATTAAAAATATGAAGAAAACCAAAAAAATTAAAATTATCACTGCAGGGGACAAACATGTATACATGTAAAAAATGCAAAATGAAAACAAAAGTCTATGATATGAAATGCCTCGCTTCTAACAAGGGACTCCTATAAAATTAGATTTGACATGTAATTCATTGAGAACTCTTGCGCTTGGGGAGCTTCACACAAGTAAAGAGAAAATGTAATGAAATATTTAAGAATAGGTAGGTCTTGTTTATCGATATGTAGAGAAGTAATGTTAACCATTGAATTTGCTACAGCCCCGTCCATTGTCTGAACGTATAATCTAATTAAGGATGGCCCATGACAGAAAGATCATCCCCGTATCTTAAAGGATATAATTTTTTAACTTGTAAAAAATGGTAAGCTACAGTTGAAAACAATGAGATATGATTAATGTTGGTGAAAGAATTCGAAGAGATGACGAAGATTAATGATGGTAAAATTATTTCATGATGTGTCTTTTAAGGATCTCAACTTGGTATTAGTAAACTATACATTAACCTTTAAGTGACTAAGGTGTTAATGGATTGATACCACCAACTATAGTGGCACATTCACGGAAATTTATACTAACCATGAATAATTATATGTAGCCATCGTCAAATAAGTTTAACCATCATCAAACACCATAATTGGGTTATGGGTTAATGTGTTTATGGCATCAACAATGGACATATTAAAACTACATTCAGTTATGGGTTAATGTGTTTATGTCCATCAACCATGGACATATTAAAACTACATTCAAGTTTAGTATACTTAACCATAGTAAACTATATTTGTTAATGGAAAGTATGCCAAGGATTAGTGGTTGGTTAGTGGAGTATGTAACCATGATAAACCATCATCAACATTATTACTAAGTTAGAGGCTAGTGGGTTAATAATGTCAACCATTAACATATGATGTATTGAGGCATAATAGACCTTAAAATTTCACACAATAAAGTGATAACAGACACACACAAAAAGCTTGATCTACTAGCAACCTCTTCTAATATAAACCATAAATACAAGGAAACAAACACCATAAAACATCTCAAATGCATAACATAGTCATAAAGTCAAGAAATATATGTATTCTCATTAATAATGCCACATAAAAATTGCATCTAAGCACCTTAGCACTTTGACACTTACTAATCCTCAATACCACTACATAGAATTTATCTCTACTAGAACACCCAAACAATACCAGAGAAAAATGGCTCTTGTCCCTACACACTATTATGCCTTCATAACACCATCTTGCTAAGCGCTCAATCTCATATAGGGTCCTAGTTATCCTCAATGCTCTAGTCTCTTGACCTTCATTGTGGCTCTCTGTCTCCTTCCATCATTGTACCATATGCATTGGTCTACCCTCCTAATCATATCTTATTTTTCCACGTGTACCTATAACAACCCTTAAATCGTTATCCCTTTCTTTTATAGTTCATTATCTTTCCCTTTTTAATATCAACACCTCTTCTTCTATTGTCAACATCTGCTAACTCATTGCTAATGTTGATGCCTGCCAACTCTTTGTTGATATATGCCAACTCATAGTTTTCTATCCATCGATGCTCACCTTTTCAACCACTATCAGGTTGAAATTCCTCTAGTCGAAAACACTTGTGTCAATGTCCTTTATGTTTGGGGCCTTCTAGTCTATCATGCTCCCATCGATAAACTCATTGTCAATAACTACTTTGTCAAGAAACTCTTTTTCAACCATTCCTTTGTTAATGAACCATCTATATATGATTTTTTTGTCAATGACATATCCATCAATGAATTTGTTACGAATAACCCTCATTTTGATGAACCCCTTATTGACATTTCATGCAAAGAGAAACCCAACTCTGCACATAAAGATGCAAAAAAAAATTATCCACATACAAGATTAAAATTAAAACAAAAATGCATATAGATAGAACCCACACAGATTCATAGAGACAACAACAATTCTAAAATATTTGTTTATTGAAGATGGATTGCTCCCAAATTACGTTCAACATAGCCACTATCTTGAACTCCAGGCTTCACTCAACCTCTATAGCTTCAACTTGAGAACTCAGAGCCTCCTCTCCTCTATGTTTTGTTTCATCACAATAAGGAGTGTACATATATAGAAATGCTGGAGAAATACCAAATAATTTAATTTCCAACCATTCATTTCATATTTGTGGCAAGGAATCATTTCACATTCTTGGATTTATTATTTTAGGGTATTAAAGGTAATTTAAATATTATCTGAGGTGACTATTTCATGTACATAAATAACTATAATAAAAATAGATATCCTCATCAAATACTTTAATTATATGTAACTTTGTCTTCTTCATGTAGTTGTTAGGAATGCTCTTTTGGTTGATATGAAAGAAACATTATTAGAAGCCCTTTGGCTCTATAACAATATGGTTGTAGCAGCCCATAAACTCTAAAAGATATTAAGGAATCATGTATATAATTTGTGTATGGGAGTCTTTTGGTTTCTTACTCTTCTTTACATATTGAGATATGTTTGGTTGTTCTTAAGTGAGTTATAGTGGTGTCTTTAGACATCACCTCTATGTTGGAATACTAGCTATCTTATCTACCTAATCCTCTTATTCTCCAACATGGTATCAAAGCTAGTGGTATGAGATCTTGCTTGTCTAAGTATTGAGGGGTTTCTATAGTCCAACATATGATATATTATTTTCGGTATTGCTTGATTAGAGTAGGGCCATTTCCATGAGTATTAGTTGCAATTGACGAATACTCATGGATATGGGTCATATAAATTAATGACTTACTCTATGCATATAATCCGAAAAATAATACATCTAGTTTGTTGTCTAGAATTCTTGTCAAAGCCGTTAGTGCTTCTAACAAGTCAAATTTGTCTAGAATATCAACTCAAGGTTTTAACTTGCATACTAAATTCGGGATTATATTAGAAGATCGACATTTTTGGTTCCCCAACTAGAGCCTATGGTTATAGATGGCAACAACAATGGAATTTGGTAACAAGATACAAAAACCTTATTGGAGAGTAAAGTACTGTGACAATTTACCAAGACTGTGGTTCTAGATTCCAAGGATGAGCAACAAAAGTTTGTCATTGAGGGAAAGAAGGATGAGGAAATATGAGTCATAACAACTTACATATCTAGGGATATTTTCTTTCCTATAAGCATGATTGACTGGTTGAATGCAATCTAGAAACAATGGAAGACTTTGTTTGATAAAACCGATGAAGCCAAGTTATGTAGATTGAGAAATGTTGATATCCGTGGGTCCTCTCTCTTTTGAAAGAATTGAAGACTATCTAGCTTGTGTGAAGGAACTTCAATTGAAATTGGTTGAATGTGGAAAGGTTTTTCCTAAGAAAGATGACCAACTCATAGAAATGGCCTTGATGAATTTGCATACACCATATGATGTGTTATTTTTGACAATAAAATGAAGATAACAATAGATCAAATTCTAGTGTAAACCACAGAGTCTATTGTTCTTAAAGTAAATGAGATAGATTTATCCTATGGTTGTAGCCTCTATTGGAGTGGTCATTACCCAAACTACAAAATTCAGTGTTCTCAAAATGGCCCATGACATAGAACAATACAAGAGGTAGATAGAAGGCCTAAATAATCAAGTTGAATAATACAAAGGTTGCAAAAGGGAGATTCCTAAATGTGTGGAGCATGCATTAGAGATTCAAGATGAGGCCGACACAATGCAGAAGGACCTTCACACGGAGCCACAAGACTTCCAAACACGATACAAGGAAGTGACAATCCTCACTAACATATACCAAGAATCAAAAATAAGACATGAGGGGTGGAAAAAAATGTCCTAATTTCATGAAATAATGACAAAATGACAAAATGATTTTGTTGATTCTCCTCTTAATGGTCTAAAATTGAATTAAAAGAATATATTTAAAGAATGATACAAAACTTGAATGTTGGAAAGATGCATGCCAACTATTAGATGAAGATGCCAAGAATTATTGAATGATTGCTATTAGCATTGGGAGGACAAAGAAACAATAATACAAGAATGCCACCTACGTCCTGGTTGAGAAGATAATGCATTCATATCTCAAGTTAAGGTGAGTCAACATTACATGAAAGCCAAAGTTAAGAGACAAACATCATAAATTTGATCCTTATAACAACAAAGCGACGATCAAAGAATATATACAATTACAATTCCAACTAAAGAGATATATACGCTTAATGAACATTTTCCTAGCTAAGTTGGATACACGTTACGATAAAGAGGAGTATGATTTAGCTCTCTATGTGACCTTAATTGAGCAACACAATTATCCTTGCTTTGACGAAATTACGAAAGCATGTGATACTGGGAAAGAATATGCAAAAGATAAAACACATGTAGAGGGACAACAATTTGATGATAAAACAAATGAATACAATGTTACGAAATTGTAAACCCATCATGATAATGGAAAAACTATTTAAAAAGCATAAGCATAGTGATTTAATAATATTATTAAATAAACAATACTATGAAAGTGTCAAGAAATTATTCATGTTAATAAGGGGAACAATAAAAGTAATCCAACTCTTTTCATGTTAAAAAAAATAGTTAAAGATTTGTACAAAAGTAATTTATGTAATTGAGAGAGTTTATTTAAAATGGAAATAGAAGAAGGGAAATGAACTGGGACTCGATGTTCTGTCGGGTCCCAAAAGGAGTTGTATAAGGGCTAACTAAAACACCCCTGACTGGCCGGAATCTGACAGAGCAATTCTTACCAAAATCGCAATTTGGAGTGTTCAGATCGCAATTTCGGCGATCTAAGTAGTTTTAAAATTGGGCAATTAGTCTAGAACAGGCAATCTCAGATGCTGAAGTTACAAAAATGTGAAAATAGCAATTTCCAACAAAAATTTTAATCGGTTTTATCCCAAAATTGTCGGAAAAGCGAGGCGTTTTGGTTGTCCTTTATCCTACGCGGTCCCGAAATCGCAAAAAAATGTTAATCCCCCAAAATTGGTCATTCATATTAATTGTTGGAGAATGCGGCACATATCCTAAAATATATAGTATAAATATTACACTTTATACCGTGCTGGCCATGCATAAGCTTTTGGTATTTGGTTCCCAGGTTTAATAGGATTTTTTAGGTGTAGTCTAAATATTATATTATAAGTTATTTTTCGTTAAATTTTGTTAGAAGTTTGATTGGAAATCTTTAAAACATCTTATAATCACATATATTAGTTATGGAGATTGCATAATTTGGGTGTTATTGGGGTATTAGAGGGTGCTGAGTCTATTTATGGATTCATAAACACAATTTAAACACTTCCAAATTTGGATTTTACCAAATTGTATTTTATCGGATTTTGACAAAAATCCATTGTAGAGTCCAAAAGTAGAATAAATAGACTACTCATTTCTTTTATGTACTCCAAATTGAAAATAACTAAAGATATATACATATAAGTCACAAGTTAGGCTCATTTCTTTTATACTCCAAATTGAAAATAACTAAAGGTATATACGTATAAGTCACAAGTTAAGTGTTGCAAGAATTGTCTATTAAGCTATTAATTACTTATGCATCAACTACCAATGGTTATAGTTATCAATGATTTATTTTTATTTTTTTTGTTTATTTTGAATGAATCAATCTCCAAAGTACACTTGTCTCATCTTCTGCATACTTCATACAGTACACTTGTTTCATCTTCTTCATCCTCTTGCAAGCTAGATAAAACATAGGTAATAGCCCACCCCAAGCTAGAAGAATAAGAAAAAATAAAGGTCTTCACAGTTTTTTCCCATTAGGGTTAGCTTTAAAGACCTGGAGGATTTTCTGATACCATGGATAACTGGAAATAAGAAAGAAAAGAAGAAGATGCCCTTAATAACTACGATGTTTATCTTCGTAACGAAAAGGACTGACAATAAGCAGAGAGGGAGGAGGTGTGGGAAGGCAGGGGAGTGTTGCGTTTACTCACAGCAACATGCACAAATCACTAAACTTGGAAACTATCACCTAGAGGAGGACTTTTGAATAGCGTGTTGTTGGCCTTGCAACTCTTGCTTGGCTTATGGCAAATCAGGAAGCTGACACCAGTGGGGGTACTCTTGCAAGGCGTAATGGGCTGGTTCTGGGCGCTACTACCCTTCCGCCTGTCGCTACCTTACGCCCAAATGCAACCTTACCTCGGTTGTGTTTTCACGGAAGTGCATTGCATTGCAATCACAGCGGCAGCAGCTGAGACGATAATGCGTGGCCACGCAAGGGATGAGAATTCTTGGATCAAATTGTCAGATGAGCTCCCGATGGGCTACGGTATTTCATGTGAATTGTAAAGATGGTGATGAGTTTATGAAGATCAAGTTATTTATTTCTTGCAGAACCGTTCAGGTTCATTGAAATCTTTTAGTCCTAAAAATAGAGTATATGTTCGCGGAAACGCGGGTTAAAGGACTCTGTAATGTGTTATGTTAAAAGTGTGTTTTCCCCGGTGTACAAATTACAATGGCAAAATATACTTGTGTATTGAGAAAAAAATTCAATGATTAAAAATTTTCAATATTATTACAATGTCTTTTTTATTATGGTAGTGTAAAAGTTTTAAGATTTTAATACGAAAATTTTGATTTTTCGAGTGTTGAATAAGTTTTTACTATTAAAATCACCATTAAAAATCTTTCTATTTCTTAGACAACTTTTATTATTATTTATTTTTATTCTTATGAAAATAATATGAAAAAAGTAGTGAGAAAGAATTATTTAATATAGAATCTAAGTTTGTTCCTATTTTCCTAAATAAACTTAGCACCAAAATTGTCATTATAGATTTTTATTTTGAAATTAACAAAGAATTTAAAATTTAATTAACATTTCACAATATAGTTAACTAGATATTTGATAAATAATTTTTATGTTGTAATTATATCAAAATATTTCATTCTCATAAAGATGTTGTCAAGTGCGTGGGAAGTGCATATATCATTACATAAGCTTTAAAAAAATATAATACTCCTACCAAATAGTTGAGGGACCCTTTAGATGGAATCGTGCTTTCACAAAACGCGCTAAAGTTTAGTAAAAGGAAAATGTACTTGCGTTTCTTTGAACTAAGCATGGATGGGCACGAGTCTGCCATGTCACTTAACACACAGGATAGGAAATCATATCGCGCGATCCTTACGAATTCAATAACGTGTGCACGTTATGTATCACTATAACGCTCACGCGTTATGGTTAATATATTAAAAGCCAAAAAACAGGTCGCATCCGCGTTTGCTGTTCATTGATCAAATTAACAAAAACGTTCGAGTGATCAGAGCTTCCAACATTGACGTGGAGAAGTGGAGGGAGGGTGAATTCGAAGAGCAAGGAGGATTGGAAAGGTAGGCATCCAAACATTCATCGTTGTCTCATTTCCTCAATAAAAATATAATTTTTTATATTTCCCTAAATTAAAAATCCATGTAAATGAAAATTCCAAAACTAAAAATTTTCAAAATTGTTGTTTAACATATGGCAATTCCTCCATACTATCAATCCCTTTAATGAATTTTGCATCCACCTAAGCAATAAGGGATTTGAATCCCAACACCAACTTTTCCTCAATATTTTTTTCACATCTATTGCAAATTGGAAAATAAAATCCATCCACCATTTGGCTAGGAGGAGGAACTATGGACTATAACCTAGGCTTTCTTTCTAGACTTGGCTCAACCAAACCCTATTTTTTTTTCCCACACATTCTTTTACCCTAAAAATTTCCAACCAATGCTTGTGAATCCAACCCAATGGCATGATGGATTTTACATCATCCCCCAAAACCCAAGGGGCTAGGTTCCCCTCCTTTGCAGACACACCACTTACTTTGTTGCTAAGATGAACTACCACATCTTTTTTGACCTCCTTCACCACCAAGACACTCAATCGATGGATTTGAGTCTTCATACCTAGCAACCGATAAGAAATTTACTTCATGGAACAAGCGTAGATCAACCCTCACATTCAAAATCTTTCCCCTTCTTAATGACGCAGAGGACTTCACCCCCAAATCTTCCTCATCATACACTAGATTCTGAGCAAGGAAAGGGCCACAAACATGAAATGAATTAGATACAAAGGAGAAATTTCTAAAGTTAGAGGATGACGAATAACATCTTCTCCAATACCTCGGCTATAGAAAGGTGTACATAAAGTGCTTTTAAGGCCCCCATTGTCTCGATCCTTTAGTATTAATTGAATTAGGAGCTCTCTGTCATCGATCATTAATCAATTTACATGTAGTTGATCCTCACCTTCCACTTTGGTTTACATGTGGTTGTTATTATAGTATATTGATATGATATTTATGTTTGTAATGTATTCTTTCTTGCACAAATTTTTTCATTTTTCATTTTTGAGAGATGTCATTATAGCACATGTATATGTTTATAACAATTTGTTTTTTTAATTTTTTGATTGCAATGACCACCATGGATGCACATTCAGACATCCAAAGAGAAATTGAGAGGCTCATAGACATTTGAGCCTCAATAAAAATTGTTGATGATAGGTGTATCGTATGCTTGCATCCAATTTGGATGCAATGATAGAGACCTTTAGTAGGTCAAATGGTGCACTACAAGATATTGTTACATACAGAGAGAGAAAGAGGCAAGAATATGATGATGGAATTAGCTACAAGGAAGTTAAGAAGTTGAAGATAATGAAACAACATATCTTTTCCCTTTTCAGAGATCCACAGGCGGGTGAAATCCCCAATGTAAGCAAAAGGAATATTTCTATCGAGTGGTGTACATATAAACCATTCATATATAATTGGATGGACTGATGGTACATGGTATTTGATGTACAACCACATAACAACAGGGAAATGCCTCTATATTTTCTTAGAAATATGTACGCAGAATTTGTTTTGGGGAAGCATGTTAATTATTTTGATATCTTGGAGTACCAGGGCATTGGTATGGGGATGCCTCAACAACCTCCCAATGCGAGGCACATAGATACCAATCACCCGGCAGCTCCACCTCGTAGGTAACTACCTAGGCCAGATGTGTCGCCTGCACATCAATTGGTCCCACAGACGCAAGAGTCATTCCTACTATTGGTACATGAGGTTGTTCTCCATAGCATGTATCTTCAAGGTACATTCCAAGAAGGGCCATTAGAGCCACCATCTATGGGTGGAGTAGAGCCACCACCTCCCAGTGGGGTAGAGCCACCACCTTCCAGTGGTCGAGGAGCATCTAGTAGTGGCACTATACTTGCACATCATGAGAATAGCCGAGAGCTTCACCCATGCACAGTATGCGCCCATCCTTGCTTTGGTCCTTTCCATACAGATGATAGCTTTACTAGGTATTTTACACAGGTAAGTAAATGGTTAACAATTTAGTGTCGTTTGTAAATTATTTTTCCTTACTATACACATATATAGATTGCTAATATTTTTAACGATTTTAAAACTTGTAGTTGCTACAAGAAGAGGACGAGGGAAAAGAATTTTCCATTGATGATGTAGAGGATAGCCTAGAGGCTCATGCACCAAAACCGTCTGATGTATAAGATGTTGTCATACCTTCAAAAACAACAGCTCACACTGAGGTAACTATTTCAACATGACATTATTTTAATACATGTTAGTTTGTTATCACATGTTACTTAATTAATGCTACATGATCTAATATTTACAATTTTCTAAATAATAGGTTGTAGATCCCCCTCAGAGGGAAATGATTTCATCTAGTGAGCTCCCCCTAGTGGGAAGACAAGCGCTAGCGTGCCCATAGAGGATCAACGGGTGACAGAATGTTTTTTAGAATTGATTGAACTATATAGTACATCGGAATGTATTTCATCATTGTCAATTTGTTAATACATCTTATTTAATTGACCAATGCATTTCTAACTACGTCAGTAATTGGTGATTGTAGCCACCAACTTCTATATTTAGGAAACAATTAGCAGTTGCCTCTCCTCTTAGTCCAGATGTGCAGAAGGGAAAAGTGTACAAGAGAGGATCCACTCCTAGAAAGGGTGTGGATGTCCTCTATAACAAACACACGGGAGATCCATCTACCCCTCACCTAACAAGGGTCATTGATGCTGCAGTTAGTGCTGCATCTGTAATAGCAACAAGCCATACAAAGGTAATTATTTTGACAATTACAATGCATAGTATTTAACCATGTTACTATATTGTTTATTCATGCATGTCTAACTATTTCACCATTTGGTGATTGTAGCCATTAGCGGCAGTAGTGCCCAGCCCCTCTGCCCAATCCATTGTTGTGACTGAGTCTCCTCTTGTGGTGAGATGTTCATTAATGACCAAGTCTTTTTATTCAATTTACGCAAACATGTTGATCAATGTTGAATTGTTGAATTAATTGAGATATGATCTTTTATTTGCAGAGCACAATTATAGAGAGGCCTTCCATGAGCACACTGCGGGCATCTATACCCCGACTGGATTTGGTGAGTGTTTGTCATAAATAATTTGGCCATAAGTTATTTTTTTAAGTTTGTTAATGGTAGGGTATTAGTGCAGTTATTTTCATAAAAATAATGATCTTTTTTTCTGCAGAATCCCGAGATGCAGAGCGATCCTAGGGAGATGGTTGATAGAGGAAAGTCAGGGAAAAACAAGCGAAAGATTGATTTTTGATGTCGCATAGTCCTGTATATATGTATTTTGACATACATGTACATTGTTGTACTTAGGGATACATGTACATTAACAGGCCATTTAAGGGCCGGCTACTTTGCCATAGTTTGTATTACAAACATTCGGCTATCAATGCATGATACAATATATTGCATATTTTCTCTTGAGTTTCCGCTTGTTCTTGTGATGATTTATCTCTTCCACAAATTGATAAATTATGCTATTGAAATTTATATAATTACAATTGAAGCAATATTTATTCTCTTACATTTATTGAGTAATATCTCACCATTGTGTTATAAAAACATTATCTTATTGGAACAAACTAATAATATCTTTCAACAGTTCAATGAACTCAATACATGCATGCTAATTTGATATCTAATTTAAAATTGTGGTTTTTGTCAACTCCAAGGGTTCATACCCATTGATCAGGATTATGGTTGCAAGGAAAAAACAAAAGTTAACAAAATAAGTCAAAATATGTTTGAATAACCTATGTCATGTAAAACATGCTATGCATATCATCAATGTAAGCCTATGAAATTTTCCCAAACTAAGAGGAAGTCTAATAGATTCTACACATTTCATCAATGCTACCATATTTCATCAAACAATACGTACATGAGCATCTATGAAGTTCGGTTGAAGTGTGCCTACTCTAGCATGCTAAAAACAATGGCAAAGTATCAAGTACGATGGAAAGGAATGCATGAACTAAAGTGTAATAAAATTCATTGGGCCTTCATTTACATATGGTCAAATATAAAACAAATATACCCTAGTTTGTTCCAATATGCTAACCAATAGCTGGTAATGAATTCACTCTCATAAAATCGTTGAAGATATAAACCCTATCCTTACTAAACCCTAGTATGTAAGACCCTGGTTTGTGCTTTACCTCTTTCATATGTCCATTTTCCACTTGTCATAATTATAATTCATGTTTAAATGTACATCCTTTCGATATTTAGGGTCCTGAACATGCCTCAAACCATGATTCATTGCAAAAAATATCTCAGTGGTGAAGCATGGCTCTAAATATGTTGAATGTGCATAAAAAAAGTGTAATGCAAAGGTAATCATACATAATCCATGGAAAATAAAATACCTAACTAGTTTAATCATCTTCCTTGATAATGTTGTTTTGATGAAGGAAAATAAGTTGTTCATGGTCCTATGTTCGTAAAAATGATGGATTATCCTCATATGAAAATGTATTTAAAATTGAATGTACTTGATTGATACAAATGATGATGTAATGGTTATTCATTGTGATTTGGCAAGTATTCCCCTATAACTTGATGGAAAAGGTTCATGTTGACTTTGATCTAACAAAGCTAGCAACGATCAGAGGGATATCATCGATGAAACATCACCTCCATTTTTTATTTGGAACTTTGAATTCTTAAAAATGACATTAATTACTCAAAATGAAAATATAGTGGAACACTAAGGAGATGTTAAATGGCGTGGCACACTAAGGACATAGCAATCTACCAAGGGTGCAATGTGGTAGGTTTGATTTCCACTCTTTGAATGTCTAGTTCTAGAATCAAAATCAAAATTTTGCAAAGTTGACCCCTATGTGCAAAAATTGCACAGTCCCTTACTGAGGAAAACCCTAGTTTCCAAAATGGACCTAAAAGATGACACCTGAGCCATGGGACTGGAGATGAGGAGCACCCCTAGCACTATCCCAATGTCCTGAATCCAACAGATTCGACGGTTTGTCGATCTGAGCCATGGTCATCATTCTATGGCTCATTCCAACTCGCATCCCAAAGGCCTTCAGGGACACCTATTGGATACCTACCGGGGGTATAGAATTCCAAGCGTGCAACAAAAACAGGTTCCGGGAAGTCCTACAAGTGTGTCTAGGAAGGTTCCAGCTGGGAATGCTAGCCATAAGTCCCCGGTGGATGATTTTTCAAAGTTGACCCCTATGTGCAAAAATTGCACAGTCCCTTACTGAGCAAAACCCTAGTTTACAAAATGAACCTAAAAGATGACACCTGGGACATAGGACCCGAGGAGGGGGGCACCCCTAGCACTATCCCGATGTACTGAATCCAATGAAGTCGACGGTTTGTTGATCCCAGCAAACACCGCCATTATATGGCCTGTTTAAAATCACACCCAAAGGCTTTCAGGGACACCTACATATGGCTATACAGGAAAAAATCCAACAAAATAATAAAGATGACTATACTCATAATTTTAAAGGGTAATTGTTACCATCCATTCGAGTTCCCATTGAGTTCAAAGGGATATTAAAATTGATGTCATTATTATTTTTAGATTATTTTTTAACATAAAAACAAGCGATGCCTTCTTAATTCCTTTTAAACTAACAATTAACTGTGATTCAAAAATAAAAATAATTTAGGGTACTGTAATAAAAATAAAAATAAATAAAATAAATGATATTAAGAAAATTATAATTAAAAGGATTATTAAATTAAATATGAAAAGACATACCCCTTCTTAATGAAAGGGTGCGGGAGTCATATTTAAGACCCCGACTATATTGTAACAATCATCTTATTCATTTTTATCAACTAATATATATATTTTATCAACACTATGGAGCTCGAATTCTAATTAACAGAATATCGCATGCCTTGTTCAACAGTGGTATTAGAGCCTGTTGCACATCCTCCTCCGTCAACAGCCAGGTTGTCATTCGTAGTTCGTACGCCACCGTGTCTCGATGGGCCTCCTCTTCTGCATACCAGTCTTCCATCCCTCCGCTCAACCAGCACTACTCCTTGTCTCCTTCACCTTCCCTCACCACCCTCATACATCCCCGTACACCCCGTGCCCCATTACTATTCGTTGTCCCTGCTCCACATCGCCGCCCTGCTCCGCTTCGTTGTCCCTCCTCCGCCATCTACCCCCTCACCGCGCCTGCTCACCGTCGACCTCCGCCGTATTACCTCCTCAGAACCTCCCGTGCCTGCTCACCGACACCTCCCTTCTACCTATTACATTTTTCCGCGTCTGCTACCCTGTCGTCCCCATATGTCAGTCGCTCCTACCACGCTCAACCATTCTACAACGTGAAACCATCAATGCTCCCTCCCTTCACACCATTTTCCCTCCTTTTACCACTTTCCAGTCAACAATATATATTTTATAATAATAATAAATTATTATTGCTAAAAAATGGATTCTTCCAGGCAGACTTATGTCTCCCATGAAGAGATGAACAAGGAGATAGTTAACCAGAAGGGAGAATTAAAGAACATACAATCTCGTCTTAACCAAATAGAGGAAGGAAAATATTTAGTACACATTAAAATGGACAAATTTGATACCATATCAGAAATGATAGAAAATCGACTAGATAATCTTGCATTTATAAGACAACAAGAGAAAGATGAAAGGAATGCAAAGGAAGCAAAAAATGATATGATGTTTAGCTAAATTATGAAAAAATTGAATGAAATGGTTGCAGAATCCGAGCAAGAAAGACCGGAATCTTCCTCCCTTAGAGGTACATATAACCAAAAAGGACCAGAGAGACATTATAAAAAAATTAAAAAGGAATTACCAAAATATGATGGAAAAACCCATAGAGGCGCCATCATTTGGGTTAAGAAAATGGAGGGCATTTTTGAATCAAACCCCCCATTAGGCGAAAGAGAAAAAATAATGACCGCCGCTAATAACTTAGATGAAGAAGCTTATGATTGGTTCCTATGGTGGTCAGGGAAGTGTAATGCTCACATTTTTCGCTGGACAAATTTTACTCAAGCGTTATTAAAAGAAGAAGATGATCTGTGTACTAAATTCATCCATCTTCAACAAAAAGGAAATGTGAACGACTACACTCATGAATGGGAAGTGTTGTCTACAAGACAAACCAGATTCTTAGATGAACAACTAGTAAAAATGTACATCGGTGGTTTAAAAGATTACATTCGTAACGAGTTAAAACTATGGAGTCCCCAAACTATTGAAGACGCCAGACAAGCATCCAGACTCATTGAGCAAAAGAACAAGGTAAACAAACCTTCTTTTACAAAACCAGACAGATCAAAAAGATATTTTAATGAAAAATCGGATAAGTATGATACAAACAAGACAAACAAGTATGTACCATGTCACTTGAGGGAAGGTGAAAAACAACATTAGGATCCAGATAGGAAATGGGTGAATAAGTGTAGATATTGTGGAGATAAATGGGAAAAAGGTCACCGATGCAACAATAAAAAATTGTATAATTGTGAAGCTGAAAGAGAATCAGAAGTTTTGGCCATTAGCAATTCCGAAGATGAAGTTAGAAACGAAGAAAATAATGATGTCAATACAAATTCGGAGGATACTATGCCCAGGGTATCTCTAGCCGCAATAACAGGCATCGCACAACCACAAACCTTAAAATTAAAAGGGCATGTGAGGAAAGAGAATGTCACCGTACTTATAGATACAGGTACCACTCGTAATTCTATAGACATAAATGTTGCAAAAAAACTAAACTTGTTTGTATATCCAGCAACAGATATAAGGGTTATGGTAGCATATGGAAAAAAAATTGATGGTATTGGGAAGTGTCACAAAGTTAAGTTGCAATTAAATGATTATAACATGGAATCTAGCTTCTATACAATACCCCTCGGAGGAGTAGATGTTGTCTTGGGAATCCAATGGCTACATACATTAGGTACTTATTCTGCAAATCACCAGATACAATTTATTAAATTCAAGTGGGAAGGAAGAAAATATAAGTTTTATGGGTTTTAACCACCGCCTACCCAAATTATATCATCACGAAAAATGGAGAAATTAATTCGCAAAGGGGCACCAAAATTAGTCGCACAATGTCATCAAATAGAGATGCTAGTAGCAGAGTTGGCACACGACCAACAACCAGAAATCCAAGAATTAATCCAGAAGTATGAAAAGGTATTCCAAGATCTACCCATGCAATTACCACCAAAAAGAGGAATAGAGCACATAATTGAGGTTAAGCCAGATTCAGTGCCTGTGAATGTCAAACCATACAGGAACTCTCACCATCATAAGATAGAAATAGAAAGGCTAATTCAAGACTTACTAAGATGTGGAGTCATCACCAGAAGTAGGATCCCATATGCCGCTCTAGTAGTATTGGTTCTAAAAAAAGATGGATCGTTCAGGCTATGCATAGATTATAGGGGACTGAACAAAATAACAATAAAAAACAAATTCCCCATCCCATTTATAGATGAGATGTTGGATGAACTCCATGGTGCCAAATATTTTTCCAAGTTGGAATTAAGATCAGGATATTACCAGATTCGGGTAAGATTAGAAGATGTGGCAAAAAAAACTTTTAGAACTCATGAAGGCCACTATGAATTTAGCGTGATGCCATTCGGTTTAACAAATGCCCCTTCTACTTTTCAAGCAACCATGAATGAGATTTTTCGACCACACCTAAGGAAGTTCGTATTGGTTTTCTTTGATGATATTCTTGTTTATAGTAATATATGGAAGGAGCATCTTAAGCACTTAGAACTTGTACTCTCACTCCTCAAAGAAAATCAGTTCTATGCAAAAATGTCAAAATGCACTTTTGGCAAAGAAGAAGTTGAATACCTCGGTCATATCATATCTAAACAAGGAGTTAGCGTAGACCCAAGCAAGATCAAGGCAATTACAAAATGGCCAAAACCTGATAATATATCAAAATTAAGAGTTTTTTTAGGCCTAACAGGTTATTATTGAAGGTTTGTCAAGAACTATGCTCATCTAACCACACCCTATCATATTTACTCAAGAAAAATTCCTTCCAATGGAATAAAAAGGCTGAGGAATGTTTCAAAGTCCTTAAGAGAATTATGACATCCACACTAGTGTTAGTAACTCTTGATTTATCGAACGCCTTCGTGGTAGAGTGTGATGCTTCAGGTTGTGGAAGAGGTGCAGTATTGATGCAGGATGACCATCCAATTGATTCTGAAAGTCGAAAGCTTAACAAAAGAGAAGGATTGAAGTCCACCTATGATAAAGAGATGCTTGCTATCATTCATGCATTAGAAAAATGGTGACAATACTTATTGGGTAGTAAATTCGTGATACGTACTGATCACAATAGTCTGCAATACTTACTTCGACAAAAAAACCCTATCTACAGAGAAACAAAAATGGATAGAAAATATTTCCACCTTCGATATGGAGAAACTACACAAAAAGGAAGAGATAACATGGTTGACGATGCATTATCATGAAAAGACGAAGAAGTATTATCATATGCAGTATCAGTCGTAATTCCTGAATAGGTGGAAGAAATACGCATAGAAAACGCCAAGGACCCTGAAGCTTGTTCCATCATCAATAATGTGACACAACATCCCAAATTTGAATGGAGAAATGACATTTTATGGCATAAAGGGAGGATCTACCTTCCACCTACTTCAAAATTCAAAACAAAAATCTTAAAGGAGTCACATGACTCACCCGCTGCAGGCCATGTAGGTACCTTTAAAACTTATTATAATGCATGCCAATCATTTTATTGGAAGGGAAGGAGTAAAGATATTCAGAAGTATGTCTCTAAATGTGACATTTGTCAGAGAAACAAAAGCGAAAATATTATGACGCCGGGATTACTTTACCCTCTACATATATCAAATCATAAATGGGAAGAGATATCGATGGATTTTATTGAAGGGTTTCCCATATCTGAGGGGAAGAATAAAATTTTCGTAGTGGTTGATCAACTCACTAAGTATGCTCACTTCATGGGGGCAAAGAAAACCGACTCAGCAAAACAAATAGTTGAAGTATTCTGCAAAAATATTTATAGACTACATGGGTTCCCAAAAGTGATTGTTAGTGACATGGATGCAAGGTTTAAAGGAAATTTTTGGAAGAAATTTGTAAACAGATAGGGATATCCCTTAACATGAGTTCAGCATATCATCCCCAACTAATGGACAAACTAAAATAGTTAATAAGTGTTTGGGAACATATCTTCATTGTTTTGTCACAGACAAGCAGAACAAGTGGTTCCAATGGTTGCATTTAGCGGAATGGTGGTATAACTCTACTTACCATACTTCAACTAGAATGACCCCTTTTCAAGCCTTATACAGTTATGAACCCCCTAAATGGAAGGAATATGTGTTATTTAATTCTAAAGTGCCAGCAGTAAGGAATCAATTGGAGGAAGACCAAAAGACCATCCAAATATTAAAAGGAAAACTTAACAAATGCTCGCAATCGAATGAAGCAACAATCGGATTTACGAAGATCAGAACGAGAGTTTGAAGTAGGTGACTGGGTGTTCGTACGACTCCAACCATACAAACAACTGATGCTCAAACAACAAGCCAAAAACAAGTTGGCTCCAAAATTCTATGGGCCATATCAGATTAACAAAAAGATCAGCCCAGTAGCATATGGTTTAACATTGCTAGATAACTGCTGCATTCATAACGTGTTTCATGTGTCAAGCCTCAAGAAGGTGTTAGGACAACATCAAGTAGCACAATCTGAGCTACCTATGTTGGATGAGGAAGGTCGAGTTATTTTAGAACCTAAAGGCATACTATCTATTAAGGAAATGAAGCTTTGCTCTAGGAGCATTAAAGAATATCTCATTAAATGGAAGAACTTGCCAGAGGAAGATGCATCTTAGGAAGATGAAAGTTTTTTTCAACAACATCCCTCTCTACCCTTGCTTTGAGGACAAAGCAGTTCTTAAGGGGTGGGCAATGTAATAAAAATAAAAATAAATAAAATAAATGATATTAAGAAAATTATAATTAAAAGGATTATTAAATTAAATATGAAAAGACATACCCCTTCTTAAAGAAAGGGTGCGGGAGTCATATTTAAGACCCCGACTATATTTTAACAATCATCTTATTCACTTTTACGAACTTATATATATATTTTATCAGCACTATGGAGATCGAATTCTAATTAACAGAATATAACGTGCCTCGTTCAACAGGTACATATGGTGCAAATACAAAGTAGGGAGGATTATCGAGGATTTCTGTAAGAAGCATTCCTAGTTGGTTCCAGTAGACTCCATCTTAGGATTTTTTCTAGTTTTAGTGGGGTAGATGGGTTTCATGAAAACATATAACTCTAGCTTATGGAAGGGTCCCATGGGTTGGTTTTTGTGATTCTTCAAAAAATAGATGAAGGAAGTGTGTTAACTAATGAGACTGGCCGATGAAAATGTTTTTTGATGACGACATTAAGATGGATGAAGTGTTTTTTGATGGTGACATTAAGATGGATGAAGTGGTCATGGAAGATCATGCATTGATGATTCATTACCATGGTAGGAAGCTTGGTGAGAGTTCACGTGTTCAACTAAAATGGGGTATTTCCACACAAGTTGAACACCAAGTAAGAAATCCCTCACAGAAACAAATCACATATCGATTCACTATTGTACGGTGAAGGTCCAATTTGGGAAATAGTGACAATGAATAATTGATATTAGCGATTGGTCAACGATAGTTAGTTGCTACAAACTAGGGTTTCTAGGATTTTGAACACAAAGTGGGCTCTAAGATACAAACTAGGGTTTCTAAGGTTTAGAATTCAAATTAGGGTTTAGGCTAAAAAATAGGGTTTCTAGGCTAGGGGTTTAGAATACAAACTATGGTTTCTTGGACTAGGTTTTTTGGCATGGTTTAGGTTTCTATTTTTATGGATTAGGTTGCTAAGGTTATATTTGTGTTTCTAGGGTAGACTAGATTTCTGAGGCTAGATTAGGTTTCTATGTTTGTGGTTTGGGTTTCTAGGTTTCTAAATTAGGTATCTAACGATTATATTTTTGTGGATGATGGATGAGAATCTTATGGTGAAAAGGGGGATGGTGATGGTGACAACATGGGTAGGAAGAGCACGGTGGTGATGTTCATGGTGGCATGGCTATGGAGACAACTACCATGGGGATAGTGATAATGAGCATGGAGATGGTGATGGTGATAGTGAGCATGAAAATGAGCACGAGGATGCAGATATTATGGTTTACTTAAATGGGAGAAAAAAACAAAGAAACAAATCCATGAAGAAACTTGTGCAATTTATCAAGTTGTACCAAGTCTATGCAATTTATCAATCTATCAAGTTATCAATGTCTGGCTAGGATTTCTAGGCCCATTTAAACTCTAGAGAAAATGTGTTCGACCTCTATGATTGAATGGGGAGGATGGACCTACTAAAATAGATGTATTGCAACTAATGGCATGTCCTTTCAATGCACAATTTTCATTTCGTGCCTCCAATTTCATTTAGGTCAAGTGTCTCAAGGAGAGATGAAAAATTCATCCTTGGGCATAATAACCAAACCAAGCAACAAAATTGAATGTTGTAATTTTTGGAAAGTGTTTTTGGGAGAGACCAACATGAGCGCATTGTCCATAAAATATCATGCAAAATTTTTATGAATTTGACCTTTTAATGCAAAATATTTTTTGCCTCTTAATGAGAAAAACCCTAGTTGGATACGGGTTCCAATAAGATGTTTTTTAGTCCACATATGGGTACTAATGCCTTGGCCATGATCATGGAAGGGAAACGATAGACTTAGGTCCTTAACCATGCTTAGAGGAGGGAACCAAGAACCTTAGGCCCTAAAGATAACTTCATAGGCTCAACCTTCATGAATGTGTCATTGGACCTCCACATAGGAAAATGAATGCATTGTGGGGCCTTAGCCATCGTCAAGTGATGAAACAAGTGATTTATGATCATATTACATTTTCTAAAGCTTAAGGGCATTGGCAAAGTTCCTTTAAATAGAAAATGAGAACTTTGTAGGGGGTATTTAACATCTAACTGGGATACAAGTGCCCTTAGTAGGTTTTGTGCACTATAAATAAGTGTTGAGGAATAAACATGGTTGGGGGGACAATGGATTTAATTTCAAACTTAAAATTATTGAGCTCAAACACCATGACACAATCCCTCTCCAAGGAGTATTTGGAATTCAAGTTGAATATGGACACCATGATCAAGTCTTGGGCGTCTTGGATAAGTCTCAAGTCCTTAACTCTACTTGGGTGAGGGAAACAAGAGCATCAAGTATTAAACCTTCCTTCTCATTTGAAAGAACCATTTATGAGTCCCCAAAGCACCACATTAAACCTATATAGGTTAATAATCACCTCCAAGGATGTTATTGCCACCATGACTAGGTTATTGTGAACCAAGAATGGGTCTCGAGGTGTACCAAGTGTAAGTAAGGAAAACAAGGGGCACATTCCCTAAGTGACACTTCTTAGGCTCAATCCCCATGAAAAATAGCTAGAATCGACAAAACATTCTCATTCTTGGGGATTCTTTAATGGGTATTAGGTCTTTAGTAGCATGGATGGGTCTTGAGCCCTTTACAATAGTTGAGATGGAAACAATAGCCTCTCATGCTAAACCTTGCTTCTTAGGATCAAGCACCATGTATGAGCCCTTGAACCACATGCGTATGTTAATTATCACTTGCAAGGGTGATATGGGCACCATGACTACATTACTTGTGAACCAAGAGTGGGTCTCTAGGTCTACCAGTTAAGGGAGGACAACAAGGGTTTTGTTTCCTAAATGATACTTCTCAAATTCAATATCCATGAAACACACCTAGAATCAATACAATCTTTATTAAAAATGCATTAAAGGGTTTAGAATACAAATTATGGTTTCTTGGACTCTTGTGCATATTTGTAGCACAATGGTTCAGATACAAGTGGATGCACATGAATATATGAAGTTTTTTTGGCATGCATATATTAGGATTAGGTTGCTATTGTTTGTTTAGGCATGCATATATATTAGGATTATGAATCGGTTTTTTGGCATGGTTTCTAGGTTTCTATTGTTATGGATTAGGTTGCTTCTAGGGTAGACTAGATTTCTAAGAATAGATTAGTTTTCTATGTTTGTGGTTTGGGTTTATAGGTTTCTAAATTAGGTATCTAACAGTTTTATTTGTGTGGATGATGGATGAGAATCTTATGGTGAAAAAAGGGGATGGTGATGGTGACAACATGGGTAGGAAGAAAACGGTGGTGATGCTCATGGTGGCATGGTGATGGTGACAACGACCATGGGGATAGTGATAATGAGCATGGAGATGGTGATGGTGATAGTGAGCATGAAAATGGGCATGAGGATGCAGATATTATGGTTTACTTAGATGGGAGAAAAAAACAAAGAAAACAAATCCATGACGAAACTTGTGCAATTTATCAAGTTGTACCCATTTTATGCAATTTATCAATCTATCAAGCTATCAATGTCTGGTTGCAATAGTCAAAATATTAGTGTCAATACTCAATGAAACCACAAAAAAAAATCATAGCATACATGTACACCACATACCTATAACATTGTACACAATAAAACATGAAAACCACATACCAGATTACCTACCTATGGTCATTCGACTAGACCATCAGGATCACCACGAATACCAAGGGTTTCCTTTAACCTCTCATGCTCGGAGTAAGGAATAAAGTATCATTCATTTGATGAGTTCTTCCTTGGAATTGTTTGCAGCTGGAGGTTTGTGCCAATAACTAAGTTTGTATAATGGTATACAATCTCACTTCGTTTATAATATTCATATGTATACCCTTTTCTATTTGTCGAGTGGGAAACCTGGTTCAAATATTCTCCTTTTATAACGATCGACCCAATCGGAAAATCATTGGCCTCAAAGTCCTGTAATGGGACATTTAGGGTTTGCTTCCCCTCTAAGCAACATTCAAAAATATCAAAAATATAAAGATATTACTCGAACTTGGTTCTACAAGATCTGATATGTGGTCATAGTCTGGTGAAATACTTGATTGGTCCTCCTCCAACTGGGATAATTCTATAGCTATCCGTCAACCAATGGTGAGTGATACACGGTCCCATCTATCAACCCAATCCGTGGATTCACATTCGTCCCATTCACCACTACTACATGGAGAAAAAAACATGAGAGTTTCCTTGTCCACATTTAAAGTATAGCATTTTCCAATGTTCTAACTGAATGAAATGCACAAGTTCCTTGTATGGTCTTGCACTCATATAATTGTGATCGATCTACATCCACCACCTACCAAAAATATCTATGTACATGTGCTTTCTTGGTTGAGTGATCTTCCTTCCTTCTTTCTCCCTCCCCTATGACTGAAGCACACCATTCAACGATGGTTTTTTGCATCTCGGATGAGTGATACATTTGTGAACTTCATTTATTTCCTGCGTAATGCAGTCTTGATGCACACACCTGCTCCATCATGTTCATTGTTTCCGTGTCCAATCTCAAAATAGTTCCAAATATGTGGCACCTTGTTGCTTTTGTGGAGCATACACAACCATTGGAAGACACAGGCATTTTTTAATTTCCCTGCACAACCGTCAGAACAAATCCAATGTTGCTCCATTTGTATATTGTTATCCTTCCAGTGATTGTAGAACATTTGAAAGTTGTGTTATACAAAATCCAAGTCGTGACACCTGCCATCACTTATGTGGAAGTGATACTCCTTCAATATAACGATGTTGTCTTCAATACTATCTGCCCCATGTCTATAGGTGATATGGACCATTATGTTGACATGGTCTGAGTGATAGTATTTACTCTAAATCTCATTTTGAGGTTGAAAAGTGTAGTTTTCCGCAAAATTGACCACTGACAGGATAGTCCCAATAAGAAATGTATCCCCGCATGTTATAAACTTATCATCTTTCCAACAAGCCACATGTACATGCTTTACATACTGTTGAGTCTTTTCAAATAATTACTCCATGAATTCGCAAAACCGTACCTGGTAGATCAACAATAAAGACATATATCAATAGATTGTTAAATATGAAATTGCAATCTGAAGAAAAAATAGTATTCAAGAACTCATTACCAACCTGAGAAGTGACCAATTGTATTTTTTTTCTTTTGTTCCCTCCATCAATATCATACATGACATATTTGAATGACTGCAAGTTCACCTCCTGCCTCCCAATTTCATGTTCATCGGTCACATGTATGAATTTTTCCAATAATGCCAATCCACCACACCCTGGGCATGTCCCATCTATGCAATTTTTTTTATAAAATGTGCAATCGTTTGGCTTGGTACACAAAATGCTATGACTAAAGTCTCTAGATGGCATCGGTGGTAATGTAGCTAAGCATTCTTGCACAAGAGTGTTATGCAATACACAAAAAATATATGTATATGTGTCATAATAGTAACCATACTCAATGTGGTATCGACAACAACATGTGTTACGAATTGTGTTTATTTTAACATACCATGGTTTGCATTTTTCAAAGGATCTTTGGCCCAAGTAAAATTCGTTATGTTCATTCCTAAATCTCTCATATAATTATGTTTGTGTCATATCAAGAAAATGTTCAATGTGTGGTTCACGATCCTTTGAACCCCTTCTCAATTTTAATGCATCTTTTTGGTTGGAAGAAGGTCTAGTGCTTTCATGCCAAAAAGATTGCACTGATCCATTTACCGCATCAATGAGCTTCATATCAAAGCGTGGCAACCTGCCAATGAAGGACCAAACATCTGTTTGATCGGTTTCAAGTTGTTATCTTCTAACACAATACCTACGAAGTGTCTTCAAATTCAAATAATAATTTTGGAGGTAGGTTTAAGAAAATGAAGTGCCCTAGTGTTTTTGTTCACGATTGATTGTGATAATGCACAGCGAACCGCAGTGCGATCCTTTGAGCGAGATTTATTTCCAATTGTACTAAATGCATCTAATAAACTTTTAACAATATGAGAACTTGGTTCTAACTTTTTGGTCATCTTTATCCTTAACTTCCTTCTAACAACAACCATAGACCTAGATTTTAACAATGATAAAAATAATTTGCACTTTTCCCCATCACATTTAGAATAAAAAAAGTTATCAAGTATTTGTCGAGTTTGATAAGCAATAGCACGTTTAGACAACGTACCTTCAAGTGAACTAATGAGAGTTTCATCAACCTGTATACGTTTCGGAGTTCTTCGGCGTGTAGTTTCTAATGGAGGTAAGGGTGTTGGGACTGGAGCATGTATAACATTACCAGGACGCTCCGACATTTCAATAGGAGCCTCTTGTCTTTCATTCTCTTGTTGGTAATTGGATGTGGGAAATTGCACTTTCTCTTGGATGGTCTCCATAACATTTGCTTCTTTCATTGTAAATCCTTCATTCAATGCCTCCTTAACTTCGTCGGTTATATAACCACAACCCAACAAGTCATTCGCTACCATAGTCTAAGGTTGACTTGATGTGGGAATTGAAACATCCCCCGAAGAGCACCTACATTTTACTTCTTGACTAGTGCCATGGGGTTTTTTTTCATCAAATGTTGTTGAAATTGATGGCCCCTCTAGTGAATTTTTTCATTTTTCTTGTCGTGGATGGGTAGGAACGACCGTGGCATCATCTACAGTTGGAATTGGATGAGTTTCCATGGAATGCCTTCGATTCCACATGTCCAATCTTTTCTTTTCTCTAACTTCTTTTATGGTTTCTTGAGGCTTCTCTTTCCTTTCCGATTTCCTTGTTCGATTGTGTGAATTCCCCATGACCACAATGAGCAATACTAAGAAAATATATTCTAGAGGTGTGCTCAACTATTCAAATATCCAAATTCTTTCTCAATTGTGAATATAGGTTCTTCAAGCTTGCTCAATTGTGAATATAGATACTTCCTCAATTGTGAATATAGATACTTCCTCAATATAGAATCTTGCTCAAATGTGAAAGTAACTTCTACCTGACTTGTGAATATAGAAAATTCTTCATTTGTGAATATAGGTTCTTCAAGCTTGCTCAATAGTGAATGTAGATTCTTCTTCAATTGTGTTCATATAGATTCCTCAAGCTTGCTTGAAATTGTGAATGTAGAATCCTCTTGAAGCTTGAAATTGTGAATGTAGAATCTTCTTGAAGCTTGCTAATTGTGAATGTAGAATCCTCAATTCCCAATGCTAACTGTAGAATCCTCTTCAAGCTTGCTGATTGTGAACATAGAGTATCAAGCTTCCTCAATTGTCTTGATTGTTGATTGTGAACATAGAGTATCAAGTTTTTTTACAGTGCTTCCGAGGAGACGAAACATGAAATTCAGGTATGAAATAGGTAGAGTATTCTGCTGGATTTTTGCAAAGACAAAACGCGCTATCATTTCTTCAATGTTAAAAAATTCCTAGGAAATTAATATGTTTGGTGCACGACTAAACTTAACATCTAGTGGCCAAAAATGCGTGAGAGTTTCTTCATCAAATAACATGCGAGTGTTTCTGCATCAATAAATGCGCTAGCGTTATGGTAATCTACACAATTTGAATTTTCATTGAAACCTTATTTAATAGTTTCTTCCCAAGAAAATAAATTTCCTTTATTTCCCTAGATCCCTACTTATCTTGAAAGGTTTTGGGCTTCATGTTCTATGGGTTAGGAGGTTAAATAGGGATTTGGTGTTAGGGGCTAAGGGGTCAAGGGGCTTAGAGGTTAGAGATGGGGGTGGTTAGTGGCAAGGAAAGGGGGATTAGGAGAGAGATATGGGGGGTTAGTTAGGGGTAAGGGGCTAGGAAGGGGGTTAGCGAGGGGGAGAGAGAGAGAGTGAGTGAGAGAGAGAGAGAGAGGGAGAGAGAGAGAGAGAGGGAGAGAGGGGGTTAGTAATGGTTGGGGGGGGAGAGGAGGGAGAGAGAGAGAGAGAGGAGATGGTGTTAGTTGTAGGGAGTGAGAAAGAGATATGGGAGGTGTGGTTAGAGGTAGGTGGAGGTGTAGGGAAGAGAGAGAGACTGAGAGAGGGGGTTAGTAAGGGCTAGGGAGAGGAGGGGAGAGAGATAGAGAGGAGGGGGTTTAAGGATAGGGGGAGTAGGAGAGAGATAAAAAGAGTAGGATGGTTAGGTATGGGGGAGAGGTTAGGGAGAGGGAGGGCGGGGGGGAGAGAGAGGGAGGGGGGGGGGAGAGAGAGGGGGTTTGTAAGGGTTACGAGGAGGAGGGGATAGAGAGAGGGGGGTTAGGGGTATGGGGAGTAGGAGAGACAATAAGAGAGGGGAGGTGGTTAGGTTGGGGTGGGGTGGGGTGGGGTGGGTTAAGGGGTTATAGAGAGATAGAGAGGGAGGAGGGTGCCAGGGGGTTAGAAGAGAGAGAGGGGTGGGGTATAGGGGTTGGTGAAGTAGTACGGAAGAGATAGAGAGAGAGGGGGTTAGTAAGGGTTAGGTGTAGGAGGGGAGAGAGTGAGCGAGGGTTAGCAATGACAGGATTATGAGAGAGGTAGAGAGAGGGTGGTTTAAGAGTGGTGGGGATTAGGGAGAGGGAGAGGAGGGGTTAGAGAGAGAGGGGGGTGGGGGGTGGGTAGGGAGGTGTTTTTAGGGGTTTTCAGATAGAGAGGGGTGAGGGTTATGAGTAGTAGGTGGAATATGGGATTAGGGGCGGGGGTTATGAGTAGGTGGAAAAGGTTTAATTGTTTCTAGGGCTAAGGGCTTAGGGATTTAGGGATTTGAGCTTTTTATGCAATATGGGTTATACTTTTTAGGGGTTAGGGGTGGACTAGGTATTAGGGGTTAGGGGTTGTGGGATTATAGATAAAGTGGCTAGGGGGTTTAGGGGTTAGAGGCCTTAGGGGTTAATTGATTTAGTGCTCCAAGGTTAGCGTGTTAGGGTTTACGAGGTTAGGCATTAATGGTGAATGGGTTAAAGGCTTAAAGGCTTATAATGGGTAAATTAGAGCTTAAAGAGACTAATGCACAAACCCAATCAAGAATTCCAAAGCTGAGAGAGGAGCGATCAATCTAGAGGGAGTGAGCTCGAGAAAACATAGAGCTCTCATGCAAATGAAGAGCACACATGAAAACATAGAGCGCACAAGCAAATGCAGGGCACGCTAGCACAAGGGAGGTCGCACATGCAAACTTAGTGTAGAGGTAAATAATTATTTTACCTGTATAGGGTAAACTAGAGCTTAGAGGGCTAATGGTTAAAGGATTACAGGTAAATAATTAAAGGACTTAAGGGGTTTAACAGTTTGGGATTTAGGGGTAAAGGGATTAAGGACTCTGGGCTTTAGGGGTTAGGTTTTAAGAGGTTAGGAATTGAGGTCTAAGGAGTTATAGTGTTAAAGTCTTAGGGAATTAGAGGATAAGGACAACAATGAGGGGAGATAAAGGGTTAATTAAGGGACTAGGGATTTAAGGAGTAATACCTTTATAGGTTAAGGGATTTACGATCAACTATTAATGGGGTAAGGGTGTTTAACGGACAACCCACTCGAGCGGACGCGAGCCAGATCTCCCTAGCTCAAAGTGAGTCTAGAACAAATAATACAGACTACAAACTACTTTCCTAGATCTACTTAAGGATCAAGTACTAGATGCCTTACCTTAACTTTACGATCCTTTCTCCTCGATGTTGCTCCACGTCCCGCGGTCGTCAGATCTCAGCTGCAAGACCTGTCAAGACACATAGAACAATACAAACGAGTAAAGAACATCTATACAATAAGAGATCTAAGTAAACAGTTAAGCAGGTAAACTACTCAATATCATCACACATAAACAATATTGGTGGAAAGCATTTGTATTACTCTAAATCGGGAAATACATAGTAAAGAATAGACTACAACCAAGGATTAATGCTACGGTCCTTCTCCATCCAATCCATTTTCCATATCCTTCCAAGGAAGTAGAGTCTCTCAATGGATGAGTTAGAGATCTCTCCAATATGATTTCACCAGCATGTAGACACTATAGACTTCCTCTTTTTGGAGAGGGGTAGAGCTTCACTTATATAGGACTAAGTGGATAGGATATGGATAGGGTAGGTTAAGATATGGTAGGAGAGAGATAGGGGATCCTTCCAAGAGGTTAGGAACCGAGTGCCAGCTCCCTCAAGAGATCAAGGATAAGGATACAAGTCAATAGGCTTCGAGAATGAGCTCGAAGAAGCAATTGTTTCCCATTAACTGACTTTGTCGCACCCTGTAGTGGAGCAAGGTGCGACGTTGCAGGTTGCATGAGTGCAGCCTGCGACGAACTCTCAAACCTAGCACAAATGCAGTGGTGTCCTTTCGAGTTAAATGACCTAGCCAATGGAACTTCATGGATGTATACATTGAATCTAATGGTGGTAAGATTTTAGGTGTAACAGAATGCCCCCCAAAGCATGAAGCTATTGAAAAATTGGACAGGTGAAATGCTTTGATAGAAAGAATGGAAAATGGACTTGTCGAATGAAGGATGTTGCTACAGCAAAACTGACTCTGAACTGACAATCTTATATGATGTACAACATGGCTTCCGACCAATACAATGCAGATCCATGGTAGTAATGACCGACTAAACACAATCATGGCTACTAGACACAAGCGTAGATCCATGATGAGATGATAACACAGTCACGACCAATACAAATGTGGATCCGTGTAATATGACTCAATACAAACTCCATTGCAATCTGGGTAAAGCATGAATCCCCAGGGTCTTCAAGCTGAACCCGCAATGATACGAATCTATCCATGTGATTACAAATGTCTTGATGTCGAACATGGTAGAAACCACTCGATTAATGATCATTGATGTATACCGTTAACAAGTGTGAGGGAAATCACCATTGATGTCAATGATCCCCGAGGTATCACAGTAAATATCACCAAGCGTGAATAAATGAGCTGAATTCGAACGCAAGATGAAATCTTTCGATCAAGAGTCAATGATATAAACTCATGTTGAAAGCAAGGTAACCTACCATTGAGGCATGCAAGGCCAAGGTACTTGGTTGTTTTCTAGATTCAATCCTTGGATGATGATTTGAAGTTGACAAGGATGAATCCGTCGAAGGAGGGCCATGATGAATCCCCCATCATCGACACAAAACACAACAAAGGATGTGTAGAGTGGATCGAACGGTACAGTAACATGTGTGATTGACTCAGAGTAGAACAACATGATGGAAGGTGTACAGACTGCAGATAATGAATAGTGAAAGTATTCTTGAACATGGGCATGGCATGACTTGGCAGTATTGACATGACGAGTACGACACTAACTCCTAATGCAACTGATGATGGAAGCTTTCTTTGAATGACTCAAAGGAGTAATAAGACTCAGGAAGTAAGCGGAACTCAAGGACAAATTGATGATCCAAGTACTATATGCAAATGTAGATGAGTGCCATGTTCAAGAACAACTAAGTACTGCCACAGATAAAGGTGTAATACAAAATCTTTCCTTTTTCCCCATCATGAACGATGAGTGCCTCATGTGTTTTTTACGAGCTTGATGAGGGTAACCAAATGCTCGGTATAGCTCATCCCATAGATGATTCCAATCCCAAATATTTTTCGAACTTGGGATAGGAGGGGTTCGTCCCATGGCGGGCACTTCAATGTGAAAATTTAACGAGTCCATAGAAGGTAAACTCGGTCGTCATTTCATGTTTAGAGAGTCTGAAAAGAACTAAAGAAGACTCCAATGGTCCGTTTTCGTAAAGTTAGCCTCATCGCCCGAAAAAAGGTAAAACAACGCGGGAGAGGACTCTTCCAGTCACGATTGGTTGGAGTATACCTTTTTCGTAAGTAGTGCCCCCTGGTGTGAAAAAGGGGTAAACTATCACCAGGAAGATGACCATTCAAATCCTTTTACAAGCATGAACGTGACAAGTTCGCTTGGAAATATTTTTGTATTTTGAGAACCTGAAAAAGAGCTTAAAGATAGACTCTAGGGGGGGGTTCCTTTTCCATAGGAGTTTAACGATCCTAGAAAAGTGATAAATCGTAACTCGTTAACGTATTCTCATAGTTTCAAGAGCACAAGAAAGAACAAAGAGTAAGCTCATAATCATTAAATAATTACAATCTAATGAATGAAAAGATAAATGACAAAAAATTCACAAGGGGTGTTCATACCTGAGATGACCATTCCAATGCGAAAATGGAATGAAAAGACACTTAAGAACTCCTGCACACTCGGAAACGAGGTCAAATAGTCAATCGAACATTCAAATATGATAAAATCAATCCAAACTATAGCAAATGGCATAAAGGCATCAAATATTTGAAAAAGGAATATTCCATTTTGTTTATAAATAGAAATAAAAACCAGATATAGTCACCATTGTTCTATTTGCCAAATTTGGGAGGAGTAGTGCCATTTTGGAGCCAAAACTTCACTTGTTGATTCTGAGAGCTACGAGTAGCCATTTCACTTGCCATCCAGAGCAGGTAACCCTAAAATTCATCCAACATAATTGTAGTGGTTTACATTTTTGAATTTCGTTCATTTTTTTGGGTTTTGGCTTGGTTTGGGAAGGGCCATTGCGCCCTCGGCTTGTTGCAGTCTTCCCTTTCGGGAACTGCGACGAGACTGAGTCATCACAAGGGTCGCATAGATGAACTGTGACGATGTCATACTGTTTGCAAAAATGGGGTGCGATGACGAAAACATCCATCCCCAAACTCAAGCCAAGCTCAAAAAAGGCACTTTTGGTGGTTGAAGCAAGTTCTAACAATGTTAAAACTCTCCTTTTGGTAGGTTCCAAGTATCCAAAATGGTTTTGGAGTGGCAAGAACAGGAGCATGAAATAGATTATATGCATGCTGAAAATGATCCACAATGTGTAGAAGCACTGAGGAACTCTGGGCTCCTCAAGTTCTTTCAGATTCAGGGGATGAGATCCCAAATCCCATTACTGATGCATATGCTCCGATGCTGGGATGCGGCCCAACAGTACTTCATGATCTGTGAGCACGTGCTTACTATAGATGTCAAGGACATCTACTTTCTGACCGGATTGTCCCGAAGAGGGGACAATGTGCTACTTACTGGATCACGCGGAAGTGATCGGAGTATGGGTGACATGATCCTACAACATTGTACTCCCAACACTGTTGCTTCTAGTGGGAAGATTTCCATAAAAGACGTGCGGGAACGTCCATTGCGCGCCATACTTTTCACGATTACAAGGATGGCAGGGAGACAAGCTCCTCACTTAGCCACTAGGTCTCTGAAGATCTTCAACTGGTGCGAGGGAATCCTCGCAAACATGCGAGCTCAGTTGACCAAGTGTCGGCAGGGAGAGCTCAAACAGTTTGGCTATGGTTCGATAGTGATCTCATTCTTACTGGAATAGGTTCCCCTCTTGTGTCCTTAGGTACCACTGGAGGATAGGGATCCTAGAGATCCTCACATGGCTAGGTGGACCGAGGTGATGGCCCGACATGGCGGGGGCCCTATTATTGGATATGGTCCTGATTTTTTCACTTGGCTGGAGGGCCAGTTACTGATGGTAGAGGACTTCCCGTACAGTGGTACGGACTTTAGAGATGACCCGGACTTGCCCCTGCCAGAGGGAGAAACATGGGGAGACCTTGGTAAGAACAAATAACCCTTGTACTTTTTAAAGTTTTATGCATTTATGATTTTTTTGATGTAGTGCTGACAAGTAAACAACATGTGTGTGTAGATGTGGGACCTGTACGACCAGTGGGAATCTCTCTTCTTGCTAGGAGAGAGAGAGGAGAGGGAGCAGTCGTGGGACCTGCAATGCACACTTCCATTGCAGATATGGATGGAGTCTATGCCAACCTGAGTGGGTTGACACTAGACGTTCTCGAGCCGACAGTAGATGAGGTGCCGCGGCCCATGCAGGTGTACACAGTTGGAGTGACTACATGCTTCAACGTGCTGCTCTGAAGAGTTGCGAGAGCAGTTGACTGTTTCCACACTCAGCAGGCTAGAGATGCTAGACCACCTAGGGTTGTACGGGCCAGGAAATAGGCCATATGTTGTTACTATATGTGTATCGAGAGCTTAGAGGCCTCATATTTTGTACTACTGAAAGCTACGAGGCTTTAGATTTTGTAGAGACTCATTGAAAGCCGTTGTGCTTCAGATTTTTGTACCAACACTACTTTTTGGGATATATATATATATATATACAGAAATTCTAGTGATTTATACATTATGTGTTTTTAAAATGGATGAATGGTGTGGTATTGTTATGTGTTTGCTTATAAAATGAATTATTTACATGTTATGTCTACTTTTAACAATTCATGATATATGCTTATGTGTGTGCAATGTACCAATCTAAGATGAAGTTGGCCATAGAATCAGCAACTGTGTTCACGTCTCGTGGAATGTGCAGGTACTGAATGGGCTCGAAGGACCTTTCCAGAAGACGGAATCGTTGATAGAGATGGAGTAAGATAGGATCACGGATGGCGTAGACTCGGTTAAGATGAGAGACCACTAGTTGAGAATCCAGGTGGATGACAACATGGTCCATACCCAAAGAAATGGCATCAGTTAGGGTTCCAATGACTGCTTGATATTCTGCAGCATTGTTGGTTGCGAAACCTAGACACATTCCCCCTGAGCTGATGAGCTCGCCAGTAGGTGAAGAGAGTACCCAGGCTGCCGAAGCAAGGCTGTGGGTATGCCGACTGGCGCCGTCCGCGAATCCATAACACATTTCCATCTGCACACGCAGATAGAACATGGTATAAGAAACTAAACAAGACCTAAACATGCAAGAAATCAAAGCGTCACACCACACAGAAAACACACATGCATGCCATGTACAGTATATACAAAAGTACTCATGCATGAAAGACTCAAGCATAATACCTCTTCAGGTAAATCCCATTGCAGGGTTCACCCAAAGATATCCCGTCATAGTCTTCAAGCTCATAAGCTCCCTTCTCTAGGACGCGTTTCACTATGTAAGGTCCATGCCACATGGACTCAAACTTTCCTGCCCCCAGCTTATCATGTTTCTGGTCGTATGTGAGGACCAAATATCCTTCGCTATAGGCGTGAGGTTCTATCGACTTATCAAACTACGATTTGATGCATTTCTTATGGGCCTCATTGGCAAGAGCAACATCTCGGCGAGTCTCGTCGAGCTTAGCTAAGTAGAGGAAGCGTTCTTCCTCAACAGTAGTGTTTGGGAGAAGTTCGATGGCAAGCTTGAGAGACGGAATATCGCACTCAATGGGAAGGATCGCCTCCAATCCATACACTAGTTGGAAAGGAGTAAATCCGGTGGCGTTTTTAATGGAGGTTCGATAAGCCCAAAGTGCGGAGAAGAGCATGTTATGCCAATTGTCCTTGTGCGTACCCACCATACGTTGGACCATAGTTTTCAAGACCTTGTTGATGGCCTCGACCTGTCCATTCGACTGAGGGTAGTATGGTGTTGAGTTTTCATGGCGAAAATCCAATCTGTTGCTCAACTCGTCAACCATATGGTTCATAAAGTGAGAACCATGGTCAGTATCTATCTCTTGAGGAACTCCAAACCGTGCTATTACATGATTAAACATGAAGAGTGCGGCTGTCTTGTGATCGTTCGTGTATGTAGGCATTGCCTCGACCCACTTTGTAATGTAGTCCATATCTACAATGATGTAACTATGCCCCCCGACCGAGGTAGGCTTACAATGCATGAAATCGATGCCCCATTTAGCGAAGGGGCCAACGAAAATAACCGAGTGTAATGGGGCGGGATGGGTGCACTTTTTCGTATGAAAATGTTGACATGGAGGACATTGTTTTACGACCTCGATGCAATATTTGAATATAGACGACCAATAATATCCTACGTGCAAAATATTCTGGGTTGTAGCCATCCCAAAGAGGTGACCGCCACATGCCCTAGTGTGACAGTCATTTAGAATGCGTTCATCCTCATCATGAGTCAGACAATGTCGAAGGATAGAATCGATGCCATGACGGTACGAAGTATGACTGATAATCAGATAATACTTTGCATGGTGGCATATTGGACGACGGTCGTCACGAGACAATTCCGAGATGAAACGTTGGGTTTGAAGATACAATGTGATATCTCCATACCACAGATCAGACGTACTGATAAGAAATAATGACTCATCTGGAAACGAGTCATTGGGCTCAGATTCTGTATCAGTACGGGGGAGGTCACAGATGAGCTCAATGAACACCAAAGAATTTTTTCGTCTTGGCTTTTTCGAAAAGAAGATTGAATTCTTGCAGTATCATGATCCAGCATGAATACTTTCCCCCAAGCACCTGACGAGTCAGAACGTGGTACATGGGGTTCAAATCAACAATGACAATGGTGGTGCAAAGCAAAATGTATTGACGAAACTTCTGCACAGCAATGACTGCCGCGAGAGCGAGCTTCTCAACATGTGAATAGCGAGTTTCAGTGTCAATGAGACCTTTGCTGGCATAGTATATCACATGTTCTTGGGCATTCCGGTCTTCCTGTACCAAAACCATGGCGATAGTGGTGTCGGAAGCTGCGATATATAAAATGTTATCTCGATAGTAATTCGGGGGTTGGATCACAGGGGCATGCGTGATGGCATGTTTCAAACTTTCGAAAGATTGTTGAGCTTGATCATCCCAAATGAACGGAACATCTTTTTTCATCAATCTCATATAACCCTGCGTCTTTTGGGAAAAATTACAAACAAAACGCCTTAAATAAGTAGCACATCCTTGCAGACTCTAAAGTTCCATAATATTAGTTGGAGGTGGAAGAGCGACGATAGCTTCAACCTTCAAGGGATCAATGCGGATCCCATATTTCGAGATGATGATCAACCCTAAGAGGCGTCCAGACTTGACACAAAAGATACACTTATGAGGATTCAGACGGATATTGTATCATCTGCATCCGAGGAAAACGACTGTCAGATGATCTAAGTGGAACTCACGCTGCTTCGAGTGGGCAGGCAGGTCATCCAAGTAAGGTTCCACAAATTCCTTCACATCATGGAAAGCATACGACATGACCCGCTAGAATGTGGCGCCAACATTTTTAAGACCAAACGAAAGTTTACGATATGCAAACATTCCCCAAGTGCAGATGAATGCAGTCTTGTGTTGGTCGGCAGGGTGGATCTCAATTTGGTTGTATCCGGAAAAACCATCCATAAATGAAAAAATGATGCTTCTAGCACAATTGTCGATAATCTGGTCGATAAAGGGAGTTGGGTAGTTGTCCTTGGGACAAGATTTGTTGAGATCCTGATATTCGACACAGACGCAAATGGTACCCTATTTTTTAGTAACAGGGATGACATTTGAGACCCATTCTGTCAATGGGACGGGATAGATGAAGCCGGCCTTCAAGGGTTTCTCAATCTCTGCCTTGATTGCTGCAGTCTTTCGAGGGTGTACCGGTTGCAGCTTTTGGTGGATAGGTTTGATGTTGGGATAGGTTTTAATCTCATGTAAAACAATGGAGGATCTATCCCATGCATCTCCTCGTAGGTCCAAGCGAAAACGTCTCAGAATCGCTTGAATAAGGCCA
The DNA here is from genome assembly GCA_027924585.1 of Larix kaempferi. Lineage (NCBI taxonomy): Eukaryota > Viridiplantae > Streptophyta > Pinopsida > Pinales > Pinaceae > Larix > Larix kaempferi. Next base: position 2,922,073 of record BSBM01001467.1, read on the forward strand.
TACAAGCAATGACATCTTTAGGGGAACACTTCTGGCCTAAATGAATGTGTTCCACTACACCAGGAGTAACTAAAATGTCTATTAAAGTAGTGGGCTCGATGTTGGCAAATTTTCCTTTGGAATTCGTTTGACACGCGAGTACCAAAGACTGAGAGCCAAAGTAGACATTCGGTGTAAAGATGGTGTGAATGCTATTCTCCACAGTATCCAACAAGGGAAGGAAAGACGAACGATGGTGGAGGTCTTCCCACGACAGATCATCTGCACTCATGATTTCCATAATGGACTCGTCAGAATGAAAAGTCCATAGCAGAGGATCAGATGATTCCCGCTGTAGAGAATAGGAGGCAGAGGCCGCAGCTAAGTGTTCCTCCGGTGCTGACTGGATAGCCTCATACATGAGTTTAGCGGGTGATAGAGGCATAGTGTCTCCAATCAGGTGTGTGGTGGCTTCATCAGGTACAAGCCATGAATCAGTGGAGCTAGGGGTAGATGAAATCTGCGAGGATATCATGTTCACTGTGGAAACATGGTTTGGGGGATCTGAAGTAGGAAAGATGCCCATAAGGGATGAGTCCTTAAGGAGGCCAACCCCCACACTCTCATACTTCTGCGAAGATTGTCCAATTGAAGGAACGTTATCGCCCGGGTGAGAAGTGGTTTCAGGTGTGCAGAAATCCAGTTGGTCGACTGTGACAATTCAGCCTTGATGGGGGAATTGTACTATGCGAAAGACAAATGATCCGAACCGTAGTCATGGCGTAAAACCAATTACGACCAAGCATAATGTTATAATCTAACGGGGCAACGACTACCTCCACATTAATGGTTGTGGTCTTGCCCCCCAACTCGGCTGGTAAAGCTTGTAACAGCCCATGAGGTTGAAATCCACGTCTGTCGAAGGCTCTCAAAGTGGTAGGAGAACGGTTCAACTCGGAAGAGCCAATAGCTCTCCAACATGCGATCGACATGACTGACGTAGAGGCTCCTTTGTCCAAAATGGTATGATGGATTATCTTTCCAGCAATGTTCGTGGCAACTTGAAATTCCAACTGATGGGAGAGCCTCGGTTTGAAATACTCCAGCCGAAACATAATGGTGTTCGATGAATCCAGGTCAACTGCACCAATGGCAGCGAGGAGAGTCTTGCGCTAATTGGGATAGTTTTGCAAGACCTCGAGCGTCGACATAGCACAAGGAGCTTGTGCTAGGTCCTCTACAATGTTGTAGTTTTGAGCAGCCCGAGCATTAGGATTAAAAATTGATTTTCTAATCATGCTCTTGGGTGGACGCAACACATACTCGAGAGAGGAGCAGCTGACACGATGACATCGGGCATCGAAGTGGAAGCTTTTTCAGTATTACATCCAATAGGTTCCTTAGCTGGAATAGAGTCATATGAACGAGAACGGGTGTTCAAGTTGATGGTATCATTATGCACTATGAGAACATGTGTGGTGGTATATGCTTCTCCTTGGGAAGAAGAAGTGTGAGCGATCGATTGCTGATTTTGAGTAGGGAAGGGATCGTTGAGAACTGCGGGTGTGGGTTTACCCTTAAGAAACTTTTGAACTTCGTCTCTATGGGGGCACTCTTTAGAAAAGTGATAATCACCACACAGTAGGAAAGGATACTTCAACTTCCTTTTCTGTTTGGTATCATCAGGTGTGCTCTTTTGTTCCTACTGGGTGGAAGATTTCTTAGGTTTCCCCTTATTCTTCTTCTTACCACCAGACTTTTGAGGTGAAGCCAATGAAACAGAATTCACTTCTTAGGTGACAACAGGAGTGGATGATTTGGTGGTGCCATGACCAGCCTGTGTTGGTGATGGGGAAGAACCCTGGGGGTTCGACGAACCAACAGTTTGAGCGGAAGGCTGGGTGTGAAGGGATCCAATGATGCCATCGGCTTGGGGTCCCTTGGGTGGTTTCGTGGGGTCGTAAGTGTTGCGGGGTGCGTTAGGAAGGATATCAAACAATGTGCCAGACTGAGCATAGACTAAGTCTAGTAAGTGGGCACGTGCGATGGCTTGTTCTTCAGTGACGGAACCGCCCATGGCAACATCTCGTGCTATGGTTGGTATGAGAGACTTCGTAAACCAATCTGCGAGGAGCCGATCTGGAATAAGAGCCTTAATGAGACGTCATCTCCTTCGCCACTCATGTATATGATCTGATATATGGGTAGCGGTATTTTGACGGAGCGAGGTTAAAATATCTGTACCAGTTTCATACCGTATAGGCAGCCGAAAATGAGTCAAAAAGTTCATAGCAAGAGAACCAAAATCAGGAAAAGAATGAGGTGGTAGTTCAATGTACCACTTGGCAACCAAAATAGTGAGAGTCCGTTGGAATAACCAGAGATAGATCGAGTCGTCCATTAGGGAGTTGGATGAACACCATCAGTGGTATGTCATCATGTGGTTTTTAGGATCCTCACCCGGCTTACCATCAAATTTTGGGATATCTGACGGAAGTTTTACCGGAATGGGTGGCCAATTAGTTCCGTGGTAAATGGGGTCATTAGTTAAACGAGACAGGTCAGGTAGATCCAAAGTAGCCAAAAAGGGAAGATGCGGATTAGGTTGCGAGTACTTATAGTACAGATAAGGCATGTAAGGGCCTATGGGACCTTGTATCGATTGACCATAGGGTGTTCCAGGAGGAAACTGGTCGTAAGGGTACTGGCCGCCCGGACCAGATGTAGGTTTTCCGCCATAGTAAGGTGGTCCATAATTATAATAAGGTGGCTCGTTACCATAAGGTGGGGGTCACCTCTGCCGCTAGGAGGGGGTGGGCCACCTCCAAATGGTGGGGGTCTGTCAGCACTATCAGGGTAGGATGGGCCACCACCGCCTTCGCTAGGAGGAGGTGGTGGTCTACTACCACCACCAAAATAGGAAGGGTCTCCACCAGCTCCGTCGAGAGGGGGTGGTGGGCCACCGTCGCCGCCGAAAGGGTAAGAGCCTCCTCTGCCGCCTCCACCATAGTAGGGTGGTGTTCCACCACCAGGATTAGAAGGTCCTCCACCACCACCACCACTGAGAGGGGGTGGTGCTCCTCCACCACCGCCGGGATGAGATGGTCCTCCCCCACCACCACCACTAGGGGGGAGGGGTGGTCCTAAACCACCTCCACCAAGGGGGGGTGGGCCATGATGACCGAAATGAGGTGGTCCTCTGCCGGAAGGTAGAGGTCCGCCTCCTCCAGAGTTATGTGGGGGCCCGCCACCTCCAATGGGAGGTGGGGGTTGGACCAAACGAGGGTGGAGGGACTTGAGGGACTATAAGTGGGGGTCCATGTTGTAAAAAAATTTGTTGTCCCCATAGAGTGTAAGGATTACCGGGGTAGGGTACCCCGTAGAGTGCATTTCCGGGATTAAGTTGACCTGGCACAGGTTTAATATGACCTGGATATGCTTGACTTGATGGAGGTTGAATTACATTGGACAGTCCCCCGACATGGGATAGTCCCGAAGTGGAAGGTCCAGGAGGTAAGGAATTTCCAACGGAAGACCTGATGGGAACTCCTGCTGCAGGATTATGGTTAAGAGACGGGGGTTTCCCCCCAGCAACAACTTGTTGACCACCAGGTAAAGGTTGACCTAACAATGGTTGTTGATTATTCACCATAGGATTACCACTACCCATAAAGAAGGTAGGGGGTAAAGAGTATCCTCCCCTCGAAGTTTGGGGTGGGGGAGGAGTAGTTGACATAACTGTGGTAGTCACGGTCATGTTGGACTGTTGTCCTTCAATAGGTTTGGTAGTGGGAGGTATCGAACTGGTCTCCTGACTAGGGGATGCATGTACAAGAATGGATGGTTGACTAGTTTCAGCGGTGGTCACGTGTTGCGCGGATGATTCTGGTGACTCGAAAGATAAAACACGACTTGGGGGTGGTCAGTCATTGAACCTTATTTGAAAGTTTTGATTCCGAAATTCCTCACCCATAGTACGTAAACGAGCCAATTGCTCACGATAAGGTGCTAGGCGGTCGTCGGGGCTAGCCCAACTAGGTGGGGGTGCAATGGAAAAATGGGCCACTAGGTGACCGGTAGAAGATGTTCAATAAGCTGCTGCAGGACCAGCAGCTGCTGTGGGGTCATCCCGGGGTTGATTTATCCATTCCAACGATCCAGGCTCCCCCGGTGCAACGGGAGATAAGTCTTGTGAAGTGGGGATTTGTGCTTCTTCACCCTACGAGGGATGAGAAACCAGTGAATATGGAGGAGTATGCGGAAACAAATGTCCTCCAATACTCAAAGTGGGGTTTTCCACTTCATGTGACCCGAACCTGGCATGTGGATCCATCCTTACCCTCGAAATTACCTCTTGGTTAAGGGGATATTCGGGTGGCAAATTCTGAATCCTGCAAGACCTTCTCCAAGGAAAGTCAACCAGAGTGACTGAAACAAAAAGTTTCTCCTAAGGAAAGCTAAACGAAATAAAAGCATACCAGACAAACCCTACACAAACTAAGAACACAAGCAAACTTATGTTATAAGAGTGGATTCAACAGTCTGGAACCTCACAGGATTTTCAAGTCTTCGCAACTCGCGATATACTGCAGGGTCCAACAGTAAAACGCGACAAGGAGGATTGGTACCATACCCTTGCCTGAATACCCGATTACCTAGATGGTACGTGCGTAGTAGCTCCCCGAGTGCTGTTCTCGGTGTATTGCTCCGCCAAGACGGCCAAAAGGTTAACTCAGTTGGTTTCAGGAATCCTAAGGGTGTCTCCCGATATACACAAGGTACGTGGGAGCTCAAATCTGCAGTGGTGTTGTCTAATGCACAATCGTTCAACAAGAGACCTTCCAATATACTACCGAGTACGTGATACACCCTTTGATATACGCCAAGTACTCAAGGTGACTTGGTGGGTATGTGAAAGAGCTCAATATACCGATAAGTACGTGGAAGACTACAATACCCCCGGGATATAGTGCTGGAAAATAACAACAGCTACCACGCTTAACGATGCCGGAACACGTCTCTAACTTACACACAAGTTACTAAAAATTTTACCCTATCTCTACCATTAATTTTATCTAGATGGTTAGGTGAATGCATGAGGTGAGTACATAATCGTAAACATAATACAGGCCCTAACTATATGCGAAAATACACTTTTCTTTCAATGAACTCTATGTATGGGAAGGAGAATTTTTTTTTCTTCTTTCCAACAATTTTACCAAAGCAATGCAATGCAAGACAATCCCAAATCTACCAAAAAAAATGACTATGAAGTATTCTTTTTCCTTTTCAGGGAAACATAAAAGACACAACACTACTAAACCAAATCAAAGCATGTTTTTCTTTTCTTTTATCTTTTCAAAACAAAAATGACACTAAGTGATGAAAAGAGAGAGCTTCTAAGTAAAGTATGAAAGATTTTCAATTTCACTATGATGGCCTAAAAGCATAAAAAACAAAAAATACAATGCAACCTTCCAAGCATGGAACTACTTTTGCAAAACTTGATGTCTATTCGAATTTTTGAAGAAAATGAGAAACTCATAGTTCATGAAAAACACAAGTAATGCAATTTTCTTTCCACTTTTCCAAAAGATCTATGAATGAGACATTCCAATGCTTATGCAATTCTTCAAATGAGCTTGAAAAATGATGGAAATAAAATACTTTTGATCTTTCAATGGATGTATCAAGATAACAATTTGATAACAACAATGCTCTTAAACGTAAATACTGAACCGAAAAGATGACTCACGGCACTATAATAACTCAGAAAATCTCAAGAAGAGATAAGCACTCAATGGACCGAAAACACACACAAACACTCAAAATCAGTCAGTAACAAGCAGCACTAAAAGCAAGCAAAACTCACAAAATGAATGCAAGTGAGGTCTAGAAACCGATCTGACACAATGATCAGATCTGGGAAGGAGAGGAGGAAATGCAAGGGTGCGTGGATGCAGGTGGGGAAGACAAGAGTGTCCACCACTAACAAATCTAAGACTTGTCCAAGATGGAACCCAAAACAACTCCAAAAAAAAACCAAACAACTCAATCACACAAAGCGAAAAGGGATCTCTGACTGGATCATACAGTACAGAGGGAGTCTGCACACAAACCAAAATCACAACAGAATGAGAGAGGGCATGCCTATATGGAAAAAATGGCAGATCGACGCACTCTGTGATTGTACATAGTGCGACGTCGCAGTTCACCAGTGCGGGAAGTGTGATGACGTCGCAGTAGACCAATGGAAGGGCAGCGACGACAGACTAACAGGATAAGAACAGAGATAAAAAACAACAAAGTGTCGCTCTGGGTACACTGACCAGGTGCGACAGGCGAGATCTGAGTTAAAAAATGAACTAATTCTCCAGGTGATGAGCATAAAAAGGTCTGCAAATGAGAAGTACAAACTCAAAGGAAGCTAATCAGACTCTTCAAGGTGAAGATCTGATGGTGAAATCAACTCTAAGAAGGAAATGACAAAATAGAATGGCTTAGCAAGAAATCAAGTGAAAAACAACATTCAAATTGACAACTACAAAGCAATGTTCTTTTTCCCCAGTATGGTTGCCAGCTTTGTTTGACGGACAATCCACTCGAGCAGACGCGAGTCGGATCTCCCTAGCTCAAAGTGAGTCTAGAACAAATAATACAGACTACAAACTACTTTCCTAGATCTACTTAAGGATCAAGTACTAGATGCCTTACCTTAACTTTGCGATCCTTTATCTTGGATGCTGCTCCACGTCCCACGGTTGTTAGATCTCAGCTGCAAGACCTGTCAAGACACATAAAACAATACAAACGAGTAAAGAGCATCTGTACAATAAGAGATCTAAGTAAACAGTTAAGCAGGTAAACTACTCAATATCATCACACATAAACAATATTGGTGGAAAGCATTTGTATTACTGTAAATCGGGAAATACATAGTAAAGAATAAACTACAACCAAGGCTTAATGCTGCAGTCCTTCTACATCCAAGCCATTTTCCATATCCTTCCAAGGAAGTAGAGTCTCTCAATGGATGAGTTAGAGATCTATCCAATATGATTTCACCAGCATGTAGACACTATAGACTTCCTCTTTTTGGAGAGGGGTAGATCTTCACTTATATAGGACTAAGTGGATAGGATATGGATAGGGTAGGTTGAGATATGGTAGGAGAGAGATAGGGGATCCTTCCAAGAGGTTAGGAACCGAGTGCCATCTCCCTCAAGAGATCAAGGATAAGGTACAAGTCAGCAGGCTTCGAGAATGAGCTCGAAGAAGCTATTTTTTCCCATTAACTGACTTCGTCGCACCTTGTAGTGGAGCAAGGTGCGACGTCGCAGGTTGCATGAGTGCAGCCTGCGACGACCTCTCAAAACCTAGCACAAATGTAGTAGTGTCCTTTCCAGGTAAATGACTTATCCAATAAAACTTCAGGGATGTATACACTGAATCTAATGGTAGTAAGATTTTAGGTGTAACAAAGGGATTATGTGTTAAGGGCTTAGTTTCTTAGGGGTGTATGGATTTAGGGGGTTTGGGACTTAGGACTTATGGGTTTAGGGCTATAATTTCCCTCCCTTATCATTACTCTCCCCAAATCCTTAAATTTATGTCCCTCCCCCCCTCTCATATCTCTCTTCTTTCTCTCACCCCATTTATCTCCATTCAACACTTAAAAACATAAATTTCTGAAGTTCATAATGCGCGTGGGTTATGTGAATACAAACGCTCGAGCGTTTTGTATATACAAAAACACGCGCGCGTTTCTTCTAATACAAAGCACGCCAACCAAAATATTTGAATTTAAATAGAATGTACGCGCGTTCCTGAGCACTTAATAACCCCTTCCTCTCGCCCCTGCGTGTGATCTAGGTGGATATTGGTGGCCACCCACCTTTCCAACTGGCTCAAAACAGTTTTATGGCAATTTTGGTATTGTACTATTCTTAACAGTTTTTCGGGTCCTGAACTTTCGGGGCCATTTTGAGGTCCTAAACGACCTTTTTTGGCGATTTGGGGGGCCAACTGGTTTCCTCTGGCATTCATTTGACCCCATTCGAGAGTTGTAAATCTCGGATAGACCTTTCCAACGGGCTACCGAGTGCCCCAAACGGAGATCGTATGCAAAAGTTACGACCCCGGGAAGTTGATGTACTAACTTACCCAAACGGGGCCCACATGACTTTTGGCGCTTCATCTCCTAGGGTTAGGTTTTTGGATGTCTAGGGTTTTTGACATTCCTGTTTATTGTAAAAGGCCTTGAGAGCCTCATTGTTACCATCTTCTTACGAAATGAGCGCAGCCGTCACATCTCTTCTCAGAGATAAGCCGCCACCATTCCAACAAGCTTGTTTTCCGCTGCATTTTACAGTTCTAGCTTATTTCCTTATTGAATAGAAAACCAGTTTTACTGTATCTCTATTATTTTGTGTTAAGCATCTGATAATAATCTGTATTCATTTTGTTCTGCTCATAAAATCCGGATCAGCGTGTTAGCCACAGTCCTATGTGGTTGGTTTGGACTTACCAAACCCGTGCTATGGAATTTACTGGACCATAGCTAATTAGGAATTTCCACCATTTTTCTCAATACGCCTATTTTTCACCGCTCTCTACAGCATGACATACATGACCATTATTGACAAAACTTTAGGCATAGATAGAAGTTTTTATGAAGATTCCAAATATGTAATTTTCTAAAAACAATATTGATTTTTTCTATTTGTTTCCTAATTTTCTTGTGTCATCACTCCTTAAGTCAAAAAACATGTTGTTAGTGTTTTTTCTGTAACATTGTCATTTCACAACCATTTTTTAAAAAAGTTGTATGTTGCACTAGTAAACACCGACCTCTACATGCTATAAAAAATCCAAGTCGAAATAATTACATTAATACCTTCAAAGGTTGCACCCACATTTGACGTACCGTTCTCGAGGTTTGATCACTTACATAATTTAAAATAAAATTAAAATTAAACATTTAATTTTCGAAAAATAGTGTTGCACTAATGCTACGGGTTCTATACATGCATACCAATTTTTGTAGCCCGAAACCATCATTTAGGCACTCAAAGGCTGCACCCACAAAAACATATACCTTATCATTTGCCAACAAAATAAAAAGTGGTTGTTATAAAAGATGAAATTTGACATAGTTATGTAAATTTTCAATACTTAAAACTTATATATTCGGAAACGTGACTCCATTTCCTACATTTCATCTTTTTTACTCGATGCAAGATATCTTGTGTAAGTATCTCAAAAAACCAAGTTGAGGGATGCCTGATTTTTCAATTTTCTATTACATCTAACTCGCCAAAAGTGACCCTCATTAGCTTGCACATGCCCATATATACAAACAAAAATTAAAATATAAAAATTACTATAAGCTCTGCTCATAACAATACTTTGTCAAATAAGTAGGTAATGCTTACATAATTTCATGGGCTTTAAAAACATCATAATAAATTGGTATACACTTTATATAAAAACTACTATACTGTCATAACAAATACTACTAGTAATATCTTAATCAAATATATATAATAATTTATAATAAACTAATATACACCTAGAATAACAATTATTATATTAAAATAAAATGAGAGATGCCTTAGTCCATATGTTTATTCATATAAAAAAAACTAATAAAAGAGACTTAAATAACATAATAAAGAAATATCTTGAATAGAAAAACAATGTAAAGAAAGTGCTCCTAAGATGCACCATTCAATCTCAATAGACAAGTAAGAAAGAATCCTTCCAAATGATTTTAACTAAGGTTGATGAAATCCCAAGAGTTTAACGAGTGAAGGCATGAAAGGAGGTTCAACATCCTTCAAAATGGACAAAGGTGATGACATCCAATGGAAATGAAGGACATTTATGCCTCTTAAGAATATTTTCCCCAAACCTACAAGCAAGATGTCATGGATGGAAAACTTAGACACTGGTCACCATGTTACTCATTCACAGTGTATAGCTAAAGGGTAAAGTTACCATAACCATCATAAACCACTTGACATTGATTTTTTCCAAAGAGAAAGGGTCATCACTACCAGGAGCATTCATAGTTAAATGAATGTCTAATAAGTTGATCAATGTTGGGGGTGCATTTTTTAAAGTCTATCACATGAAAGTAAGAAGCAATATTAAAATCCTCACTTCACATGGTTTTCCTTCCAATTAATTAGACACCACTTTGTAAAAAAGGTTGGTGTCTTCTCAGTTTCACCCATAAGTTACAAAGGACATTTATTCCAACCAAGCAACTCTACTTTCCAAGGAGTTTAAAATCACTCTCCCAATCCTAATGCCAAGGCACTTGGTATAAAAACAAAATATGGTTGATTATTTTTAACAAATTAATGTGGGTTAATTCTAAGGTTTTGTTTCTTAGATATAGTAATGCTTGTATACAAGTGATATTATTGCATAAAGTAAATGTTTAATTTTTAAATGATGAAAATACAAATAACAAGAAAAAAAAACTGCAAAGCAGCTAAGTCTTTTATTAGACTACTCTATGAGTATATGATTTTGGTGCAAATGATGCAGAAATAATGTTTATCCTAACATCATTTTTTTTTTTATGGATCAGTCTACTTTAAGTTAATAATTTTGTTTCGGATCGGGATCGAGAAACTTTCTTTGTTGATCTATTAAGGAAGCACCTCTTTGAGATTATGCCGTATAATCAAAAGTTGGTGGTTTTTTTATAATGCCATATTATTAAGAAATGAAAATCTATTAAACAACGAAAAGCTGAACATGCATCTCCTTTCATTATATCATCATTAAAAAGAACACATACAAATACATAAGAGATGTGAGAAATGGGATGGGAATGGATGTTTTATTGTATGAAATAGATAAGAGGGCCGCTTACTACACACATCTATACTATATGTTGTGTATAAGTAATCTACATCAACAGTAGGCCAGTTAATAACTATATTTTTATAAATAGAAAGGAAGTTAATAACTATATATCCATGTGTCATGTGTAAATGAATGAAATGTATTTAACTGATAGTTTTAGGGCAATATATCCATTATCGATTTGTTTATTATCTATTTAAAAGGGGATCTACCAAACGCCCAGAAAAATCAAATCTCTCAAAAGTAAAAGCGTTTTCTGTAAAATGCACTAGAGAGGCACTTTTGTTCCATTGTGAGATACGGTAATGGACGCCAAAGAGCCAATTCCAATAATGGTTGCATGGTGCACGTTTTTGGTCTATGACGCTATCATCTATGCATGGTTTGTTATACGTAATCACATGAGATTAGATTTTCAGGTGAAAATCCATGGACTCCTTCACACGATAATTGGTCAACAAATGCCTTTGGATCCCTAATTTCTAGAACTGTTCCGTTTGCTCTATTCGGCTCTGGGGAACACTCTTGCTCAATATATCAAGCACTACTTCAGACTTAATTCTAAGACTAGGCCTCTTTAGCTTCGTTAGCCTAATTTCATAGGTAAAATTCTAATGCACGTCTTTAGTTTATTTAGCTTAATTACAAATGTAACTTTGTTATTCTTCTGGAGTTAGCTTCATTTGACAGATATTCTAAAATAAAGGTCATTCTAATACTCATACTCTTAGCTCAGAGGTAATTATAATGCAAAGCTCATTCTGATAAATCCTTAGTTTCTGTACGATAATTTTGATTTACGACATTCTCTTCTTCCATGCCTTTTTCTGAGTATTAACATTTATGGTACTGTTTTAGTCCAATGCACCTTTCCACACTGAACAATCACATGCCCATCATTATGAAAACTGTAATCCCTGATATGTTGGCATTGGCAAGTAAGAGTGAAAAAATACAGCCATCCAAGAGCTACTATGACGTATCCATCTGAATTTGAACATGCTAAGGATGCATTAACAGATACAATATAATTTATGTCAAATGGAAAATTGTACAGATCAAGCATTCGTTGCCTGAAATTGATTTCAGATATGGAATGATCATGCATATAATACTAGAAATGGATATACATGCGTCCATGGATGAAACAAAAAGCAGACCCCACTAAGTGATCAAGTTATTTGATATTAATAAAGTGTCAATGTGTTTCACCCAAATGAAAATGATAAGCACACCATACCCGGTTCAGTAAATGAGTTCTTTGCCTGTTTTTTACAACTCAAAATTGGTTAATATTTGGAAGTTTGGATGAAAAGCCCCTTTGAAATTCCTTGTGGGTTTTTCATGTTAATCTCCCTCTTTTTAAATCTCATGTAGAAATGTTACTTATTTTGTGAAAATGAATCACTTTACATCTTCTCAATAATGTAAGTTAGACTAGGTCTTTGGCCCAAGCTCGGGGAGTTTTGCGGTAAAAAATGGGACTCAAATAATGTACCATAAAAATTCACTTTATAAGAGCCAATAGGATTCAAAATGATGATGTCAAAATGATAAAATTTGTAAAACAAATTGGAGGGAAAAAGAAAAAAACTATTTTTTCTTATCGTATTTTTGACATATATCCTTAATGGTTTATCCAAGTTTCAAGTTTGTGCATTGAGACACCACGACGTGAAAAAATAAAAAATTTAATAATAAAAGCTAGAAGACAATGGATAAAGAATGGACAAGATTTATTAACTCATTCTGTCAATAATGATCTTGATGTGGACCGTGGCACTCCTACATCGAAGCAAATTGGAGTAATAACGCTAACAAGCAGGGACATAAGTCTGGCAATACAATTGAAGTTTTCAGATTGAAGTTACACCATCTTTGTCAACCACAAAGTTTGATTCCAAATGCCTTTAAGTGGCAGAATTCAACCTTTTAAATAAATCCAAAAAATACATCGAAGTATGTAAAGAAATAAATAACACGCTGCTGGTGAATGCCATCCATTTGTTTTTCAACCTTGAAACTACATCTACCTCCAAAATGCCACAACAATCCCAAAATATTTAACAAATCTTCTCTTCAATGTACACTCGACCATACATCATCTTAATCAACATAATAAAAAGAATTAGCACTCACTCGACGGCTCCTTTCTAGACAGAACAGTGGCTGAACCTTCTCCTCGTAGGCTTCTCCTTGGCGCGAGTGATTCCTCCAAACAACGATCTCTTTGCAGCATCATGTCTACCTTTAAAATCTTTCTCTGCAGCATCATGTCTACCTTCAAAATCTTTCTCCATAATTTTGAAGTCGTGAGGTTGATCTCTAAGTCACCATCCACCATTTAGATCATAACTGCACCAAGTCCATTATAATCGACCACTGTTATAATGAAAAACCAAAAGACACAAGAAATAAGAGGGTTAAAATAGGGCATGACCCAAAGCTGACTTTATTATTTATCAACATAACATATATACAAGGTTTACATGTAACTATCTATGAAAAGAAAACAATTTCAAAAGCAAAAATTGAGTGTCTAGATGGAAAGCTCTTGAAACAATATGTTATTTAGAAAACCAACAACATTAAAAATAAAACTGACTTTGGATATAAAAGTTATGCCATTTTGGAGAAATTCATTAAAAGTAATTAAAGTGCCATTGTGGTGATGTGGTGATGGGTGCACAAAGGTGCACACTGAGGTCACTGACTAAAAAATTGTTTTCTTTCTCTAACCTTCCCTACAAGCCCACTTTTACAAATAAGTTACAATTATAATGTAAGTGATCCACTTTTATAAAATAAGTGAGGATCACTCTTACAATGAAGTTATTTTATAAATTAAAGTTGCATGCAAAAAGTAATGTTAAAAAAAAATGGATTAAAGTTATTTTATGAATGATTCACTCTTATAATTTGAGTGGAATACATTTTACAATCAAGCTATGTTATAACTTAAGGTTGTATGCACTTTTAAAAAAAAAAAGCTTTCCAAAAATACTTTTTGAAACTCAAAACTTTTATTTAAATAAAACAACTTTCAACCAAGTGAGTTAGTGCAAAATATATAACAAATGTTAATAAAGAAAAGTATTATTTCTATTTTCAAGATCTATCTGAAAGTGCACTTATCACAAAAACCCTTATTTTTTTCTACAAAACTACTTCAACACAACCACACATAAAAGCAAACAAATTTTCAACAGAAAATTCAAGATTTTGTAAGCTCAGGGTTAAGTCTTAGTTAGCTTACTTAGAAAATGATTTTTTTTCTCTCTATTCCTAGTTTGTTAAGATAATACAAAGCATGGAACAAAGAGCATATGCGAAAAAAACTCTTTCCACCATGTTTCTTATTTGTCGAGTTTGCACAAGGTGCACGCCAAAGAGAATACATAGATAAAAAAGGTAGAAAACTAGAAATATAAATAGAGAAACCAAAATGAACTATTAAAATTAAATGAAAGAGATTTTAAAAACCAAAAAGAATTTGTATACTTTTGGATATGATAAAATGGTTGTATATTTTGCAAACATAAACCTCTTTGGGTGAAATGAAAAGGGTTTCAATTTGAAAACTATGCTTTGGATGCAACTGAATGGTTCTCTCTAACCAAAAATTCTCAAAAACAATATAATCTGAAATTACTTTGTTGCATGCAACAACGTTGCTCCAAGATTTTAATCAACAATGAAAACGAGTCTTCAAAAGCTTTATAATACCATGTTTGATAAATAAGATATTTCCATAGAGGTCAAACACCTTAAGGCAACCACTCACACAAACATATCAAAGATCAATACAACAATTTATTATGTAGTTAAAACCCTCAATGAGGATAACAATCCATGACCCCTATTGGAATGCCTAATTTTAATAATTACATGTGTAATGATGTCTAGTTGAGGTCACAAGATGTCATAAATAGCACTAGAAGGAAAAATCAAACAAAATAATTTTTAATATTATAATATTGAGTTATCCCACATTTATAATGGAGAAAAATACTCATTTTACCATTCGTTATATAAAGAGGTGGAAAATCATTTATCCCACATGTATTTTGGGATCCTATTCTTCCATACCTCTTGGTATATAATAGAGGCGAGGGGCACCTTTGGAGGTATCTTGAAAATGCATTGTGATGTCATTATAATACTCTCGAATAGCACAAGTGGAGTGGAGCTCAAGTTGTAATGTTGGATGTATTTTGAGGAGTAAGAAGATTTTACCCTTTCCATGGATATTTCCGCATTTGGGGTCTTACCACATATATACGGTGTTCTCTCAAGTATATTCTCTTATCTCAATTTTTGTTATGTTCTTTGTTGCTTGGTAAGATAGAATGCTGGAATAACTCATGCTATGCATGCCTAGTATTGTTCATGATTTTCTCATATTCTCAATATTCTAACATGGTATCAGAACAAGTTGCTATACTTTGCTTTCTTATGTAAAATCTTAGATTTTTCTTTTTAAGCAACATTGTCTCATGTTTTTACTTGAGCACTTCATATTTTGTAGTTTTATGAGCCGATCTACGATACCCAAGTAGTATTTTTTCAAGTCTGGGCTTTATTCTACATATTTGAATTTTTTTTAAACCCTAACCCTTGTGGAAAAATGTTTCAGGTAAATTTGGGCGATGACTTTTAGATCGATTTATGTAACTTTATGTGCATATTTTAAACAAAAAAAAATGCATATTTGAATTCCTCTAGTAAAAATACTCAATTTAAAAAAAATCATCTCGTTTGGAGTCTGGAAATTGGAGATATCGTTATTTTAAAATCAATTATTTTCTAGTTTTTTGGTGATGGTCGCACGGACTGCAGAGCGAATATATTTTGAAAAAATTCTCAGATTTATGTTATGTCTATGTAGGTGGGATGCAGAATGAACTCTACAGTTCCTAAACAGGCTATAATAAATATTATGAGCAATATTGATTAAGTTATGGTCATTTAAAACTTTTGGAATTAGTGAGAAAATTCTAATTTTAAATCATTTTTCTTCTTTTTGCGACAATTCAATTTTTTACATTTTGAGTTTAGGATTTTATCATCATGGCTTCAGAAGTTGTTTCTATTCCTGCATTACTTGGATCTAACTATCTCTCTTGGAAGAGAAAGATGATTGA
This sequence comes from Larix kaempferi, assembly GCA_027924585.1. Lineage (NCBI taxonomy): Eukaryota > Viridiplantae > Streptophyta > Pinopsida > Pinales > Pinaceae > Larix > Larix kaempferi. The sequence continues at coordinate 2,938,077 of BSBM01001467.1, forward strand.
CGTGCTCAGGAGTAAGAATTTATGGAGGTTAATTAAAGGTTATCTCACCAAACCAATCGATGTAAACAATTTGACAATATGGGAAGAGAGATGTGATCAAGAAAGAGGACTCATTGGAAAAACTATTTCATATAGCTTAAAGGTACACATTGAGGCTGATGATAGTCCTATTGAGGTATGGAAAACTCTAGCTTCTTTGATAAAAGTGATGATGCTTTTGCTTACTATCTTCAAAAGAAAATATATGAGTTAGAGCCTAAAGATTTTTATAGAATAGAGTCTTTATTGCTGAAATTAAAATCTATAATGAAAAAATAAATCATTGTGGTAAATATTACAAGAAGAATGGCAATGCTCTAACTATTCTTGTTGAAAAAAAATATCTTTATGGTTTGATATGTTCATCCAAACTAGGAACAGGGCCATTGAAATGTAAAAAGGTATTCACGCACCCTCTTTTGATGAGTATTGTAAAGGTTTGATAAATGAATAAGATAGATTAATTGCTAGTGTTCAATTGTCTAATAATAAGGCTCTAATGGCACATAGTAAAAAGAATCTTAATAAGAATTTTAAAAATTATCAACCACATAATCAAGGAACAAGGTATGTTGATGATGCTTCTAATGTTTCTAACATGATGTCTAACAAAAAGAAAGTGTTTAATCCTTGTAAGTATTGTGAAAAAACAACCACCCTGAAAATATTTTCTTTAAATAGAGACATGAATTTACGAAAGCAAAGAAAAAGTATTCCGAAGAGTAGTTGGTATCCCCGTGTGATTATTCTGTTCAACCAAGTAATTCTTCTTCTAATGTGGAATGGATAATGGATTTTTGTGCTTCTAACCACATGAATAGTTTGGGTTCTTTATTTAATTATTATGACATTAAAAAGCACACACAATAGAAAGTATATATAAGTGATGGTAATAATCTTTCAATTTTAGTATCTAGTAATGTTAGTGTTCCTAATGGTACTTTGGAATATGTGTTTCATGTTCAAGGAATGCTCATCAGCTTGCTTTCTATTTATCGTGCATGTTAGAAAGGTTATAAATTTGAAGCTTGGCTTGATAAGTATGTGTTAAAAGATATCAAACAAAACTTCAAAATTGTTTCTTCTGGTTGTGTTGATCATATTGTTGGATTATATAAGTTTACTAGTTTTAATTCACATAAAAATCAACATTTGTATTCCTATGTTGCTTACGCTAATGACAATGACTAAGCAAATTATGGCATGAAAGATTAGGTCACTTGAATTATGGAAAAATGCAACTGATGTCTAAAATGATCCACGGATTACCTTCAATTTCTTCTACTAGAGGTGTTTGTGAAGGTTGTGTTCGTGGTAAACATCATAAGGAAATGTTTGATAAAGATAAAGTGTAGTGTGCTAAAGAACCATTGAAACTAATTCATAATGATATGTGTGGTTCTCTTGAAACACCTTTGCCTCATGCAATTAATTTTCTTACTTTTATTGATGATTATAGTCACAAATCTTGAGTTTAGTTTTTGAAACATAAAAGTGAAACCTTTGGTATTTTTCAAAAATTTAAAATCCATGGCTGAGAATGAATCTGGTAAAAGTATTAAGACTTTGAGAAGTGATCATGGGGGGGAATGCATATTTATCTAATCATGGTATTCAACATCAAAAGATTGTTCCATATACACCTCAACAAAACGGGGTAATTGAAAGAAAGAATAGAACTTTTGTTGAAATGGCTAGATGTATGATTTATTCTAAAGGATTACATAATTGTTTTTGGGCTGACGCTATTTGTTGTTCTAACTATATCTTGAATAGAGTTCCTACTAAAGCAGTTTTGCATGTTATCCTTAAGGAAAATTGGAATGGAAGAAAACATGATATTAGTAACTTTAAGGTATTTGGTAGTGAATGTTGGGCTCATATCCCAAATGAAAAACAAAACAAAAATAGAACCCCAAGTCTCACAAATGTATTTTCATTGGTTATTGTGAGTTTTCTGAAAGCATACAGGTTGTTTGATCCCTCTACCTAAGGTGTCATTATTAGGTGAGATGTTCACTTTAATGAAGTCCCTCCTCCTCCTAAGTCCGTTGAACCTCATGTTACCTTGAATTTACATTCACCTTCTGTTACTCTCATATCTGTTACTCCTTCCACACCATCTATGCCTATTATTGGTCATAGTTCACCCTCTTCTTCAAGTGCTCCACTTGAATGTTCTGAATATACTAGTATGGTTCCTACCATTGCTTCTCTTCCTATATGGGCATGGAAAACTCTTGAATCTACAGGTTCTAAGATTGGTCTTCCTTCTAATACTCATAGAACTAGATCTAAATTTTCTCTTATGACTAAAGACTTGGACCCTTGGTCCCTTCCTCTTAGAAAGAATTTAGTGGGATGTAAGTGGATATATAAAACAAAGTTTATTGTAGACAGAAAGATTGAAAAAAATTAAGATCGGTTAGTAGAAAAAGGATTCTCTCAACAAGAAGGTATAGATTATATTGAAACTTTTGCTCTGATTGCTAAAATGAACACAATAAGAGCTACTCTTTCACTTGTTGCATATTCTCAATGGGAAATACACCAAATGGATGTCAAGAGTGATTTTTTGAATGGTGATCTTAGTGAAGACATTTATATGCAACAACCACTTGGGTTTGTTACAGCTGAAAATTCTAGTTTGGTATGCAAATTGAACAAGTCTTTATATGGTCTTAAGCAAGCACCTAGATCTTGGTATCATAAGATTGATGCTTATTTCTTGAAGAATGGTTTTAAGCGGTGTGTATCTAATCCAAATCTGTTACTAGTAGCCAGCTTACATATTCTCATATTCTCAATACATTTACACTTACATGTAAATCAATAGCAAAGATATACTATTCTAGCCTTCTATATCCATACAAGCAACAATAATTATGTAATAAATAAGAGACAAGAAAACAAGAGAACAATACAACACCATATATACATAGTAAAACCTCAAATGGGGAAACATCCACAGAAGGCTTGGTCTTCTATATCCATCAAAAATCTCCATCTTACCATACAAGGCATCTTCACATATGCATCACTCTTTACCTTCACATCATGTCACAATCATGTGTGTACAAATGACATATGTGATGTGTGATTTCACAATATCACAACATACCCAAAATGGTCTAATTCACCTCTATTATATAACAAGAGGTATGGAATATTTACATCTCATAACACATGTGGGATAAATAGTTTTCCATCTCTCTTATATAAAGAATGGTTATAATATATTCAATTGCATGATGCACGTGAGATAACTCTATTTTATAATGTTAGAGTTATTTATGCTTGAGGTAATATATTAATGCAAAATGAAAATATTTTATAGATGAGTTTCTCACAATTGACAATCAACAAATGTCCCTACATTCTCTTTAGATAGAGATCATAGACTAATCAGATGTCGAGCCATGGATCAATATAGTTGCTAGTATCAAAGAGAAGATAATTCGTTATATCACTTTATGTCTAAAACATAATGATGATTGTTGGATTTCACAAGTGGCATACTAAAAAAAACACTTTACTTAAAGATATATTAGACCAAGTTGATCTTAACTAATTTCCAAGTGTCTAAATTATGTGAAAAAATCCCACTTGTGAAAATATTTCAACACAAGATATACAAAAAAAATTGCCTTTCCATTAAGCAAACATAGACTTATATAACCTTACATCAAGAAACCCACTTTAACAAACTAGGAGAGAAAATACCCACAAGATCCTAAAAACTAACAAATTATTACGATAATGGGTTTAGTTAGAAATAGGATCTCAACTAGCCCATGAGAATAGGAAATCATCTCAACCATTGCATGTGAATTGAAAACCAAAAACCTTCATCACTCCAAACCATAATAATATTGTCCTACCAAAATAATAATGAAAAATATATAGCGTAAAAATAAGGACTAGAATCCCTATCATTCCTTCCAATAATAGAAGCATTGGCCCTCAATGCTATCAGGAGAGAGAGAAAATGTTGTTGCATTTGGCGCTGATAAATCCACTGAGATTGATTGACAACAAACAAAAAATAAGAATCTAGAACTAAATTTGCATGATGACTGGTTAGGGTTTCTGTCTCCAATGTTGTGCCATGATACACGTTGACAACATCATGAATTCTCCACTGATTCATAAGATCATGATAGAAAGCATTTCTATCCTCAAGGGAAGTTTCAAGTGATGAATGATGTCGAACTGGATTGTGAACTAGGGAGGAGAGGGCACCAAATATGAACTTCCAAGCAAGGAGAAAATTTTATAACATGTGAAAAATTATGAAGTTTGTACAATGTCCTCTTAAGGTGGTGTCTTGAGGCAACTAAGGTTGATGAGAAAGGAATGTAAATGTTGAAGGAGGAGGTGTACAAGAATCCTTGAAATTTTTTGAATGAGCTTGGGACTGCAAATCTAAAGCAGAATGATGTTGTGGATAGGGATGTTGAATAAAAGTTAAAGAATGTTTCTTAATAGTAGGATCAACCTATTGTGGTAGTTTAATTATACTACAAATAGATACTTTATACTATATTTATGCAGTAAGTAAGTGTTGTTTAAAACATCACATTGGGCCTGCTAATCATACTAATAAGGTAGGCCAAGAAACAAAGCACAACAATCCATATTAGTCACAACACTAGTGACTTTATCTAGACCAAAAGAAAATGATACATTGCATGTGTGCGTGATTTAGGAAGAGGCGACATGATCCTTCCATCAAAGTGCATAAGGATTAGGATGACGGTCCATTGGAAAACATAATTTATTGACAATGGAATCCAGAATCAAGTTCTCTTGTGAGCCATTGTTGAACATACAAGTAGTAGATAGATCACGGGAGAGATGTACATATGTGATGAATAAACTATCTCAGGGTTTGAGGGAGTGGATTGCTGCAGTAAGGTGACTTCCTTGGGTCTTATTAACTCTTTATAAATATTATGTTCACCAAAGGCCTCAATGGGAGCATCATCATCTTCTTGATCAAAAGACTATACATTAAAAAATTTCTTCTTCAATTTGAAACATTTGTACTTATCATTTCATTATTCTTATAGTACTAACAAAACTTAGCAAAAGGTAAAGAAGAATATTTTGATAAATATGATGCGACGTAGTAGCAGGAGGCGTAGGCTTTAAATTTGTTGATCTAGAAACACTAAAAGAGGATGAATGTTGTTAAAATTTATATTGATCTAAAAAATTATATTCGTCCAATTGGGTTTGATTGTATACAACATCAATAGTAATGATTTCCATGTATTTTATCTCATGATACAAATGTTCTTGCAATCCACTTTTGTATTTGAGGACAAGCTTTTCAACTAGATTAGTGATGCCAAGAAGAATTCACAACCGGTTTAAATGATGGATATAATCTCAAATCGACTTCTTGAATCTTTGATGCAGGCAAAACCACTTGATATTCATATCATATTCGGGAGTAGTACACGTTAACTATTCAAGCCAAATTCCATGAGGAAATGAGGTGGCTATAGATCATGTGCAATATATTTGGGAGTGAAGAGGTCGTAGACTACTGAGGATTCATCTAATCGTGATTGGGAGTTTTTTGTGCATAGCTTGAAGAGCCTCTAACCACATAAAGAAATGGCTCACAACAACCACACACCATGAACCTAAGCATTGAATTATGTAGATGAAGACCAAGCCAAGCCAATCTACAATTTATGTGCCAAACATCCCTTTTCTTACAGTCTATCAATAAGCTTCACGAATAGATTTGAATCCAATTTAGATTGGAAGGAAATACAAAGAGCAGACGCCCAAACCCCATTAGAATTAGAAATTTGCTCTGATACCAATGACGTGGGAAAATACCACTCATTAGCAAAGTTCAACACAAAATGCGTGAAAGGAAATATTTGTCTATCTTTCCATTAATCAAGCATAAGCTTATATAACCTTACATCAAGAAAACCACTTTAATAAACTAGGATAGAAAATATCAACAAGATCCAAAATATTAGCAACAAATTACAATAATAGGTCTAGTTAGAAATAGGATCTCAACTAGCCCATGAAAAGAAAAAATCATCTCAACTACTACATTAGGAAAACCACAATAATGCTCTCATACCAAAATAATAATGAAAAATACATAAGTAAAACTAAGAACTAGAATCCCTATTACTAAATATCCTAACATAAAAAAAATTACACACCATGAAAGGGTGAATATTTCAATAAAATCTATATTTGGTATTCCCTTCTTCACATTTTGGTAATTGGATCATGACATTTTTTTATTTCAAGAGAATTATAGTATCTTTCAAATTTGGGTTTCGTTTGGGTCACTACATTCTATTTTGGGCCTTCCATGCTCTCATAGTAGGATTTGTGTTTCACTACCGATTCATAATGGGCTTGAAACCTAGCTTGGTCAACATTCATGCTCTAGTAACTATTATTTTAGGGTTACTTACTTTGAAATTTCATCTATTTCTATTATATGTTGTAATTAAATCAAGACAAACTTGTTTCTAGCATTTTGGTGGGTTGGTTTTCCCTATATAATTTGGTATATTCTATTTTCAAGTAAATATAAATGATAATTTCAATTAAATATTCTAACCTCTCTACATAATTTGAATCCTTCTTTCAATAACGCAACTAAATTTTCAAGCTTGAATTTCAAAGTTTCAATTGGCCATGTCGTAGAGTTGTAGACCTGGGTTAAAATCAAATTGTCGTTAACTGAATTCCATGGAAAAGTAAGTTTATGTCCTATAATATTGTTTATATCAACATAATAGTAAAAGTCTCAATTGTGAATTATAATTATTCGTAATGATTATTCCATGATAACCTATTCATTTTTAAAATGTAAAAGAATAATGCCTTACGTGATGTTGAAAGCAACAATATATGCTTCTTGCATTTTAGATGATGGTCTATCTTATGTATATAAGATGATAATTTTGAGACGAACATAAATGATGTTTGAGGATATCATTTGAAAAATGCATTTTAAAAAATAAAAATAATTATACTATATATGCGTGTAAAATTAATTACTTAGTTTGAGTTTCTATTGGTTATATGTATTAGTCTACACTGATGAGTTTAGTAGGGAAATGTAGGGAAGCATTCCTCGTAGAAATTTTGTGTTTTCCATACTTTAATGTAAAACAAAAATTTCACCTATTTGATTAAAGGTTTTTTTATTTTTAATCTTATGAATTTTCAACCTTAAGGTTGTTATGAAATATATAATAAAAATAACAACATTTCACTTCCCAACATCTCAATCTTCTAGGAAATCCAAGAAGAAAAGATACCAAACTCTTTAGATAAGTTTCATCCCTCAAATTAAACTTATCATACATCAACCAAATCTGAAAATTCACTTTTAAAATGTTTGTAACAACAATAAACCAATAGATATAACAATAAACAAAAACTCTTAAATTATTTAATGGTGATGAAAAATTACTCAACAAATTGTCCTTTTACTTATCTAAAATTTTAAGACATATATAGTTGTAAATAACAATTCATGAAAATAAATGGCTAAAAATCAAATTTGGAAATTGCATAAGATTTGGACAGCTGAAAACTTCATTAATATGCACAAGATGAAGTTCATGTACGTATTGTAGCCTTCTTTCAAGGCTAATACAAACTGCTACTTCTACAAAACCCTAGTTTGGGAAAATAATGAAAACCCTAGCTCAAATAAGGAGCTCTAGCATACACGAATCAATCCAACAAGTCCTCCAAGGAAAGATGTCCTCTTCTCTTCTTCTTCTTCTTCTTCTTCACAAAATATACCCTAGGGTTTTATATATAAGTTTCTTTGTATGTGCCTTGGATTGAAGATATATCTTCATTATCATCTCTATCTATCATGTTATAGAGCTTATTCATCTTTTTCGAAATTGAATAATGTGATATCTCTTGCTCCATCTATTAATGATTTTGAGGCCAAACTACAATTTTGGGTTACATGGGGAGTTTGCATTGCATTGATGGTCCATTGCATTGTCTCGAGACTTCATCTGGGAAATCAACCCCACCTTGGTAAAATTCAATATTGTAGAAGTAATATTGGGCATTTGCATAGTCTTGATTGTAAGTATTGTTTTTTCATTAGTCTTGATTATAACCCTGTAGAAATATTTCTAAGTTTTAACCTATGGTTTTGAGTTTGGATTGCTCTGGGTCAAAATTTCAAACAAAAGAAGGTATGACCAACATGACTTTGATGCCTTCTTTCTCCCTACAAATTACTCAATTGGCTTTTTAGGGTCATAGTAAAAAGTTTCAATATGAAGGTCATGGTTTAATTTAAAATCCAAGCATGGAAAAGATTGAAATGTATAAACTTTATATATGAGTTTGTTTGTATGTGCCTTAGATTGTAGATATATCTTCATTATGATCTCTTTATCCCATATTATTGTCACATACCCAAGTTCTAGACATTTTATGTCATGAAGAAAACATTATGTTTTATTTTTATTGTAAAGTTTTATGACTATTGACCAAGTGAGGTCAAGGATGACTGTAATTAATTACTTTGAATATTTTATTATTAATAAATAAAAGTGGAGACAAATATCCAAAGGAGACTATTGAATGAGTGTTCACTGACCCACTAGGAGGAATGGACTGGGGTGGAGAGCAAACTGACACTTGGCAGCATCCTCAACTCACTTCTAACTGTTGCAAGGGGAAACTTCCCTTCTTTTATGGTCATGTTCCCCAAGAAAGTGGAACTGAGCAGGTGGCTCATTTACTAAAATCAACTGACCAAAAGACCTAGGCATGCTACTTATCTACCAATCGAATTCAACAGTGGCTGTTCAATCTTACCTTGTGATAATTTATGAGCACAAGAGATTCGATGGGGGGAAGGTTAGAAGTGATTGAGTGAACTAAGACTGCATTCTCAACTAGTGCAGACACATTGGTGAGTTCAATATTGCTAAAGGCAGGAAGTACTACTGTAGGGTGCTACTGCTGAGTTGCAGAGGAATTTATTCCATTACTCCACACAACATCTTCGTCCTGGTGGTTCAGGGAACAGGCTCGGGGGTCCTAAGGCAAGTAATTTGGATGTCTTCAGGAGTAGGTTGGTTGGAACAGGCTCCTTTGGCTGTTTGTTTCTTCTACAATTACCAGGTTCAAATTGTGTTATCTTATTTATTTTCTGTCAAAGTATTATTAAGGATCTGAATGTATTATGTTATCAGTTTTCTATCCATTCTAAGTATCTTGGACTACTGATAATTGTTCTACTTCTGCAAATTTATTTACTTTGAAAATCCATATATCATTCAGGTTCAATTGTTAAATGGTTAGTTGAATATAAAAATGATGAATGATAGAATAAAATGCTTCCCTGCATTTTTCCACACACTATTTTCAATGCCGTACTTTAGTACAGGGAAGAATAATTAAAACAGATTCAATTTCGGATATGAAAAGGATAGATGTGAATTAATGTATTTACAAATAAAAGCTATTATGTTTCTGTACAATTTTTGTGTTACATTTTAAATAAATCTCTTATGTACTAACCATAGAAAAGCATAGCATTTATCTATTTACAAAAGTTTCAAATAGTAGTTCACTCTTAGAAACAGAAGTAATAGTTTCATTTAGAAATCTCATGCTTTCTTTCCCAAAAACCTAAGTTTTATTTAGGTTTAAAAAATTTCATTTCAGATAGCAAATAACACATACTTTTTCAACTTAGACTTCTCAATAAAATCCTTTAAAGACACTAAAGTTTCTATATCATAAACCCTAATAATATCGAAACCTTTAGTGCAAGATTGTATAAATAAAAGAAGCTTAAACATTGCAATAAGAGAAATAGTAACCATATCCATCTGCATAATTACACAACAATAGCGACATAACATTTTGTCACCTTATTGCATTACTTTTAAACTATCAATAGTTTTTAAAACATTAAATAATATAAGTCAAATAGCAATAAACTAATTTACCGAATGTCCTAGGGTTCAAACACTGTTCTTTCGCTACACAAATAACATTTCATTCTTTTAAAAAAAGGGAAAAATAGGGTGAAACCAAAGTTCGAAACCCTAAATAAACCTACAACTAAATCCCAAAGTTTGTGTTTAGTTTTGGGTAGGGTTTACGACCCATCCTTACGGCCGTGGTCTTTAAACAAACTCCAATATATTATTAACCATTTAAAACTACAGGGACGGGATTTTCCCTAACCCTTGCTTATCAAACATTTTATAAAATAACGCAAACTGCCAAGAGCAATTCTCTCAGGCTCGGCACTACTAAACATATTCAAACAATTGCAAAACCTTAAAGTCATAACAACTAGAAGGAAGCAATGCAGGACAAGGTCGAGGGTTCAACCCTCATAATTACTAACTTTTATAAACAGAACCGGGCCCTAAGTACCACGAAGTCATTCAATACATTTCCTTCTAAGATATAAAAATGACGATAGTAAATACATTGGAATATTTCCAAACTAAACTTTATTATTATCACAAGTTTGTTACAGTGTGCGTTGATAAACCAACAAAGAACAAGTCAAGGGTTTACCCCTCCCTGTATCAAAACTTTGCGTCACGGCTTAAAAATATTTACAACCATTGTAATGACTAAAATGTAAAAACGAAACCGAAGTCTCGGATAAACCAACACGGACCGACATTGTGCCAAGGACTCATCCAAAGAGTCATCTGAGCAGTATGGATTCCCATGAGGAAGTCACCGAGGCTTACCAGGCTTCTCAAGATCTCATCCTTAGCATTCTAACTTTAAAACCCACGTCGAGGAAGACCTGTCAAGACAACACGACTTTGTGGTTAAACATTGAATTCAATTTTAAAAAGAAAACCCTAGAACATTATTTAAAACCATCAATAGAGAACAAGTTGAGAAGAGATGCCATTATCTGTAAATAACAGTCGTAGCAAGACCAAAACCTCTTGCAACGTTTAAACTTCCAACATGGAAACCTTGGAGGCATACTGAATTCATCACCAAACTCAAACTCTGGACACTTTGCAAACAAATGCAAATATTTATAAACTACTACCCCACATTACAAACAAAGGTCACGCCATCGAATCCCCGGAAGGAAACTACAAACAGAGTTACAAACCCTGGAAAACCGAGAGTCTGTCGGCCTCTCCACTCTCGCTTAATGCAAAATGAATGCTCCAGGTTATGTCTCGATGAGTAGTTCAACGAGCATTTAGGGTTAACACATCAACCAAGAAAACTTCACGTGGAGCCATGCCACGAAGGCTGCCAACAGTAAATCCACTAAACTTCATTTAATGAGCTTCGAATGCTATAGCTACCAGGTTACCAACGTCTGCCAACACATCACCCATTGAATTGTTTGCATGGTCATAAACAGGATTAAAACATTGACTATGGTTTTCATTATAGTTATATCATATAATGCTTACGTAAAACATTTACAAAGTCAAACTATATCATTATAAACATAAGAGTTATACATCATAACGTGTGCAAAGGTAATAATACCTAGCTTGTATTAAAATGCGCTTTAGGTTATATTATCCAACATATAGGATATAGTATACAATAGGTTAATACCTTTGGTAAAAGTTAGAATAGATATAGGTATCATAACTTTAGCATGTAGAAATAATGAATATTACATAGTATATAATATGATATGCATAATGTCGTAAACCTTAGGTTACACATTAGAGTTTAAACCATTTGAGCTAGGGTTGATGTTAAACAAAAGATTAAAGAATCATAAGTGGATGGATCCACATAGTTATACACGTTATAGTCGTGATTTCAAATACAAAAATAACACAGACCATATTACAGTTTTGAATAAAATAGCATAAGCATGATGTTTAAGTAAGAGGCTAAACTCAAGAGAAGAACTTCAGCAAATAATCTCGACATTTGTGTAATATGACAACAACTAGGGTAGGTCTTACTCTTACCCAAAGTATTATCCTCATACTTTTAACTTTGAACATTACGTGAACCTAGTTCTTTTTACTTGCATCTTTAATGTGTCGGAAAAGAAGTATCGCGCTTACCTGCGATCTGTGACATAATTTCAAAGAGCTTTAGCTATTTAGCTAAGTAAGCCCCGGGGTGCCCATAGGACCCCTTCATCATCAAGAAAGTCAAACAGTTAGTACACGTAATTTAAATAATACTACAGGTAATTAATAATACTTACGCGTTTTGAAAAGTATCCATACTCAATCAGATTTCAAACTGAGATTAAAACATCAAGCAGTATTTAATGAATATAAATACATACTTATAATCTGCATAATAAACATAACAAGAAAATAACGCAACATATTTATAACATTGATGACTAGCTTGAAGATGTTTCGTTATCGGGTTGTCATCTAGTAAAGAAATCAATAATCTTTATGTTTCCGCATCGCAACTTGTAGCACTTTATACTACGTAGAAAATTTTTAATTTTTGTGAAATTTTGGGATGTTACAATTATAGAGCTTATTCACCCCATTAAGAACTAAGCATGTGATATATGTTGCTCAATTTGTCACTCATTTTTGGCCCAAACTACTTCATTTTGGATTTTAATAGGGAGTATGCATTTCATAATTTGTCCCACTAGCTTGGGACTTTATATAGGAAATCAACCATGCCTTTATTAAATTCAATCTCTAAGAGTAATCTCAAGTACTTTCTTAGTCTTGAATGAAAGTGTTTTTTCCTTAGTCTTGAATGAAAGTGTTTTTTTTCTTAGTCTTGAGCATAACTCTTTGTAAATACTTTTAAGCTTTAACCATGGTCTAGTGTAAGGAAAAGAAAGACCCTTATTGGGCATTTTTATGGGGTTAAAATTTTGGAAAAAAATATTAAAGGTTGATTAGAGAAAAACTAGGTTCCAAAATTACAGTATAGTCCTTTTTATATAATGACAAGAGGTTGGATAAGTTTTAAGCTTCAGAACGAGAAGGATGCGGTGAAGATAATGAATGAGCACTAGATGTGGGGTAACTCTTTTTTAGCACTTAAAATGTGGAACCCTTACATTGATCCAAGGCGAGAAACTTCTAGAAAGGTTCTTGTCTAGGTTAAAATCCTGGGTTCTAGCTTAGGGACTTCCTTTAAAATTTTGGAATTGGACATGTAGTTTACTCTCCTTAACATTTATGGACCTTATAACCAAAAAGTAGATTTTTGGGATAAAATATTTGGTCTGAGTTGTCTAGGAGATCAATTCTTCATTTTAGCAGGAGATTTAAACTTCACTCTTAGTAGAGCGGAGGTTTGGGGTCAAAGAGCTAGACCAGATCCTCCATAAGCATATTTTCAATTTAAATTGGAAACTTCTGATCTGATAGATGTTGAACCTATAGAACTTAAACCAACTTGGTTTAACAAAAGAATTGGAGAGGATGCAATAGCTAAAAGACTAGATAGATTGATCTTATTGTCACGTCCCCATTTTGACCCCCTTCGCATTAAATCGTAAATGATGTAAATATTGATATTTAATCATGGTGAGAAGCTCAAGGCCAATGCCCTACCATTGGTTTAGCGTTTTATGTATCGGCAATTAAAAATAGATGCCTATGGTTCTTGTGCTAGATAGGCACAATGTAAATTAAGACATCATGTAAATATGAATTTTAATGAAAAACCCACAACTAGCTATGCAATGCAACAAAGAGATGGGGGCATGATTCTACAAGGAATAGGGAGGGAAATTATTCAAACCCTTGAGCCAATGGTGTTAATCCATGTGTCAATGAGAAAACCCATAAACCACCAACTACCCATTTTGGGTTATGGACCCAATCATTTAATTCTTCCAGAAATGGGTTGAGGCAGTTAATGCCTTGGGAATGAAGAGGTATGGCAGCCAATTTCGTGCATGGGCAAGCCATCAACCTGGGAATTCGTATTTTTGCTTCTTGGGCAAGAAAAAACCCACGAAATGGTGCCCAAATCCATTCTGAACCCATAGTCTTTCCTCTCTCACGCAGTATGAACTACTGGGTCTTTCCCCATCACGTTTTTCACCATTTTTCCTGCATTTTCCATGTCTGGGAGTCGTTTTTGCATTCTACAGCAGTTGGGAGAGAAGGGCCACGATTTGGGACTGTGATGGAGGTATTTTTTGCCCCAAAATACCCATGGGCGTTTTTTCTGAAAACGATTTCTGCTCTCCAGGGTTGTTCCCCAATTGCCATTTCGTTTTTGGGTTTCCCACGTTTTTTCTGAAGCTAATGAAAACCCCATCTTTGGGCATCTCACTGTAAAAGTGTCTCTTCATGCCCAGCACTTATACTTCTGCTGTTATGTGCATCCCTGTTTTGGTTTGAACCTGTGAACAAAATATTTGGATTGGTAGTGGACAGAGAGGGCTTGATAAACCTAGTGGGGAGAAATAACCTCTCAAGAAGATCAAGAGGGCTTTGGCTACTCTTCTATGCACACCCTGAGAGCACTAGATGGGGAATTTATGGCTTGAGGGACTGTATAGCAGTGAAAATAATACTTCCTTGTGCTGGGTGTGTAGGTATTGTGGGTGCCAAGCTAGATGGATCTTGTAAGCTTACCCCTGGCTCTGTGCTTGAGCTCACTAGCTTAGCCACTCTTCCTTTCCATTCCCTAGAAGCCTGATAAACCCAATTGTAGTTTGGATTGGCTCTTCTTGGTGTATGCTTGGCTATGTGTGAGTCTGTTGTTCCTTGATTCCTTGTAGAGATCATGGCCAGCTCGGGGGTGGCCGTGTGTTGAGATATTAATGATCACAACTGGTCTATGGTTGGGTGGAACGTTGCAGTTGCATAGCCAGTTGTTTGGGACTACTTTGTTATAAGATAAGTACTCTCTTGTGTTAACTTTGCATTTATTTATTTGATGAATATCTTGAATGTATGATGGATGTGTTAGCGAAATTATTCCCGCTGTGTTTTTCTTATAATTATACATTTCATATGTTCTTTTATATTATGTGAATGCTTATTTAAAAGCTCATGGGGCTAGATGCCTGGTTTTAGCATCACGATCCTCTCCATTGCACTGGGATGATGGGAGGGGATGTGACACTTATTAGGGTATTTAATGAGTAAAGTTAAAAAATGTAGGTCTTAGAGAGTTACAGGTGGAGGCTCTGATCAGCTACCAGTGATTTTTTAGATGGATAAGGGGGAAAAAAAGCGACAGGTTCTTTTAAATTTAATCCTGATTGGATTAAGAATCCATATTTTGTTACTCTTATTAAATCAAAATGGAAGTCTTTTGATCCTAAGCAGGAACAATCTCATAGTAGACAATTCGCAAATGCTTCGAGTAATGTGAAGAAACTAGCAATAGAATGGTCCTTAGAGGAGTTAAAAAGAAGAGATTTAAGACTAAAAGATACATAACAGAAGATTAATGAGATTTATCAGGATTGTACAAGAATTTTCAATGAAGAAAAATTTCAAATCCTTCCAAAGTTGAAAAAGATTAGAAATGGAAGTTGATAATAAGATGAAGAGTCGAGCAGTCTTTTTGGGGTTGGGTGATGAAAATATTGCAAATTTTCATAAGTTTTCCAATCAAAGGAAAAGAACAATACTATATGGGAAGTGAAGAAAAAAGATGGGGAAGCAATTAGAGGTTTTGAAAATATTTCTAAAGAAGGGGTGAGGTTCTATAAAGAAATCTATAAGGAGCCTGTTGAAAATAATCTTCCAAACATAGTAAAATCCTCCTCTCTTTTCCGAAAATAAATTTCAGATGAGGATAACTTAAAACTTTCTGCTCCAGTTACAATGGAGGAACTAGAGGCAACCTTAAGAAAATCTTAAAAAGATAAAATCCTAGGGCCCGATGGTTGGACTTCAGATTTTTTCCTCTTCTTTATAGATTTATTAGGGACATATTTGTTGAAGGTAATAGAGGACACAAGGACTACAGGAAGAATGATTTCATGTTCAATTCAACTTTCTTAGTGCTTATTCCAAAATTTGATAACCCAGAATCCTTTGTTGATTTTAGGACAATATCACTTTGTAATGCTTTGTATAAAATCATTTCAAAGATAATAGCTGAAAGAATCAAACCTTTCCTATCAATCAATATAATGCTGGAACAAATTGGATTTTTAGAATGGAGAAATATACATGAAGCAGTAGGCACTGCTCAGGAATGTATACATACAATAAAGAGTAAATCTATGGCAGCTAAGGTGATAAAGATAGGCCTTTCTAAGGCTTATTACAGAACCAACTGGATATACATAAGGCTAGCATTAATTCAATGTTTTTTTTTTCTGTGGAGCTAATGAATTGCATTTGGGCCTATATGTACACCATTTCTTTTGCTTTAATCATAAATGAAGCAGCCTCAAAATTCTTTGTTCCATCAAGAGGCTTGAGGCAGGGTTGCCCAATGTCACCCTACATCTTCCTGATGGTCATGGAGGGCCTAAGCATATCTCTAAAAAAAGAAAAACAAAACAACAGAATTCAAGGAATAAAATTTGATGAAGAGGTAAGTGTAACTCATACTCTATTTGTTGATGATGTTTAATTATTTCTTGGAAATTTAGAAGAATAGGATAAAGAAGTAAAATAAATTTTGGATTAGTTTTGTAGAGCGACATGGATGGAAATTGACTATGGTAAATCCATTTGCTATCATAACGGGATAGAGGAGCAAGAACTTCAAATTCTATAAGATCTGTTACCTATGGAGTAGAATGACTTATCGACATGCTTTAAGTACCTGGGATTCAATTTGAAACCTAATAACTATAGCAAAGGATATTGGGCTTGGTTAATCTCAAAGTGGAAGTACAAATAAGTTTATGGTGTAACATATTTCTATCTAGAGGCAAAGCAGTACTAATTAAGTCAATTCTAAATGCAATACCAGTTTATTGGATGATTATAGCTCAGATTCCTAAAGGAGTACTAAACCAATCAAGGAAGCTCTTCTTCAATTTCCTGTGGAAAGGGAATGTAGATAAAGGTATTCATTGGGATGACAGGAGAACACTTGCTAAACCTAAATAAATAGGAGGATGGGGACTGAAGGAGTTGTTCAGTTTTGAAAGGGCTTTAGCAACGAAATCAATATGGAATTTTATAACTAAGGAAGGTAAGTGGAAAGCAGTATTAAAGAGGAAATACCTGAATGGAATCTTTGTTCTATATTGGGTTAGAATTCCAATTAAAATATATAAAGGAGAATCTTTAAACTAGAAAGCGATTGTTTAGGCGTTCCCAGGGATATACGATCTTCTAGTATGGAAAGTGGGTAATGGAAGGGAAGTTTTTATAGGAAATGATGGTTTAATGGGATGTGGACCACATGTTTTTCTTTCTCCTAAGTTGATTGGTAATCTAAATGGGAAAGGTTATAAAATGGTAAGAGATGTGGCAGTTACAGAGGATTTAAATAGTCTATAGTTGTGTTGGAAGTCAGAAACAACGTTAGGGATTTTTGGAATAGAGGTAGAAGAGTGGAATGTATAGATAAGAGAGATAAAAATAAGTTTCTTAAAGCTATCGGATGAGCAAGACACACTTCTTTGGGATGGTAATAAGGAGGGAGGCAGGTTCTCGGTAAGGCAAGCATACACAATTTTCTGGACCAGATTGGAACACCAAAGGAAATGATGGTGGACAACTATATAGAAGACTTTGGCACCTCAAAAAACAAAAATCTTCATGTGCTTAGTCCTAAGGGAAAAAATCCTTACTTGGAGCAACCTAAGTAAAAGGAATTTCAATGGCCCAAGCATTTGTAGCCTCTGCATGAATGATGAGGAATTTGTAGATCACTTATATATTCATTGCCCTTTTTCAAAACAAGTCTGGAAAGAAATAGGAAAAGGTATTCATCAAGATAATCTGTGGGCAGCAAACTCAATTGAAGATTGTTTAATTCAACGGTTTCCGAAAATAGGTTTGAAAAAAATTAGAAGTATTCATTTTTTTAACCATGTGGGGTATTTGGAGAGCTAGAAATGAAAGGATATTCGAGGAGAAAACACCCCAGCTTTTGAAGTATCGACTCAAGTGCTAGCGTTGTATGGTCTATTCAATGAAAAGGATTCAACTCCAAAGCTTAAAGTAAGAAATCTGAAATTGATTGAGGGGAAAGAAAGCCACGGGTTCTTTGATGGAGTTGGTGAAGGCGAAAACAAAACATGTGGATTTGGGGGTGTTCTGATGATATCAGAGTCCCAAGGGTTGAGTTCAAAGAAAATGTTGGGAGAGGAACAAATAACAAGGCTGAAGGTTTGGATTTGAGAACTCTCTTGAAGCTAGCCCAAAAGGAAGAGATTCAAAGTTTACAAGTTTATTGAGATTCAAAACTCTAGTTTGATTTTATGAATGGGAAAAAAATAATCTTAAATACTAATCTGGAGGGTATTGAAGCAAACTTAAAGAGACTGAATGGAACTTTCAACTCTTTGAAGATTTCTCATATCTTTAGAGAACAAAATGGAAATGCATATGCTTTGTCAAAGGAGCGTATCAGTTTGTCGGCAGCGTCGACATGCTTCAAAAGCTTCAAGAATGGAGTAACCAGCATTGAGAATACAATTTTGGATTTCATGTGGAATGATATTTAAGCATACTAGTGGTAAAAAATGAAGAAATTCAATATAAAGATATAGAATATATTTGTAAGATGAATGATTTTGAACAAAGTCAGATATGACTTAATCTTTTTTAATACTATCGAGTAGGCCATAAATGACTACCATTTTTGGAATATTATCGGAATTAGAAGAATAGTGCAATATGCACATGATGTAAGTGTTTTAGTTTCAATACGAATAATGAAATACGACTTTTTTCTATGGAAAAAAAAAAGATAATTTTATTATTATGGTTGGTGGTTGAAAAAACTACAATGCTTTTTAGGACTAAGCATTCTTAAGGAAGGCGACAATGTTATGATAATAAATAATTATTAATATTAAATAAATAGAGTTAATTATCAAAGGAGATGTACCATTAAAAATCATGTCTCTTAGAAAGGTCACCGTAAGTGTTTATATATGGTACCCATTGTAAACATTGTTAGGACATTTCTATACTCCATCCTAGTCCTACCAGCATTAACATCCTTTGCATTTTTAGTCTTGCATGCATCCGCATGCTGCCCAACCATCAGGTTGATACCTCCAGCACCTATTCCTTAGTCTTCCATCACTCGAGAGCTTATTTCCACTTAGATTGAGCCCTCCTAGCCAGTGATGCACCCACATATCACCATCCACTTGAAAAAGGCGCCCTTCTTCACCTACTAGTCCAATTGTCTTCAGTTAACTGATTTCTCTCCTTGATTTTAGGCTTGACTCACTCTTAACTGACCTTACCACTCTGATGGACCTCCAGTGTGACTAGACTGCTCATTCTGACTTCAGTTAGCTCTTCATGCGCCCTCCACTGAGCCTCTTTCATTCAGTTAGTTCCAGTTACACTCAGTTACACCTACCACACTCAGTTAGACTCAATTTGACTGATGGTTGATAGTTACATGAGCATTGATGACTCCACTGATGATGAGATAGACTTCTAGTTGTGCTCCGATGACACTCCAGTGATCTTTTGATCACTCCATGAAGGCTAATTCGAATTTCCACCTTGACATTCGAATCCTCATGCATTGTACTACTTATTTGTCCATATTGTGATTAATTTATTAGTGTGTGTGAAGTATTTTTGCTTATATCCGAGTTCTACTGTATTATTATTCTGTTGCTCATCTTACTGCATTGACCACTCTTAATCTTATTCCTAAATTCTTTCGTGTGAGGTATATATCAGCTCTTAGATTTCTTGTGAGGATTTTCACATGGTATCAGAGCATGTTGAGAGTATTGTTTATCTCCATTCTTGATAGTTTTTTGCAGGTTACTATCAAGATTTTGAGTGCAGCAGTAGCAGTTGCAGACTTTTCTATTGTTTTTGCAGGTATTCTACAACTTCCATGAATTCAGAAGAAATCCCTCCTCTTTCTCCATTCAACTATGATGAATGGAAACAAAAAATGATAGCATATTTGAAGAGCCATGATCTCTTTGATTATTGTTTTGAAAGAGAGTTCGAATCCTCTGAAGAAGAGAATGATTGGTTAAATAAATGTGACAGTGTCAGTGGAGACATGATGCTTGCTATGTCTCGATGCATGGTACACCACTTCTTTTCTGTTGAATCTCCAAAAGAGCTATGGGCCCACCTAGATGAAAGATTTGGAAGACAGAATGAAGGGATTGGTACAAACCATTTCAAGAGCAAGCAAAGTGATGCATTCGCCCTCCTTGATGATCTCATTGATCATGAATCAGTATCAAACATATCTCATATTGAAGTTAGCCACAAAGAAGAAGAACTTGCAGATTCTACACTCATGCTCCAAATTTCTTCTATTTCAAATTTTGTGCCAGCTCACACTCTAGATATTACAGAGGCTCCTAAATCCTCTCTTGCACCAGAGTCTGTTGGTTTGCATCATGATCTGTTGAATGTTTCGGAGGTAAAATCAACCATTGGAGGTAATGCATTCGCTCTCCTTGATCACTCACCTCTTATGTACTACTATATGATCATTATTTCATGCTTTCAAAAGGTTATTGAAGATAATGGCCATTTCCATTCGCTTGGGATAATTTATCATGCATTTACTGGTTTTGATCTCACCTCTAATGGTTCAAAGGAGATCTCAAGAAACCATGATTCAAGTCTTGGATCTAATTTGGATTCCAAGCAAACACTGATATTTGATGGCCATTGCCATTCGCTTGGGATAATTTCTCATGCATTCAATGGTTTAGATCTCACCTCAAATGGTTCAAAGGAGATCTTAAGAAACCATTCTTTAAGTCTTGGATCTGATTTGGATTCAAAACATTTACTATTATTTGATGGTTCTTTTGAGCATAATCTCACCCATGATGGTTCGAAGGAGAAGACAAAAGACTATCTGCACATTCACGTTTTTGATCCTACCTCAACTGATTCGAATCACAGGTTCAAGGATCATCCTCATACTTTTGGATTTGTTCTCATCACATTCGATCTGAAGAGCAAGCACAAGCACATGCTTTTTGAGCATGATCCACTTCTTCCCAAGAAGAAGATACCTCCAGACATATGACCAAGCATCACAGTTGCTTGAGTTTGGAGCATTTATTTTTGTGTGTGCCTTACAGTCTATTTTGAGGGGGGGTATTTTTCCCATGAGGTTTTCCCCATTTCCTCGGTTTATTAACTGTTATTATTCATTGTATTGGGTGACCTTTGGTCTTAGTTACTAGGGCCCAGGATGGATTAAGGGGGGGTGTTAGGACATTCCTATACTCCATCCTAGTCCTACCAGCATTTTCATCCTTTGCATTTTCAATCTTGCATGCATTCCTGCATACATCATGCATTTTGCATGCATCTGCATGCTACCCAGTCATCAGGTTGATACCTCCAGCACCTAGTCCCTAGTCTTCCAGCACTCGAGAGCTTATTTCCACTCATATTGATCCCTCCTAGCCAGTGATGCGCCCACATCTCACCATCCACTTGACAAAGGCGCCCTTCTTCACCTACCAATCCAGTTGTCTTCAGTTAATTGAGTTATCTCCTTGATTTTAGGCTTGACTCACTCTTAACTGACCTTACCACTCTGATGGACCTCCAGTGTGACTAGACTACTCATTCTGACTTCAGTTAGCTCTTCATGCGCCCTCCACTAATCCTCCTTCATTCAGTTAGTTCCAGTTACACTCAGTTACACCTACCACACTCAGTTAGACTCAGTTTGACTAATGGCTGACAGTTACTTGAGCATTGATGACTCCACTGATGATGAGATAGACTTCTAGTTGTGCTCCGATGACACTCCAGTGATCTTTTGATCACTCCATGAAGGCTAATTCAAATTGCCACCTTGGCATTCGAATCCTCATGCATTGTACTACTTATTTTTCCATATTGTGATTAATTTATTAGTGTGTGTGAAGTATTTTTGCTTCTATCCGAGTTCCACTATATTATTATTCTGTTTCTCATCTTACTGCATTGACCACTCTTAATCTTATTCCTAAATTATTTCTTGTGAGGTATACATCAGCTCTTAGATCTGCTGTGAGGATTTTCACAAACATTCAAACATCATTCAATTATTATTTTATTAAACAATTGTGTGTGTCTACAGACACACACACACTTGTTTAATTGAATGATGTTTGTTATATATAATCTTTGAACAATAAAAAATTTGATATTTAAGCTTCCACAAACATTGACGTAACATTTGTCTGAAAGAAAATTATTTTTTATATATATTTCAATCTTGTCATTGTCCATATCAATACTTGTGAATTTGGATGGTGATAAGGCATCCTAATCTTTTGTGATTGTTCCTTGGAACCATCTTCTCTTGATGTTTGCAATGATTTGTCAATATAAGCATTCTTCTTAATTTGTGTGTCGACTTACTCTGTATTGGTTCCCTTTTCTAACGTTTGTATATGGGAATATGATAACTTCTCTATTGGGCTAGTCATCATTTCTTTGTCAACTAGTGAACCTTTGCGATCTAACTCTTCTTGCAAAGATTTCTTATCATGCTTTAGGTTTTTAATTTGTGTAAGTCTGGATTATGTCGCCTTAAATACAAGAGTTCTTCCTTATTATCTAACTTATCTTTTTTTTTTTATTCTAGATTCTCCATTTTTTTCACTTAAACGTTTAATTTGATCAAGCAATATGTGATTAAGATTCATTAGGCAGGAGTTGTATTCAACATTTCAGATAATTTCTTTTCAAGACCTTGTTTTTCTTTTTTAAAATTTTTATTGTCTTGCTTTCTGTCTTTTGACTTCTTGATTTTTGCTAGTACGTTTTGACTACGATTTTGTGTGTTATTTCTTCATCATTCTTTGATCATTTCTTCTCAAAGTCTTGATTAGCTTGTCCTAACTTTTGATTTTTATTTTTTATCGTGGGGTTGAATTTGATGAAGACTCGGGTGCTTTGATTATTGATCACACCAACTATGTTGTTTCAAAAACTGACAGTGATCATACTTTGATTGTGAGTGGCGAGGTAATCAATTCCAGTAGTTTTGTTGGCTCTCAATTTGGTATACCATGAAGGAGCAGTGTAAGAGTAAGTTGGACATTCGATAATCAAAATATACAACATCGATAGAGGCACTCTGCTCTATGAATATATCACGTTGAATTATTTCTCAAACTATTTGATCATAAAGGTTTGAGAATAGAAGGTTGCATCATTGAATTTTGTCGAGTTGTTGCAATGTCTTGAAATCGAGTTGTTATGTTGCTCGTGTCATCCTAACGGTTTTGCTAAATGATCGATTGGTAAAAAGGTTTACTTAGATTTTTAAAAGCCATTTTAAATTAATATAAGAATATTTGTTTTATATACTCAAAGTTAAGTTCACTACAAACTTATTTAACAAAGGGGGTTAGCACTTTGAAGAGGAGTCATAATCGGAGTTATAAGGTATCATTGCTAATATTTTGAAAAGTCATGCTTGTAAATGTTTTTTATAAGGGATTTGAAAAGAAGTTATAAGGTGTAATAGCAATTTGCACACTTTGGGGTTCTAAGGGTGCTTTTTGAGGTTAGAAGGGGATTTCAAAACTTGTAACTCATTTCTTGGGAGATATAAGATGTTTTTGGAAGTAAAAAGGGGATTAAGTATCTTAGAGAATCTTCTTAAAATTTCTTGAAGTCTTAGACCCACTCGAAATTGAATAAGGAGATTATCAGATTTTTTGTGGGACTGTGATCATTATTCACCTTCTAGTTTTCATTGCTCCAGTGGCACATTTTTGCATTTTGCTCCTAGTTTCTTTGGACAAATCATTTTACATTTACGAACATCTTTGAACAATTATAAGTTCAAAGTTCAGGATAACTTTTTAACATATGAGTTAAGTCTTGTTTGACATCAAAATGTTGATTTCATACTCTTACATAATAATCCATTGTTTGATTGTGAACTTGAAGATGTTTTTGATATGTCAGACTTCAAGTTTCAAATTTTTTCTAATGATTTTTTAGGATTATGCATGTTAGATTCAGGACATTATGGATCAAGGATGTTTCAAGACAGGTTTTCAGACATGATTGTTGGATTTGATGGATTGTTAGACACATGGATATTTGATGTATTTGTCACATTTGACACTTGGTTTCATGATTTATATTAGTATGAGTGATTCAATTGGTTTACTACCCATGACACTTTTATGGATACATGTTTTGGATGCCCTTTGACACTTTTTCTGTCAGTTGATTTTTGGCAGTTTTTTATGTGTTGTTCTATGAGAGCACTTTGTGAACTTATTCGTTCACTTACAGGGATGATCTTCGGATCTTGCAAAATAAATATGAATCTGTCAGCCATTTTCAGGTTTATGAGATGTGTTGGACTTTGAAGCCAAATCAGTTCTCATCTGGAGTTTTCTCTCATTAGGTGTTGAGTTCACTTCAATGAACATCTACACGTTGTCACTTGGTTTCGGCATCCATTTGGTGGTTTTATGGAGGATCTAGATCAACACTCATGCGATTCCAGACCATGAGTTACATGTTGAAGACTTATAAATTTTTGCACCAGTTCTTGTTGCTAAGCCGATGCATTTGTACGGACTTAAGATTAAGGGGAGGTTTGTTAGAAATAATTTACTAATCTTAAATCCGAAAATAGACCTTGATAAATTTTTAGTTATGATACATTTATGAGGCCGTTATATTCATATGTATTATAAATTTACTTTGATGTACATTTGAATTAGTTTTGATACATTTATGAGTTTGTTATATTCAGATGTATTATAAATGTACCCTTGATGTACATTTGAAGTAATGAAACTTATGCCTTTTCCACCATCTCTCTCTCTCTCTCTCTCTCTCTCTCTCTCTCTCTCTCTCTCTATATATATATATATATATATAAGCTATGTTTATTAAAAATCAAATATAAAAAAAATCTAATAAAAAAGTAAAAAAATTCAAAATTCAAAATTCAACGACCATAGTAATAAAAATGGGACCACAATAATTATAACTCTACAATAACATAAAACGATGTAGATTAATCTTAAATCTGAAAATTATGTTTATGTTTCTTTTGATCTCTTTCGATGCTTATTAGATCTGAGGTTAAGATGAATCTATGTTGGCTTATAATAATAATAAAATGTTCTTGAAGTCCTCTAGCATGGCTCGTGGGTTGTAAAAATAAGATAATGGTTTTCCTCTAGTAAAAGATTTTCAATTGATAAGGATCCCATCTATCCTCCCTAATTTGGTTTGAGTTACTTGGCCTCACAATACAACGCTGGTCTTTTCTAGGGTGAATCTCAACTCTTATTGGTGGCTTTATTTGCCATAAGCCAAAGCACTTATTTGATCTTAAGCTCCATTATTTGATCTTAAGCTCCAATATGGGGTTTGCATTAAATTTACCATGTTCAATGACTTGAAGGAAATAA
The DNA here is from genome assembly GCA_027924585.1 of Larix kaempferi. Taxonomy (NCBI): domain Eukaryota; kingdom Viridiplantae; phylum Streptophyta; class Pinopsida; order Pinales; family Pinaceae; genus Larix; species Larix kaempferi. The sequence goes on from BSBM01001467.1 coordinate 2,963,620, forward strand.
TCCAATTTGAGGTTTGTATTAAATTTACCATGTCCAATGACTTGAAGGAAATCATCCTCATAAGGGTAGGAGAAAAAATGATAAGAGAACCTATTAGGTATATCAAGTTATTGAATACATGCTTTTGGTGTCAAAGCACATACCGTTGCATTCATAGTTCATGGCATAGTACAACTCCCCACCAACATAAAAAAATCCAAGTCCCTTAAGCACAAACAAGTTCTTAGTGCAATAATGTTATTGAAGGTGGATGGACCCAAGTAGTTTGTCACAACAAGGAAGAGGAGCCTAATAAGGACTCAATACAAAGGGCTACAACATAAGCAAACCCTGGTAGGTCTCAAGGCCTTTGATGGACAAGTCGATGTTGTTCTAAGTCTCAAACCCTGCCTAATAAGGAGGGTTCCAGAGGACATGTTCCCTCCTCTCTTGCTAAACCCATAAATGGATGACTCAACAGATGGTTAGTGAAAAGGGCCAAAACCCATTACTTTGGATAACTAGCTATTCTCGCAGGGCTACAAAATTTTTGAAACCTCCCAATGTTCTTCAAGGCTGTGAGGAGAATGAGGAAGATATGCATGATGTTGGTTCTCAATGAAATTTTCCTCATGAAATGTTTAAGGTTTAAGTGACCTTGGTAGAAAACATACAATACACCAAACAAGGACCTCTATTGGCGGAGTGGACATTTTAAATTTGAAGAAGTCAAAATTACCGGGATCACATAAAATACAACCTATCTTTTTTTATGATACCAATGGGATGGATAGAGCTGCCACCTTTTTATCTCATAGGGTGGGGTGGGGTGCTTATCTGTCTCAAAGACTAGTTTTGCTTCCTTTGAATTTATATGGTGGTTGTTTGGGTTGGCCAACATATATGCCTCACTCTATACAAAGTCTCCAACTTGGCAAGAACCCCCCAGAGTTTCCATTTCTTTGAGGTTGCAATTACTAGTTGTTTTACACTTAGATAAAAAAAGTGGTGCATTAAGAGACCAATAGTGGTGCATTAATAGTTAATGCATTACGAGAAATTAGTTTGAAAAATTCAATGTGATAGAAAGAAAATTGCACAAGGAATGTGCCACAACTTAGCGAAATCCATCTAGAGAGAAAGAATCGAAGGTAGCCCTAAAGCCCTCACTGGGGCGTACATGTGGGGAAAATGCACCTATAGTTCAGGGGAGAAACTACCAACTTACAGTGATAAAGATAGACTTACAAGCATTCTGCAAGTACAACAAATAAATGAAGAGATTAGGGTTTAGAGATGTAGGCACCTCATTCAGAAGGTTGATCCTAGCTTTGCCTCCCTTATTCTTCAATGCTTATCCAGTGTCGCAATGCCCAGACCTGCAAAACAACTTGATACCTTTCTCAAACACATTTGACTACATATATAAGACTGATATTCATAATAGAAGAAGATATCAGATTATAAACAAACTGTAATCAAATCTGAGACACATTAATAGGTCATATTTGGAAAGAGAAGAACATTTGATATTTATTGATGAATGAAAGCAAGTACATAAAGTTATACCTTCCTTCAAGCTTGGCACTTCACGAAACCTAGATTCAAGGTCTCCTACTTCTGTTCTCCAAGGATTCCAACCTCTAATCAACTGTGCTAGGGTTTACCAAAACTGAAGCACAAGAGAGGGGGATGAGGGTCTCCATTCCTCCAGCATAACTTTGTAATTGGGATTAGTCCCCTCACATGGCCCTTCTACCCTCCTTATATAGTCAGTGAAGAAGAGGAAAAGAAGTTCTAACCACTCAAGAGGTTTCCCAACCAACTTAACTTACTCGAATTTCGAGATTTTGACCAAAACAGGGATGTACGCTACTCTACAATAGACAAAGTTGAGCGCTACTATTTCAACAGTGGAGTCGCGCTCAGTAGGGTATACACGCTACTATCATGCCTGTGTACCAGCGCTCATGTTAAAAAATGGCCAAAAACATGCTTTTCTGCTCATTTTCAGGAGATGGTTTGGTCTGGAAAAATGTTCCTAAGGGTCATATACATCAAATGGGTCAAGAATGAGGTAATTTCAACCATTTTTAGTGTCCCAAATTCCTCCTCCATCCACAAATGACATGTTGTGTGACTGAACTTGATCTCAAGAAGTGTCGTCATGCAACCAAGGGAAGCAAGTGTCATCACGGACGGAGAGGTGTCATTTCAAGTTATAACACACGCCATGACTCCATGATGCTTGGAACAATGCTTGGAATAATGTTTGAAAATCCCATGACAAGATTCTTCAAAATCTTGACAACCCCATTCTTTCTTAACAAAACTCTTTACTTTGAGTCCTTTGGTGGGAAGTTGTTTCATATAGATGGGAAAACTACTTTTATCATACCACCAATATATTTGTTTACCATATCGTGGGGTGTTCAAAAAATGTGCATGCACAAAATTGCAGTTCAACCTAAATGTTTCTCACTTTCATAGCAATAGTTATATGTATACCTTGCATAAAATCCATTTGGAATTTATTGATTAGCGTTTGAGGTGTAGACAAGTGGATTATCTAGTGGGAATATGTTATTTTCAAGATGGAGCCCTTCCTCAGAGGCTATCTTTGATAGCTAGTTGTAGTCTGATGCAACTAAAATATTTGCGAAGAAGTCAACATTGTTTCTTAGGCACTTTAAGTTGGTGCTTTTGATGAAGAGAAGTAAGTTTGGGAAACAAGAGACTAGATGAAGTTTTTCGAGTTAGAGCCACCTAGCTTTGCACCCTCTTACACTCATTGAATACTTGAGACAACCTACTGTGATTTTTTTAAGGCCTTGGCAATCAAGGATATAAGAGAAAAATATCTTCTATCAAGATACATATTAGAGGTAGTATTTCAAGAGTTTATTGATAATCAGTTTGCCATCCATTACAGAATGGTTATCTAGTCCTAATGCCTTGCTACAAATTAGGATATGACCATGCAACAAATCCCAACATGGTCCCAACTAGGGTCATAGGGGAGCAAGAATGTGACCAAACCCTATCCTTAGATAAATTCACTACATCTCATCATGAAATGATTAACGATAAGGCTCTTGCACTAGACAACTCCCCATTGTATTTTTATAGGGCCACATGGGATTCTGTTGGCCTAACTCTCTTTCAGGGGTACATGGAAGTGAGGAAAGAATGGTTAAGGAAGGTATCAATTAGAACCTTATATGGTTTTTTCCTGAGGTTAGAGGTCTTGAGATAATCAAGAATTGGAGGCTGATCCTCTCACTGAATACATTTTACAAAATTTTGGTCAAGGCACGTTTTGCATGAGATCCCTTCCTCAACATTATAGAAGATTAGTCTTCATGGGAAAATATAATGGATTGACTGGATACTTTCTATGCATCCTCTCACTCTAATATCCAATGGTTTAAAACACAATCCTATCAGCAAAGCCAATGCTCAATCTGTAGTAGGCTAACATACTAATGTTGGTCATGGCTTTAGCACTAGAAGGGTTCAAATTTCTAATTCTCCTTTGCTTTTCATGCTTCTACCAAAGAACTTTGGCAAGTGGTGGTGTAGAGGGTTCAGAAAAACATAGTTCGATGGATAAAAAATCCTTTCACCAAGGAAATAGTACCCATGTATAGCATTCATTGTTTTGGGTGCCTTCCAAGAAAGCCTATCATATGTTCGAAAAGGCTCTTAGGAACGTTATGGGCCTCCAAAGGTGAGGAATTTCACAAAGTCAATTGGGAATCATGTTGCATGCCAAGATTCATGGCCAAGAGGCATCATCAAAATGCATATTGAAGCCCAAGAATTATGTGCGAAATGAGTTATCTAGGCTATGGATGGAAATGAGGTTTGGAAAAAATTTCCCAAACACAACATTCAATGGGGTTGTCCATTAGGCCAAAAAACCTAGTAGGGCCTCCCTCTTCAATCATTGGTTACTATCATTTCCTTGGTTAAGGTACCTAACACTTTTGTGGTTAAAAGCATCAAGGACGTCTAGGAGGTCAGAAAGGCTCACGTGTTAAACATATCTCCCCCATCCATTGACTTATGTTTTAATGAACACTGTATATGGTGGAATTTGCTCCTTGAATGGGATGGCAATTCATTGACCAAAATACATGGTTTTTGGCACTACGAATTTTTAGGAAGGGAATAGTCACCACTAATGATTCTTGTTGCATTTACGAGATGGATTGATCCTATTTCCAAAGATTAAACTAATGTTTGAGTTGGCCAACCCTAATAAGATGATACTAGATATACTTCAAGCTCTAATTCTAGAGGACCTCATTCTCAATTTTGGTTTTCAATCTGTTGGCTTGGTTTTGCAACCAAGCTTAGTGCAATGGGCACCTGCTAACTAGTAGCAGCAGTTTCAATATTAAGCAAAAACAATAAACTAAATCTAACTCTAAACTAAACTAAACTAGCATGTGCATTTTTTAATTAAAAAACAAGAACAAGAAATATAAGAAATAATTTTGTATTGAAAATGGGGGCAAGCAAGTGCTTGCAATAATAATACCTCCAAGTGATGAAGATAGTTGAGAAGCTCCAAGGGTGAGCAGCTCCAAACTCCAAAGGGTCATTTCTCCAAGGTTGCTACAATGGCCAAAAGCTCAAGGGAGATTTTGGCAGCATGAGGATAGGAAGATGCATGGATGTGAAATGAGGAGCCCCTACCACCTTTTTATAGGTTTTGGTGGTGGGGAATACCATTGTGGTTTTGTGGAAACCAATGGTATTGACCAACATGGTTTAGGTACTTTTCCCTCCTTTTTCATTTTTTGAATAAAATTAATGTTTTTATTCCCTTTTTAATATTTTTGGGAATTTTGAACCCTTTTTGAGGGTTTTTTATGCTTTTTTAGGAAAAATAATCTTTTTGAGTGGGAAAAGGGGTGTACTAAGGTCTTTTGGTGACCTTTTGTTGGCTTTAGAGGCTCAGATAGTGGAAAAAGTGGACAAATGGGTCATGTGAATAAGGAAATGAGCTAGTGAGCACTTTTTAGGTGTTAACAGATTGCCCCCTGATGTGTGAGGGCAGGAGCTCATCGTATGGCCGATAGACATCATAGTTCTTTTGTCTTTTTTCTGGGGTTTTGGGGAGGAGAAGAGACCGATTGGAGACTGGATCCGCGGCCCTTGGAAGCTACAAAAAATAAACAATATTACATGGCCTCAATATGAATGAGGACTAATCTCTGATAATGGACGAGGCGGGCATACCCATGCTCGTATCAAGACATATGTAAACAATTAGTCCCAAGAAGGGGGACCTGAAAAATAAAAGATATACTGGTACATCATAATGGTCCAGAGGGGACATTTGTTTGGGATGTACTCATGATCATAACATGGCTGATCTCAATAATTGATACACTGGAATAACTAATGAACTGCTGAAACTGAAGGTGTCCAACATCTGTAAGGACTCAATGACTGTGAGCCATCTCTGGGAAGTATATGTAACTGTATACTCGAGGGAGTATAAAACTGAGGTACATCTGAATACTATCGCCATGCGCAACCCGGATATCTATAGAAAAAGTGTAACTGGATGTATCCATAGGTAGACTCTCAAATGTGGAGGAGTCAGATGGTATCCGAGGTCTTCGACTAATAACTGAAAGGACCAATACCCTATGCGAGTCTCAACGATGCAATCAAGGTGTTGAAGTCGAGCATGTGAGAAACAACCATTCGGAGAAGCACTGAGGACGCTTCTCGAAATGATTCGTAGGAACTCATCATAAATGGTGATGAGTCCAAGACACAGGGACCTATAGGTCTATCCTCTGGAATAAATTTGGTTGTCGTTGACAGAGGGAGACCAGCAACTAACAAGGCATTGATGTTTCCTTGATAGGAGCACAAGGTGTAGAACTGAAGTGTGGTAGTACTGATGGTAGGATTGACATACTTGTGGGGATGGGAAGTAACTGGGGTCATATAGTGGGTAGACGCAAACTTCCTTTGTTCAGAGCATGATGACATGGTTGACCTGGCAGCGTAGGGAACTGTCTTGTAGGTGTGGGTATCATTGCTTTTAAGGACTGAAGGGTATGTATTGACTCTGGGGGGGTCAAGCTGATGGGTGTTGTCGAGGGATTCTCAGGGTGACATACTGCAGAATACTTTGAACAAAGGTGACCAAAATGGGGAAGCTGCCATATGAGTAGACGTGATCTGTTGTGGCACCGAGAAGCACCATTGGGTCCTTCTTCGTAGTTTTAATGAGCTCCAAGAAGGGATAAAAGTGTGCTCTGAAATGGTACTGTCCTGTGGATTTTGTGAGCCCAGGACTGTTCGTGCTCATGGGTGCTTTCATTTTTAAGGAGTCCGAAAACGATAAGAAGACTCTGCAGTGGTTGTGAGTACTGTCCTGCTGGTTTTACGAGCCCAGGATGGTGATTGCTCATGGTCGCTTTCATGTTTAGAGAGTCTGAAAGCGGTAAGTGGACTCCATTGGTGTTCTTTTTCGTAAGTTAGTCTCCAAGGCCCGAAAAAGCATAAAATGATGCAAAATGGAGAACTCTTCTAGCCAATGTGACTAGAGTATTCCTTTTTCGTAATTAGTCTACAAGGTCCGGAAAAGGGGTAAACTTATACTAGGTAGATGCCCTTTCAGATACGTTTAGCGAGCATGAAAGGAAGCAAGGTTGCTCAGCGATCTTTTCATTGTTTTAGGAGTCAGAAAAGAGCTTAACAGAAACTCCCTAAGTGCCTTTTTCTTAAAAGGGATTGCTCGGCCCGGAAAAGGGGTAAATTATACCGAACAAAGAGGGGCTGATGAGAGCGAGGAAAGGTCTCAAGCGTCATCATAAGTGCGGAAAACTGAATCCGGTGACATAAAGATTGTCAAAAAGGGGCAACGGCCAACGTGGCACGCAAATCGAGGTGATGAGTGACATTAAAAAATGCCTGAAAAATCTGGAGGTGAGAGCGAGAAATGATCTCAAGCGTCATCACGAGTGCGGAAAATTGAATCCGGCGATATAAGGCTTGTCAACAACGGACGACGACCGATGTGGCACGCAAACCAAGGCGACGAGGGGGCATGGAAAAAATGCCCGAAACATCTGGGCGTGAGAGCGAGAAATGATCTCAAGCATCATCACGAGCACGGAAAAACTGAATCCGGCGATATAAGACTCGTCAAAAATGGACGACGACCGATGTGGCACGTAAACCGAGGCGACGAGGGGGGCATGGAAAAAATGCCCTAAAAATCTGAGCGTGAGAGCGAGAAATGATCTCAAGCATCATCACGAGCCCGGAAAACTGAATCCGGCGATATAAGACTCGCAAAAAACGGACGACGGTCGATGTGGCACACAAACCGAGGCGACGAGGGGGCATGGTAAAATTCCCAAAAAATCTAAGCGTGAGAGCGAGAAATGATCTCAAGCATCATCAAGAGCACGGAAAACTGAATTCGGCGATATAAGGCATGTCAAAAACAGACGACGGCCAATGTGGCACGCAAACCGAGGCGACGATGGGATCCAAAAATTGGTCAAAAAATGGACCCGATGAAAACAGGAACAGGAAAGAACTATCATGAAGTTCTCGCTGTGCTAATTCTAACGGTACCAACGGTTTGAGAAACGGACGTCGTATGACACCGGAATGGTTGTTTGAAAAATGGTGGAATTTCTATAATTAGGGCGTGGGGCCCATATGACGTGTCATTGTTACGTGCGAGTTTGGCAAAGCAGTCAGAGCTCTTTCTTGATTTTCGGGAGATTTCACCGTTGGTTTTCCATTCCGCGAGTTTCAGGTAACCCTATTTGCCTTAACCTTTTCAATTATGTCTTTTTTGGTTAGCGACGGGTCCCTGAAGGCCGCGAAATTCCATGTTGGCCTTCCAACGTGGAATATCGCGGGTTTCGGCTCCTTTGCCGCGATGGACATCGCGGGTTTGAGGCTGACAGTCGCGATGTTCATCGCGACTGTCAGGTTGAAAACCGCGATGTTCATCGCGAGTTCTGGAGAGACAGTTGTGATATTCATCGCGAGTTCTGGAGAGACAGTCGCGATGTTCATCGCGACTGTCTGGAAAATACCAGCGATGATCATCGCGGTTTTTTGTATGGAAGCCGCGATGATCATCGCGGCTTTTGGTGGAAAAGCCGCGATGGTGTTTTTTGAAAATTTTGCTCTGGTGCTAAAAATTTCTTCTGTTTTTTGGTAGGATGTTGAGGAGACCATTGACTTCATGGCGAGAGCGGGAGATAGACGAGGATCTGATGGAGAGGATTCGGACTGATCAGGGGTCCGTCAGGTCCTGGCGGTGAGTGGGCTCTTGAAGTTCGCTCAGATTCCGCCAATGCGTTCAGTAAGACCGTTACTGAACAAGTTGGTGAGCTGGTGGGTACCTGCAGAGGGTGCTTTTGTTGTTGGAGGTGAGAGGTTGGAGATCACCCTCACAGATGTTTATTTTCTTACTGGGTTGCCTCGCTTAGGGGAGGTGGGGGATCTTCTGTCGAGGATCCCGGCAGGTCTTGACATGGAGGATATTTTGGAGACGTTCTGTGTCCCTAGGTCTATTTTGCAGAACAGTACGCTGAGCCTGAGATCTCTGCGAGAGTGGGACATGAGGGCTGTTGGGGCATGTGTATTGCGGGTGCTGGGTGTTAGGATATTCCTATACTCCATCCTAATCCCACCAGTATTTTGATCATTTACATTTTCAGTCATGCATGCACCTTTTAGGGTTTGCATGCATTCTAGGGTTTTCATGCATCCCAGTCATCAGTCCAGCACCTAGCCCTCAGTTAGCCAGCCCCCAGGAGCTTCTCACTATTCAGTTTTAGCCCTCCAGTTGCTTAATGCGCCCTTCTTCCTTGATTTTAGGGAGAAACTCGCCCTTCTTCACCTACCAGTCCAGTTACACTCACTTACTCTTAGTTACATTGAGTTACACTCAGTTACATTGAGTTACACTCAGTTACACTAAGTTACACTCAGTTACACTTAGTTACACCTACCAGAGTTAGTTTGACTGATGGTTGACAGTTACTTGAGCATTGATGACTCCACTGATGATGATGAAGACTTCCAGTTGTGCTCCGATGATCATGAGGACACCTAGTTGTGCTCCGATGACACTCTATTGATCTTATGATCACTCTGAGAGGCTAATTCAAATTGCCACCTTAGGCATTCGAATCCTCTCTACCATTGTACTATTTATTTGTCCATATTGTGATTAATTAACTAGTATGACCGAAGTATTATTGCTTCTATCTGAGTTCTACTGTACCATATTATTCTGTTGCTCATTATACTGCATGTATCACTCTTCTTCTATTTTCTTGCTTAATCATAATTATTCTCTTGTGAGATACATCATCTCTTAGATCTGCTGTGAGGATTTTCACACTGGGTGCCGTGGCGCCACATCATTTGTCAGGAGGACAAACGATGATGGTGGATTCTGTGTTGAGGGGGACCTATTACGCATGGGCTCAGATGTTCTTAGCTGGTGTCCGGAGAGATCTGGACAAGGCTAGCCGGGAGCGGGGAGAGTTCTATTATGCCTCCTTTCTGTGTTCTTTTTTCTTTGAGTGGGTATCGACTTTGCGACCACGGGTGCCCATTCATGATGGTTTGGTTAGTGAGTTGCGCATGGTGTGGTGGGGGCAGATGATGCCTCGCGGAGGTGGTGGTGTCCGGGGATTCTTCTCGCAGGAGGTATATGAGCAGTGGGAGCAGATGCCCCTGGTGATTGAGGACTATCCATACGCTGGTATGGATTATCGAGGAGATCCTGAGATGCCGCGAGCCCAGGGACAGGCCTGGGGTTTAGATGGTACGTTTTGTTCTCTACTATATCATGTGTTTGTAGATTTATTGGCTATGATTATAGTTAGATATGTTTATGATGGTTTACTTGCATTGTGCAGATATTGGTCCTGTACCACCGGCTGATTATGTGGCTCGCAGGGGATGGGTGATGGTGGTTTCCCCCCCTCACGTAGCGGTACCGCCTCCACCTGGTCGAGGATTTGGGGCTCGTGGCCGAGGGGTTGGCCCTCGAGATGATGATGTTGATGGTGTCTGAGAGACACTGGGTATGATCGTGGCGGGATTCTCAGAGGATGGGTGGAGAGATCTGGATCGGGACATCGTCGAGCGATGTTTCGAGGTGCCTCGTGAGTGGCGCTCGTTGTTATTGAGAGCGACAGTGATGGCGGCCGAGCTAAGGGATAGGGATCGGTGGGATCAGGCAGGGCCGACGGAGGGCAGGATTCGTTTATGGGATGATCCAGCGGGGCCGGTGGAGAGGCGAGTCCGGGCTCGGCATGATCTGGCAAGACTAGCGGAGGAGGAGCCAGAGGAGCCCAGGGACCTTGATGACTAGATGATATGTACTTGCCCCCAAATGCTGATGAGCATATGGGGAAGTACCTTTTTGTACGACTGATGTAGTTTTGTATATTGGGTGCTGAGGGCACCTCTAACATGTATTGACTTATATGGTGATGTATATATATATATATATTTGATGTTGGTATATAGTCGTGTATGCACATGGATGCACTTGTTGTCCTTTCGTTCGCCCGTGGAGGCACATGTTATGCACGTGGATGCAAAATTTTGATTTTTTGTTTATGCCCGTGGAGGCACATGTTATGCACGTGGATGCACATTTTGTTTTGGTATATGCCCATGAAGGCACATGTTATGCACGTGGATGCATTATTTGTTTATGGTATGATGTGATTAGTGTGCCGGTCTAGAATGTTGTTGGCCATATGGTCCGCTACACTATTGAGGTACCGTGGGACGTGTGTAAATGAAATTGATTCAAACTGTCTAACCATTTGTTTAGTGCGGAGGAATTTTCTGAAAAGGCAGGGATTGCGTACGTGGTAATCATTGTTGAGTTGGGAAACAAGGAGTTGTGAGTCCAGGAAAACGTTAAGGTGATGTATGCTCAATTGGAGAGCTGCGGCCAAGAGACCGGTCACGGCGTCGTATTCAGCTTGGTTGTTGGTGGCAGCACCTAAACACACTCCGTCGATGTGGATCAACTCATGTGAAGGGGAATATATTACCCAAGCTGCGGAGGCCAGATTGGGGGACCAACAGCTTGCACCATCAGCGAAACCGACGTAGCAGAGTGGATCATGTGTGTGAACGGGATCAATGGAAGGGGCCGACCGGACAGAAGGGTATCCAGTGGCGATTGTATAAATGGCGGGGTCAAGGCCAGGAATTTCGGTATTTGACCAAGTAAAGACATCAGTGAATTCTTGGAACAGTTTTTTGTATTCTCCAATTTCATGCTCACTGTGGGAGGCTCCTAACATAATGGTATGAAGGTCATCAGATGGGTCAGAGATGTCGATGTGGATGATGGGAGAAATATTGGCCATGTTATTTTCCTGAGAGGCATCAGGAGCAGCAGGAGCCTCAAGAATCTCTTCATTATTGCGGAAGCTGTGAGTGGTACAGTCATTTGACGAGGTTTGGGTAGTCGAAGAGATCATATAAATGGTGTTAATCTCTCTGGATGAGGATGATACGGGAGGGAAGATCTCCTCAATTGTGGGGGGGTGTCGTCTCAAGGTCCAAATTGTTCATCTCGTAGAGAGCTGCTCTGTAATCTGGGATGTCAAGACAATGATGCGAGTAGTGGCCATAAATACCGCATATCGCCCAAGGGTGGTTGGTACGCAGTGATTTGTCACGAGGCATGGGGTTTGAATCGATTTTGACAACCGGGATGTTGGGGTCATCGTCAAGCATTTGCATGTGTTCCTGTAATGCAGGTAACTGTGGACACTGATGGGTTGGATGGCCTAACTCATCACACAACGAGCATTTTGGAGGAGCATGGAATACGGGGGGAGGTTTAACTGCCTTGGGTGGGGGTACCGCAGTGTATGGGTGTGGGCCTCTGCCCCCAGTGGGCCTGATGAGAGGAGGGGGATTCGTAGATGACGAAGGAGTAGTGATACCGGGAGGTGGTTGGGTAGAAGTGACAATGGGTTGCACCGGTTGCAGGATGACATTTGGTGTCGACGGGGGAATGGGAGGCGAAATATACCACACGGGTAATCCCAATGTTAACCCGGGGAGACTAAGGGTAGCCATAACCGGGATGCTTACTACACCTGAGGGAGGAAATAGAAAGGGGATTGTGTGGATGGGTGTAACACCGATGTGACTAGGGACCAATGGTGGTTTAGGGAACAAGGGTGGCTGATTGGTGGGTGTTTGTGTATTGTGGGAAAGAGTACAGAGGTTAGGGACGTGTGTCTCCGGTGACGGTGGTGGAATAGATTGGAATGTAGAAGTCATCGACGCATCGGATTAAAGTCCGGGTCCCACGGAGGAAACAAACGAGGTAGTTGCACCACAAACAGGTTGTTCAACCATGGGGAGAACATTTTCAGGTGCGGCGGGGGCCTTGGGATCGTAATAGGTGAGTTGGTCAACCTTGACCACGCGTCCCTCATGGGGGAACATCATAGTACGAAAAATGGATGAGGCAACCGCCCGCATGGCATACATGTAGCTGTGACCAAGTAAGAGGTTATAGTCAAGTTGTTCATTGATGACCTCTATGTCGATGAGCACGGTTTTACCCGCCAACTGGACGGGGACATTAGCTCAGAGACCTTGGGGTTGAGCCGAATGACCATCATAGGCTCGCAACGCAGTGGTGGACTGCTGGAGAGTAGGAGATCTCAAATTCTGCCAAACGAATGTGGACATAACGCATGTAGAGGCACCCTCATCGATAATGCACCGATGGATGACAAGATTCCGAACGGAAATGGAAACTTGGAATGCTAAAGTAGAAGGTAAGCGTGGTTCGGATTGGTCCGAATCGAATGTCATCAATTGTGAATAATTGGGGTCAATGGCGCCAATGGCAGAGAGCAAAGTCTTGCGCTGTGAAGGACAGTTTTTCAAGACTTCTAAATCAGACATGGCTGCAGGAGACTGGGCTAAGTCATCTACAATGTTGTAGTTTGACGCAGCACGAGCATTGGGATTATTGTTGATGCGACGAAGTGGGAAGCGAGGTGCTTTAGAAGCGCCATCGAGTGGGGCCGGGGGTATACGTAATGTCTCATCTATGGGATGAACGTTAGTGTTCTTGTCGGCGGGAGGGGCTTCAGGGGTGGAGCCATATTGGTTCCATCAGGTTTGGAGGTTGGCATTTGCGAATGACATCATCAACAAGTGGTGAGTACCTGAATCGAACATGGGTTGATCAGGAGCGGCATAAGAGATTTGTTGTGGTGGCGAGTTGCCCTGAGGGGGAGCTAACGGCTGAGTGTTCACTACGCCTTGGGTTGGAAAGGGGTTTTGCAGCACCAAAGGTTGATGTTGAGGTGGTGAGGGGTTGGGTGGCGGCTGAGGAGCCGCTTGTCCTTGACGATGGGCATCGTCAGTCCAGAGTTGCCGAGCCCGCTCCAAATGTGGGAAAGAATGTGTGTAATGGCCATAGACCCCGCAAGTAGAACAAGGATGGTTTGTTCTGAGGTTATTATTTTTGGGCTGCCTGGGATTACGATCCGGATTCTGGTTGGGAGGAGCAGCGTTGTTATTTTGCGGAGGATTGGGAGGTGGGGGACCTTGATGTTGTTGTTGGTTGTTTCCGCGGTTACGTCCTCTTCCACGGTTTTGTTGCCCGCCCTGGTTGCGCTGGTTGTTTTGGTGCTGGGCATGGTTGTGTTGTGTGTACACTTGCCCTTGAGCAGTGGGAGGATTTTGGTTCGCCGCAGGTGCGGGAGCAGGTTGTGGTGGATAATAAGCCGGTGGGGCTGGAGGTGGTCCAGTTACCTGTTGGGGTTGTTGGTAACCCTGAGCTATTGGAGGTGTTGGGTTAGCTGTCGCAGCTTGCTGCGGGTAATACATTGGTTGTGGTGTGGCTGGGAAGGCGTATGCAGGTGGTGCATGACCAAAGCACTGAGGTGGACATGAAGGTCCGTGGGTATGGTGGTGATGTGCCATGGGAGCATATGAATTGGTTGCTCCAGATTGAGATGTAGCCTGCAAAAGCTCGGGACCATGGCTAGGATGTGCAATGGAAAAGGGTTGGGGATGCGAAGCCATACGACCAATGATGCCATCGGCGGCATGGGATGTCCCCGGCGCATCGTGTTGGGATGACTCGCCCCGAGGGGCGTCAGGTATAATGGTATACAGATAACCCGATTGGGCGTAAATGAGGTCAAACTATTGGGCTTTAAGGATGGCCTCTTCTTCATACTGGGGTCGTTCGGATGCCACATCCTTGGAAATGAGAGGGAGGAGGGATTTGAGAAACCAATCTAAGAAGATACAGTTGTCTAACTTGATTTTGCAGAGGCTTCGGCGTCGACGCCACTCATGAATGTGGTCAGTGATGTGGGTGGCCGTGTTCTGTCTGCAAGATAGTAAGATCTCAACTCCCACATCATAATGGATAGGAAAATAGAAGAACTGCAGGAAGGTCGAGGAAAGGGAGGTAAAGGTGGCATGGGTCCCATGGGGCTGCTCGATATACCATTTGGCTGCAGAGCCAGTGAAGGTGCGCTGTAACAGACGGAGGCGGACAGAGTCGTCCACTATGGAGTTGGAGGAACACCATAGATGGAAGGACATGATATGGTTCTGGGGGTCCTCACCTGCCTTGCCCTCAAACTTAGGGATGTTGGAGGGGAGTTTGGTGGGCATGTGAGGCCACGCAGGGTCGTGTCGAATAGGATCATTGGTTAACCTGGCTAAGTCTGGTAAGTTCAGACTCGCCATGTATGGTAAGCTAGCAGATGAATGTGGCGTAGTGACTGGGACATGACTAGTCATGGTGGTATGATGTAGGCATCCAGTAGCACCTAAAGGTATGCAAGGTATTGAAGGTATGTTCCCTCCAATAGCTGTGGTCTGGTATGGGCCAGCGCTTCCAAGTGCAACATGGGTTACACCCGGGTTAGGAATAGTAGTAGGGATTCCTGGGATATGGGTTGTGGAAATGAGAGGGGGTGTGACCCCTATGTTCGACGTACCCGTAATAGGAGGTGGTCCTGTGTTGGGCATCCCTAAAAATAGAGTGTCCCCCATATTAGGCATACCCAAGGGGGTGGTTTTTTCCATGGATGGCACCGCGGTAGAAGGTTCTGTGGATGTATCACCTCTGGTGCTGGTAAAAAGTGGGTCAAATTGTGTCCCAGCCATGAGGTTGGTTGGTAATAACTCGGTAGGGTTTTCGGATTCTACCTCAAAATCTAATGTGAAGTGAGGCACGTCAGAATCGGATGACTGTCTGTTCGACCGACGATGTGTCGAGTCAAGGGATAAGGCTCGACGTCTGTGACGTGGAGAGCCAAGTAGACTGAACTCTAGGGGTTCACCCTGAAGACGACGAGAGCGTCTAAAATTCTCAATGGTGAGAAATAATTTTTTGTGTAAAAATCTTCTGTGTAAGATGGTAATGTATAAAAAAATCAAAACCCTAATGCAACCAAGGGTGCAAGAAGGGGAGTGAAAATGAAGGCTCTCAGGCCAAAAAATTAACCTCAAAATGCACTTATTATAGCAACTGTGCTATAATAAGTGGAGGGATGCAAAAAATGGTCAGAGTACCAACATGCAAACAGCTTCTAGAAAAAAGAGGTGCTACTAGACCAAAGGTGGATTGTATCATGCAAACACCTAACTAAAAGTATTGTGAATCAACAAACGATATTCTCTGCAAGGTGATTAAATCCAAGTCAGACAATATTGAGTGTTGAAACAATGGCTAGATATCCCACTACTGGGAGGGACACCGGGTAATCAATCCTAAAGAATGGAAACTAGGATACTCCGTTCATGACACGTCCAGAAAAGGTAAATCTGTCGTTTGGTCCTTTTACCGCAATACCCCCATACAGGGATATCCCGAGAACTGCGAATGGTAGCCTTCGGTTACTGAATGGATTTCGGTATTCCACTCAGACTTCCGGAACCATCCTCACGAATTCAACCCTCTTAGGGGAGAGGCCTTCCAACAAACTGGTTATGACCGTGCCAACAAATACTAGGATATTTTGGTTCCCTAATGGACAACAGCTATGTCTCAAATGTAATAACTGAGGGGTGTTATTGGAACACCTATCCCCTCAATACTACCTAGCTACAAAGTTCTTTTAATGTTCCCCAAGTGGGGTTAAAAGTGGGTTGAAGTTAGGGTAAGTTTTAAGGCTCAGTTTAAATTATGTGTTTGAGTGAGTGCACGTGTGGTATTTTAAACTGAAATTGAAAAAGTAAATGCTTTGCAGAAAATATTCAAAAAACAAAGGATCTTTTGAAATAGTAAAGCAAATAATATGACTTTTTCAATAAATGGAAATTAAATGCTTTGCAAAGACTATTCAAAAAACAAAGTATCTTTTGAAATAGGAAAGCAAATAATATGACTTCTTAAAGAAATAAATGGATTTCTTTTTCAAAAATTGCTATGGGCAAAATATCAAAGAAATAAACAGCAAAATTTTAATCTAGATAAAATGCAAATAAATCCTTCTTTCAATTTCTGAAAATTTTTAAAAAGACTTTTTCAAAGGTGCATTCTAAATAGTAAAATTTTCCTATGGCTGTAAACAATGCTGGAATTTTAGTACTGTAAAATGTGCTATGGGGGCAGAAAATACAGTAAAAAATTAATTTTTAAAACGGATTGGACGAATGGAAAAAATTGGCATCGCGGGTTTTGACAGAACAACCGCGATGGACCGCGCGGGTTTCTATTGCACAGTCGCGATGGGCAGCGCGGGTTTCAGCCGTGAAGCCGCGATGGACCGCGCGGGATTTTGTTACACAGTCGCGATGTGCAGCGCGGAAAATGTCCGCGAAGCCGCGATGTACAGCGCGCTAATTGGCCGCAAAGCCGCGGTGAACCGTGCGGAAAAGGGTCGTGCAGTCGCGATAAGCCGCGCGACTGTTGGGCAAAAAGCCGCGAGGCGAAAGCCGTACGCGGACGCCGAAAAACGAACCCAAAAATTGAGAATTTCGGGCTGTTAATGGCTATAAAATGGGCCACGATCTAGAATAGCAATGGATCTGCTGTCTAGGGTGGCAGATCTATGAATTAAACTAACTAATACTATCAAAAACTAAGATCTAAAGGAAAAGTGAGATCTAAAAATTCGAAACCAGTGGAGTCGCCAAAAACTGTTGGCTTGGTTTTTGCAACCAACCTGCTAACTAGTAGCAGCAGTTTCAATATTAAGCAAAAAAAATAAACTAAATCTAAATCTAAACTAAACTAGCATGTGCATTTTTGAATTAAAAAACAAGAACAAGAAATATAAGAAATAATTTTGTATTGAAAATGGGGGCAAGCAAGTGCTTGCAATAATAATATCTCCAAGTGATGAAGATAGTTGAGAAGCTCCAAGGGTGAGCAGCTCCAAAATCCAAAGGGTCCTTTCTCCAAGGTTGCTACAATGGCCAAAAGCTCAAGGGAGATTTTGGCAGCATGAGGATAGGAAGATGGATGGATGTGAAATGAGGAGCCCCTACCACCTTTTTATAGGTTTTGGTGGTGGGGAATACCATTGTGATTTTGTGGAAACCAATGGTATTGACCAACATGGTTTAGGTACTTTTCCCTCCTTTTTCCTTTTTTGAATAAAATTAATATTTTTATTCCCTTTTTAATATTTTTGGGAATTTTGGACCCTTTTTTAGGGTTTTTTATGCTTTTTTAGGAAAAATAATCTTTTTGAGTGGGAAAAGGGGTGTACTAAGGTCTTTTGGTGACCTTTTGTTGGCTTTAGAGGCTCAGATGGTGGAAAAAGTGGACAAATGGGTCATGTGAATAAGGAATGAGCTAGTGAGCACTTTTTAGGTGTTAACACAATCCCCCTACCCCTAGTAGTGACAGTAGAAGTGGGGAAGATACAAAGCCTTCACCAAGTAGATCACTGCTAATAGCTATAGGTGGCTTTGCTCTAGGAAATTCTTAATCTTCATCTTAACAAAATATGGTGCCTCGAATCCAAGCAGATGACCTGGCTCTTTCAACTGTGAAGCATACATTAGAATCTTAAAACATCCTTTCTGGTTTTGTCACTTACTAGTTTTGCATGGGCTTGGGCAAAGTCACTATGTAGCAAGTACCTCTCAGCTTCAATGTCTTGGAAATCTATTTTTAGGAGATCATATTTCTAGGGCCTTAAGAGTTTCAATATGCTTGGATGTCGGTTCATGTTGAAAATCTTCAATTTTGTGGAAGAAACATAATGAAGTGATATTTTTTTCTATGTCATCAAAGTCGTCCAAGACTTGCACCTGGCCTCATCTGCACCCACTCAAGGGGTTTTGAAACGAGGTCTCTACATTAATACAAGCCCAATCACCTTGCTGCTTGCTGCTAGACCACATCCTCATGGGCTGATGATGCTTTGATTTGTGCAAGCTTGTCCTTCATAAATTTCAGAACATGTATGAAAATTTCAAATGGAGATGGCCCATCTGCAACAATTATTAGAGTTATGGGGTGAGGCACCCTGCAACATAAGTAGGGTGTCACCTAGAACTTCTCTTGTCTAGTTAGCATGTTTGCAGCATGTTGATGACAGGGCTCACCACAGGCGTACCACCAGGTTTGTTAAAGTGTAATGTCCCCATTCAAATAATTGCATAGCAAGACAATCCCATCAATCCTACCAGTTCCCTAGGTTGAATGGGTACATTTGGGATTATAATAAGGGAGAAAATGAATAATGTTTATACATTATAATAGTTCAAGTATTTAATAAAGAGGTTGAATAAATAAATTCAAGAGAAACTCTAGGTGGCAAATGGTTTTGAAAACATATGGAGAATGTGGGACCTAGACTAGCTTGATTTCTCACTACCACATGGCACATCTCTCTTGCCATTTCGAATCCATGAGAAGGAAAACATTATTGGGTGAGTTGGTAAGTCATACACATGGAATTGATCATATTAGGTCGAATTGGGATGGAATGGTAACCTCCATGGAAGAGGAAGAGTCAAATTGGAAGCTTGTGGACACTTGGGCTAGATTCCCTAGCCCCTATGACAACAATGATGAAGCATCTATGACATCTATGACAAAATTCAGATCTGACTTCTGACATCTGACTATTATGACATGTCAACCCCAAAAATACGCTCCAAGAAGGCGCTCATGGGAGTTGGAGAAGCCAAAGAGATCCCTACTCAAATTGGGAGAAGATGGAAGGTTGGGAACTAGGGAGACAAGTGGCAAATGTGGAATATTTCCTAAGTGGAAATCTCCGGAAGCTAATGGGAGGAATTCAATCCATAGGAGGATAAGGTTGGTTATAAAATGCAAAAATCAAGAATGAGAATGGCTTTTGATCATTTGAGAAAAATTGCATTTGTGAAGATAGAGCTAGTGGACGACTAGTTTCTTGCCTTAGCCAATTTCGAGGGTGAAATATTTTCATCCAAGCTGGTGTTTGGAGAGGCCACTCGAGTATTTCATGGAGATTTAATGGATTTTGTACTTGTAGGTGCAAGCTATAGGGAAGCTCATGGTTTCTTCTAGTGCAACACTTTCCCTCAACCATTTTCAGTTTTGATGGCATATTCTTGCTCCTTGAGGGAGGGCATTTTTGGTGAGCTCTTGTAATCTTAAGGAGAGATTCTCATGATCCATTTATGATTGTAATAAGATTAATATACTATGTTATTCATCTTCATAAAGTCTTAGGTCGAAATACCAAGTGGTTGTATGCAAAAATGATTATTAATGAGCAAACCATGACCATTTCCCCACTACATTGATGTATGCCATTGTAATGTTGATTATTTCGAATGAAAGAGTGTTTATCTGATATATTTATGATGAATGGACATCCATTTATGAGTGTTACAAGTTTCATGTTCATCACTTAAGTATTTGAAATCATTTTGCTCAGTTTATTTGCATTTGGAAGAGATTTGGTGCCATTTCCCCAAGGGTCGAATTAGAGATTTTTGTTGTTGTTTGGGAGAAGGTTAGAAAAGACTTAATAACTGATTAATGGTGCATATGAGACCTTATTAATGTCCCTCAAACATCCCCTACCTATGTTCTAAATTTCGAATGGGTTTGGAGGAATTTGGAGAGCCATTTTTAGTACATACCCTGGCGGGATTTGATTCCCAAATTGCAAGTCAAATTCCATACTTTGTCCAGAATATTAAACAAGTTGCAGAAGTATTTGGAGGGTCATAAATCATCCCTGAACCTCATATTCAAGTCTTAATATCATTCATACACCCTCACAAAATATTTGGGAGCATTTGGATCAATTTGGAGACCTAGACATCAAAACTAGTCAAAGGTCGAAATTGGGGAAAAAGTGAAAAATTGGGCATTTTAATAAAAATTTAAAAAATGGACATTACAAGTGGTATCAGAGCATGATATTGGAACCTGATGGTCTTAACAATAATTCAAAGAAATAGACCAACACCCTTAGAACCAAAAGTTGAAGGTGTTGTTGTTGAAGAAGAAACAGTAGGAGAAGAAGAGTCTTTTGTAAAAACCATGGGTAGAGAGGAGGGTGAAACAAAAGAACGTAAGGGAGAATTTATTTCAACCCTAAGACCTTTCTTTCAAGACATGAACAAAAATATGATGAAAGGATTCGAATTAATGGCTAGTCAAATGACTAATCAAATAACAGGCCTTAAAGGAGTAATAGGAGGCAGCATCAGTTCTCATGGTGATGAAAAGAAGCCTATGGGAGAGCATATTTTCTCAAGCACGGGACCCCATAATAGAGCAAATGAATTTCACAACACACCAAGTCCTACTGCACCTAAATTTCTTATACCCAAAGAAGAGCCTGACATTCAAGTGGATCTTAGTATAATAGCAAATGAATGGAATGAATTGAGTGAAGATTGTAAAAGTAGTCTAGCATTTGATCAATACTTTACTGCTGCAAATAAATTAAAAAGGAAGGATAACAATAAGGCTCTAACCGAAAACAAACAATTAAATTGTGCTATTGGTAAAATGTCACTTCCTACTTTTGATGGTTCCTCTCAAAATTCTGTTAACACTTGGGTGCAAAAACTAGATGTATATTTTCAGCTGAATCGTATGGTGGAGGAGGATGCATTAAAAATGACCATTTTGCACTTGGAAGGAGATGCCAATGAATGGTGGTTTCATGGCTTGAAAACATTAGGTCATGATTAGGTTGAAACATATGGGGAATTTGTTGACAATGTACTAGAGATATTTGAACAAAAATATCTAGAATTGCCTTTCAAGGAACTAGCTCAATTGAAGCAAACTGGGACCCCTACTGATTATATGATGGATTTTAAAAAATTATCAATAAAGGTGGCTGATGTGTCTATGTGAAGGTTGGTATTGTTGTTCACTGAAGATTTGGCTGAAACCTTAAAAGGTTTGGTCAAAACACACAATCCAACTACATTAAAAGATGCAATGTGCTTGACTAGGGATCTCCAAAATAAGCTTCCTAGAACAAGATTTCCTCCCAAGCCTAACTTCAAATTTGAAAATAAACCTTGGAAAAGAGATTCCTTTGAAAAGAATAAAAAACAAGGACTAAAGAGGGATGAACTTCGAAAAAAGATATTGTGCTTCACATGCTTTCAACCATGGACATCGGGGCACAAATGTACTAAAGGAAAGGCTCAATACATAGAAGTATTTTCTGATAATGATGAATATGATGGGGGCATGGATGAATATGGACATATTTTAGATAAAGAGGAGGCATATGAGACAATAGTATAAGAGGAAAGACAAGAAGAAAATCATCCTTCACCGAACAAAGCAAGAATGGCAGTACTTTCAGCAGTACCTCGCTATCATACTATCTGATGCAAGGGTGTGGTACTAGGACAAAGAGCTTTAGTTTTGGTAGATGGAGGAGCCACACATAACTTCATTGATGCAGCGATGGTGGAGAAAAGGAAGATACTTATTGAACCATTCGATGGATTCATAGTTTTCATTCCCGGTCACAACATAATGCAGTGCAAAACATGGGTTCCAAAGCTGCAAGTCACTGTAGGTAACTATACTTTTGTTGATAGTTTTTATGTGGTTGATGTTGCTGATACTAATGTGGTTTTGGGAGTGCAATGGTTGTATTCTATAGGAGAGCATATAGTAAACTATCAAATTCCTGAAATGAAATTCCAAGATTCAAAAGGAGTACTAAGGGTTGTGAGAGGGCAGCACACTTATCCAAATCAAGTAGTGACTTGCAATAGTATGAGATCTATATTAAGGCACGGGGACATAGAATGGGCCGCTGAATGTCATATTACATCTCCCAAGCCAAACATAAAGGCTGTTGAACACCCAAAGGATATAGAGAGACTCTTGCAAAAATATGAAAAAAATTTAGAGATCATCCACATGGTAGACCACCAGATAGGGGGGTTGATCACAACATTGTTTTGGAGGAGGGTGCTTCACCCATTCAGATACCACCTTATAGAAATCCTAAAAATTTCAGATATGAGATTGAAAAATCCATCCAAGGACTCCTAGAGTTGGGACTCATTAGACCAAGCTCTAGCCCTTATGCTTCTTTAGTAGTGCTAGTGAAGAAAAAAGATGGAACATTGAGAATGTGCATAGACTTTAGAGCCTTGAACGAAAAGACTATAAAGAATAGGTATCCTATTCCTAGGATTGATGAGCTCATGGATAAGCTACATGGGGCCAAATTCTTCTCCAAAATTGACCTTAGATCAGGATATCATCAAATTCGAATTAAAGATGAAGATGTGCAAAATATTGCTTTTCGATGTCATTATGGCCACTATGAATTTCTTGTCATGCCTTTTGGGTTAACTAATGCTCCAGCCACATTTCAAGCATGCATGAATAGAATCTTTTGCAAGCAACTAAGAAGGTTTGTTTTGGTTTTCTTCGATGACATTCTCATTTACAGTAAAACATGGGAAGAGCATTTGCAGCAATTAGAGATTGTGTTAAAAATTTTGCAAGAAGAGTCCTTATTTGCTAAGTTATCAAAATGTGAATTTGGGATGAAAGAACTATTGTATCTTGGGCACATTATTGGGAAAAGAGTGAAGGTACACATGAAAAAATCAGGGCTGTCTTAGAATGGCCATCACCAAAGAATATTACAAAATTAAGAGGCTTCATTAGGATATGCACCTATTACAGAAAATTTGTGAAAAGGTTCTCCAAGTTGACTTCTCCACTCACTAATTTGACTAAGAAGGATACTTTCAAGTGGGATGAAGAGGCTGAAAAGGCCTTCCAAAAAATGAAATAGGTAATGAGTAGTTGTCCCATACTTGCACTTCTTAATTATACTAAACCTGTTGTTGTGGAATGTGATGCTTCAGGTGGAGAAATAGGGGTTGTCCTAAAGCAAGGCCAACACCCCATAGCCTTTGCGAGCAGAAAGTTGCAGCCTCATGAAAATATTTACTCCATCCACGACAAAGAAATGCTAGCCATTATGCATGCAATGGCCAAAATTAGACAATATTTGGTGGGCAGCAAGTTGTTGTGGGTACAACAGATCCCATGCTTCCTTTGAACATGGAAGCCCCAAAATTTTAAATACAAAGGTATTTGGGTAAGTTCCTTATTATAACGAGGCCCTTAAACCTTGTTTGTTATAATCTCATACCTTTGCTTTGGTTTGTGTAATTACCTTTTTCCCTTTGAAAACATTTTAAGTTCTTGGTTGTTTTCATGACTTGCGGAAAGCCTTCAATTCTTTCAAAATGTTATTTTCCTTCCCACAAACCCCCAAACCCGCAATCCCGCAATTGCGGATTGCAGGAATTGATTGTTCTTTCTTTTTGGAATTGTGTCATCCCGCAACTCGCAATCTGCAAATGTGGATTGTGGGAAGACTTTGTTAATATCTTTGGAAAATTTCGATTCCGCAACCCGCAATTGCGGATTGCGGAAAGTTGTTATTTTAATAAATTGCGTTGTGTGTTTCCGCAACCCGCAATTGCGGATTGCGGGATGCGGAAAAGTTATCTTAATTTTGAAGGTTGTTTTCATTCCCGCAACCCGCAATTGCGGATTGCGGAAACCCTTTCGTTCGTTATTTTGCAAAGTTGTAATCCCGCAACCCGCAATTGCGGGAATAATGAATAAAGTCTAAAAATAAGACTTGTGACCCGATCCCGCAGGGGTTAATCTTAGCCGTTCATTTCTTTTAATCCTATGGTCCAGATTTGACCCAGCGAAAAATCGATAAATATAAGTTTTTTTTCTATTTTTCTTTATCATTTTTATTGTCGGAAATTTACTCTGCTACGTGGATTTTACCATGAATTTCTTACCAGGGGTCATTCCCACGAATTTTCAGTTATTTTCAGGTTCGTTTGTTGTCATTTTCGCATTTGTTATTCATGGTTTTACTGCTTATGATTTAGTTTTGATTTCATTTTATTTATTTACCAGAATTTCCAAGCTCTGAAAAAATGTCACAAAACACTTGGTCTAAGACAACTCACAGGGATTTGCTGACCAAAGATTCGAATTTCGATATCTTCTCAGATACCAGTAAGAGGCTTACTGAAACTTATCAAATGGACTGGTCCAAAATTTATTCAATTTTTGATAATGATGACCTTTCAGACATTAAAGAAGACCAACCCGCATATGAGAAAATTAGGGCTTCTCAACTCCATGTTATTGCTACTCAACCCGCTATCCTGTGTTAAATTTTTAGAATTTACTTCAAACTGATCTAGGATCTTAACTGAGAGAACAACATGTACAGCAAATCTACAGCATATCAATCATGGACACAATAATTCAAGCACACAAGAGACACAGAGTTTACTTGGGGAAAACCATAAAGGTGAAAAACCCCAATAACTTCCTCAGAGATAGATAGAGCAATGATACAACCAGAATACAAGATATAGTCTTCTCCTAGCAGTAGAGCCTCCTCCTCACAAGTGTGCCACTTTCCGAATGAGAGAAGTGTGTGAATGAATGATCAAATAGAGATCTCCTGATCTCTATTTATACTTGTTTTGTCCTGCCCAATAAAAGAATGGGGCCTACATGTCTAGCTTAACCCATGGTTAACTTAATCTGGGCCGACCCCACACTTGGTGGTCTAATAACCCTTTGACCCACATGGCCGACCCCCAATAGGGTGGTCTAATAACCCTTCGACCCACATGACTTATACAGGACCGACCCTGACAAGGTGGTCTAATAACTCATCAAGTATAAGTTACAAGATTTACAATATAAATGATGACACTTCCGTATAGAGGAATAATAACATCTCTATAGGAATACAAACACTTCCGTATAGAGGAATAATACCATCTCTATAGGAGTACAAAATACATATATGAAATACATGGGTGAAATAAATTCCGAAGTTACATATACATCAACACTCCCTCTTAACTACGAATGTATTTCTCGACACAGATCTGCTAGTACAAGTCTTCTTCTCTGGATCATCATCAACGAATCATCATCCTTGAATCATCGTCATCGTCACTGCTGCTGCTATCTCAATCAATATCTGAATCTACTCGTCATAGGAAGCTCTATAGAGCCAATCCTTTTTCATACTGGATGTAGGCCCACCACCTGCAGGTCTTCATCATCTGTGTGAACAGTCTGATAGAGGTGGTCTCTCAGGACTAATTTTATGTGCGGATGCAATACCGGAAAGAGCATCCCAGGAACATTTATGTGCCTAAGCACGACCGGCAAGATCTCCCAGGACTGATTACATGCATCTCCTCCACAATACCTTTAAAGAGCATCCCAGGAACATTTATGTGCCGCAGCACGACCGACAAGATATCTAAAGAGCATCCTAGGACTTATTACGAGCACACAGCTCAACCTCTCGGATCTCTAGGACTGATTACATGTGGATAGACAAATCCTTTAAAGAGCATCCCAGGAACATTTATGTGTCGCAGCACGACCGACAAGATCTCTAAAGAGCATCCCAGGACTAATTATGAGCACACAACTCAACCTCTCGGATCTCCAGGAGCACATTACATGTGATCTCACCACAAAACCTGGCTGAAGCATCCCAGGCTGTTACGAGCACACAGCTCTACCTGTCGGAGCTCCTAGGAGCACATTACATGTGGTCCACCACAAAACCTGGCTGAAGCATCTGAGGCCTTTTTCATCCTGTCCAGATCTCCCAGGAGCAAGTTACATGTGGTCATGGCAAAACTTGGCTGAAGCATCTGAGGCCTTTTTCATCCTGTCCAGATCTCCTAGGAGCAAATTACATGCCATAGGACAAAATCTTTCAAGAGCATCTTAGGATGTTACGGGTACACAAATTCGACCTAAATATCTCCCAGGGCACAAATTACATGATCCGGATTTTATGAGCAGAACGAAATGAATACAGATTATTATCAGATGTTTAACACAAAATAACAGAGATACAGTAAAACTGGCTTTCTCTTCAATAAGGAAATAAGCTAGAACTGTAAAATGCAGCGGAAAACAAGCTTGCTGGAATGGTGGCGGCTTATCTCTGAGAAGAGATGTGACGGCTGCGCTCATTTCGCAAGAAGATGGTTACAATGAGGCTCTCAAGGCCTTTTACAATAAACAGGAATGTCAAAAACCCTAGACATCCAAAAACCTAACCCTAGGAGATGAAGCGCCAAAAGTCATGTGGGCCCCGTTTGGGTAAGTTAGTACATCAACTTCCCGGGGTCGTAACTTTTGCATACGATCTCCGTTTGGGGCGCTCGGTAGCCCGTTGGAAAGGTCTATTCGAGATTTACAACTTTCAATTGGGTCCAAATGTATGCCGGGGGCAATCATTTGGCCCCCCGAATTGCCAAAAAAGGTCGTTTAGGGCCTCAAAACGGCCCCGGAAGTTCAGGACCCGAAAAACTGCTAAAAATAGTACAATACCAAAATTGCCATAAAACTGTTTTGAGCCAGTTGGAAAGGTGGGTGGCCACCAATATCCACCTGGATCAATCCTCCCTCCTTAGGAAGCAATGGTCTCCATTGCGTTGAGTTCCCCCATCGGATGAGGAAATTTCTGCTGAATTTGGCCTCGGGTGAGCCACTTGCCTTGGTGCAGGAGCTGCCCTGCTTTGACAACTCGATAAAGCTGGATCCTTTGATGTCGAGTGCCTTTGATCTGTGTGTCTGCAATATGATCAATGGATGCTTGTTGTAGGCAGTCAGGGTTGAGCTCTGTTGGTGTCAACTTCTCTGCTATCTCTGAGGTGTCTAATAGTGGTGGGAAATATGGCCGAAGGAGAGCCACGTTGAAGACTGGATGCAGACCAAGGAAGGGGGGAATGTTGAGCTCAAAAGCATTGTCACCCACCGCCTTGGTGATGGTGTACGGCCCATAGCGGAGTGGGCGAAGCTTTCGATGGGGCCCTATAAGGCGTTCTTTCTGCAAATGCAACCAAACTTTGTCTCCCACCTGAAACTTATGTGGAACCCGATGTTGATCATGGCGCTGCTTGTACTTGGCATTAGACTTCTTTAGAATATCCTGAACCTGTTGGCGGATATGCTGGATCCGTTCAATAAACCGGGCGGCTTTGTCAGCTTCTGGGGACGAGTCGACCGAGGTGGTCGCAAGGGGAAGTGCAACATCCATGGGGCCCAATGGTTGGAATCCCAACCCCACCTGAAAGGGGATGTGGCCAGTTGAGCTATGCAGGGCTCGGTTGTAGCTATGTTGGACATAGGGGAGAATCTCATCCCATGTGCGGGGGTGTGTTGAATTGTACATGCGCAGGATATGTACGACCATCCGGTTGACGACCTCCGTTTGTCCATCGGTCTGGGGGTGGAAGGCAGTGGATTTGGTGAGCTTGGTATCCAGCAGTGACCAGAGGCTTGACCAGAATGAGCTGAGGAACCGACTGTCACGATCTGAGATAATGGTCTGTGGGATCCCAAAATGTACCCATACTCATTCAAAGAAGAGCTTGGTAGAGGCTTCTGCTGTGATGTTCTTCTTTCAAGCGTCTAGAATCGCCATCTTGGAAAAGCGATCAACAACCACGAAAACACAGTCATTTCCCCTCTTGGTGGACGGGAGGCCCGACATGTAGTCCATTGAGATGGATTCCCACAGCCTATCAGGAGTAGGCAGAGGGGTGTATAGGCCCTGTTTCTTAGTGGTCGGTTTGGAAATGGCGCAAGCGGTGCAGGACCTGATGTACTTGCCGAAATCCTGTCGAAGCTTCGGCCAGTAGAAATGTTTCTGCAACACTGCCACTGTCTTTTCGACGCCAAAGTGTCCTGCCACCCGACTGTAGTGAGCTTCCCAAATCAGCTTCGCGCGCTCGCTTGATGGAACGCAGAGATGGCCCAAACGACACAACAACCCGCCCTGAAGATGGAAATTAGCAACCACTGAGTTGGCGCCCAACATTTGATAGGTGGCGGAGAAGTCAGGGTCTGTCTTGTAGAGGTGGGGCCATCCGGAGGTCTCATGGCCACAAGAGTCTAGCACCGTGGTAAGTGCCGCGACTGGAGGTCGACTGAGGCAGTCAGCAACTCGGTTGGTACTCCCTGTTTTGTATTTGATGTTGAGGTGGAACTGCTGTAAATATGTTGACCACTTCTGATGGCGGTCATTCTGCAACTTTCCTTGGGTCTGCATGAACTGTAGTGGCTTGTGATCAGTGTGGATGACTGTCTCCTTCCCAAGAATGTAATGTCTCCACTGGCGGCAGGCTTGTACAATGGAGTACATTTCTTTGTCGTAGGTAGGGTACTTGCGAACAACATCTGAGAGTGTCTCACTATGATATGCCACAGGGTGGCCGTGTTGAGTGAGAACGGCGCCCACAGCATAATCTGAAGCATCTGTCTCGATCTCAAAGGGATGTTGCAGGTTTGGTAATGAGAGTACTGGTGATGAGCACAAACGCTTCTTCAAGTCATCGAAGGCTTGTTGTTGGGACAGGCCCCACACAAATTTTTCCTTACCACCACCACTGGTCACTTGGCTGAGGGCCCATGCGATATGAGAGAATCCCAGCACGAATCGACGATAGAAATTGGCGAGGCCCAAGAAGCTCCGAAGTTCAGTGAGTGTGGTTGGGGCTGGCCAGTCACGGATGACCTGGATCTTGGATGGATCCACATGCACACCATGTCGATCAACGATGTAGCCTAAGTAATGGACCCTGTCCATGCCGAAGGAGCATTTTTCCAAGTTTGCATATAGTTTGTGCTTCCGCAGGGTGTGCAGAACCTGCTGAATATGCTGCAAGTGTTCCTCCCAAGTCTTGCTGTAGATGAGGATGTCATCCAGATACACCACTACAAAATTGTTGGTGAAAGGTCATAGGATATCGTCCATCATCCTCATAAAAGTTGCTGGAGCATTTGTCAAACCAAAAGGCATGACCAGCCATTCAAAAAGACCTCCTTTTGACTTGAAGGCAGTCTTCCATACATCTGTCTGTTCTATTGGGACCTGGTGGTAGCCTGACTTCATATCAATCTTACTGAAGTATTTGGCCCCCATGAGCTGATCAAGGAGGTCGTCGATTCGGGGAATCGTGTACCGGTTGCGGACTGTGATTTTATTCAGGGCCCGGTAATCAATGCAGAGTCGCCAGGTCCCATATTTCTTCTGCACCAGCACGATTGGGCTCCCATAAGGTGATGAACTAGGACGGATGTGCCCTTTGTGGAGCAATTCTTGGATCTGCCTCTTGATCTCCTCGTTTTCCAACAGAGAGCGGCGATAGACTGGCCCATTGGGTAGCGGTGCGCCTAGGGTCAGATCGATGGAATGCTTGACCTGGCAGTGCAGAGGTACCCCGATCGGAGAGGAGAAGATATCTGAGTATCCTTCCACCACCTTATCCACTTGCTTCTGTTGTGTGGATAGATCATTCATGGAGGCCTGGGATGTGGCTGCGATCTTTCTTTCACTCTGAGAGCGAATCACCAAGAAGACAAATTTCCCGGTCTGAGAGATGACCTTCCTGCATTGCTTGGCAGAGATCAAGGAAATAGCACTAGGAGGGACTGCCTCGGGTATCATGTACAATTTCCTGTTCAAAGAAATAATAACACTACGAGGCCTAGACTCATATACAGCATGACGTTTCCATAAATAAGGTTGTCCCAAAAGAACATCTGAAACTTCGAGAGGAGCAACATCACACAATACCTCGTCCTTGAAGGGCTTGATGTCGTATGGCAGTCGGCACTGTTGGCTGACGCGGAGATCGCTTCCCTTGCGGAGCCATCCAATGGTGTAGGGTTGTGGGTGCGGCGTTGTCGGCAGGGCGAGGCGCTTGACGACCTCTGCTGAGATGAGATTCTTCTGGCTACCGCTATTAACGATGAAGTGCAGCGGGGTGCCTTTTACCCACATCTGTGAATGGAAGAGGCATTCTCCTTCTTCTGGCTCGTCTGGTTCATCAGGCTGGAGCTTGGTGGTAGCAATGGTGGCACTGGGTTCCGCGTCAATGATCCGTCTTCCCCTTTCTGGTTCGGACTCAGAGTCAGAACCCGCATCTGATTCAGATGCTTTCACTTCGGCCACCAGCGACTGCTTTGAGCGGCAATCAGCAGTGTTATGCCAAGGGCTCTTATGGAAGTCGCACCACTTCCCGGTATCTTTCTTTGTTTTTTCGGTGTCCTTCTTTGCTTGCGGCTTGGACTGGTTGTCCTGATACTGTCCATCTTTGCTCTGCCCTTTATTCTGTGGGTTGGGGCCGCCCTTTCCTGTCTTTTGCTGTGAAGGGTTCCCAGGCCCAAATTGCCGCGTCTTTTGTTTGAGCTTCTGCTCGATTTTGACGGCATATCGGTAGGCCGCGCCCAAGGAAGAGATGTCTAGAAATTCCATTTCGGTCTGGATGTATCTATGCAAACCACCGCGATACTTGAGCACCAGATGTCGCTCTGAATCTTTGATACCCAGCTTGGTGCGCAAGGTATGGAAGATATTTGTGAACTCTGGCACTGCTTGGTCTCTTCCTTGTCGCAGTGTGGTCCATTTGGTATACAAGTCGTCATAACTTCCAAGAGGGTAGTATTGTTCCTTAATAGCATCCCTGAAGGATTCCCAGGTGGTCGTGACTGAAAATAATGAGGCTTCTTCTGTGTCCTTTTGCTCGCAGAATGTTTCCCACCAATCTTTGACATGGGGAACGACTTTGAGGAGCGCAAAAGTAATCTTTTCTTTATTCAAAAAGTTATGGACAGAAAAATACCCTTCTAGTAGATTCAGCCACTTATCTACAGCATCTGCGTCTATCTGTCCTTCAAATATAGGGATATCGAAGTTGATTTGTACCTTGAAGGGGGCGGCGCCTCCGCTCGAGGAAGATGCGTCGCTTGTTGGTAGTCGCCGAAGGATTTGCACGAAATTATCCATCATCTCGTTCCTCTGCTGGGTGAGGGCTTCCTCAAGCAACATTTTGATAGGATCTCCTGTCCCATCATCTTTCTTTTCTCCTGCCATGAGAGGTCGCTTGGGTGTACGAGAGATTTTGTCCTCAAGAGAAACAAGCTCGAGACCCAATTCTTTGTACCCTGACCTCGTTGGGGACATGCATTAAGACGACGAGGAGCAGACCGCTCTGATACCACTGATCCGGATTTTATGAGCAGAACGAAATGAATACAGATTATTATCAGATGCTTAACACAAAATAACAGAGATACAGTAAAACTGGCTTTCTCTTCAATAAGGAAATAAGCTAGAACTGTAAAATGCAGCGGAAAACAAGCTTGCTGGAATAGTGGCGGCTTATCTCTGAGAAGAGATGTGACGGCTGCGCTCATTTCGCAAGAAGATGGTTACAATGAGGCTCTCAAGGCATTTTACAATAAACAGGAATTTCAAAAACCCTAGACATCCAAAAACCTAACCCTAGGAGATGAAGCGCCAAAAGTCATGTGGGCCCCGTTTGGGTAAGTTAGTACATCAACTTCCCGGGGTCGTAACTTTTGCATACGATCTCCGTTTGGGGCGCTCGGTAGCCCGTTGGAAAGGTCTATCCGAGATTTACAACTTTCAATTGGGGCCAAATGTATGCCAGGTGAAACCATTTGGCCCCCCGAATTGCCAAAAAAGGTCGTTTAGGACCTCAAAACGGCCCCGGAAGTTCAGGACCCGAAAAACTGCTAAAAATAGTACAATACCAAAATTGCCATAAAACTATTTTGAGCCAGTTGGAAAGGTGGGTGGCCACCAATATCCACCTGGATCATTACATGTCCTCCCAAAGCAATGTCTCGAAAGAGCATCCCAGGCTGTTACGGGTACACAACTCCGACCTATAGGATCTCCCAGACATGCTCATCTGCACAACCTGAACCACGACCACAAAGTATTGTCTTGATACTCACCATACATCATCCTGATGTACACATGATCATCCTGATCATCATCAATGCAACATCCTGCTGCATGTCATCTGGAGAAGCTCGTCATCCATGATCATCTTGATCATATAATGCATCCACCTGATGCATACCAAGTATCTACCTGATACATATCATCATACATGATCTACCTGATCATACAATGTATCCACTTTATACATACACAGATACATGATCCACACAATGTATCCACCTGATACATATCAACATACATGATCTCAGTATCCACCTGATACATATACAGATACATGGTCCAAGCATCCAACATGATGCATACATACATAAATGATTCAATTGATCATATCCAACATCCAACATGATGCATATATATATAAATGATCCAACTGATCATAACAAGCATCCAGCATGATGCATATACATATACAGAGTAGTAACTGGAGCATCGTCCTAATGCTCATCATCCATGATCCTCCTGATCATCATAGCATCGGCCTCTTCAGATCATCTCATCGTCCACGAAGCACAGCTCAGATGCACATCATCCAACACTTACACCACCGACATGGGAGAACACATCTACCACCATTCGAGGAAGGCTCCAACCCTTACTTTTTCACCATGGGAGAACACATCTACCACCATGTGAAAAATGGCTTACCAATTACATCACGACCAAGGGAGAGCACATCAACCATGTCAGAAAAGCTCATGTGCATCTGCATCTTCCGGACTCATCACTTCCCTTTGGAAGGAACCTCGATCTAAAGTGCACCAAGCCTCTCTCTGAAGTACTCAAACTGCACTCTGGCCAACGGCTTGGTCAATACATCTGCAACCTGCTCATCCATCGCAACATACTCTGCTTTGGTTGTACTCAGTGCTACGCAGGACTGCTTCCTACTAAACCAAGAGATCACATATGATCCCTATTTGCAGCACTGCCTACCCAATCTGAATCAACATAACCCTGCAGGTTAAACTTTTGATTCGCATCATACTTGAGCCCATAATCAACTGTACCCTTTAGGTACCTCAGAATATGCTTTACAACAACCAGGTGAACACTCCTCGGATCCGCCAGGAACTAGCTCAATGTGTTCACCGCAAAGCAAATATCTAGTCTCGTGTTCGTCAGGTACATCAAGGACCCAATCATATGACGATACATAGTGATATCAACCGGCTCAGATGAAGCATCACACAGAAGCTTCAGGTTCGATGCCATAGGTGTGGCCATATCCTTACAGTCCATCATCCTGAACCTCTTCAGGATATCTACTGCATACTTCCCTTGTCCAAGGAAGATTCCATCTGCACTCTGCCACACCTCCATGACAAAAACAAATAGTGCATCATCCCCAAGTTATTCAACTCTAACTCGGCAGCAAGCTTTCGCTGCATGTCGGCAATCAATCTATCCTCACCTGTTACAAACAGGTAATCCACATAGTAGTATCACTGGATTGCCTTCCTCAACCTTGTAGTAAAGGTTGAAATCCACTTTATTCTTGGTAAATCCCAAATGGGATAGAAAGTTGTTTATCCTACCATACCAAGTTCTGCACATATATGACTCCCTGTCATGTGTCTCAGAACCAAGTGGCTGCACCACATACACTTCTTCTTCAACTACACCATTCAAGAAAGTGTATCTTCCTCTTCATCACTGCAACATGCTTGATCTTGTAGATCCTCTTGGAAGTCACTATAGACTCCCCTTCGGGTCTTGGGACTGCATCTCAAACATCTTCGTGATCGACTGGTACTCCTCAATCATGGCATTCTTCCCAGATCCTGGGAACTTCAATATCTTCAATATTTTCAATAGATAACTTTGTTGCTGAACAAATGTTGTAGTCCTTCTTTTGTAGGTGATGGTATACGATCTTTCCTACACAACAAGTTAAAATGCATGATTAGAAAACATCTCATAGTTTTCAGAACAAATTCTTACACATAAAGAAATATGTCATACAGTCATGCAATTATCTTAGCCAATGCTTCAATACAACATTGATCCATATCTCGTAACTTTCTAGATGCCTTCCAATCTCTACCAGAACATTGTTAAGAGTGTGCACAACTCCTAACATGTCAGCAAAGAGGTTTCATTCTAGATAAGTAGCAATGGAATGTTGTACAGTGCCATAGGCCACTTACCCATCAAATGCATATTAGTAGTAAGCTGTTCATTAATGCAATCATTCTAATATGCATAATACACATCCTAAATCTAGGAACATAAGCATATACATCATTGAACAATATTATTTAAACAAACAAATATGCAAGAATTGACAATTAAAATACTTATCTTTGTTTGTTTGTTGGGTGGACTCCCTCTGAGACTTTGCTTCCTTGCGGGAGCTAATCTGAAGTAGCTTCTTCTACACCTTTCTGTTGTGGAATGTAGAGAGATGGTCAACTCCCTCTGAATATCTGCATCCTTGCAGAAACCACTGGAGTGTGCTCCCTCTTGATTTTTTCTTCCTGGATTACCTGTTCTAAACTTATATTCATTCTAGATCCCTATGCATGCTTATTAGTATCATCATTGTGTTATCCTTGAGGTCTCATACATAATCACACATTTATTAGTATAATCTTAATACTATAAAAACAAAATAATCTTAAACATGTATAGTCATGATCATTCACAGATAATAAACATTAGTATTCAAGGTTTCATGGAATTCTTCTTTTACTCATGCATATTCTTATTTGATCATAGGGCTCTTATGATTAGTTAAATCATCAATGCATAAACCCGTGATTACTCCAACCTATACCTTCATGATTCTTCTGGTTAGTCATATCATCAATTATGGTAGGAAACATAATATGCATACAACCATGACTATTCAAACCTATGACTTCATGAATAATAATTATCAACAACACAACAGTATAAGATCCTAACACAAAGTAGGATTCTAGCTTGATATAGGAAAAACATACCTGGATTAGCATGCTAGCTAGTTATGTCTAACATACCCGCATAATGTCTTCTGGTTCTCTTCAATGACTTGTGCTAGTAACCTGCATGTCTCATAAGTTAACCATTGTAGGACCAAGTTATACATACCTCGTAAGTAGATCTTCTATGTGATCCATGACAATGGATGAATCTTTGTCTTCATGTCATCATGATCATATGTTCTTGAACTAGAACATGATTTTTCTTTCTTGGTGTACCTTTTATGTTAGCGAACAACATAAACCTCATACAACATCACAATGCATTAGTACAATCATAACTGTCAAAACCTTAATCAATGAATATCTTCTATTAAGGTGATACGACAACACTAGTAATTAATCAAGATTGTACTATAATGATATGAAGACAAACATATTATAAACTTAACCATGAACATAATTCGAAACATACCTGTAAGCCATACCTGTCAAGATTGCTTGTAATCTTCTTATGGAAGGCCTTCGCCTCATCTCCCTCTGAAACAGGAACTTCTTCACTTATGCAGGTGACCAATCCATCCTCTTCTAGGATTAACCCAATCCACTTGATTTGCAGGAACTGGATCTGGAGCTGTAATAGGGTTTGTCAGAGAAACCCCAAAAATTCAAACTTTGAATTTCAAACTTCTGAAAGGATAGAAATATGCGCCTTGATGAACTGATCAAGCTGGTATATTCAGAATTTGAAAACTGCAAAGTTTCACTCCTCAATTTTGCCTTTGAAACTTCTAGATTCACTAGACGTGACCCCGAACTGGGGTTTGATGAAGCCTACTCTTCTGCCCAATCAAAAGGTCTGATACAAATCTCTAAGCTTCTATTTTTATGAGGAGCTTCCAACCATGGTCACAGATTTCAAAAATTCCCATTTTTGCAGAAGCCCTAATTTTCCACTTTTATGATCAAAGTCCCGAACTAGGGTCTGATCAAGCCCGACCTTCTTCCCAACCAAAAATTCTGACATTGGTCTCTAAATTTCGATTTTGATGAGTAGCATTCAGCTGTGGTCTCCAATTACAAAATTCCAACTTTATCCAAAACCCTAAATTCCGGAAGCCATGAATGAAGGTGCTCAAAAA
The DNA here is from genome assembly GCA_027924585.1 of Larix kaempferi. Lineage (NCBI taxonomy): Eukaryota > Viridiplantae > Streptophyta > Pinopsida > Pinales > Pinaceae > Larix > Larix kaempferi. The sequence continues at coordinate 3,000,007 of BSBM01001467.1, forward strand.
TAATTCTGTTTTGACATAAATATGTACCTTATTGTTTCTAGTGTAACTACGAACTTTTTGATCCACAGGGTTTGAAACATTTTCATGAGATAGCCCGATTTGTCATCTTTCCATCCCAACAGGTCTGACCTCAATTGGATTCTCTGAGAGAGAGTTATGCCAAGTGTTGTAACGTGACCTGTTTATGGGATAAAACAGGAGAGCGAACTTGTACAGCGTGCCACGTGTCACTGGTCCAACTTCGGCCTCTGAAATTTTTTTTTGAGATAGTACAGTCTGTGTACTACCTGTCACTTTTTACGAAATTTCATTTGGAGCTTCCTAGCCCAAGTTAAGACCTTTTTTCCAAGGTCACCTGGTTTTGACTTAGATCTGGAAGAGGCAGAAACCCTATATTGTAAAGATCATAAATCACAAAGTACAACGAATTAGAGGTTGTCCTTTGGACACAAAGTACATGGGGATCTGATCGTCGATCTGTAAAAGTTTCAAATCCAAAAATTTCGCCAAAATGGATTTATAGCGAAAGTGCTACGATGATTGGTTTTTTCTATATCAAGCCCTAGCATCGTAAGTGCAACAAGTGTCATACATGCCATATCATGCCTTCTTTCAGGTTAGCTCTAATACCATGTTAAATTTTCAAAATTTACTTCAAACTGATCTAGGATCTTAACTGAGATAACAACATGTACAGTAAATCTACAGCATATCAATCATGGACACAATAATGCAAGCACACAAGAGACACGGAGTTTACTTGGGGAAAACCATAAACGTGAAAAACCCCAATAACTTCCTCAGAGATAGATAGAGCATTGATACAACCAGAATACAAGATATATTCTTCTCCAAGTAGCAAATCCTCCTCCTCACAAGTGCGCCACTTTCCGAATGAGAGAAGTGTGTGAATGAATGATCAAATAGAGATCTCCCGATCTCTATTTATACTTGTTCTGTCCTGCCCAATAAAATAATGGGGCCTTCATGTCTAGCTTAACCCATGGTTAACTTAATCCGGGCCGACCCCACACTTGGTGGTCTAATAACCCTTTGACCCACATGGCCGACCCCCAATAGGGTGGTCTAATAACCCTTCGACCCACATGACTTATACAAGGCCGACCCCAACAAGGTGGTCTAATAACCCATCAAGTATAAGTTACGACACTTACAATATAAATGACGACACTTCGGTATAGAGGAATAATAACATCTCTATAGGAATACAAACACTTCCATATAGAGTAATAATACCATCTCTATAGGAGTACAAAATACATATATGAAATACATGGGTGAAATACATTCCGAAGTTACATATACATCAACATCCTGCCTTACACAGATGTCGTTAAATGGATAGTAGACTATGCCAACCCTAAAGACCAGTCATTCAAGGATAGTGCAGGGTCACAGTTAACTACTTTCCACCCTGAAGTATTTATTAGGGCTTTTGCTCTTAAACCTGCTGTGCAAATCCTTAGCCCTGAATTCATCCAATCTTCTAAAACGAGGTAAAATTTCGATAAAATGTTGAAATCATGGATGATTAAACCTAGCAAGCAGCTTTGTGCCAAAGGTTGATAACCTCTATCCAATTTCCTGGTTCAAAGATCCTTATTCTTTACTGGCAGCGATGCTTTGCAGGCTCTACAACCTTCCAAATTTTTCAGTCTTTAAGGATGAATGGGATCTAATAGCTCATCATGTCCTAACCACAGGTGAGTCTTTTCCTGGGGCGTCCATCCTGTCACTAGAGCTTAAGACAACCATCCAGGAGTATCAAAAGGCACATGCTTTGAGGAAGCCACACTTTTTCTTTTCAGCCTTCATTATAGATGTCTTTTTCTCAGAGTTCCAATATCCCAACATGGGATTGAATTGGACCCCTTCAGCTCCACAAGTCCATATCTATCATGCAGCAATATGGGAGAGTAATTTTGTGCCTTTACTCTATGACATTTGTGACCATTTCATGGGTACTATTTATTTCAAGATATTCAAACAAGAGGCTCTTGCCTTCTCAGCTGATGCCAGGACCTTCATCAATACAATTGGTGATTGGTATTTCTATGAATCCTTTTCATATACTAGAGTCTAGGGAAGTCACACTGTTCATCTGCTACCTAGAATAGTCCCTGACAGATTGGTCATTGAATAAGTCTCTTATCAGACTATTACTATTGGTGTCTACAAAAAACTCACTGGTCCCAAGAGAAAGCGTTGGCCTAAATTCTCCTTGAACCTTGGACCATTGGTCATTCCAACTTCAAATTGGGCTACAGTGTTGGGGGACAGGATGACTTCTCTCAAGCTAGGATTTTATCCCAAGAGAAAGCATGACCATAAGAAGTTCCTTGATGCTCATTTTAAACAAAATCATGTGAAGATGGACTATGTGCATGAAGAAAAACTTGATGACTCCATCTACCAAGGAGTGAATACCTTTTCTAAGGTCATGGCTAGGGCCAAGAGAACAGATGAGCAGCATCAGATTATGCAATATCAGAGAGAACTTAAAACTAAATTTTTGAGCTACAGAGCAATGGAAATGAAACTACTTGAGCAAAAGAGAAGGAATAGAGAAAAAAATGAGAACCAGCAAGATAATGCCCCTCTAATGCTTACTTATCCATATGGGGATAAAGGTAAAACTCCTATGGAGAATACTCCACAGGTAAAGACTGCTTAACAGGTCAAAGTTTTGTTGGAAACCTCTCATCAGATGATGCAGAAGTTAGCACAGATATCTTCAGTATTGGGTACCCAAACAATTGAACCTCCTAAGCCTACTGTGGATATTCAAGTGACTGCTGCAGCTATACAGGTATCTGATGATCTAATAATAGCTGATGCAAACCCAGCTAAGAGACAGAAAATCCTGATTCCTACCTCACAGGTTCCTACTCTTAATATTATTGACTGTGATATTGAAGATGAGCCACATCCTCCAGTGTTTGTGACTAACGAAGTGATTGAAGACTCACAGGTAGTTACAGATTTGTTAGATACTATTGAAATGGATCACGCTGATCCTGATCAACAAATATCGGAACTCACCACTGCACCTGATATTACAACTTCAACACTTTTACTTTCATCTATTCAAGATCTGTCTACTTTGTCTCCAGCGGTGATGCCACCATTTTCCATATCAAAACTTTTTCATACTTTGACTTCCAGAGCCACTCCATTTTTAGACAGCCCAGTTCCATTTTCCATTCCCTCGTCTATTATTGCAGAGATCCAGTCTTCGACTGTCCCTCAACAATCACCCATATCTACTCTATCATTACCCACTGTGGATGAGCCACCTTTAGTTCCTTCTTCATCAGCACCTGTCAATGATGATCATGTTCCACTTTCTGAAGCCTTCACCTCAATCCCTTCTCCAACCTATGTTCCATTAGTTGCTCAGATTGTCTCTACCCCTCTGACTACTCCTCAAGTTACCATGTCTATACCTACTCCCACTGACACTCAAACAACTTCATTGATCTCAACAGTGAGTGTCACTTCAACTTCTGTAGAATTGGTAACTTAGTATGAAGATGATGTTGTAGTCCCTCTTGGGAATTATTTTTACAATAAAACATCCAAGGAAGTGATAAGGAAAGAAAAGAAAAGAAGTTGGGATCAGGAAGGATTGGAAGCACCTATCCCTAATCAAATAATTTGGGCCCAACAAACTAATGATCGTCAGACAGAATCAATTGAGGCAGTTGAAGCCTTAGGGGCATTTGCTGGTGCAAATTTTCATTCAGTTTAGGTATTGAATAGGAAGATTGATCAGAAGAAAGAAGAATTGAAAAGGCTTGAAGAAGAGTTAGTTAAGACCAAGGAGAAACATGAAGTTTATGTTGTTGATCTCAAGAAGATATGGGAAGATAGGTTAGAGGATGTGGAGCGAAGCAACACCTCTCTTCAGACTAAACTTCGTAATACACAAGTTGAGAATTATGCAAATACACAGAGGATAGCTATGCTGGAAAAGCATTGTGAGTATGCAATTGCAAGTGCAGCCTCTTCTCGTTTCTCTAAGTTCTCACCCCATGAATTTAAGGATTTGGCCCTTCAGGTCAATGAAGAACATCATAAATTACTGGAGAAACTGTTCAACACCCTAGATGAGATTAGGGAAACTCATATGACTTTTGGTAAGATGTTTGTTGTCCTTGAATAGCAGAAAGAAAAAAGGTTGCAAGCTACTATGGCAAGTCAAGACATTGGTGAGTGGCAGGGGTATATCAAGAACATACCATAAGACATCCCCATTCTTGACAGTTTTCAGTTCAACAAAATCAGAGCTGCATTGAACACTTGGCTTGATCTTAATAAGTCAGTTGAAAACATTATTCAGAAATCACAGGCTATGTGCAGCAGGCGATGGTATGCATGGGATAATATCATGGAAATTCTACAGTTCCCCACCGTGGAGCTCATTGAAGATGCGTGCCCTCCTAAGTTGATGGTTGAACAAGTCGAACGCATGTGTGAGGAGGCCAAGCAGAAAATTCAGCGCCTTGAGGAGTTCGAGATTGATTATGTGGATCAATTAATTAGGAAACCGGTCACCATGGAAGGAAAGATCCACATATTCATCCATATTTGGCATAAGTTAGCTAGAAATGAGATTGAAACATTCACATGTAATGTCCAGCTGGGGCTTGATTCAGCTAACTATCTGAATGTAGATGAGTTGTTAGAGATTTGGGACAAATGGCAAGTTTTTTCTGGGCCATTAGTTTAGTTTGATTTTGTAATCCCAGTTTGTGGGAATTTACTCTTTGTATTATTTTGTAACTCTTATTTAAAGAGGTGATCTCTCGTAAAAAAGGATGATGGAATTTGGAGGAGAAAATCAGCAGGAGAGACTGGAGATACCCTGTTTGATACAAAGCTTGTAATTTCTTACAGACTTTTCATTAATACAATAAAGTTATTCCCATATTTTCTTTTGTCCATTGATCAATTTTATTTGATGAATGTTGATTTTACTCTAGATTTCTTATCAAATGTTGTTTAAGTCTTTTGCAATTTATTAAGCACAGTGATCTATAGTTCTGGTTTATCTTTGCTAATGATTTGTGTGTTCATTATGTTTTGAAAGAGTTTATTCAATTAAAAAATTATCAATTTCTGCAAATGGTTTCACAATAAAGTTTAATTGATGTTAATTTTTCAATTAACATATCAATTACAGGTTAATCTTGAATGCATTTAACCCTTAATTTGCTGTTGATTAGTTTTAATTGATTAATGGTAATTTGAGGAGATAAGTTACAAATCTATTAAAATTTTTGTTAAGTGGATGAACAATACTTGTCTATTTTTACATCAAGCTGACCTGCATATAAACAAGCTGTCTTCTAGAATAGATCTAACTTAGATTAGATTCCTTTCTTAGGTAGAATTGTTTCATAGGATTTCACACCCTTGTTTTCCTTCATTGGAAGACTGATCTATTGATCAAAACTCACCAACTCATAGAGTGCTAGCGGAGGCCAAATATCCGTAGGAGATTACTATACCAAATAGGATAGAGATAGAACTGTCCTTGCGTAGGATCTTATGAAGCCTTTCAGTCTGGGTTTTCTCCCTCTGTTGGGAGCCTTGGAATCCATTCCATCACCTTGCACCTACCCTGCACAGACGAGGCCTCAACAAATGGCACTAGAAGGAGGGCTAGTAATAAATTATGCCTAAACGGGATACTCAGAAACCTCCTCCAGCAAGAACATCATCGTTTGTCACTCGTAGCCAATCATAGGAATCTACATCTGAACAACCAACTGCAATTCCTGCTACACCTGCAGCTCAGCAGGAAAATAGAAGGGAAATCCTTATCATATCACCTACTAGAGGACCCTTTTCACTTGAACAAATCCTGAAAAAGTTCTAATGATAGTGTTGCTAGAGTACAACAAAGAATCATTGATCTACAAGGTAGGGGAATAGCAACAATTCAACAGAACACTATTCCACAGACCAATAACCAAGGAGTTCAACAGACAATAGAACAGAACGTTGGAAATCAATATACACTTGATCATCCAAGATCCCCTAAGTACAACCTTGATTCACTCTTTCAAGAAGTACCACAAGATCAACCTAATGTTACAACTGGTGGACCACCACCCTCTCCTCCTTCATCATCATCTTCCTCATCTGAAAGTGAACACTCTTCTACTTCTTCATCTGAAGAAGAGGAAGAACAACCAATGGGTGAAGAAGGCCAGAATAGACCTTGGCTTGACCAAGATGTTGTGTTCATACTTGGAGATCAACATAGGCTGCCTAAAACTCCTGAGAAGTGGCTTGCTAAGTTTAATCCAGACAATAAATCACATGCATTAGATCATATCAAAACTTTTATGCAGGCCATTAGACTTAGGATTGTTGTCCATGAAGATTTGGTTTGCAGATTGTTCCCTTATACCTTTGAAGGAAAGGCATCCACATGGTACTTTGCCTTAGAACCTAGATGCATAACTTCTTGGGATGAGTTTGAAAAATTGTTTATCCAGAAGTTTGGGGATGATAAAACTCCACAAGATCTAGTCTTAGAATTGTCTTCTATGAAGATGAGAGGTAAGGAAAGGGTCAAAGATTACAATCAGAGATTTTCTTATCTGAAAAATAGGATCCCTGCCACTCTTCTTCTTGCAGAAGAACTGTTGGTTTCCTATTATGAAAAGGGTCTATCTATTCCTATTGCAATGTGGGTCAAAAGAGAACATAAAGACAACTTGTTTGAGGCTTATGCTGAAGCCATTCAAGTTGAAAAGGATATCTATTGTTTAAAAGATAATCCTGATGCTTTGGAAGAGCAACCTTCCACATCTAGAAATAAAATTGATAATGCTGCCAAACCCACTACTCAAAATAAAGATGCATTTGAAATGAATGATATTAAAAAGTTTCTCCAGAAAATGTCAAATGAGATGGTCGATTTAAAAAAGAATAATAATGAGAATCAAAATAATAACAGAGGTTTTGTAAGGCCACCTTTCAGGAGACCTTATCAACCTCCCCAAAATCCACCACCTCCTAATCCAAATGAAGGGCTAACATCTGAGGAAATTTATTCCATCTTCAAAGCTTTGGCCACAGAATCTCAAAATGTCCCTGAACCTTCTAAAGATCAAACAAACCAAGATCCACAGTTACCGGGAGAAGGAGAATAAGAAGAGGATCCACGGGTTAATACTGTAAGCTATTTTTCTGAACTCCCAATGAATGAAGAAGAAGAAGAACCTGAGACAGTGTTCAATGTTCAACATCCTTACAATACTAGATCAAGAGGACAACCCTCTCAGGAACCTTCATCTTCAACAACACCTCCCAACAAAAGTAAAACTGTTCCTCAAAATGATACAGTCATTCCTGAAATGGAGTACAGTTTGGCTGAAGATTTGAAAAGAGTTAAAGCAAATATTTCTTTGTTTTAACTTCTGAAAATCCCTTCTATGAGGGATTCTTTACCTAAAAGCAAGATAACCAAACAACCAAGGGAATCACAAAACAATAACTTAAACTCTTTTACAAAACCAGAAGATTAGAAATCTGGAAGCAAGAGGACACCTCCTTTCTTGCTTACCTTTGAAATCTTCAACAAAAATGTACACAATTGTATGATAGACTCAAGTGCTTCTTCCAATGTGATGCCCCTATCTGTCTGCAGGAAATTAAATGCCACTTGGGAGCCTTGTCCTACTCAGATTGTCCAGCTTGAGCAATCTAAAGTAAGAGTAGTGGGGAGATTAAGAAATGCGTTGTTGACATTATCTGTTGATCCTTAGATTCACCAGACCATAGATATTGTTGTAGCTGACATCCCTGAAGCCTATGGAATGTGGTTGAGCAGAGATTGGTCAGAGAAGCTCAAGGGCTACTTTGCCACTGATTGGTCTCAAAAGTGGCTGCCCTACAATGGACAACCAAATAAGATTAAGATCAGTAAGGAATCATTTATGAAGCAAACAGTCACTGACCTTAATGATTCAAATGAACCTGTTTGTTATTTTAGTTCACATATTGAGCATTTCACATTTGATACCTTTTTTGGGGATTTGCCAGCTGATTCTTCACCAGATGAGAAGGTACAAAATGAGTCACAGATCACCAATGTTACTTCTGTACCATTCTCTGGAATTATTGTACATAATGTGTATAATGTTAATACAAATTTTACGATTGATCCTATTGCATGGAGTTTATTCTTTGATGGCTCCAGATCCAAGGATGGAGTTGGTGCAGGTTGTGTCCTTATTGTTCCAAAAGGGACTAAAACCATGATTGCTTGTAGGCTTGAATTTGAATGTACCAATAATGTAGCCGAATATGAGGCTCTGGTGCAGAGACTCAAAAAGGCTATTGATATGGGTGCACTAATTATCAAAAAATGGTTATAGATCTCACTAATTCTTTCACTGCATTCAACATCAAGTCTGTCCCTAGATCACAAAACTTTGATGCTGATCTCTTAGAAAATACTGCATCTAGGTTGATTCCACTAGAAGGCTTATCACCTGAAACCTTTTCAATAGAACTTATGTACAGGCCTTCCATCCCTGATAATGTAACAAGTTGGAAAGTGTTTTATGATGACCAAAAAATCCTAGACTTTCTCTCAGCTCAAAATACCTTTCAAGACATGGCAATAGATGAGGCTGAGCATGAAAAATCTCTTTCTGACCCCTCCAACATTATCCCAAAATGAGTGATCAACCTAGAAAAGTTCTATGACCTGCAAGATAAATTTAAACACAAGACCAATTGCAAAACCCAGAGTTCTTATTTGAACTATGAGCCAGTCAACCTTGGTACTGAACAGAACCCCTGATTCATCAACCTTGGGGTTGACTGCTCTGTTGATGAAAGAAGATCTTTCATCAGATTGTGTAAATAATACAAGGATGTTTTTGCATGGACCTATGATGAACTAAATACCTTTGATACTAGCATTATGCATCATAACATACTGATTAAGCCAGAAGTGAAACCTTGCCAACATAAACCAAGGAAGATGCATCCTAGTTTAGAACCCTCTGTAAAGAAAGAACTTGAGAAGTTGCTGACAACTAGAATAATATTCCCTGTCAGACACACACAATGGATAGCTAATTTAGTACCTGTTCAGAAAAAGAATGGAGAAATCAGACTTTGTGTCGATTTCAAAAATCTGAATAGAGCTTCCGAAAAGGATAACTACCCTGTTCCTCCTATGGAGCATATTTTACAAAAGGTAGCTGGGTCAGAGATGTTCTCTCTCCTGGATGGTTTTTCAGGATACAACCAAGTCATGGTTTCCCCTGATGACCAACTGAAAACAACTTTCAGAACTCCCTGGGGTACCTTTGCCTATAGGCGAATGCCCTTCAGACTGATAAATGCAGGAGCCACATTCCAGAGAGCTATGGATATAGATTTTAGAGGTTTGATGCATAATTTTGTCGTAGTATATTTAGATGATATCAATATCTATTCAAAAAAATGACATGAACATCTGTCTGCTCTCAAATAGGTTTTTGAACGCTGCAGGAAGTACAGAATTTCCCTGAACCCCAAGAAGTCCATATTTGCAGTAACAGAAGGTAAGCTCATGGGTTTCATTGTTTCTAAGGATGGTATGATTATTGATCCTGAACATACTGAAGCTATTTCAAAGATCGGTTTTCTTGGTTCGCGCAAAGCCATGCAATCATTCCTCGGTAAGATAAATTTTGTACGTAGGTTTGTTACAAATTTTGCATAAATTGTTAAGCCATTATTAGCTGGTCTCAGGAACAGAAGGATGCATTTGTTGAAATTCGCAAGGCCATTGCAGAAGCCCCTGCTCTGATGTCCCCAAATTTCAACAAGGATTTTATTCTATATACTTTCGCTACTGATTTTTCTTATGCAGTTGTCTTGATGCAGAAGCATGATAATGATGCTGAGATTCCAATTTCGTTCATGAGATCAACGTTTAAGGGAGCAGAACTGAACTACTCCCAAATTGACAAGCAGGCCTATGTAGTTTACAAGTCTGTGAAACATTACAGGCCGTACTTATTGAAATCTCGAACGAAGGTGATTGTACCATACACAACCATCAGAAATGTGCTAGTCCATAAAGAACTAGGAGAGAAAAGAGCCCAATGGATGACAAGTTTGCAGGAATATGACCTGGAAATCAGGCCAGCGAAGATTGTAAAAGGGCAAGTTTTGTGCCTTCTCACTGCTTAGTCAAATGATCCTGTACAACAACAGAATGAATGGGAGTAGGAGGAAAATGTTCCTACAGGTTCTGTTAATGCCATAGATACTCCAACATCTGAATGGTACGATCATATTAAGTTTTTTCTAAACTATGGGTTTGCTCCTAAAACCCTTGACTTAAAAAAACGTAGAGCTTTAAGATTAAAGTCTGCTCCATATCAATTTATTAATGGAGTTTTGTTTAGAAAAAATTACAATGGATTTTTCCTTAGATGTTTGGAGAAAAATGAGACTGATGACATTCTTTTATAATTTCATGCAAGACCTGCTGGAGGCCATTTTTCAGGTGAAACCACAACACACAAGATTATCAAAGCTGGGTACTATTGGCCTACTCTTTTTAAGGATGCTTATGCTTGTGTCAGAAGGTGTGAAACATGTCAGAAGTGTGCAAGGAAATTCAAAAACCTGCTTTTCCTCTGCATCCAGTAATAGTTCAGTTCCCATTTCAATAATGGGGATTGGATTTTGTTGGACCAATTAATCCTGTTTCCTCCCTACAACATAGGTATATCCTAATTGCAACTAACTACTTTACCAAATGGGTAGAGGCAGTCCCTCTAAGGCAGTGTAACACAAACCAAGTAATTTCATTCCTCGATAGCCAGATAGTTACAAGGTTTGGTGCTCTTGAGTATCTTGTCTTTGACAATGCATCCTACTTTTCCTCAATTGATTTGACACAGTATGCCCTTGAGGAAGGGATCAAACTAAAATTTTCTGCCAATTATTATCCACAGGGTAATGGGCTTGCTGAATCTTCTAACAAGAACTTGATAAACATTTTGAAGAAGACAGTAGCCTCTCATCACAAATATTGGCACACACATCTTTATAATGCTCTTTGGGAAGATCGAATCACCCCGAAGGCAGCTATTGGAAACCCTCCTTATTGTCTGGTGTATGGCAAGGAAGCCATCCTACCACCTAACCTTACCATTCGCTCATTACAGCTAGCACAATCCATTCAAGAAGATGATTCCTCTCCTCTTCAGCAGAGAATTGATACCTTGCTTAAGTTGGAGGAAGACATGGAAATGGCTAAAAATAAATTGTATCAACATCAGCAGATGGTTCGATGAGAAATCCTCTTCTGACAGAGAATTTAGTAGGAGATTTGATATTGAGATGGGATAAGCAACATAAGGATAAAAATGATTATACCAAATTTCAACGCCTCTAGCTAGGACCTTTCATTGTTACAGAAAAGATTGGTCCTAGTACTGTTCGATTACAGACATTGGAAGGAGTCATTGACAGTTATCCAGTGAATGTTTCTTTGCTCAAAAAGTTATTTTTCTGAACAATTTGATGCACTCTATACATAAATTTGGTGTGTTTGCATTTTCTTTGTTTTGATTGGTTTTCTTTTATTGGTTTTTCTTGTAATAAAATCCATACATTTGGTAATGGTTGATGGTCAGCTTGTCTCAAGGATAATCTAAACTGAAGTTTTGGAATGCTCTGTCAATCTTGGCTTTTCTCAACCTATGTCAGAATTTGTTTTACAAAGAATAGACAGTCATTAATTGCAGAACTTTGATTGATACCTTTCCACCTTGGTCATTATCTTATACATGCTTTATTTGTTTAATTGAGGTTGTGGAAAGTGATTGGATTTCTTGCCCTATGATTCATTACTGTAATACAACATATCTTAATAGCCTGGTCAACCTTTATCTGCTCTGGATCCTATCACAATCACCTTGAAAAATGACATTACTTAATAATTGTGGATTACAGGATGGGGGGTTTTATTACAAGCCATCCCATTAGGTTCATAGATGTGAGTGGAATGACATCTTCACACCAAGCCACCAAACTTGAAAAATGACTTTCAGTTTACTGAAAGCTGGAAGATCCTATCACAGGTCGGTCCATTCATGATCTTCAGAGCATCAATGAGTAACGCCATTATCATATGGTCACCAAGCCATGGTGGTGTCTTGTAATTCACACCCTAATAAAATTTCTATTTTACTTTTTCTTTATAAGACAATGTTGTATATAAGGACAGGGGGTTCTTATCACAAGCCATCCCTGCCATGATCATGGGTTTGATTTTGGACTGAAATTATCATTATGTGGTCACCAAGCCATGATAATTGCTTTCATTGTCATAGCTGGAAGACAAGGAGTCTCATTACTGAGCTAGCTCGTCCAGTTTCCAGATCAGGTTTGTGAGTGGCATTTTCATAATCTGATCACCAAGTCAGGGCAGTGGTCTTATGTCAACAAGGTCTTATGTACAGATTTTATGTTTTAAAAAAAGAAAAAAAGAAAAAAGGAGAATAAGAAAATGAATAAATTGTTAATAGCGCATCTCGGTGTAAATAAAGCAATTAATAATTCAAGGTGATTTATGATTTGGATATCCAGAGTAGTTTTAAGCTTACCCCCAGGATCATCTAAAATCTGTCTTCCTATGCTTGCATAATGGAAAAAGATTCCTGTTGTTTCTTAAATCTCCTTATCAAATTTGCATTATGTTTAAATTGATCATGGATGGGAGTATATCAATCTTATGTTTAATTATGCTTATTGATTGTCCTTTTGTAAACATTTTCTAAAAATCCAGGTTGAAAAATCAGTTCACTAACATACTTTTTTTAACTGGAGTTTTGTTTGCAGAGATAACTGGTTCTTCCCAGCTAATCGCTATTTGTTGTAGGTACAACAGATCCCATGCTCCATTTGAACATGGGAGCCCCAAAATTTTAAATACAAAGGTATTTGGGCAAGTTCCTTATTATAACGAGGCCCTTAAACCTTGTTTGTTATAATATCATACCTTTTCTTTGGTTTGTGTAATTACCTTTTTCCCTTTGAAAAATTTCTAAGTTCTTGGTTTTTTTCATGACTTGCGGAAAGCCTTCAATTATTTCAAAATGTTATTTTTCTTCCCACAAACCCGCAAACCTGCAATCCTGCAATTGTAGATTGCGGGAATTGATTGTTCTTTCTTTTTAGAATTGTCATCCTGCAACCCGCAATCCGCAATTGTGGATTGCGGGAAGACTTTGTTAATATCTTTGGGAAATTTCGATTCCACAACCCGCAACCCGCAACTATGGATTGCGGATTGCGGAAAGTTGTTATTTTAATAAATTGCGGTGTGTGTTTCCGCAACCCGCAACCTGCAATTGTGGATTGCGGGATGCGGAAAAGTTATCTTAATTTTGAAGGTTGTTTTCGTTCCCGCAACCCGCAAATGCGAATTGCGGATTGCAGAAACCCTTTCGTTCATTATTTTGAAAAGTATCCCGCAACGCGCAATTGCGGATTGCGGGAATAATGAATAAAGTTGAAAAATAAGACTTGTGACCCGATCCCGCATCCCACAGGGGTTAATCTCAGTCGTTCATTTCTTTTAACCCTATGGTCCAGATTTGACCCAACGAAAAATCGATAAATATAAGAATTTTTTTTCTATTTTTCTTTATCATTTTTATTGTCGAAAATTTACTCTGCTACGTGGATTTTACTGTGAATTTCTTACCAGGGGTCATTCCCACGAATTTTCAGTTATTTTCAGCTTGGTTTGTTGTCATTTTTCGCATTTGTTATTCATGGTTTTACAGTTTATGATTTAGTTTTGATTTCATTTTATTTATTTACCAGAATTTCCAAGCTTTGCAAAAATGTCACGAAACACTCGGTCTAAGACAACTCACAGGGATTTTCTAACCAAATATCTGAATTTCGATATCTTCTCATATACCAGTGAGAGGGTTACTGAAACTTATCAAATGGACTGGTCCAAAATTTATTCAATTTTAGATAATGACGACCTTTTAGACATTAAAGAAGACCAACCTGCATATGAGAAAATTAGGGTTTCTCAACTCCATACTATTGCTGCTCGGCCCGCTATACTGCCTTACATAGATGTCGTTAAATGGATAGTAGACCATGCCAACCCTAAAGACCGGTCATTCAACGACAGTGCAGGGTCACAGTTAACTACTTTCCGCCCTGAAGTCTTTATTAGGGCTTTTGCTCTTAAACTGGCTGTGCAGATCCTTAGCCCTTAATTCATCCAATCTTCTAAAACCAGGTACAATTTCAACGAAATGTTGAAATCATGGATGATTAAACCTAGCAGCGTTGTGCCAAAGGTTGATAACCTCTCCAATTTCCTAGTTCAGAGAGCCTTATTCTTTACTTGCAGCTATGCTTTGCAGGCTCTACGTCCTTCCAAATTGTCCAGTCTTCAAGACTGAATGGGCTCCAATAGCTCATCATGTCCTAACCACAGGTGAGTCTTTTCCTTGGGCGTTCATGTTGTCACTGGAACTAAAAACAACCATCCAGGAGTATCAAAAGGCACCTGCTTTGAGGAAGCCACACTTTTTCTTTTCAACCTTCATTATAGATGTCTTTTGCTCAGAGTTCCAATATCCCAACATGGGATGGAATTGGACCCCTTTAGCTCCACCTATCCATATCTATCATGCATCACTATGGGAGAGTAATTTTGTGCCTTTATTCTATGACATTTGTGACCATTTCATGGGTACTATTTATTTCAAAATATTCAAACAAGAGGCTCCTTCCTTCTCAACTGATGCCAAGACCTTCATCAATACAATTGGTGATTGGTATGTCTATGAATCATTTTCATATATCAGAGTCTGGGGAAGTCACATTGTTCATCTGCTACCTAGAATAGTCCCCAACAGATTGGTCATTGAAGAAGTCTCTTATCAGACTGTTACTGGTGGTGTCTACAAAAAACTCACTGGTCCCAAGAGAAAGGGTTGGCCTAAATTCTCCTTGAACCTTGGACCATTGGTCATTCCAACTTCAAATTGGGCT
The DNA here is from genome assembly GCA_027924585.1 of Larix kaempferi. Classification (NCBI taxonomy): domain Eukaryota; kingdom Viridiplantae; phylum Streptophyta; class Pinopsida; order Pinales; family Pinaceae; genus Larix; species Larix kaempferi. The sequence continues at coordinate 3,015,091 of BSBM01001467.1, forward strand.
ACAGTGTTGGGGGACAGGATAGCTTCTCTCAAGCTAGGCTTTGCTTCCATAAGAAAGCATGACCCTAAGAAGTTCCTTGATGCTCATTTTAAAAAATATCATGTGAAGATGGACTATGTGCATGAAGAAAAACCTGATGACTCCATCTACCAAGGAGTGAATACCTTTTCTAAGTTCCTGGCTAGGGCCAAGAGCACATATGAGCAGCATCAGATTATGCAATATCAAAGAGAACTTAAAACTAAATTTTTGAGCTATAGAGCAATGGAAATGAAACTGCTTGAGCAAAAGAGAAGGAATAGAGAAGAAAAAGAGAACCAACAAGCTAATTCCCCTCTAATGCTTACTTATCCAGATGAGGATAAAGATAAAACTCCTATGGAGAATAATCCACAGGTAAAGACTACTGAACAAGTCAAAGTTTTGTTCGAAACCTCTCATCAGATGAAGCAGAAGTTAGCATAGATATCTTCACTATTGGGTACCCAAACAATTGAACCTCCTAAGCCTACTGTGGATATTCAAGTGACTGCTGCAGCTATACAGGTATCTGATGATCTAATAATAGTTGATGCAAACCCAGCTAAGAGACAGAAAATCACGATTCCTACCTCACAGGTTCCTACTCTTAATATTATTGATTGTGATATTGAAGATGAGCCACATCCTCCAGTGTCTGTGACTGAATAAGTGATTGAAGACTCACAGGAAGTTACAGATTTGTTAGATACTATTGAAATGGATCACTTTGATCCTGATCAACAAATATTGGAACTCACCACTACACCTGATATTACAACTTCAACACTTTTACTTTCATCTATTCAATATCTTTCTACTTTGTCTCCAAGGGTGATGCAACCATTTTCCATATCACAACTTTTTCATTCTTTGACATCTAGAGCCACTCCATTTTCAGATAGCCCAGTTCCATTTTCCATTTCCTCATCTATTATTGCAGAGATCCAGTCTTCGATTGTCCCTTAGTAATCACCCATATCTACTCTATCATTACCCACTGTGGATGAGCCACCTTCAGTTCCTTCTTCATCATCACCTGTTAATGATGATCATGTTCCACTTTCTGAAGCCTTCACCTCAATCCCTTCTCCAACCCATGTTCCATCAGTTGCTCAGATTGTCTCTGCCCCTCTGACTACTCCTCAAGTTACCATGTCTATACCTACTCCCACTGACACTCAAACAGCTTCATTGATCTCAACAGTGAGTGTCACTTCAACTTCTGCAGAATTGGTAATTGAGTATGAAGATGATGTTGTAGTCCCTCTTGGGAATTATTTTTACAATAAAACATCCAAGGCAGTGATAAGGAAAGCAAAGAAAAGAAGTTGGGATCAGGGGGATTGGAAGCACCTATCCCTAATCAAATAATTTGGGCTCAGCAAACTAATGATCCTCAGACAGAACCAACTGAGGCAGCTGCAGCCTTAGGGGCATTTGCTGGTGCAAATTTTGATTCAGTTTAGGTATTGAATAGGGAGATTGATCAGAAGAAGGAAGAATTGAAAAGGCTTGAAGAAGGTTTAGTTAAGACCAAGGAGCAACATGAATTTTATGTTGTTGATCTCAGGAAGATATGGGAAGATAGTTTAGAGGATGTGGAGCGAAGCAACACCTCTCTTCAGACTAAACTTCGTAATGCACAAGTTGAGAATTCTGCAAATACATAGAGGATAACTATGCTGGAAAAGCAATGTGAGGATGCAACTGCAAGTGCAGCCTCTTCTCGTTTCTCTAAGTTCTCACCCCAGGAATTTAAGGATTTGGCCCTTCAGGTCAATGAAGAACATCATAAATTACTGGAGAAATTGTTCAACACTCTAGATGAGATTAAGGAAACTCATATGACTTTTGGTAAGATGTCTGTTGTCCTTGAAGAGCATAAAGACAAAAGGCTGCAAGCTACTAAGGTAAGTCAAGACATTGGTGAGTGGCAGGGGTATATCAAGAACATACCATAAGACATCCCCATTCTTAACAGTTTTCAGTTCAAGAAAATCAGAGCTGCATTGAACACTTGGCTTGATCTTAATGAGTCAGTTGAAGACATTATTTAGAAAGCACAGGCTATGTGTAGCAGGCGATGGTATGTAGTGGATAATATTATGGAAATTCTACAGTTCCCCACTGTGGAGCTCATTGAAGATGCTTTCCCACCTAAGTTGATTGTTGAACAAGTCGAACGCAGGTGTGAGGAGGCCAAGCAGAAAATCCAATGCCTTGAGGAGGTCGAGATTGATGATGTGGATCAATTAATTAGGAAACCGGTCACCATGGAAGGAAAGATCCACATTTTCATCTGTATTTGGCATAAGTTAGCTAAATATGAGATTGAAACATTCACATGTAATGCCCAGTTGGGGCTTGAGTCAGCTAACTATTCGAATGTAGATGAGTTGTTAGAGATTTGGGACAAATGGGATGTTTTTCTGGGCCATTAGTTTAGTTTGATTTTGTAAGCTCGGTTTGTGGGAATTTACTCTTTGTATTATTTTGTAACTCTTATTTAAAGAGGTGATCTCTCGTAAAAAAGGATGGTGGAATTTGGAGGAGAAAATCAGTAGGAGAGACTGGAGATACCCTGTTTGATACAAAGCTTGTAATTTCTTGCAGACTTTTCATTAATACAGTAAAGTTATTCCCATATTTTCTTTTGTCTATTGATCAAGTTTATTTGATGAATGTTGATTTTACTCCAGATTGCTTATGAAATGTTGTTTAAGTCTTTTGCAATTTATTAAGCACAATGATCTGTAGTTCTGGTTTATCTTTGCTAATGATATGTGTGTTCATGATGTTTTGAAAGAGTTTATTCAATTAAAACATTATCGATTTCTGCAAATGGTTTCACAGTAAAGTTTAATTGATGTTAATTTTTCAATTAAGATATCAGTTACAGGTTAATCTTGAATGCATTTAACCCTTAATTTGTTGTTGATTAATTTTAATTGATTAATGGTAATTTGAGCAGATAAGTTACAAATCTTTTAACATTTCTGTTAAGTGGATGAACAATACTTGTCTATTTTTACATCAAGCTGACCTGCATATAAACAAGCTGTCTTTTAGAATAGCTCTAACTTAGATTAGATTCATTTCTTAGGTAGAATTGTTTCATAGGATTTCACACCCTTGTTTTCCTTCATTGGAAGACTGATCTATTGATCAAAACTCACCAACTCATAGAGTGCCAATGGAGGCCGAATATCCATTGGAAATTACTATACCAAACAGGTTGGTGATAGAACTGTCATTGCGTAGGATATTTTGAAGCCTTTCAGTCTGGGTTTTCTCCCTCTGTCGGGATCATTGGAACCCATTCCAGCACCTTGCACCTACCTTGCACATACGAGGCCTCAACACAAGTTTCTAGTGAAAACTAACCACAATAGTCTAAGACACTTTCTCACACAAAAATATCTAAATGAAAGATAACAAAAGTGGTAAGCAAGATTCATGATTATGATTTTGATATTGAATATGTCAAAGGAAAGAATAATATAGTAGCATATGCTTAATCTAGAAGACCTTCTTTTTCTCTCATGGACATTGCCAAGGATTGGAAAAACATGCTACTAGTTGAATATGCCAAAGACAAATTTTTTTGTGATGTGTTGGATGGAATCAAAGGGGATGATAACTACAATATTTTGAATGGGATGATATATTATAAGGGTAGAATTTATTTGTTTCAAGATTCAAAACTCAAGTACAAAATTTTGCAAGAAGCACATGATTCCCCACTAGCTGGCCATTCGGGGATCTTCAAGACTTAGAGGCAATCGAGGCAAAGATTTTTTGGAAGGGGCTGAAGGAAGCTATTCAGAAATATGTGAATGAATGTAAAGTATGTCAGCAAAACAAAACAAAACTTACATGCCTATCTGGCCTATTGCAACCATTGTATATTCCGAAGCAAAAATGGGACAGTATCTCAATGGACTTCATCACCGGTTTGCCCAAATCTTTGGGTAAGGATTGCATATATGTGGTAGTGGATAGGTTGACAAAATTTGCTCATTTCTTTGTTGTTACATCATCTTTTAGTGGTGCACAAGTGGCTCATATTTTTTTCAAAGAAATCTCCAAATTGCATGGGCTCCCCAAGAGCATTGTTAGTGATAAAGATAGTAGATTCATGGGTGCTTTTTGGAAAGAACTTTTTAGATTGGTGGGAACTTAATTGACTCCAAGTACCAACTATCATCCACAAACTGATGGACAAACAGAGAGGGTGAATCAATGGTTAGAAGGGTACCTAATAAACTATGTGGGAGAGCAGCAAAAAGCATGGGCAAAATGGCTACACTTGGGAGACTTTTGCTACAACACCACTTATCATATGTCAACAGGGATGTCTCCTTTCAAAGAGTTATATGGTTATGATGCACTTACATTTGCTGAAATTATCTTTGGTGATATTAGAGCCCCAAAGGATAAAGATTGGGTGGAAGAGAACCAAGAAATTTTAAAGCTTTTGAAAGACAATTTGCAGGTTGCTCAAAATTAGCAAAAATAATATGTTGATAGACATAGAGAAGAAAGGATCTTTCAGGTTAATGATTTAGTATATTTGAGGTTGCAGCCATATAAACAAACATCTCTAAAAAAGAATGGAGCAGAAAAGTTAAAACCAAGATACTATGGGGCCATAAAAAATACTTCAGAAGGTTGGAGAAGTAGCATATGAGTTAGAACTTCCAGAAGGGAGTAAAATCCATAATGTATTTTATGTTTCTTGTCTGAAGAAGGCTCTTGGTCAGCAAATTATCACTTCAGAAATCCTTCCTCCTTTGGATGATGAAGGTCAACTCACACTTGTTCCGGAAAATATTTTGAAGACACGGTAAAGGAGGTTGAGGAGTAGAATTATCAAAGAATATTTAGTGCAATGGAAGGACTTACCAAATGAAGATGCCACATGGGAAGAGGAGAATATTTTACAGCATCCAAATCTGAAATTGCTTAAGGACAAACAATCTTGGGTGGGGAGAACTATAATGTCACCATTCAAATAATTGCATCGTAGGACAATCCCATCAATCATACCAGTTCCCTAGGTTGAATGGGTACATTTGGGACTATAGTAAGGGAGCAAATGAATAATGTTTATACATTATAATAGTTCAAGTATTTAATAAATAGGTTGAATAAATAAATTCAAGAGAAACTATTGGTGACAAATGGTTTTGAAGACATATAAAGAATGTGAGACCCACACTAGCGTGATTTCTCACTGCCACATGGCACATCTCTCTTGCCATTTCGAATCCATGAGAAGGAAAACATTATTAGGTGAGTTGGAAAGTCATACACATGTCATTGAGCATCTTAGGTCGAATTGGGATAGAATAGTAACCTCCATTGAAGAAGAAGAGTCAAATTGGAAGCTTGTGGACACTTGGGCTAGATTCCCTAGCCCCTATGACAACAATGATGAAGCATCTATGATATTTATGACAAAATTCAGATCTGACTTCTGACATCTGACCATTATGACATGTCAGCCCCAAAAGTAGGCTCCAAGAAGGCGCTCATGGGAGTTGGAGAAGCCAAAGAGGTCCCTACTCGAATTGAGAGAAAATGGAAGGTTGGGAACTAGGGAGACAAGTGGCAAATGTGGAATATTTCCTAACTAGAAATATCTAGAAGCTAATGGGAGGAATTCGAACCATAGGAGGCTAAGGTTGGTTATAAAATGCAGAAATCAAGCATGAGAATGGCTTTTGATCATTTGAGAAAAATTGCATTTGTGAAGAGAGAGCTAGTGGATGACTAGTTTCTTGCCTTAGCCAATTTCGAGGGTGAAAAATTTCCATCCAAGTTGGTGTTTGGAGAGGCCACTCAGGTATTTCATGAAGCTTTAATGGAGTTTTTATTTGCAGGTTTAATCTACAGGGAAACTCGTGGTTTCTTCTAGTGCAACACTTTCCCTCAACCATTTCCAGTTTTGATGACATATTCTTGCTCTTTAAGGGAGGGCGTTTTTGGTGAGCTCTTGTACTCTTTGGGATAGCTTCTCATGATCCATTTATGATTGTAATAAGATTAATATAATATGTTCTTCATCTTCAGAAAGTATCAGGTCGAAATACCAAGTGGTTGTATATAAAAATGATGATTAATGAGCAAACCATGACCATTTCCCCACTACATTGATGTATGCCATTGTAATGTTGATGATTTCGAATGAAAGAATGTTTCTCTGATATGTTTATGATTAATGGACAACCATTGATGATTGTTACAAGTTTCATGTTCATCACTCAAGTATTTGAAGTCATTTTGCTCAGTTTATTTGCATTTGGAAGAGATTTAGTGGCATTTACCCAAGGGTCGAATTAGGGATTTTTTCTAATGTTTGGGAGAAGGTTAGAACAGACTTAATAACTGATTAATGGTGCATATGAGACCTTATTAATGTCCCTCATACATCCCCTACCTTTGTTCTGAATTTCGAATGGGTTTGGAGGCATTTGGAGAGCCATTTTCAGTACTTACCCTGGGGGAATTTGATTCTAAAATTGCTAGTCAAATTCCAAATATTGTCCAGAATCTTAAACAAGTTTGCAGAAGTATTTGGAGGGTCATAAATCATCCCTGAACCTCATATTCAAGTCTTAATATCAATCATACACCCTCACAGAATATTTGGGAGCATTTGGATCAATTTGGAAACCTAGACATCAAAACTAGTCAAAGGTCGAAATTGGGGAAAAAGTGAAATATTTAGCATTTTAATAAAAATTTAAAAAATGGACATTATAAGTGGTCTCAGAGCATGGTCTTGGAACATGATGGTCTTAACAAGAATTCAAAGAAATAGATCTCCACCCTTAGAACCAAGAGTTGAAGGTGTTGTCGTCGAAGAAGAAACAGTAGGAGAAGAAGAGTCTTTTGTAAAAACCATGGGTAGAGAGGAGGATGAAACAATAGAATGTAAGGGGGAATTTATTTCAACCCTAAGACCTTTCTTTGAACACATGAACAAAAATATGATGAAAGTATTCGAATTATAGGCTAGTCAAATTACTAGTCAAATAACAGGCCTTAAAGGAGTAATAGGAGGCATCAACAGTTCTCATGGTGAGGAATAGAAGCCTATGGGAGAGCATATTTTCTCAAGCACAGGACCCCATAATAGAGGAAATTAATTTTAGAGCAACCAAGACCTACTGCACCTAAATTTCTTATACCCAAAGAAAAGTCTGACATTCAAGTGGATCTTAGTACAATAACAAATGAATGGAATGATTTGAGTGAAGATTGTAAGAGAAGTCTACCATTTGATTAGTACTTTACTACTGCAAATAAATTAAAAAGGAAGGAGAACAATAAGGCTCCAACCCAAAACAAAGAATTAAATTGTGCTATTGGTAAAATGTAACTTCCTACTTTTGATGGTTCCTCTCAAAATTCTGCCAACACTTGGGTACAAAAACTAGATGTATATTTTCAGCTAAATCCTATGGTGGAGGAGGATGCATTAAGAATGGCCATTTTGCACTTAGAAGGAGATGCCAATGAATGGTGTTTTCATGGATCGAAAACCTTGGGTCATGATCAGGTTAAAATATATGGGGAAATTGTTGACAAGGTACTAGAGAGATTTGAACAAAGAGATCCAGAATTGCCTTTCAAGGAACTAGCTCAATTCAAGCAAACTGGGACCCCTACTGATTATATGATGGACTTTGAAAAATTATCAGTAAATGTGGCTAATGTGTCTATGTGAAGGTTAATATTGCTGTTCACTGAAGGTTTGGTTGAACACTTAGAAGGTTTGGTCAAAGCAAACAAGCCAACTGCATTAAAAGATGCAATGAGCTTGACTAGGGATCTCCAAAATGTGCTTCCTAGAACAAGATTTCCTCCCAAGCCTAACTTCAAATTTGAAAAGAAACCTTGGAAAAGAGATGCATATGATAATAAAACTTGGAAAAGAGATTCATTTGAAAAGAATAATAAAGAAGGACTAAACAGTGATGAACTTCGAAAAAAGAAATTGTGCTTCACATGCTTTCAACCATGAACACCGGGGCATAAATGTACTAAAGGAAAGGCTCAATACATAGAAGTATTTTCTGACAATGATGAATATGATGGGGGCATGGATGAAGATGGACATATTTCAAATCAAGAGGAGGCATATGAGACAACAGTAGAAGAGGAAAGACAAGAAGAAAATCAGCCTTCACCGGACAAAGCAAGAATGGCAGTACTTTCAGCAGTACATCGCAATCATACTATCCGATGCAAGGGTGTGGTACTAGGACAAAGAGCTTTGGGTTTGGTAGATGGAGGAGCCACACATAAATTCATTCATGCAACGATGGTGGAGAAAAGGAAGACACCTATTGAACCATTCGATGGCTTCACAGTTGTCATTCCTGGTCACAACACAATGCAGTGCAAAAGATGGGTTCCAAAGCAACAAGTCACCGTAAGTAACTATACTTTTGTTGATAGTTTTTATGTGGTTGATGTTGCTGATACTAATGTGGTTTTGGGAGTGCAATGGTTGTATTCTATAGGAGAGCATACAGTAAATTATCAAATTCCTGAAATGAAATTCCAAGATTCAAAATGAGTACTAAGGGTTGTGAGAGGGAAACACTTATCCAAATCAAGTAGTGACTTGCAATAGTATGAGATCTATATTGAGGCATGGAGACATAGAATGGGTCGCTGAATGTCATATTACATCTCCCAAGCCAAACATAAAGGTTGTTGAACACCCAAAGGATATAGAGAGACTCTTGCAAAAATATGAAATAGTTTTTAGAGATCTTCCACATGGTAGAGCACCAGATAGGGGGGTTGAGCACAACATTATTTTGGAGGAGAGTACTTCACCCATTCAAATACCACCTTATAGACATCCTAAAAAGTTCAGATATGAGATTGAAAAAGCCATCCAAGAACTCCTAGAGTTGGGACTCATTATACCAAGCTCTAGCCCTTATACTTCTTTAGTAGCGCCAGTGAAGAAAAAAGATGGAACATTGAGAATGTGCATAGACTTTAGAGCCTTGAACAAAAAGACTATCAAGAATAGGTATCATATTCGTAGGATTGATGAGCTCATGGATGAGCTACATGGGGCCAAATACTTCTCCAAAATTGACCTTAGATCAAGATATCATCAAATTCGAATGAAAGATGAAGATTTGCAAAACACTGATTTTCAATGTCATTATGGCCACTTTGAATTTCTTGTCATGCGTTTTGGTTTAACTAATGCTCCAGCCACATTTCAAGCATGCATGAATAGGATCTTTTGCAAGCAACTAAGAAGGTTTGTTTTGGTTTTCTTCGATGATATTCTCATTTACAGTAAAACATGGGAAGAGCATTTGAAGCAATTAGATATTGTGTTAAAATTTTGCAAGAAGAGTCATTATTTGCTAAGTTATCAAAATGTGAATTTGGGATGAAAGAACTATTGTATCTTGGGCACATTATTGGGCAAAGAGTGAAGGTACGCATGGAAAAAATCAGGGCTGTCTTAGAATGGCCATCACCAAAAAATATTACAGAATTAAGAGGCTTCATTGGTATATGCACCTATTACAGAAAATTTGTGAAAGGGTTCTCCAAGTTGACTTATCCACTCACTGATTTGACTAAGAAGGATGCTTTCAAGTGGAATGAAGAGGCTAAAAGAGCCTTCCAAAAAATGAAAGATGTAATGAGTAGTTGTCCCATACTTGCACTTCTTGATTTTACTAAACCTTTTGTTGTGGAATGTAATGCTTCAAGTGGAAGAATAGGGGTTGTCCTAAAGCAAGGACAACACCCCATAGCCTTTGAAAGCAGAAAGATGCAGCCTCATGAAAAAATTTACTCCATCTTCGACAAAGAAATTTTGGCCATTATGCATGCATTGGCCAAATTCAGACTATACTTGGTGGGCAGCAAGTTTGTGGTGAAAACTGACCACAATAGTCTAAGACACTTTCTCACCCAAAAATATCTAAATAAAAGACAACAAAAGTGGGTAAGCAAGATTAGAGATTATGATTTTGATATTGAATATGTCAAATGAAATAATAATATAGTAACGGATACTTTATCTAGAAGAACTTATTTTTCTCTCATGGACATTGTTAAGGATTGGAAAAACATGCTACTAGTTGAATATGCCAAAGACAAATTTGCTTGTGATCTGTTGGATGGAATCAAAGGGGATGGTAACTACAGGATTTTGAATGGGATAATATATTATAAGGGCAAAATTTATTTGTTTCAAGATTCAAAACTCAAGTACAAAATTTTGCAAGAAGCACATGATTCCCCACCAGTTGGTGATCCGGGGATCTTCAAGACTTATAGGCAATTGAGGAAAAGATTTTTTTGGAAGGGGCTGAAGGAAGATGTTCAAAATTATGTGAATGAATGTAAAGTATGTCAGCAAAACAAATCAAAACTTACATGCCTAGCTGGCCTATTGCAACCATTGTCTATTCCGAAGCAAAAATGAAACAGTATCTCAATGGACTTCATCACCGGTTTGCCCAGATCTTTGGGTAAGGATTGCATATATGTGGTAGTGGATAGGTTGACAAAATTTGCTCATTTCTTTGTTGTTACATCATCTTTTAGTGTTGCACAAGTGGCTGATATTTTTTTCAAAGAAATCTTCAGATTGTATAAGCTCCCCAAGAGCATTGTTAGTGATAGAGATAGTAGATTTATAGGTGCTTTTTGGAAAGAAATTTTTAAATTGGTGGGCACTCAATTGACTCCAAGTACCAGCTATCATCCACAAACTGATGGACAAATAGAGAGGTTGAATCAATGGTTGGAAGGGTACCTAAGAAACTATGTGAGAGAGCAGCAAAAAGCATGGGCAAAATGGCTACACTTGGGTGAGTTTTGCTACAACACCACTTATCATATGTGAATAGGGATGTCTCCTTTCAAAGCATTATATGGTTATAATGCACTTACATTTGCTGAAATTATCTTTGGTGAAAGTAGAGCCCCAAAAGCTAAAGATAGGGTGGAAGAGAGCCAATAAATATTAAAGTTTTTGAAAGACAATTTGCAGGTTGCTCAAAATCAACAAAAACAATATGTTGATAGACATAAAGAAGAAATGACCTTTCAGGTTAATGATTTATTATATTTGAGATTGCAGCCATATAAACAAACATCTATAAAAAAGTATGGCACAAAAAAGCTAAAACCTAGGTACTATGGGCCATACAAGGTAGTTCGAAAGGTTGGAAAAGTAGCATATGAATTAGAACTTCTGGAAGGGAGTAAAATCCATAATGTATTTCATGTTTCTTGTCTCAAGAAGGATCTTGGTCAACAAATTATCACTTCAAAAATCATTCCTCCTTTGGATGATGAAGGTCATCTCACACTTGTTCTGGAAAAGATTTTGAAGACACGGGAAAGGCGATTGAGTAGAATTATCAAAGAATATTTAGTGCAATGGAAGACTTACCAAATGAAGATGCCACATGGGAAGAGGAGAAGATTTTACAGCATCCAAATCTGAAATTGCTTGAGGACAAGCAATCTTGAGTGGGGAGGACTGTAATGCTCTCATTCAAATAATTTCACAGAAGGACAATCCCATCAATCTTACCAGTTCCCTAGGTTGAATAGGTACATTTTGGATTAAAATAATGGAGCAAATGAATAATGTTTATACATTATAATAGTTCAAGTATTTAATAAAGAGGTTGAATAAATAAATTCAAGAGAAACTATAGGTGGCAAATGGTTTTGAAGACATATGGAGAATGTGGGACCTGTTATCATATATATAGTAGCCGGGCTACCATACTTTCTTTTTCAGATTCCAGAGCACTATTCAGCCAGATCCTTTGCATGTGAGATGCTGAGATGAGCATCTATTATGGATCATTGTCAAATTATGGACAACAGACATATTCCCCATGCCATGACTGAGTTTCAGGACACTTAGAGAGAGGACTGAGGTAGCCATTTAGCCATTTATACAAAGCAATCACTAGTGCCCAGAGTTACAGCAGCAGTTTCAGAGGACAAATGTTGGTTTAGATGATTGAGCATTCGGGTATATGACTCAACATGTATATTTTGGTGCTATGGTTATGTTGCTTTTATATCCATTCTTATAGCATGTCTTAGCATTTAGTATCATGATCTGGCGATCATATAGATATGTGGACCTGGTTGCACTTTATATATATCATATTGTCCCTACTCAGACTTAGAAGTTCTTGACCTATACTCATAGATTTTACCCTCCCTAGGGAGATTAGAGGTGATCATTCCCACCATACTTTGTCTTGCTAGTGTTGGTCTCATTATTCATTGTCTTCATCGATCCATTACCTACTCAATTTGTTCATTACCTTGACTTACTATTTGATTAGCGGCATGGAGGACCTTCCCCCACTATAGCCTCTATATTGGATAGGATTCCATGTTTATTGTGTCTTGGCTCTGAGTTGGTGACAAAACTTACCATTGGTGAGTTGGCTTAGTCCCCCTAGTCACTAAAGATGTTGTTGGCTAAACCTTAAACGGATAGTACTGCCATGAATGCAAAAGAAATATTGTGAAAAAGCCAAATGAACCTGGCAAAGAAATATCAAATGTTATATCTATTGTGAAAAAGCCAAATGAATCTCGCAAATAAATATCAAATGTTATCTCTATTGTGAAATGTAATACCTAGGTACACAAGTTGTCTGAAGACACACCTAGAAGTGCTCAGGTAAACAAGTGCCTTAAAAACACACCTGCGGCAAGAAGCCTAAATAAAATGTAAATCTATGCAATGTGTTTATAAACACACATAGATCAAAGGCTATGGAAAACCAAAGGCCCAAAAAAGCAGTGGAACTTAAACTCTATATCAAAAAGATTCATGGCCTTCTTTGTATTATGGATTGTGCGCATCTGCTAAGGTGAATAAACACTCTTTGAACAACTTACCCATTTGTGAGACACCGCCATTCCCTGTGTTATTGCTTATCCATTATATGCTATGGTGTGTTTTCCCTTTCCATATCCAAAGTGTCACAGTGTTGAATCAGTAAGTCATCCCTTGGCCTAGCCACTTTATTTCTAAGCCTTCACCCTTCACTAGCAAATTGATCACAACTATGAAGTGAGTATGGTCTTGAAAGTCTAGTCTGAGTAATAATAATAATTAATGACCTTATATATTTGGATGTAGATCACCAGTTGTGATTACTTCTTGTTATAATTTCCATTTGAATGGATTGTAAAGCATGCTTTAACCTTTGACACCTTGCAGCAGCTTGATGACAGTTTGAGTCATATTTTTGTCATGTTGACTTGGTCAAACCCAGTTTGACCAAAAGTCAACCACAAGACATGAGGTGGCAGGCCTCAGATGATACAGAGAGATTATATATGGTCTGGTACAGATCACCATGGTGGGCTTATGCAGTGGTTTCAGGCTTATGATGATGATTTGTGCTTTTCAGCACTTTTACAGATTATTATTATTTGGTCTGCGGGATATGATGAGTATTTATTTTGGACCATGCAGAGGTTTATATGGTGTATGAGTACACATTTTAGATGGATTTGGACCTTCTGAGTCCAATGAGATAGTTTGTTTTCAGTTTCGGGCAGTTACAGTGATGTTTGAGCTTCCGTTGGCCATCCTAGTGCAGATTTGGTCTATCAGAGGCCTTGTCAGAGCAGAGCAGAGATTGGGTGAGATCACCTAGGGCATTGTGCATGGTGGGGGTGTTCCAACCACTTGATATTACCATATTACCCCCCCTCCCAGACAGCCTGGTGCCCTCACCTTGACAGCGCAGGCACTCCAGGAGGCAGTTTGGGCAATTTCACACTTCCTGAGGAAGTCCAAAAATAGTAAAAATGGCTATAGAAGAATTCGATTTGGGCTACTGAGGAAAGGTTATGGCATGGGATGATCAGTGATGATGAGTGGGATGTCTTCCACACCTTGTCCAGTAATTTCAAATTCATCGGGACTGCTATGAATATTTAATTAATATTATTATTTATATATTAAATAGATTATTAGGTTAATAAGCAAAAGGGTGTAACCCTTCGCTATTCTTGCTCAAGCCCTATAAAGGCGAGCTTATTGTAACTTTATCATCATCTATCAATATAATATTATCTTTTTATCTCAAATATGGAAGATGGATTCACTTCTTAACTTAGTGAACAAATATGTTCACTGCATTTGGTATCAGAGCACGGATTCGGCTCCTTCAACCTGAGCTCGGATTCGGCTCCTCCTACTATTGAGCTTGGTTTCAGCTCACCTGTCCTCATTCTCTCCACCCAGCTTCCACATCTTCTCTCCACTCTACATCTTCGATGTCCTTCCCTCACCCCACGATTCCACGTTGTTCTCATTCTTCTTCCCACCTCCTCTACTCTTCCCCACATCACCACCCCCTCTCCTGCGCTCCATCCTCCACTACACAACCTGCATCTCACCACTCCTCCATGCTAGCTTCTCTTATCCACTGCGCAGTACTCACGACTGCCTGCTCCAGCTCCTACACACGCCTCCCCACCACATCTCCTCCGTCCCCGCACGTCGTCCGCAGCCGTCCGTCAGCCGCCCCCCCCATCCCCACGCTCCTCCCCGTGCATTTCTCCTCCACTTCCCTTCGCCCCCTCCTACTCCCCTGCCATTCGCCTCATCCATCATCCGCTCTGCTTTCCCCGAGCTCTTCTTGCGCCACCCCTCCAGGCCACCTTCCGCCACTGCCCCATCTCGTCCTCCCTTGCAGCTCCTTGCCGCAATTCTTCACCCTTCGTCGAGTTCCCTCCCTACCACCATCGTCCGCCGCTACCCCCATCATTGCCTCCCTGCAGCTCCCTACCACCTGCGTGTTGTCCGTCATCTTCCATCGTCGTCTGCCTCTTCATGTGACCACCCACTCCTCGTATTCGCTGCATCCTTGATATTAACCCTAACTTTTAATAAAAATTAATATTTATTTTTGTTAAAAAAAATCTTAATTCAAATAATAATAAAAGTATTTGAATATAATATCTATTATATTTATTATTTTTATTTAATTTCAATCAATAATTATAGTAATAATTATTATTATTATAATTATTATTAATTAAATCTCCCTAAGACATTAATTATCTTTTCCCTTACTCCAAGATTGATTCCAAATATTCACCTCCCCACACCAGGTCAAGAACTATGGCCGAGTTACGAAACCGACTAGAAAAATTAGAAAAAGACCAAATTAGAGATTTAAAAATCATCGAAGGTCTAAACTCCAGAATGGACGAACTTGAGAAAGTGTTTCGAGAAGATTTAAAGGAAGAGATGAAAAATAACAATGTCGTGCTTAAAAAAGAAATCAAAGATGAAGTTGTTCTGGTACTAGAAAGAAGGTTGAGTGAAAAATTTGACACTCTGAACGAAAAACAAAAAGACTTGGATGACAAAATGAGTGTTATGACTCAAAACATAAACACCATAACCCAGAACTTGAGCACCATGACGCAGAACCATAATACATTAATGGAGGCATTACAAAGACTAACGCCTAAGACAGACCAAGTCAATAGTCCAGACATGCTAGATGCCTCATTTCATATTTTCACATAGGAAGCACTTGCCAAGAATCAAGAAGAATTGCAAAAAGAAATAAAGATTAACAATGCCACGCTTAAGCAAGAGATAGAAACAAAAGTACTGCCAGATATGGAGGCACGATTGAATAGCCAAATAGAAGCTATCAGTAAGATAGTAGAGAATAAAAAAGATAAAAATCACCGCCAACAATGAAGCAGCTCAAATATGTCACTTACATCGTCCAGTAGTTCCGATCCACCATCATACCATAAAGCAAAAGGGAATCAATATCACCCTTACATAGTATACCCACCTAAGGCAAAAATAGAGTTGTCGAAATACAATGGAAGTGAAGACCAATGCGTTGCTTGGCTAAACAAAGCGGAAGAATACTTCGACATTTACAATATTCAATCTAATGAGGAGAAGGTGAATAATGCATCAATGCATACGAAAGGGTACGCCTATAATTGGTACTTATGGTGGAAGAGAGACAATTTTGTGTACACCTGGAATTTTTTCAAAATTGTTTTTTTAATAGGTTTCAAGGAATCAAAGAAGATGAATTTTTCAGTAAACTTACTAGATTACAATAGGTTGGAAGCGTGGAGGAATTCACACATCAGTGGGAATCCTTATCGACACGAGTATTTGAGTTGTCTGACAAACAATGACTCAAAACCTATTTAAGAGGTCTTAAACCATACCTCCAAAAAGAGTTAAAGCTACATGACTTACCTAACGTAGAAGTAGCAAAACATAAAGCAAAAGCCGCAGAATGCAAATTGGAAGGAATAAAAACAAGAGACGATAACCATTATCGACAAGAAAAAGAGACACAATGTAGGTACTGTGCAAATACTTGGTCACCCGGCCATCAATGCCACAAAAACTCAATCATATGCCTGTGAAATGGAAAATATATCAAAGTCATCTAACAGTTACTCTGATAATAGAAAAAAGAAGAAAAACATATGTCGTCGATGCAGTGATGATTGGATTCCAGGCCATAAATGTAGGAACATTCAGACAATAAAGTGCAAAATCATCAATGGAAAGGAAGTGCAAGTCTCTGCACAATAAATCGCGTCCAATTCTAATACCAACACCGAATCTGAATGAAGGACGACATTAGGAAAATATTCAAGCTTTGAGGACAAAGCTTTCCTAAGGGGAAAACAATGCTGTGAATATTTAATTAATATTATTATTTATATATTAAATAGATTATTAGGTTAATAAGCAAAAGGGTGTAACCCTTCACTATTCTTGCTCAAGCCCTATAAAGGAGAGCTTATTGTAACTTTATCACCATCTATCAATATAATATTATCTTTTTATCTCAAATATGGAAGACGGATTTGCTTCTTAACTTAGTGAAAGGATACGTTCACTGCAGGGACCCACATCCATCACTTATGGCACTTTTTGATGATTTATGGAGCCTCCAAAGGCTCACGACTTTCCCAGAGAGGCATGATTTGGTGTCTAGCATGATTATTTTTGGAGATTGTGCCATGGGGATTGACCAAGGGTGTTAGAAATTACCCCTTGGACCCACCATGAGCTATTTCTTATATATTATCATCATGGTTTGGTGGGATCCCCTCTTCTAGGGAGAGTTTGTCCACATATTGTTATATTTTATTATTGATCCATGTATTTTATTGTTGAGCTCATCTCAACCATTGATTAGATCATTTGATCTTTTAATCTTAGCCACTCATTCAAAAAGTGGTTAGGATTATGGCCTCTCTCCATCCTATTTAAGGAGAGAGCTTCTCATTATAAAATCATCTAGAGATTTTGGCTCTTGGCTCTTGGAATAAAATTTCTATCTTTTGGAATAAATGCTTGAGTTTGGAGTGGATGCTGGTTGCTTTGATTGTAAATTCTTTTGTCCACTGCACTGGAGGATCTATTGTAGCTATCTTGCATATTTTGCCATATCTTTTTACAGGTGGAGAAGACTTTTTTGACAAGTGCGAATTGGTGGGGAGGCTTGCCCTTCAAGCTTGGAGGAGAACGTCTTGGTTAAACATGGAGTGGTTTTGTCTTTGTACCAACTATTCTTTGATTATCTCTTTCTTGCTTGTATCTACCTTCAACATGTTAAACTGATTGATGCTTTGCTCCTTGGTTTTGACAGGTTAGAGGGACACATATGTGGCTTGGAGAAAATCGATTTGGCAAGAAGGCTTCAAAAAATTTCTTCATTTGATCTTTGGAAAAAGTAATCATCATCTCAACTAGCATTCATCTCTTCATCCAGGTATGCTCCAAAGGTATGGTCTTCTTCTTCCTTGGCTTACCCATAACTTCTAGATCATAAAATCCCTAATTGATTAAAACCCTCATTTTAACTTTTTCTTAGATCTACTTGGATATAGCCTAGCTTTTGAAAAGATATTGAAAACCCACCTCTATAGCATCCATGGCAATTCGGATCTATAGTTTGGTGGCGATTGGGTTCCATTTGACACACTTTTCAAGGCAAAGTAGCCCTCTTGAGGCAGATCTCACCCCTTGGGAGAAGCTAGTTGGGTTAGATCTAACACATGGGTAGGTGATATCCCACTTGATTCACACTCTCCATACTTGATAACCTACCCCTAGTGCCTCACTTCATTGATTTTTGCCTTGTGGGCCCCATTCCTCATTTTGAGGGTTGAGCCCCACTTGGGTCAATTTGGTGATGCATGTTCAATCTCAAATCTATGGAGATCTAGCCATTGGATGCCCATGATTTTCAAGATCCACATTCATACTTGCCTAAACTACTTGGATCTAAACTTTGGTGGTTTGATTTGACACACATTTCCATGCTTTTAGCCCTCCTTGGGCAAAGTCGCACTCCTTGGGTAATTGAGTTGTCCCACTTTGAGAAACTAGGTGGTTGAGATTCCATTGGATTTGGAAAGAGCGTACCTTGAAACCTACATCTAGTGTCTCACTTAATGAAGTTCTGCCTTGAGGGTAGCATTCCTTGTTTTGGGGAAAGTTGTCCACTTGGGTCACTTAGTGAAATATTAGATCTAGTAAGATCCAACCATCACATCTTGAATAACTCACTTGATTTGCATCCTAGGTGTCCGTATCTACATTTCCACATCTCTTTTGACTCCATTAGCCCATCTATCAAGGCACTAGTCCACTTAGGGCAATTCGCACTCCTTGGGAGTTGTGTCATTTCTTAGATCCCATATGTGGGCATCTCTAATTTCATCTTAGATCCATAGATCTACTCATTACATGCCCCTTGGTACCATTTGCACCCTTAAATTCACCTTGTGGGTCCCATTTGAACCATTTCCATATCCCAAGGAAGTGGGTCCCACTTGTGTATTTCATGGTACTAGATCTTGTCCTTTGATGTCATTGTGTGGTCTAAATCATTCATTGGTTGAAACATAAGTCATTCTTTAAGCCTCTTTCAACCACACCTAAACTTCTAGGTCCACCTAACCTTGCTTTGGTTTCTGTAACTTATCTTTTACACATCCCTAGGAACCTTTGTTTGGGTCCAATCATCTTTGATTGGTTATAGGGTCTACCCATGGGTCTTGATTCATCTTGATTTAAAGTGAAGAGTGCCTCGGTTGACGTGACTCCCAGCTTTCATTGGGAACTGTGGCATCTCTTGGGTCACCTCTTTAGTTGTCCATCTCCTGTACCATTCTGGATGGGACACCACTAGGGACAACTACAAGTTGTGTGATAACATTTTTGGCGCCATTGCCGGGGAAGGTAGAGGCCTACCCTGGTTCGACATATAATTTTTTAAAGCCCTACTCCTATTCTCTTTGCCAACATTTTTGGCAGCGCTGCCGAGGAGGTAGAGGCTTACCTTAGGTGTCTGCGATTATCCATGCATAACTCATATCTTATCGCATCCGGATTAATCTAGATGGTTATCATTTCAATCCTTAATCTAAACATATCCATCTATTTGTCACTCAGTCTCTCCTTGCATTTTAACGACATACATCTTGGTAGAAGAGTTCAAAAATCTACCCGGCGACTCCAATTCGTGACTCCGTTGAGGATTCACCCCATTCTCATCTTTCAATTTTAAATCATAAATGAATTCAGACGTTTTCTTCCAAATGACAAGATGTATGAATGAAATATATGAGAATCTATCTCACTATAAAGGGAAGTTGGAAGAAAGAAATGAAAGTCAGTCAACATATCAATATGGGAGTGATTATGTACATAATTCTTATGACTCCCATCATTCTTCTCATTCTTCAAGTAAAAATATTAACCCAATTAATTCAAAACAAAGTCAACCTCAACCAAGGGCTTGCAACCAAAGCATTCGGCCAAATGACTCTAGCATTCCAGTTAGACATCCAAAACTAATCCCTAGTAGAATGGCCAAAGTTATTAGAAATCCAGATAAGCCATCTCCTTTTGACTTCTCTAAAATCCATGGGGCACCTCATCTTATGCCAAATAATTACTCTAAAAGGTTGCCTCATTTCTATGAAATTTTTTTTGAGTCAATTGATAAACACTTACAAATATTTTGGGATTATATGGAAGTTAGGGGTGTTGATGATGAAGATGTTTATGTGCGGGCCCTGGGTGAGACATTAGGTGGAAATGCCAGATTATGGTTTGATAATTTATCCCCAGGATCCATCACTTATACGATATGTTTGTTGGGTTATTAAAGAATAAATGGCGTATTAATATTGAAGAATTCTTAACAGAGCCATCAAGCAATAAGTGTGATGTTAAGGATCAGTTTGATAAGGACCGTGATGATAATAATGACACTTCAAATCAATCCTTGAGTAGCCCTACTTTTGATATTGAAGAAATTTCTGATTTTGTGTTTGTTGAGGATCTTTCAGAAAAAGAAATCATTAATCAGTCTATCATTAGCAATCATTCAATTTCTCATCATTTTATAAATAAAAAGAAAATGAGGACATGAGCCAAGACCATCTTGAGATGATTTCACTTGATCACTGTGTAAATAATCAGGACATAATAAATAAACTTGTAAATTTTCCCCTGATCAATCCTAGATAATGATCTTTTGTCCTCACATGAATTTAATGATAAATCAGTAAAAGAACAGTCTCAGGGCCAAGACGACTTAGAAAATCAAATCAGATGTTCAAATCATTGTCCAAATAAATCCTTAAGTGCTCATGTGCCATCTAATTCCATCACTAATCAGGGCAAGTTAGTTAAATCTTTTGGGGTGGAGAGTTCCACTAAAGTCTGTCCTCATATAATAAATTTTTCAGACTTGGAAACTCTTCCTGAAATCAGGAGTCTTGTTAATGCCTCTAAATCATTTAAAATTTCAGGATCTGCTATCATTAGTCATATGGGAAGTAGCATATCATTTCAATCCCTCCCTTCCCAACTTTTTCAATCATCTTTGGGTTGGTGCTTTAGTCAATCTTTTGCCTTGGAAATTTTCAATAGGAAGTATAAGCATGATTGCATATTTGGAGAAAAAGCACTTCATTTCCCTTTTCAGTCACTTTGGAACCATAATGCTTGTTGGCAAGTTATCAATCATTCTTGATGGCTAGAAAAGGTGTTTAAAGATCAATTTCACCGTTTCTCCATTTTTGAGCATCAAGTGGGTTTGATTTTGATCTTTCGTCTTCTAAGCTTTAATTTATCCCCACTTGGTTTTTATTTGATCATCAGTCCCAAGGAGAATCAAATTGAATATGTAATAGAAGTAAATGAGGAAGTTAGTTTTTGTGAACAAGAATTGAGCCGCATGCCTTCTATTTTTCCTCCATCAATCTTAAGCAATAACTTGCATAAATTTTATGATCCTATCAATTCTTGGATGGAGGATGTTTGCATCAGTCAGTCTTTCTCTTGACATGATTTCATTTTGCACCATTCAAACCCTTCTTCAATTTTTGAACAAGCCAGAAAGATTGTGTTATCAAATTCTCTAATCTTTAATCCAATCATGACTTGTTTCATTAACAAAAATCATAGAAGAATCACTAATCTGTTTGATGAATGGCTGCACTGGATTTATGATTTACCTAGCATTGGTATGACTGTTAGAATAGGGTAGGTAGGATCTGAATAAGCTCACTTGAGCAGTAGGATTTGTGTGCTTTTTCTTTTTCCTGTGAGCTCAGTATTGCCCCCTTCACTTTTTCAGTTGTCTGCTTGAGTGATTGCTTGTTGAGTTGATTGATTGAGTTGAGTCTTGCTCCTTCCTAAGCTTATCTCATCTCTTGCATGCATTGAAAAGTGGTTAGTTTGTTTGATTTTTATAATTGGCTTCTTGTGCAAGTAGAGTTGAGTGTGCCTTCCTGAAAAAAGTCTTCTTTGTCCTCCTGCACAATAAAAATAAAATGAATGATGAATAAAACTTATATGCCATGTTAGCTTAAATTTTTCTTTTATGCATTTCAGTTTTTGTTTTAGAGTAGATTTCATTTTCAGTTTTATTTTATATATTTCCCATACATGCTCCATGAGGTATTCTAGTGTTTATGAGCACAGATACAGATGCAAAATAAAAGCTGAAAGCAAGGATGTTGCAGTGCTGGATTGAAGATTGATGCAGAGCAGTTCGAGACCAGAGATTCTGAGGTTCTCAAGCGCTCTCTCCCTTAGAGCACTTTTCCCCGCTGGAGCCAGATGTTATCACATATATAGTAGATGGGCTACCATACTTTCTTTTTTCAGATTCCAGAGCACTATTCAGCCAGTTCCTTTGCATGGGAGATGCTGAGATGAGCATCTATTATGGATCATTGTTAGATTATGGCCAACAGACATATTCCCCATGCCATGACTGAGTTTCAAGACACCCAGAGAGAGGACTGAGGTAGCCATTTAGCCATTTATACAAAGCAGTCAATAGTGCCCACAGTTACAATAGCAGTTTCAGAGGACAGATGTTGGTTCAGATGATTGAGCATTCAAGTATATGACTCAACAGGTATATTTTGGTGCTATGGTTATGTTTCTTCTATATCCATTCTTATAGCATGTATTAGCATTTAGTATCATGATCTGGCGATCATATAGATATGTGGACCTGATTGCACTTTATATATATCATATTGTCCCTACTTAGACTTAGAAGTTATTGACATATACTCAACGGTTTTACCCTCCCTAGGGAGATTAGAGGTGATCATTCCCACCATACTTTGTCTTGCTAGTGTTGGTCTCATTATTCATTGTCTTCATCCATCCATTACCTACCCAGTTTGTTCATTACCTTGACTTACTATTTGACTAGTGGCGTGGAGGACCTTCCCCCACTGTAGCCTCTGTATTGGATAGGCTTCCCTGTTTATTGTGTCTTGGCTCTGAGTTGGTGACAGAACTTACCATTGGTGAGTTGGTTTAGTCCCCCTAGTCACTAAAGATGTTGTTGGCTAAACCTGAAACGGATAGTACTTCCATAAATGCAAAAGAAATATTGTGAAAAAGCCAAATGAACCTGGCAAAGAAATATCAAATGTTATATCTATTGTGAAAAAGCCAAATGAATCTCACAAATAAATATCAAATGTTATCTCTATTGTGAAATGTAATACCTAGGTAAACAAGTTGTCTAAAGACACACCTAGAAGTGCTCAGGTAAACAAGTGCCTTAAAAACACTCCTGCAGCAAGAATCCTAAATAAAATGTAAATCTATGCAATGTGTTTATAAACACATGTAGATCAAAGGCTATGGAAAACCAAAGGCCCAAAAAAGCAATGGAACTTAAATTCTATATAAAAAAGATTGTCGGCCTTCTTTGTATTATGGATTGTGCGCATCTGCTAAGGTGAATAAACACTCTTTGAACAACTTACCCATTTGTGAGACACCGCCATTCCCTGTGTTATTGCTTGTCCATTATATGCTATGGTGTGTTTTCCCTTTCCATATCCAAAGTGTCACAGTGTTGAATCAGTAAGTCATCCCTTGGCCTAGCCACTTTATTTCTAAGCCTTCACCCTTCACTAGCAAATTGATCACAACTATGAAGTGAGTATGGTCTTGAAAGTCTAGTCTGAGTAATAATAATAATTAATGACCTTATATATTTGGATGTAGATCGCCAGTTATGATTACTTCTTGTTATAATTTCCATTTGAATGGATTGTAAAGCATGCTTTCACCTTTGACACCTTGCAGCAGCTTGATGACAGTTCGAGTCATATTTTGGTCATGTTGACTTGGTCAAACCCAGTTTGACCAAAAGTCAACCACAGGACATGAGGTGGCAGACCTCAGATGATACAGAGAGATTATATATGGTCTGGTACAGGTCACCATGGTCGGCTTATGCAGTGGTTTCAGGCTTATGATGATGATTTGTGCTTTTCAGCACTTTTACAGATTATTATTATTTGGTCTACGAGATATGATGAGTATTTATTTTGGACTATGCAGAGGTTTATATGGTGTATGAATACACATTTTAGATGGATTTGGACCTTCTTATTCCAATGAGACAGTCTGTTTTCAGTTCCGAGCGGTTACAATGATGTTTGAGCCTCAGTTGGCCATCCTAGTGCAGATTTGGTCTATCAGAGGCCTTGTCATAGCAAAGCAGAGATTGGGTGAGATCACCTAGGGCGTTGTGCATGGAGGGGGTAGTCCAGCCACTTGATATTA
Source organism: Larix kaempferi (assembly GCA_027924585.1). Classification (NCBI taxonomy): domain Eukaryota; kingdom Viridiplantae; phylum Streptophyta; class Pinopsida; order Pinales; family Pinaceae; genus Larix; species Larix kaempferi. The sequence continues at coordinate 3,039,302 of BSBM01001467.1, forward strand.
CCATATTACCCCCTTCCCAGACAGCTTGGTGCCCTCACCTTGACAGCACAGGCACTCCCGGAGGCAGTTTGGGTAGTTTCACACTTCTCGAGGCAGTCCAGAAATGGTAAAAATGGCTACAAAAGAATTTGATTTGGGCTACTGAGGCAAGGTTATGGCATGGGATGATCAGTGATGATGAGTGGGATGTCTTCCACACCTTCTCCAACAGTTTCAGCTTCATCGAGACCCACATCCATCACTTATGGCACTTTTTGATGATTTATGGAGCCTCCAAAGGCTCACGACTTTCTTAGAGAGGCACGATTTGGTGTCTAGCATGATTATTTTTGGAGATTGTGCCATGGGGATTGACCAAGAGTGTTAGAAATTACCCCTTGGACCCATCATGAGCTATTTCTTATATTTTATCATCATGATTTGGTGGGATCCCCTCTTCTAGGGAGAGTTTGTCCACATATTGTTATATTTTATTATTGATCCATGTATTTTATTGTTGAGCTCATCTCAACCATTGATTAGATCATTTGATCTTTTAATCTTAGCCACTCAGTCAAAAAATAGTTAGGATTATGGCCTCTCTCCATCCTATTTAAGGAGAGAGCTTCTCATTGTAAAATCATCTAGAGATTTTGGCTCTTGGCTCTTGGAATAAAATTTCTATCTTTTGGAGTACATGCTTGGGTTTGGAGTGGATGTTGGTTGCTTTGATTGTAAATTATTTTGTCCAATGTACTGGAGGATCTATTGTAGCTATCTTGCATATTTTTCCATATCTTTGTACAGGTGGAGAAGACTTCTTTGACAAGTGTGAATTGGTGGGGAGGCTTGCCCTTGAAGCTTGGAGGAGGACGTTTTGGTTAAGCAGGGAGTGGTTTTGTCTTTGTAGCAACTATTCTTTGCTTATCTCTTTCTTTCTTGCATCTATCTTCAACATGTTAATCTGATTGATGTTTTGCTCCTTGGTTTTGACAGGTTAGAAGGACACATATGTGGCTTGGAGAAAATCGATTTGGCAAGAGGGCTTTAAAAAAATCCTTCATTTGATCTTTGGAAAAAGTAATCATCATCTCAACTAGCATTCATCTCTTCATCCAGGTATGCTCCAAAGGTATGGTCTTCTTTTTCCTTGGCTTACCCATAACTTCTAGATCATAAAAACCCTAATTGATTAAAACCCTCATTTTTACTTTTTCTTAGATCTACTTGGATCTAGCATAGCTTTTGAAAAGATATTGAAAACCCACCTCTATAGCATCCACGGCAATTCGGATCTATAATTTGGTGGTGATCGATTTCCATTTGACACACTTTTCAAGGCAAAGTAGCCCTCTTGAGGCAAATCGCACCCCTTGGGAGAAGCTAGTTGGGTTAGATCTAACAAATGGGTAGGTGAGATCCCACTTGATTCACACTCTCCATACTTGATAACCTACCCCTAGTGCCTCACTTCATTGATTTTTGCCTTGTGGGCTCCATTCCTCATTTTGAGGATTGAGCCCCACTTGGGTCAATTTGGTGATGCATGTTCAATCTCAGATCTATGGAGATCTAGCCATTGGATGCCCATGATTTTCAAGATCCACATTCATACTTGCCTAAACTACTTGGATCTAAACTTTGGTGGCCTTTGGGTTTGATTTGACACACATTTCCATGCTTTAGCCCTCCTTGGGCAAAGTCGCACTCCTTGGGTAATTGAGTTGTCTCACTTTGAGAAACTGGGTGGTTGAGATTCCATTGGATTTGGAAAGAGCGTACCTTGAAACCTACATCTAGTGTCTCACTTAGTGAAGTTCTGCCTTGGGGGTAGCATTCCTTGTTTTGGGGAAAGTTGTCCACTTGGGTCACTTAGTGAAATATTAGATCTATTAAGATCCAACCATCACATCTTGAATAGCCCACTTGATTTGCCTCCTTGGTGTCCCGATCTACGTTTCCACATCTCTTTTGATTCCATTAGCCCATCTATCAAGGAATTAGTCCACCTAGGGCAATTCACACTCCTTGGAAGTTGTCATTTCCTAGATCCCATATGTGGACATCTCTAAGTTCATCTTAGATCCATAGATCTACTCATTACATGCCCCTTGGTACCATTTGCACCCTTAACTTCACCTTGTGGGTCCCATTTGAACCATTTCCATATCCCAAGGAAGTGGGTCCCACTTGTGTATTTCATGGTACTAGATCTTGTCCTTTGATGTCATTATGTGACCTAAATCATTCATTGGTTGAAACATAAGTCATTCCTTAAGCCTCTTTCAACCACACCTAAACTTCTAGGTCCACCTAACATTGCTTTGGTTTCCGTAACTTGTCTTTTACATATCCCTAGGAACCTTTGTTTGGGTCCAATCATCTTTGATTGGTTATAGGGTCTCCCTCTAGGTCTTGATTCATCTTGATCTAAAGTGAAGAGTGCCTCGGTTGACGTGACTCCCAGCTTGCATTGGGAACCGTGGCATCTCTTGGGTCACCTCTTTAGTTGTCCATCTCCTCTACCATCTCGGATGGGACACCACTAGGGACAACTACAAGTTGTGTTATAACAGGACCCACACTAGCTTGATTTCTCACTGCCACATGGCACATCTCTCTTGCCATTTCGAATCCATGAGAATGCAAACATTATTAGGTGAGTTGGTAAGTCGTACACATGGCATTGAGCATCTTAGGTCGAATTGGGATGGAATGATAACCTCCAAGGAAGAGGAAGAGTCAAATTGGAAGCTTGTGGACACTTGGGCTAGATTCCCTAGCCCCTATGACAACAATGATGAAGCATCTATGACATCTATGACAAAATTCAGATCTAACTTCTGACATCTAACCATTATGACATGCCAGCCCCAAAAATAAGCTCCAAGAAGGCGCTCATGGGAGTTGGAGAAGCCAAAGAGGTCCCTACTCGATTTGGGAGAAGATGGAAGGTTGGGAACTAGGGAGACAAGTGGCAAATGTGGAATATTTCCTAACTAGAAATATCTAGAAGCTAACGGGAGGAATTCGAACCATAGGAGGCTAAGGTTGGTTATAAAATGCAGAAATCAAGCATGAGAATGGCTTTTGATCATTTGAGAAAAATTGCATTTGTGAAGAGAGAGCTAGTGGATGACTAGTTTCTTGCCTTAGCCAATTTCGAGGGTGAAAGATTCCCATCCAAATTGGTGTTTGGAGAGGCCACTCAGGTATTTCATGGAGCTTTAATGGAGTTTTTATTTGCATGTGTGAGCTACAGGGTAGCTCGTGGTTTCTTCTAGTGCAACACTTTCCCTCAACCATTTCCAGTTTTGATGGCATATTCTTGCTCCTTGAGGGAGGGCGTTTTTGGTGAGCTCTTGTATTCTTTGGGATAGCTTCTCATGATCCATTTCTGATTGTAATAAGCTTAATATACGCTGCTCTTCATCTTCAGAAAGTCTCAGGTTGAAATACCAAGTGGTTGTATGTAAAAATGATGATTAATGAGCAAACCATGACCATTTCCCCACTGCATTGATGTATGCCATTGTAATGTTGATGATTTCGAATGAAAGAATGTTTCTCTGATATATATATGATGAATGGACAGCCATTGATGAGTGTTACAAGTTTCATGTTCAGCACTTAAGTATTTGAAGTCATTTTGTTCAGTTTGTTTGCATTTGGAAGAGATTTGGTGCCATTTCTCCAACGGTCGAATTAGGGATTTTTGTTGTTGTTTGGAAGAAGGTTAGAACAGACTTAATAACTGATTAATGGTGCATATGAGACCTTATTAATGTCCCTCAGACATCCCCTACCTCTGTTCTAAATTTCGAATGGGTTTGGAGGCATTTGGATAGCCATTTTTAGTACTTACCCTGGGGGGATTTGATTTTCAAATTGCTAGTCAAATTCCATACTTTGTCCAGAATATCAAACAAATTTGCAGAAGTATTTGGAGGGTCATAAATCATCCTTGAACCTCATATTCAAGTCTTAATATCAGTCATACACCCTCACAAAAGATTTGGGAGCATTTGGATCATTTTGGAGACCTAGACATCAAAACTAGTCAAAGGTCGAAATTGGGGAAAAAGTGAAAAATTGGACATTTTAATAAAAATTTAAAAAATGGACATTACATAAATACAGGAACATAGGCACAATTGGAGTTCCCTTCAGTGCAAAACGACAAGTTTGGGACATTGCCTTTGGCCATTTCCAAAGGAGCCAAGCCTCCCAAGCTGGCCAATTAAAGCTAGGAACAGAGTGGTTAAGGATTAGCCACCTGTTACTAGTTGAGGGCTAGCCCCAAATGATCATCATGATCCTCTACCAGATGTTGGATTGGTGCTAACTGTTGACCACCAAAACCGACTTGGTGGACAACCATGTACCATGCACATGTGGAATGTGCCTTGAAGATGAGAATGAAGTACTTAATGATTATATCAAGCGAGACAACTCTTCTTCTCTCCTAATTTCTATGAAATTTCCACACCCTTGCGGGGGATTTTGTAAGGATATGTCAGCATGAGGGTCTAGTTTTGTGTAACTTAATCACCTAGGACTTTACCATTAGGATATGTTCTAGTGATCGATTCCATGGAGTGATTGGGGCCTAGGAATGTTCTATATTACCATGCTTGACATTATCCAGAGTCTTGCAGAATTTCATTAAGTTTTGCATAGGATTTTTTAATTTTTGGTCATTAAAAATTGTCACTCAGGACAATTTGTTGTAATGTTAAAGAGGGTTACTTGGTCTTTTTTGATGTTGTATAGGGGTATGGGTACTCAAGACAAATAGCATGAGACCCCCTACACCCTTGGGCCAAGTTTGAAGTCATTCGGACAAGTATTACTACGGTTATGGTCACTTTTGCCCAGGTCAGTTATGGAAATCAGGAAATTGGGCATTTAATTAGAGAGCCAAATTTTGTAAAGGTGACTATATTCACTTGGGGTGGCCAAGTAAAGGTTCTAAAGCCTATGTTATGTACCCAACATGAAAACTAAAACATAAAAGGGCCCATCATGAGTGTTTTTAATTAGTTATGAGTCGCCTACTCTAGGGGGTGTGCCCACGGGGGCTTCATTAGAAGGCAATATAATATCACATTCATTCATATTGCGGTATTAAATATTCATGAAAACCTAAAAAATATATTGCTTATATATTAAGGGGAAAAGGGTTTTTTTATTTCATGTCACAATACAAAAATAGTTTGGGGTCTTTTTTATATGGGCCGGCTAACAAATATCCGTCAAATGGAGATGGCGGGATCACGGCCGGATGAGAAATCGGGTTGAGGCAAGGCTCAAGATTACCAGTACGCTGGGAAATCGCATCTTAAGGCATGCTTGAGGCTAGGGTTTTCATGGTGAAGTGGGTTGTCAGTCGATCATAGTCGAGAGACAGTGGTCATGACAGCGAATTGTTACCAATAACACTCAGCCAGTTGTTACCAATAGCCTTGGGAGGCTCTAAGCCTCCATGGCCTATTATAGGCCCTCGATAGGCCTTGGGGGCTTGAATACCCAACCACTCGTGCCTATTACAGGCCTTGGAAGGTTTAGTCAGCCTCCTAGAGATTGTTACAGGTCCTGGGAGCTTGGATACCTAGCCCACAACAGGCTTAGTCAGCGATTGGGGAACGACAACATGCAATCTAAATGTTGTACTATGTGCATTGGCTTTAATGACATACAAGAAGTGATCTCCTATCTCTTCATTAGACCATTAGATGTTTCAAATCATAATGATATGTGGTTGAGTAATTGCATTGTGGGTGAAGTAGTGTGCATCCACAATATACATCGAAAGAAGCAAGGTGCATTGTAGAATGCATGTGGGGTCATAAGAGAGGTATCATATCAATATACTAGGTATAAATATAAAGGGGTATAAAAAATGTTAATGAAAAAATTAATACATACAATATCTAGTGAAAATAGGGTTTTTTTTAATTGGGAAGGCGTATTGCGAGGGGGTTTAAAAAAACGATTTTGGAAGGTATTTTCCAATATTTAGTGAAATTAGGGGTATTGTTTCATATTCCACAAACGAACGTGCTATGATAGCGGTTTATTGAGCGAATCCCCCATGGGTGTGCCATCCTCTCTTTGATTGGTTGGGTGAGTAAAAGTCAATGGGAAGGGCCCCACTATGGTGGTTTCCTCCCCATTTGACATAGCAATAAGGTTGGGAGCATTAAAATGGGGGTTTATCTCCCCATATTTGAGATTTCAAACTTTGGTTTTGCCCTCCTTGAGCAAATTCGCCCCTCTCTTGGGCCCCCTTCTCTCCCTTGTAACACTTGTCTAGCATGCAAAGAGCCTCTCTCTTTCATTTTTCCTATTTAAGGAGGACATTCCTCCTCATTTGGGTTACAATCTCTCATGCTCTTGCTATTTTTCCATTTCTCTCATTCTCTTTCTCTCTTCTTGCCCCATTGTTGGGCCATTGTAAATTTTCAGCCATTTGGCTTGGTAATACAAATTCTTTGGAGAAGATTTGGTGTTGTGGATGCTCTTGGTGGTGCTTTGCTTCAAATCTTCATGCTATTCAACCATTGGGAGGCCAAACAAGCAAACTATTTTGCTTTGATGAGATTTCTAGTAATTTTGCTAGTTATTTTATGGGTCTTCCTATTTAGCTAGTTAAAATCTTCATATTCTTGTTGGTTGAAGTCTATGATCTCTTAGCTCCTCTATAGGTAATCACCTTTCATTTCAGTTGTGTAGCAATATCTTACAAGTTGCAGGTCACCAAGCTTTGATGGTGGAATTCTTTAGACAGATACCCCACTCCTCAAAGCATTGGATGAGCAAAAGAGCACTATCTTCTCCTTTTCTTCCCATTTAAATTTTATGCATTATATTCTACATCTTTTGCATATATAAATCAGAGTTGAATCATTGTTTACATACTATTATCTCATCAAAATTTCTGTAAATTTTGTATATTTTGTATATTAAACTAACATTGTTCCAAAGTGATTTGGGGCATTTTTCTGTAACTTTTTGCTTGCTGGTTTTTAGCAGATCTACACACTTTCAAGAGGGATATGCTACCCAAAATCAGCCATCTCCAAGTGTAAAGGGCCTCCACAAGTTGCCATTTCGACCACTTTGGTAAAAACGGTCAAAAATCACTCTTTTCTCCCTATTTTCTTAATAATAATAAGTGCTAGAATTTACATCATTGTAACAAGCCCAAGAGAGTCTCTTGGGCTTGAGCTTATTGGGTTTTACTTCAAACATTTAGTTCTTAGTTAGTTATTTGTTTTAAGTATTTATTTGTCTGCACCTCACAAGTGAGAGTCTTTGCCACTCCTTGTGATATCGCGCTTGGCTTGCAATTTCCATTTCAGTAATTTGTTTTAAGTTTTTATTTGCCTGCACCTCACAAGTGAAGGGGCTCTGTCACTCCTATGATATCGCGCTTGGCTTCATCTTGTTTAAGTAATTTTATTTCAAGCATTTCCATTTTTGCCCGCACCTCACAAGTGAGTTGGCTCTGCCATTCCTGTGATATCGCGCTTGGCTTATATTAATTTAGTTTAAACTTACTTAGAAATAAGTTTAACTTAAGCCCCATCTTTGCCCCGTATCCTCTTTGCTCACCGATTAAACCGAACTTGGGTGACGAGAAAGGGAAAAGATTTGTGTTTGGCTAGTTTAATAGGCACTCAGTTACGCATCTTCATTAGAGCGGAAAAAAGAAGGCTTGACCTGTGGAGCTAGTGGGGTAGAGACTGTGGGGGGTCTCGTGGCACTTTGTGTCCTCTAGTTGAGCACCCAACAAGTCTTGAGTTTGACCCGTAGAGCTAGTTGGGAACTTTGTGTTCTCATGTTGAGCACCCGGCATTCTCTCTTTAATCAAAGGAGATAGTTTCTTTGGGGTAGACATCTAGATTAGTTTCATTTATTTGCAACAAACACATTAATCCCTTAAGTAAAAGAGAGACATTAAAATTTACTAAAATTTACAGGACTACTTGCACAACATTGTTACAATCTCATTTCTCTACTTTGCAAGCACTTTACATTATTAACTTGTTCACAATATTTGCTTCAAGTTCTTTGTTTTTCAGCTGAATATCGTTACATGTATCTTGATTCATTAAGTTGTTCATGACTATAATTTAAATGCTTTATGTGATATCTTGATAATCTATATGCAAGCATTTTATTTCAACTGGTTCATTTTACTGGAAGTCATCATGCTCTTGTTATACATGTTAAAGTGAATGAGTTGATAATTTGGGAAGATTATTTGAAGTTTATTATTGTGACTCCATAGCCCGAGTAGATACAACACTGGTCATTTTGATTATCTGATTATTTCTCTCTTACATGCATTATTGGTTGATTGATTAAAAAGTTTGCTTGCCATTGAAATATTTTGCATTTTGCATGTTGACCGTCATATTAGTCTTTGGTAATTTACAACTCCCTAAAACAAACTACAAAAAGAACTTAATAAGTAGGGACTACCCCCTTGGCCTTTAGGAGTTGTGGTCTAAACGGAGGAGTTTAGGACCGAGGTGACATTGGGTTCTTAACTCATAGTTGCCCTCAGGAACACACATAGCGGTTGGGAGACTTACCCGTGTGCAACTGTGTTTTAGGCAACAACACTAACTACTGCTTAATATTGTGTTTATGCTGGGGCATAATTCTTGATGTCTCTTTGGACTTTTGTTTATGATATTTTCCTATGCAGTTGTAAACTTGTATGTAATGGGTGTTTTGGCCGAAGCCAACCCAGTTTTTTAGTTTTGATTTTGGTAGTGGTGGGTGAATGTGCAGCTCACTTTTTTGTGTAAAACCTATGCACATATTATTCATTTAATATTCAAAGGAAGCTTTTATGTAAAGATTTGAAAATGCCTAGACTCCAAAAACCCCCAAATTCTCATAATCAATACTATATCTGTTTATTGCTTTCCAAAAAATGGCATATCCTACCTTTTAATACAATTCAAACTGTGAAGAAAGCTCCACTTATAATAGTTAATGCTTAAGATGTTGATGTATGCTAGGTTGAAAACATGCTCTTAACATAGGGGTTAAAATGTCATCTTCATGTATTTCCGTAACTAGCATTGCAGAAAAAATGCACCTAAAAATTCAAATTCTCAGAATGGTTGTTAGCTAATGTAATTTCTTGTACAGGCAAAAAAATCACCATGATTGAATAATAACATTGCAATCCAATGCATATGATCATGAGCTTCGTCACACAATTAACATACATTTATGTAATTCCCAGAAAATGTGCATCATTATGGTATTTGACACCAGAGCATGATTGAGAACAGAAAACCAACAAATCCTCTTACAACCCACTTAATATAAATCAATGTAAGAGTTTACAAATGTGGGACAGATCTTGGTTGAAACCCCAGAGTGGAATATAACTTGCACCATAACATGAAATGGTAAGTGGCTGACCAGTGATAACAATACTATAGCTGAGAATTTTGTTGCTACAGTAAGTACCACTAGGAGTGTACTGAATTCAAAAAGTACTCCAAATGAATGGATTTTAAGATTCTGTTCTGGCGCTATTGTTAGAGCATTTCCACTCTTGTTTGCACTACTAGAAATATGTTCATCAATGGAATACGAGGAGCCTGTGCTTTCACTGAGGGGTGTACCGTTTTCAAGATGGTTAAATGAATTTCCAGTGTGCTTCCAGGGGTCACTGTCATTCTCTGTGTGATCATTCTTCCTTTCTGAATTCCCGGCATCATCTCTCCATGAAGGGCCCTTTATCAACTCAGGCCGTCCTTCAACCCCAACCCGTCTCAAATGCAGCTGCACAATTTTAAGAACTTCATTGCTCAGTTTGAAACATAAACTGAAGAAGTCTATAGGAGCAGAATGGATTGTATCAAATGGAGGGATATTAATTATGAGGGACTGAAATAACAGGTTTTTGCCAACATCTGCTATTCTAAACCACTGCATATTCATAATAATCAACATGTTCTGAATGGACCACCAAAACACCCAAAAGAATGAAGTGTTTGCTATATCAGAAGAAGCTAAAGCCTGTCATAGATTTTTTTTTATAGAAGTCTGTAATACGATCAATTCTGAACAGCACGAGACCAAAAGGATTTAAATTTGCACCACTCAACCAAAATAACAATCTGCACATGGAGAGCTTTCAAAAGTTAAAACGTCATTCTGTGACATGAATTTCACTTGAGCTGGTCATATGCACAATCCAAAATTAAAGTTAATCTGCCTTCTTGTCAAACCATTGATTTTTTTCTCTCACTTGAAAAATTGTCTAAAACATTGTATCTAAGAATCAGTAGTTTTGTCTACTTTTTCTTATCAACCATAACAAAACTAACCCTTGCTCTTTAGTTTACAGGTCCTCCTGTAGGAGGTCAGAGTACTCTTTTCGATAAAATTCACAGAGCAATTATAGCTCTACCTTTAGGAGTCTTAGAATTTGTTCAATTATTACTCTTACTGGTTGCGAATGTTGGGCGAAAAGAAAAACTCGAAGAAGCTTGATCAATAAATCCATTTTCTGTTTGTTAAAGTAACTCTTGACAAACTCTTGTTAAGCAATCCTAATCCTAGGGAAAACCCACTTGTACTGAGGTGAGCTGATCTTATAAGAGAATAGGGTTAATAAGGTGACAATGAGATCCCTCTTAAGTCACCCATAAGCTAGCATTGCTTTATGACTTTGAAGCTTAAGTGTTAATTTGATAGGTCAGAGATATGATAGCTAGTATGATGTAAGCTATTGGTAATCTTGTGCATTTGTACTCTGTACCTAATCTTGGAGAGTTGATCTTTCATATTGTATTCTTCATATGAGTACTCTTTTCTTGGAGTGTTGGCATTGAAGAAGGGTGTGGAGGACCTTACTTGAATATAGATTAAAAACCTATGGTGGTGAAATTAATGATTGATTCCAAGCTTGCAGCTGATGGAAGTAGTGATGAGTACCAGTGACAGGGTTGTTGAATTCTCTTAGATAAAGGGAGTTGATTGTGATGATACTCATGCTTCAAGATTCTCTCAATAAGAGGGAGGTGACCATGATGAGGTTGTCGGTTCAGTTGCCGAAGGTTTTGAAGTACATTATAGGGATTCTTATGCTCACAGTTGAAGATAAGCCTTCATGGGTTATTGTTCTTTTTACCCTGAAGTTGGTATTTTAAGATCGATAAGTTCAGATGTAAGCATATTTTATCTTGTGCTTTTGATAGATCTGATACACTTGTCCCAGTCTTGTTGGAGATGTGATTAGCTTTGCAAGATATCTTGATCAGCTCTGCATGTGGTGCCAAAAGATTTTTGGCCCATGATGATGACTTTAAAAAATGTTGACTATTGACAGGTTACTATTGATCTCTTCCATGTTTTGGAGGGATTTCAAAGTTCAGTGGGAAGCAGTCATCCATGTTTATGTTCCTTCCATTTCGCAGATGGTTGTTGCTCTTTTGGAGACCCTAGCAAAGGGGGAGTAGCTTGGTTTGGTGGTGTAAACCAGGTTGCATTGTTGTATTCTCCTTGCATGTTCACCATCCGAAGGCCGAGTTGCAAATTCCTTGGTTGATTGCTTGGAGAGAGACACACCTTTGTGAGTAGTGAATCTAGTGATTGCTTGGATGTTGAGGTGTGCATAACCGTACTTGTGAGTGTGGCTCTTGTAGAATAGGTATGTTGTTCTAGCATGATAGAGGAGGATTCTTTTAGCTTTGTGGAAGCACTAGAGTTACAAGTTGCAGATTCAAAAGAAGTTTATTGGGCTCACAAAAAACATTTTTCTCATAAAGAGTGAGTGTTAGCTTTTGGGGTTGCTCCAAAAGTGATTTCACCTTGCTAAGAGAGTGCTATGTCTCCTAGTTCCTTGGTGATGCCTCATGGAATTATGGGTGGATGCTTGACCTTCATTAGATTGTTAGCATGGTGCCCTTACCTAGGAAGTTGTTATTTTCATTGGCATGTTGACAAACCCAATGAGTACACATAATGGGGGAGTTGGTTGCTCGAAGAAGGGAGGTACCTACCTAGGAGGAGTGTTGGCCACTTGGAGGAGGGCACTTAGCCCTAAGAGCTTGGGACCATGTGATATATACCTCGGATGATGGACACTTGGCATCAAGATGCCTAGGTTGAGGAGCATACTTCATGGATGTTAGTGATGGACCTAGACACATATGTTTAGGAGGAGCATTGAAGCAGCATTGAAACTTACTGACAACATTGGTACACATAAGAGTAGCATTGGGCACATAAGAGGACATGTGGCATTTAGTTAGAGGACCTGTTATCACATATATAGTAGCCGGGCTACCATACATTATTTTTGTGATTCCAGTACACTATTCAACCAGTTCCCTTGCATTGAGATGCTGAGATGAGCATCTATATTGGATCACTATCAGATTTTGGACAATATATATTCCCCATGCCATGACTGAGTCTCAGGACACTCAAAGAGATGACCCATGTAGCTATTATACCATTTGCACATGAGCAGTCAGTAGTGCCCAGAGTTACAGTAGCAGTTTCAGAGGATAGATGATGGTTTAGAGGATGAGCATTCAGGTATATGACTCAGCAGGTATATCATGATGTTGTGGTTATATTGATTTTATATTCATTCTTATGGCATGTCTTAGCATTTAGTATCATGATCTGGAGTCATATAAATATGTGGACCTCGTTGATCTTGTTATATATATTATATTGTCCTTACTCAGACTTAGAAGTTCACTATTCATACTCATTGGTTTTACCCTCCTTAGGGAGAATAGAGGTGATCATTCCACCATACCTTGGCTTGCTAGTGTTGGCTCCATTATTCATGGTCTTCATCCATCCATTACCTACCTTTTAGTTTATCACCCTGACTTACTACTTGACTAGTGGCATGGAGGACTTTTCCCCACTGTAGCCTCTGTGTTGGATGAGCTTCCATTATTCTGAGTTGGTGACAAAACTTACCTATGGTGAGTTGGATTTCCTTGAGAAATCCCCCTAGTCACTAAAGTTGTGTTGGCTAAACCTGAAACTTTTAGTGCTGCCATGAATACAAAGTATGGGAAATGAAATGTTATATCTTGTATGAAAAGCCCATTCATGCAATATGTTTCTAAACACACATGAATGAAAGGCAAGCCAAATGAAAATGGCTATGAAATAAAATGTTATATCTTTGTGAAATGTAAATACCTAGGTAAACAAGCTATCCGTGACACACCTAGAAGTGCTCAGGTAAACAAGTGCCTTAAAAACACACCTGCAGCAAAAAGCCTAAATAAATGTAAATCTATGCAATGTGTTTATAAACACACATAGATCAAAGGCTATGGAAACTTTAGGCCCAAAAAGCAATGAAACTCAAATGCTATATCAAAATGATTGTTGGCCTCATTTGTATTATGGATTGTGCGCATCTGTTAAAGGAGAATAAATACTCTTTGAACAACTTATCCATTTGTGAGACACCGCCTTTCCCTGTGTTGTTGCTCATTCAGTATATGCTATGGTGTGTATTCCCTTTCCTATATCCAAAGTGTCACAATGTTGAGTCAGTAAGTCATCCTTTGGCCTAGCCAGTTTATTTTAAGCCTTCACCCTTCACTAGCAAATTGATCACAACTATGAAGTGAGTATGGTCTTGAAAGTCTAGTCTGAGTCATAATAATAATTAATGACATTATATATTTGTTGGTAGATCACCAGTAATGACTACTACTTGTTATAATTGCTATTTGAATGAATTGTAGAGCATGCATTAACCTCTGACACTTTGCAGCAGCTTCCGATGATATTCTGAGATATATTTGGTCATGTTGACTTGGTCAAACCTAGTTTGACCAAGGTCAGCCACAGGACATGAGAGGGTTAGACCTTATGATGACACAGATAGATGATATATGGTCTATGTACATGTACATGATGGTTCTATGCATCAGATGCGGGGTTATGATGATGATTTATGGTTTTCAGCATTATTTGATCATTTACAGATTATTATTATTTCACTTGTTCGGGCATATTGGATATATTATATGATCATGCAGAAATCCATATGGTGTATGAGTACACATCTTGGATAGAATTGGACCTTCTGAGTCCAATGAGACAGTCTACTTTCAGTTCCGGGCAGTAATAGTGATGATTGAGCCTCAGTAGGCTATCCTAGTGCAATTTTGCTCTGTCGGAGACCCTGTCAGAGCATAGATGGATTTTATTTGGTTCACCTAGGGCGTTGTGCATGGAGGGGCTAGTCCAGCCACTTGATTTTACCATATTACCCCCCCTCCCAGACACACTGGTGCCCTCACCTTGACAGCGCAAGCACTCCAGGAAGCAGTTTGGGCAGTTTCACGCTTCCCGAGCCAGTTCAGAATTGGTCGAAATGGCTACATAGGAATTCGATTTGGGCTACTGAGGCAAAGTTTTGGCATGGGATGATCAGTGATGATGAGTGGGATGTCTTCCACACCTTCTCCAGCAGTTTCAGCTTCATCGGGACCCACATCTATCACTTATGGCATTTTCTGATGATTTTTGGAGCCTCCTAAGGCTCACGATTTGTCCATAGAGGCACGATTTGGTACTTTGATGACTATTTTATTATTATTGTGCTATGGGGATTGACCAAGAGTGTCTAAAATTACCCCTTGGACCCACCATGAGCTAGTTGTTATATTTTGTCATCATGATTTGGTGGGATCCCCTCTCCTAGGGCGATTTTGTCCACTTATTGTTATATTTTATTAGTGATCCATGTATTTTATTGTTGAGTTCATCTCAACCATTGATTAGATCTTTTGATCTTTTAAACTGGTTAGATTGTGGACTCTCTCCCTCCTATTTAAAGGAGAGAGCTTCTCATTGTAAAAGGACTCTTGGCTCTAGATTAGGGGAATAGAAAATTATTATTGCATCTATAACCAGTGTTGTGGTGAATGCTTTTGGAGTTCGTTCGTTGATTCTTCCTTTGCACTGGGTTATTGGAGACTTTGTCTTGCCATATTTTTGTACCACGTTTTTTACATCTACAAGTGGAGGCCGATTTGGTTTGAGGAGGACGTATTGGTAGGGGAGGACCCTCCCTACTTCTTTCGATCTCTTCATTGGTAACAAGGAGTATTACTGTCCCAGGACCTTCTATTTCATGTTACTTTTGCATTTCACTTGTATTTCCTCCATACTTGACCTTTCTGATTGAAATCGCTTTCCTTGGATTGACAGGTAGAGAGGTCGCACTTGTGGGCTAAGGCATCATTTTGGCAAGCAAACTCAACAATCTCTCATTTGATCTCTGCAGGAGTCTTCCTCAACAACAAGGCATTTCTCTTCATCACTCAGGTATGATCTCAAGGTAATTTCTCTTTCCATGATCTATCCATTTGTCTAAGTTACTTCAAACCCTAATTAATTAAAATCCCCATTTTACATTTTCTTAGATCTACAAAGATCTAGTGGCTTCTTGGGTAAGACATTTAAAACCCACCTCTATAGTATCCACGTTAACCCGGATCTATAGTTTGGTGAGGATTGGCCTCCATTTTACCCCCTTCCCAAGGCAACTTAGCCTCTCCAAGTGAGGTCGCACTCCTTGGTTTGGGTGAGCTAACCTAGATCTAGTACGTGGGTAGTTGAGATTTCACTTGATCTGCAATCTACACATCCAATAACCTACCCTTAGACTGTCACTTTAGTGATTTCTACCTTGTGGGCCCTATTCCTCATTTTAAGGGTTGTACCCCTCTTGGACCACTTGGTGATATCTTCAATCTCAGATCTACAAAGATCTAGCCACTGGATTGCCTTGATTTTCTGGATCCACATTGATACTTGCATAACCTACTTGGATCTATATTTTAGTGGCCATTGGACTTGACTTGATCCCATTTATCATGCTTTTGGCCCTCCTTCGGCAAGGTCACACTCCTTGGGGAATTTGAGTTTGTCCACTTGTAGGACGTGGGTAGTTGAGATTTCGGTGGATTTGGAATAAGCATACCTTGAAACCTATGCCTAGTATGTCATTTTGTGAAATCTTGCCTTGGGGGTAGCATTCCTTGTTTTAAGGGATTGTTGTCCACTTGGTCACATCATGAACTATTAGATCTAGAAAGATCCAACCATTATACCTTTAGTAGCCCACTTGTCTTATGTCATAGGGGTCATGATCTACAAGTTAACCTCTTTTTCACTCCATTTGTCCCAATTCCCAAGGCACTGATCTTTCTCCAAGCTCATTCAACTTTCTTAGATTGCTGGGTTAACTTGTGGTTTGATCCTTGTCTTGGTTGCTTGAACCCCTTGACATTGTCATATCTTGTAATCAAGCTTGTCTCTGGTACTGGTTAGCTCCAATTCAACCCTTAACTACCCTGCATTGGACACGGTTCCCAAGGCAGTGGATTTTCTCACAATTGACTAGTACTTTAATCTTGGATCTTACTTCAAATACTATAAGTCACTATCACATCCACAATGAACCAAATCTTTACTCATTAAACCCCTTATTCATCTGGTGACTTTATCCTTAGATCTAGGGTTCACCATACACCTTACGTATTTCACTTATACTTGACTTGATCTGGTGTTTTGGTTTGATCTTTCCTGTCGGGTGTAGATCTGGGTCTCCCCCTTTGTTGTCTTGGGCTAGATAACATAAAGTGAAGATTGCCTCGATTGGCGTGACAACCATCCATTGGGAGTCGAGGCTATCTTGGTTGCCCCTCCCTTCTGCCATCCATCTTGGATCTATCTCTAGGGCACCTACAAGTTTGGTGATAACATTTTGGCGCCGTTGCCGGGGAGGGCAGAAGCCTACCTAGGTTTGACATACTGTTCACATACTCTCTCCCTGCATTTCAAACGACATATATCTTGGTAGAAGAATTTAAAGTCTACCTGGCGACTCCAAATCGTGACTCTGCTGAGGAGCGAGCTCATTTACATCCTGACAACACTAGAAGTAAAACCAACTTAAATCAAGTTGAAGGAACCCCACTTACCTATCATAAAAGAGATCATAAAGCACAATCATCTAACTTCTTTTGGAAATTGGTTAACTCAAATTCTCCAAACCGCATTTCAGGATCTCCTTTGTTTAATTCGGTTCCTCCCTCATCTCCTAATTCAAACTTAAACACAAATTTACCAAATCCAATGGCCGGAACAAATTCTGGAAACCAGAATTTTCCTCCTCCACAAAACCCTAGGATTTTTGGAAGGAAGGCAATGCCATCTCCTTTAGACTTTTCTCAAATCCAGGGAGCACCCCATGACATGCCGGAAAAGTATTTTGAAAAGGTTCCTAGATTTGATGGAGTATCTGCTACTTCCATTGAAGATCATATTGATAAAGTATGGGAACACATGGAAGCATATGGAGCATCTGAGGAAGATGTTTTCATGAGGGGTCTCCTTGCATCTTTAGAAGGAGATGTCAGGAAGTGATTTGACAGGTTGCTTGCTTCATCCATTGATGGGTATGATAACTTTGTCAATAGACTTAATAGTGAGTGGTCCCAAAAGTTAGATGGGAAATTTCTCTTACATCAACTTTTTGACATTAAGAAAAGAGAAAATGAAACAGTCCATGAGTTTAACATAAGATTCGACAAGATTGTAGCTGTTATCCCTGAGGAAATCAAACCAAAACATCAGGCAATTGTTATTCATTACTTGAAAGCATTTGAAGGATGGGTTGGTTATCAACTAAAGGATAAGAACCCAAATGACTTAAAGACCGCCCAATCCAATGCAAAGATCGCTGAGCAAAATGTAGCATCCATGGGGAAACAAAACTTTTTCAATCAATTTACCCCATCCACTTCCAGATCTGATCCTAGATTTCGAAAGCCAAAGGAACCTACAAGTGTGCTAAAGGAATAAAAGGACACGTTAGAAGTTATGCAAGAAATGATGAGGCAGTTAATTGTCCTAACTAAAAATGTAGCAAGTTTGAATGATCCTGAGAGACATAGAAATCCTTATGGCCCTAAACCTTACTAGAATAACAATAGGAGGCCTGAAGGGGATAGGGATAGGTGACGACTTGAGTATCCAAAAAATTCTGAAAAGAAAGATGTTAATTTGTGTGATGAAACAGAAGAAAAACCTTCCGACACCATTAACCCTGATGACCAACCATATAACATCAACTTTATTAATGACCTATCTTATGATGAAGACTTTGGAAGAATCCTTTTAGAAGAAGAGCCATGGGAGCAAGAAGAAGACATAGTTGAAGAACCTAGCGCTTCGTGTTGTGCCATAGATCTCCCAGAACCTAAAGAACAACCAAAGTATCAAATTTATAAACGAGGAAGTAATTCCCAACCTTCTTTCCTTGACAAACATAAGAAGATTGATGAAGATAAAAAGGAAGAAGAAGATCTTGCTGCAAATGTGATTATGATCTAAAAATTGATATGAAGAAAGAGTTAAGCAAGATAATGTGTAATGTCCCTGTCACTAAGCTAATGAAGGTGCCCTCTGTTAGATGCCCAGTAGAGGAATTTTTTGAGGGCATTGGCCGAGAGAAAACTCCTGAGGTTGTCTTAGAATCCTGTCATATCCAAAACCTTAGTGGAGCACAACTTAGTGAAACAGAGAAGGATCCACCAATAAACATCCATTCAGCAATTTATGAGAGAAAGAATGGTGGTCACTCTCCCTTTTACCTCACCTTACACATTCAAAACATGCTCCTTCACAATTGTATGTTGGATTCCAGTGCAGCAATGAATGTCATGCCTTTACAAGTCATGAAAGAAATGGGACTTGAACTGACTAGACCTTATGGAAATGTCTGTGGTATAGATTCCCAATGAGTGCAGTCATATGGTTTGATCAAAAACCTTAGAGCTGATCTTTTTGCATGTTCAGACATTTCTACCATGATGGATGTAGTTGTCATTGATTTACCCCCAGCATATGGGATACTTTTATCTAGAAAGTGGGCAGCTGGTTTAGGTGGATACCTTATGATGGATTTATCATATATTTGCGTTCCCAACTCTGATGGAGCTCTGATTCAGGTAAACAGAGAACCTTGTTATAACGAGCATGTAGAATCATTTAATGAAGGGATTAAAAACACCTATGGGGATGAATTATTGAATAATGCAAAAGCTAACCTTGTCGAAAATGAAAATGAGCTTGGGGAGGATAATCAAGTTGAAAATATGTTCATGGTAATGGGAGATTCTGATTCCTCTTGGGAAGAAGAGCAAATCATTGAACTTGCTAGAACAATTAATTCGGATTTACTTAGAAATGAATTTGCTGAGGAAATAGATGAGTTGAGAAGAAGTGAAAATCAACCTCAGGGTCAAGAACAAAATAATACAATCAATCAAGAACCAATTATTGAAAATCAAGCACCTGAGGAAGTTGATGATGGCTTAAGTGATGTAAGAAGAGGTGAACGTCTGTCCAGATCTGTCATTGAAATGAATGCATTTATTGGTAGCAATATAACAAGACAAAATCAAGGTTTGGAACCCATTCTCCCATGGGAGAATCATCATGAGCAAACAAATGTTGAAGAAAGTGTTACTGAAGATCCTATCCCTGTAGTTGATGAATTTGATGACATTAGGAGGGGAGAAAGAATTCCTTTTACTGTGAGGGAATGGTTTGCCTTGACTGATCATAATAGAGAAAGGGAAAGCCAAGGGCTTGCACCTATTTACCCTTGGGAAAACCATCCTGCAACATCTACTGTGGTTGAGACCAATGAAGAACCTGAAGTTTCCCACTATTTTGATGTAGATGATTCCTTATCTCATTTATCCCTGGAAGATGGTAATCTAATTCACGTCCATGATAATTTCTTTAAGTTGGGAAGAGGATGCCTTAATTAATGATGCACCTGAAGGAGATTTTAATTTAAACAACATTGCTATTTTTCAAACTCCTTCAGACTCTCTAAATCATGCTTGGTCTGCACATCCTCATGTCCCTGATTTTCTTCTACCACTTGAATCATCTAGTCATCATATTCATGATCATTCTCACATTCCTAGTTTTTCTACATCTCATTCTGAGTCAGTTTCCACCGGGTTGGAAAACATGGTCATTCCAGTTCCTTCAGGGGAAGGCTCTAGTCATAATACTATTATATCTCACGAGCCACCTCCCTTAAAAGAACACAGAGATTTATGGACTGTAGGTGAAGTCACTGAGAATGTTGTGTCCCCTCACGATGAAGAGTCAAACAAAGAAACAAGAAGAGAGATTAGAGAAGTCCTTGTTGGCAGGATTGCTATTTCCTTAGATGGTGGCCCACCTAGAATCAATGCAGTTCCTTCTAGGAGGAGCTCAAGGATTGTCACACCTCAACCGCAAAACCCTGCTGAAATCCACCCTATGCCTATTCGCAATATTGGGGTTATTCCTGAGTCTGTTAATAGGAATAGGTTTCTCACAAGAAGTCAGGTCATCATTCCCAACCATTTATTGCATATTAGATCGGGACAGGCTGATGATCTGTAGGTTGGACCTTTCACAGTAGAGCAATGCATTGAGGGCATGTGCTTTCTGACCACTGGTAGTGGGCGACGTATTTTGTATCCTGTAAATCAGAGGGATTTGAGGGATCACATCCCTAATCCCACATAGTTGGGACTTATCCACTTGCCTTGCCTGGTAGAAGAGAGTAGGTAGGAAACCAAATAAGCCTACTTGGGCAGTAGTTAGTTTTCCAGCCATTGAGTCTGGCACCTTTTGTTTGTCTTTTCCTAAGCTCCTTCGAAAGCTCCTAGTTTAACTGAGTACTTGGAATTTTTTCTTTTCCTGCACAATAAATTTCAAACTTTGCAAGTTATGTTAGTAGTTTTAATTTACTTTCTGCATTTATACTTCATGCATTTATATTTCTGTCATAGAATAGATTTTATTTCAGTTGGATTTTATAATTTTCCCATACATGCTGCATAAAATATTTTGATGTTTGTGAATGCAGAAATAGGTGCAAAATAAAATTAAAAAAGCTGAAAGCAAAATGGTAGAGTGCTGGATCAAGGATTCGAGTAGCAGAGTTCGAGAACCAGAGATTCTGAGGTTCTCAAGCGCTCATTTACGCAAAGCACTTGTCCCAGCCGGAGCCAGATGTTATCACATATATAGTAGTCGGGCCATACATTATTTTTCTGATTCTAGTACACTATTCAGCCAGTTCCCTTGCATTGAGATGCTGAGATGAGCATCTATATTGGATCACTATCAGATTTTGGACAGTATATATTCCCCATGCCATGACTGAGTCTTAGGACACTCAGAGAGATGACCAATGTAGCTACTATACCATTTGCACATGAGCAGTCAGTAGTGCCCAGAGTTACAGTAGCAGTTTCAGAGGACAGATGATGGTTTAGAGGATGAGCATTCAGGTATATGACTCAGCACGTATATCATGATGTTGTGGTTATATTGCTTTTATATTCATTCTTATGGCATGTCTTAGCATTTAGTATCATGATTTGGCGATCATATAGATATGTGGACCTAGTTCATCTTGTTAAATATATTATATTGTCCTTACTCAGACTTAGAAGTTCACTATTCATACTCATTGGTTTTACCCTCCTTAGGGAGAATAGAGGTGATCATTCCACCATACCTTGGCTTGCTAGTGTTGGCTTCATTATTCATGGTCTTCATCCATCCATTACCTACCTTTTAGTTTATCACCCTGACTTACTACTTGACTAGTGGTATGGAGGACTTTTCCCCACTGTAGCCTCTGTGTTGGATGAGCTTCCATTATTCTGAGTTGGTGACAAAACTTACCTATGGTGAGTTGGATTTCCTTGAGAAATCCCCCTAGTCACTAAAGTTGTGTTGGCTAAACCTGAAAATTTTAGTGCTGCAATGAATACAAAGTATGGGAAATGAAATGTTATATCTTGTATGAAAATCCCATTCATGCAATGTGTTTCTAAACACACATGAATGAAAGGCAAGCCAAATGAAAATGGCTATGAAATAAAATGTTATATCTTTGTGAAATGTAAATACCTAGGTAAACAAGCTGTCTGTGACACACCTAGAAGTGCTCAGGTAAACAAGTGCCTTAAAAACACACTTGCAGCAAAAAGCCTAAATAAATGTAAATCTATGCAATGTGTTTATAAACACACATAGATCAAAGGCTATGGAAACTTTAGGCCCAAAAAGCAATGAAACTCAAATGCTATATCAAAATGATTGCTGGCCTCATTTGTATTATGGATTGTGCGCATCTGTTAAAGGAGAATAAATACTCTTTGAACAACTTATCCATTTGTGAGACACCGCCTTTCCCTGTGTTGTTGCTCATTCAGTATATGCTATGGTGTATATTCCCTTTCCCATATCCAAAGTGTCACAATGTTGAGTCAGTAAGTCATCCTTTGGCCTAGCCAGTTTATTTTAAGCCTTCACCCTTCACTAGCATATTGATCACAACTATGAAGTGAGTATGGTCTTGAAAGTCTAGTCTGAGTCATAATAATAATTAATGACATTATCTATTTGTTGGTAGATCACCAGTAATGACTGCTACTTGTTATAATTGCTATTTGAATGAATTGTAGAGCATGCATTAACCTCGGACACTTTGCAACAGCTTCCGATGATATTCTATGTTATATTTGGTCATGTTGACTTGGTCAAACCTAGTTTGACCAAGGTCAGCCACAGGACATGAGAGGGTTAGACCTTATGATGACACAGATAGATGATATATGGTCTATGTACATGTACATGATGGTTCTATGCATCAGATGCAGGGTTATGACGATGATTTATGGTTTTTAGCATTATTTGATCATTTACAGATTATTATTATTTCACTTGTTCGGGCATATTGGATATATTATATGATCATGCAAAGATCCATATGGTGTATGAGTACACATCTTGGATAGATTTGGACCTTCTGAGTCCAATGAGACAGTCTACTTTCAGTTCCGGGCAGTTACAGTGATGATTGAGCCTCAATAGGCTATCCTAGTGCAATTTTGCTCTGTCGCAGACACTGTCAGAGCAGAGATGGATTTTATTTGGTTCACCTAGGGCGCTGTGCATGGAGGGGCTGGTCCAGCCACTTGATTTTACCATATTAACCCCCCTCCCAGACACACTGGTGCGCTCACCTTGACAACGCAGGCACTCCAGGAGGCAGTTTGGGCAGTTTCACGCTTCCCGAGACAGTTCGGAATTGGTAGAAATGGCCACAGAGGAATTCGATTTGGGCTACTGAGGCAAAGTTTTGGCATGGGATGATCAGTGATGATGAGTGGGATGTCTTCCACACTCCAGCAGTTTCAGCTTCATCGGGACCCACATCTATCACTTATGGCATTTTATGATGATTTATGAGGCCTCCTAAGGCTCACGATTTGTCCATAGAGGCACGATTTGGTACTTTGATGACTATTTTATTATTATTGTGCTATGGGGATTGACCAAGGGTGTCTAAAATTACCCCTTGGACCCACCATGAGCTAGTTGTTATATTTTGTCATCATGATTTGGTGGGATCCCCTCTCCTAGGGCGATTTTGTCCACTTATTGTTATATTTTATTAGTGATCCATGTATTTTATTGTTGAGTTCATCTCAACCATTGATTAGACCTTTTGATCTTTTAATCTTAGCCACTCATTCAAAAAGTGGTTAGATTGTGGACTCTCTCCCTCCTATTTAAAGGAGAGAGCTTCTCATTGTAAAAGGACTCTTGGCTCTGGATTAGGGGAATAGAAAATTATTATTGCATCTATCTCCAATGTTGTGGTGAATGCTTTTGGAGTTCGTTCGTTGATTCTTCCTTTGCACTGGGTTATTGGAGATTTTGTCTTGCCATATTTTTGTACCACGTTTTTTACATCTATAGGTGGAGGCCGATTTAGTTTGAGGAGAACGTATTGGTAGGGGAGGACCCTCCCTAGTTCTTCTTTCGATCTCTTCGTTGGTAACAGGGAGTATTACTGTCCCAAGACCTTCTATTTCATGTTACTTTTGCATTTCACTTGTATTTCCTCCATACTTGACCTTTCTGATTGAAATCGCTTTCCTTGGATTGACAGGTAGAGGAGATCGCACTTGTGGGCTAAGGCATCATTTTGGCAAGCAAATTCAACAATCTTTCATTTGATCTCTGCAGGAGTCTTCCTCAACAATAAGGCATCTCTCTTCATCACTCAGGTATGATCTCAAGGTAATTTCTCTTTCCATGATCTATCCATTTGTCTAGGTTACTTCAAACCCTAATTAATTAAAATCCCCATTTTACATTTTCTCAGATTTACAAAGATTTAGTGGCTTCTTGGGTAAGACATTTAAAACCCACCTCTATAGTAGCCACGGCAACCCGGATCTATAGTTTGGTGAGGATTGGCCTCCATTTGACCCCCTTCCCAAGGCAACTCAGCCTCTCCAAGTGAGGTCGCACTCCTTGGTTTGGGTGAGTTAACCTAGATCTAGAACGTGGGTAGTTGAGATTTCACTTGATATGCAATCTACACATCCAATAACCTACGCTTAGACTGTCACTTTAGTGATTTCTACCTTGTGGGCCCTATTCCTCATTTTAAGGGTTGTACCCCTCTTGGACCACTTGGTGATATCTTCAATCTCAGATCTACAGAGATCTAGCCACTGGATTTCCTTGATTTTCTAGATCCACATTGATACTTGCATAACCTACTTGGATCTATATTTTAGTGGCCATTGGACTTGACTTGATCCCATTTATCATGCTTTTGGCCCTCCTTGGGCAAGGTCGCACTCCTTGGGGAATTTGAGTTTGTCCACTTGCAGGACGTGGGTAGTTGAGATTTCGGTGGATTTGGAATAAGCATACCTTGAAACCTACGTCTAGTATGTCATTTTGTGAACTCTTGCCTTGGTGGTAGCATTCCTTGTTTTAAGGGATTGTTGTCCACTTGGGTCACATCATGAACTATTAGATCTAGAAAGATCCAACCATCATACCTTTAGTAGCCCACTTCTCTTATGTCATAGGGGTCATGATCTACAAGTTAACCTCTTTTTGACTCCATTTGTCCCAATTCCCAAGGCACTGATCTTTCTCCAAGCTCATTCGACTTTCCTAGATTGTTGGGTTAACTTGTTGTTTGATCCTTGTCTTGGTTTCTTGAACCCCTTGACATTGTCATATCTTGTAATCAAGCTTGTCTCTGGTATTGGTTAGCCCCAATTCAACCCTTAACTACCCTGCATTGGACACGGTTCCCAAGGCAGTGGATTTTCTCACAATTGACTAGTACTTTAATCCTGGATCTTACTTCAAATACTATAAGTCACTCTCACATCCACAATGAACCAAATCTTTACTCATTAAACCCCTTATTCATCTGGTGACTTTATCCTTAGATCTAGGGTTCACCATACACCTTATGTATTTCACTTTTACTTGACTTGATCTGGTGTTTTGGTTTGATCTCTCCTGTCGGGAGTAGATCTGGGTCTCCCCCTTTGTTGTCTTGGGCTAGATAACATAAAGTGAAGATTGCCTCGATTGGCGTGACAACCATCCATTGGGAGTCGAGGCTATCTTGGTTGCACCTCTTTGGTTGCCCCTCCCTTCTACCATCCATCTTGGATCTATCTCTAGGGGCACCTACAAGTTTGGTGATAACAGGACCACCTTGCATGAAATTCAAATAGCGTAGCACCATGGAAGAGGAACTGTTGGAATGTTAGCTTGTTGGACAGCGCACCATCTTTGAGGGGCATTGAGCCCAAGGAAGATCATGCTTGGAGAGCATTTCACCTTGGAGGTTGGATAAACCCTAGTTTGACACATGTAAGTCCTTTTATTATATAGTGCTCCATGTGGGGTTTCTTTGTTGGTTTCTTGTATGGACACATGAAAGAAGATGTAGTTTCTCTTGTTTATGAGTTTTAACCTAGTCCACAAGTGCACCCCTCTCTTCCTGCAAAACCAAGGAGACAAAGCTCAATTAGCACAACAAAAAAGAGGATAGATACAAGTAGGAGGAAAAAGATAGAGAATAATTGGTACAAAGACAAAATCACTCCCTGTTTGAACCAAAATTTGATAGAGGATTGCAGGGCAAGCCTCCCCACCAATGCGCACTCCTCCCAAATCGTCCTCTTCACTTGTAAATCGATATACTGGAGAAAAAATACAAGATAGCTACAAAAATCCTTCAATGCAATGGAGAAGCATTTACAATCATCATAGCCAAACACCCATTTCAAGATCCAAGCAAGTGCTCAAAAGATATTTCTTCTTTTTCGGTAGCCAAGAACCAAAAATCTCTAGATGCCTTTACAATTGGGGGACCTCTTCCTTAAATAGGAGGAGAGAGACCAAAGCCCTAACCACTTTATGAATGAGTGGTTGAGATCAAAACATAAAAATAATACAATCAACGGCTAAGATGAGCCAATACAATATAACATGGAACACTCACATGAGGGGGGTTTGCACTCACTAAAAGATGCCCTAGGTGGGTGCGCACCACATAAAAGTGACTAAAGGACAAGTGTGCCACATAAGATGACAAGGACAAGTGATTAGGAGCACATGGTGGGGCTAGGAGGTTTTATTATCCTTCACTAGCATCAGCCCATGGAACAATAATATAACATATGACTCAATAACATGTCCAAGTGAACAAATGATAAAATCCTGGCCCCCTCAACAGAGAGAAGAATGCATCAAATGACAACCCGGACACTGTGTGGACCCCACTAAATGCTGCAAGTTGATCTGGAAAGAGTGGGATACATCATAGGTGACCTCTGAACAGACCTCATGCCAAACCCTTGCCTCAATAGCCCAAATCGATTTCCTAAATGACCTTTTTATTCCATTTTTATTCCACCTGAAAAACCATCAAAATGCCTGAAACCCACTGTCGGATGCCTGGGCACAAAATCTGACTACACCATCATGTCTGGAGAGGGGGTAATATGGTAATAAAAAGTGATTGGACAACCCCTCTCCTCTGTAGCGCCCTAGGAAACGACCGTCATCAAAGCAACTGCTAGACAAGCCAAACTCAACATGGCCAAACTGGTCAACAGATGAAAAACTGCTCATATCCTCTTTGAGAGTGCCTAAAACTAAATACTGAGTGTCTCAATGGACTCAGAACGTCCAAAACCACTAAGAATGAGTACCCACACACCATGTGGCAGCCTGTAAGACCATCTGTAGCCTCATCCATACCCGAACAATAATAATATAATGGTCTAGAAATGATAATAATCAATAAAAAGTGCATCAACCATCATCTGAAACCCGTGTCCACTATATGGAGCCATCAAAGGTGTATCAAAGGACCACATATCATCATCATATATCACTAATGGTCCAACTCATCACGGATCCCAAGGTTGACCGGGTCAAACTGGGTTTGACCAAGTCAAGACTGATCAAAATATGACCCAAGCTAAAAAAGCCTACTGCTGCAAGTGCAAATGGTTAAGACATGCTCCTTTAATCATTTTCATAGCAAGACTTAAAGCATTAAGCATCATTTCACTGGCAGTTTATATAATATTATAAAGCATAAGTTCAAATATTTATTTACTTTACAAAAGAACCTCAAGGATATACTCATTTTGTAGACATGATCAATCAGCTAGCAAAGGGTGAAGGTGAAAAATACAAGGCTAGGATAAGGGGATGTCTCAACTGACTCAGCACCGTGATACTTTGGATTAGGGAAAGGGAATACACACTTAAGCATGTGTCAGATAAAACTATACACAAGGGATGGCAATGTCTCACAAATGGAATAAGTTGTTTAGAGGAGTGCTTATTCAACCTTGGCAAATGTCTACAAATCACATCATTTCAATTCATTTCCTTGGCCAGCAGTCTTTGGATTTAGCATATATTTAACCACTGCTTTCATTAGGCCTATACAACCCTTTTGGGGATTTCACCTGTGCTTAGAAGCACAACTACTAAAGCTTTCATCCAAGGTGCTTTTAGTTTCCACAATATTTCATTTGACAACCCTTTTGGGGATTTCACCTGTGCTTAGAAGCACAACTACTCAAACTTTCATCCAGGGTGTTTCTTTAGTTTCATTTGACAACCCTTTTGGGGACTTCACCTGTGCTTAGAAGCACAACTACTAAAGCTTTCATCTAGGGTGTTTTAAGTTTCCAATTTATTCAAGTTTACAACCCTTTTGGGGATCTTGCATGTGTTAAGCAACACAACTACTCAAGCTTTCATCCGGGGTATTTATTCATTTCAGTTTCCATAAATGATGGTAGTATAATTTGCTTCAGGTTTTAGCCAACACAAATCAGGCAACTAGGGGGACTCTCTACACGTCCAACTCACCAAAGGGTAAGTTTTGTTGCCAACTCAGATCCGAGACACAAACTAACAGGGATGTTATCCAACACAGAGGTAAAAGTGGGGAAGTCCTCCATATCACAGGCTGAGGTGTAAGTCAGGGTAAAAGACAAAAGTGGGAAAGATAACAGATGGATGGAGACAGTGAAGGTGATGCCTAAGCTAGCAAGCTATAAAAGGTGGGAATGATCATGTCCACACTCTTAAGAGAGTAAAACCAATGAGTATAAAACAAGAGCTTCTACATGTAAGTAATACAAGCATTTTCATTTTATATAGATACACTGCCAGATCATGATCGCTATATACTAAGTCAAGCTATCAAAATGACCAAAGGAGCAAGATAATAAAACCAATGCACATCATATACCTGCTAGGCCATATACCTATATTTGTTATTTGGATCACCTGTAACCACTAAAACACTACTCCTGATACTCTAGGCACTACACTACTCTATATGAAATAAAAGGTCATCTTGGTCATCAAATCTAAGGTCAAGAGGCTTAGTCGTGGCATAAGGTCTACTGCATGTCTGATTTAGGGCTGCTCTGATGTGTGAGTGATTGTAAATAATACTGCGCATCATAGTTGATCTCACAGAAACTGTGTAAAGGAAAAGCTCAAAAATATATTATGAACTGCTCTGCAACCATGGTAGCCCCGCTACTATGGATGTGATAACAAGACCCTTGTGAAGTAGGATTGCATGGTCTCTGAGTTTAGGATCTTCACATTCTTGAGCTGGTTCCTTAACATTGTCTTCCGATTGATGTTCTTCCCTTCGAATAATTTCGTCAAAGCATCGAACACCTCCTTGGGTGTCTTCAAGGATGACACATGGGGAATGAGATGATCTTTAATGGACTCTGCAATAATTCTCTTATCCTTGACCAAGGATAGCCTTAGCCTCATCTCCCTCTGGTGCTAGAACCTCCTCACTAACATATTTGTCCAAATCATTTTCTTCAAGGACAAGAGCAATCCTATACTTCCATGCTCGGAAGTTTTCAGCTCCCTCAAGCTTATCCTCAAGCTTGGTGTGGTGAGACATTTTGAAATGAGAACCTCGAATGGAAATAGCAGAGATTTTGGTCTTACCAATTTGAGATGCCCAACTTGGTTCTGGAGCTAGTTGGCCTAGGGTTTGTAAGAGAAACCCTAATTTTCCAAAGTTGAAATTTTGAACTTCTGATTGGACAGGAAGATGCAACTCCTCAAGGCAAGTTGTCCAATGTACTTTTTTTTCCAAATTGATGGAAAAAAACCCTAAAAACTTGATGCCCTAGTTTTCCTCCCGATAGTAGTGACAAGGCCAAAAATGAAAATTCTCGGAATTTGATTATGTTGCCTCCAAAAGATGAGCCCTCCTAGGGCAAGTTAGCCTAGCCCTCTTTTTCAGATGATCTGTGGAGAGAAGACCTTGAACTAGGAAGCCACAGTTTCCTGCTGCTGCACAATGCCTTCTTTTCAGGTTACCTCTGATACCATGTTAGAGTTTGCACTTTAATTCAATGTTAACTAGGATCTTTAACTAAAATAAAAACAAGCACAGCAAAACACAATAAACACAATAGTTTTCCTCGGGGAAACCATAAAGGAGAAAACCACGCAACTTCCTCAAAGATAGATTCGTCACTAATAGAATATCACAAAATGGAAAACCCAAAAATAGGAAGTCTTCTGTAGCTCTCTCTTCTTTCTCCTCCACGAACTTGTCTTCTCTCTCTTGCTTATGCGAACTTGAGTGAGTGAGTGGTGTGTCCAAATGAGAAAGCAAGCTCTCTATTTATACTTTATGTTTGGGCAGCCTAATTCCCAATTAGGTCAGCCTCACTAAACTGGACTAGGTCGACTTGTCCTAGGGGGACTTAATAATACATTTTACATTTGACTTTAGGGGATCTAATGCCTCGACTTACAATGGAGAATTTACCTCAATGACCTTGCATGACTAAACATAATAATGACATCCCTAAACGGAGGAAAAACATCTCCGTCAGAGGTACAAGTAAAATACAATAATAATATCAATATAAAATACAAATGAATATCTTCCGAAGTTACATTTACAACAACACTCAAATCTATTTAAGAGAGAAGACCCCTCATTGTAAAGGGACTGGAATTTGGCATTTGAATCTAATAGAGAAGAAATTTGTTCTTGGTCTCTATCTCGTGATTCCATTTGTAGATGTTCGAGCGAATATTGTTGTGATCTACATCTCTACATTAGATATCATATATTCCACGATTTGGCATTTTTGGAATTAATTTTGTATACGGGAGAAGAAATCGATTTGGAGATAGTGACTTGGTTTAAGGCGGCCTTCATTCTTCCCGGATCAATGTTTTTTTGACAGGGGGTTTCTTGTGTTGATTTTGCTAGTCATTCAATCCAGTCTCTTTCTTGTCAACTTGTATGCAAATTCATGCTTTCTTGTCATACTTTATTTTGTAGAACTAATTCTCCATAGTCTATACTATCTGGCAAGGGCGCATTGGCAAAAGTGAACGAACAAACCAAGCGTGGATATTGATAATTATTTTGTGGACAAGTGAAGACTAACAAGAATCAATCGGCATCTCTTGGATCCAAGTATGACAAGTCTTTTCTTTCTGTTATTTTCTATTCCATTTACAGGGCACTAAATAATAAAATTAAAACCCTCGTTTAAAATCGTCGTTTTGTAGAAGTAGTAGTTCATGTGACCTTTTGCTTTTATGGTCAAAAATCCAAGTAGGAAATCTCTTAAAACCCCTAGGGGCCAAGTTTCATCCAATTCCGACTCCATTTGCCCATAATCTCTTAAAACCCCTAGGGGCCAAGTTTCATCCAATTCCGACTCCATTTGCCCATCATAAGGCACTGGTCCTCTTTGGGGCAATTCGTCGTCCTTGGGTATTTGTTCATTTTTCTGTTTTGGTGATCTGGGTGTTGCTCGAATCTTCACTAATTGCCCTATATAGAATCTAGCAACAATTTCTAATGCCACTGAATTATTAGATTGCCAGTTCATAACCATTTCGCATTGTACTGCTTAAACCGTAGCTGGTGTGAATTGGGTATTTTTGTATTGGCACTTGTTTTATCTTAGATCCAATCTAAAATTATAGTTATTGGGGTTGTTACCACCTAAAGTTGCACTTTAGTTGGACTTCAATGAGCTGCCAGTATTGCACAAATTACTTGTGCTCTTTCAGAGTTCAAAAGTTCCAAGTTTGGCCTGTTCAGGGCCCCTTTTTTAATTTTTGTAGTGCATGACCATGCCCCACGGGGTTTGTAATAAAGTGTGCTAGCATGGTGGCCTTTGAGTGACTCAGTTCCCTAGGACTTGACAACCAAAGAAGGTATTCCAACGATTTTTTTCCCTTGTCGACTATGCTTTGCCTTTAGCCGAGTATAATCGATGAGTTTTTCTCCTGCACCTCCAAAGCTGGAATGCCCAAAGTGGTGGTTAAGCCTTAGGGGATTATTAGAGCCCATTTTGTAACGTTTATAAACATGCTAGATGCTAAAATTTTATCGTTTGGTCATGTACTAGGTCCCCCTGAAGTTTCAGTCAATTCCGAGAAAAATAATTTTTTCCATTTTTTCGCATTTTTTTTAATGGTTTAAATGAAAAAATTCAAATGGTGATAAAAGTGTGATCCGGAGTCGGAATTTGGCGCAAGGATGCTCGTTTTCAATCTTAGAGCATCCTCTTTATCTTTGTATCTAGTTTTCCTATGTTTCGGGCAACCAAAACGCCCCATGGAGCAGTTTTTCCTATTAGAGCTATAGAATGGCACTTTAAATGCTAAAAGTGCAACAAATTGCACCATGGCCAAAATTAAAATATTTAAAAAGTGGAATTTTGGCACATGCCATTTGACATGGCATTAGTCAAATGAGATAGTCGACTTTGTTAAAAGGTTAAAACATGTGATATGTTGGTGTAATTTTAAAGTTTGAAGCATTTTACCACAACCGTACGGATTGTCTTCACGTGGGCCATCCTTCTTCAACATGGCGGCTATGTGAGTTGGCATATTATTTGTAAGGTGGTTGACTAAGTAAATATGTGAAGCATATATTATAAGTTATGTGATAAAAGGTAGCGAATTTTCAAAGGTTGACTGAATTCCATGCTAAGCTCCACCTTCACGTGAGCCATTACTCAAACATACAGATTGGGAGTTTGTTGAGTAGCTTGGTTGGAACCTACCTCATGTGAGGTGGCACAACCCGCTTGGATGGGTTTCCAATTACATCAGCCAATCGCAGCCCACCATCCAAAAGCTTCTAACGTAGCAGGGAAACATCCAAGAGCTCGCTTTCCACCTTCACGTGAGCTCCTTCCACAACTCAGCATCTTCCACGTTTTAAGTGATCTTTCCAAGTAAGGTAATGCCTATTCATTGGCTCTGGAGTTTGCTTTCTCTACAATCAAGGAGCTTTGTCTCCTTAGGGTTTTGGCACCCCAGGCTACTTGCCTTGTGCTATAAATTGAGGAGCTTAGCTCCATTGTAGACATCTGAAGGTGGAACCTCTGCTCGTGTATTGTAATATTTTTCTGATTATTGAGTAATAAAAGGCTTTGGAGGCTACCCTGGTGTTGTCCACGGTGTGTTTTGTCATGTTCTTTGATCAACAGTGAGGTAATCTGTATCTTGGTTCATACTAGTATATGTTGGGATATTTGTCTTTGTAGGAAAATTATTATTCATAAGAATAGTAAGCATTGCTTTATAGAATACTTGCTATTGTAATTTGATATCAGAATGCTAGAGGCAATAATATTTCTTGTTCGATTATATTATTCCTTTCATTTCTTTCAATCATTTACACAAATATATTTAATCCCCTTTGCTAGTTGTTGATTCCATTTTGCAGGAAACTCAAGCTGAAGGAGCGGATGAGCATGTTAGCTCTTCCTCACACTCAGTAGATTCAAAACAAGGAAGCCAATACTACCGGTGCATCAGCAAGCAGACTCCATATAAATGCTCATCCCCCCAAGGGTTCCATTCTTCTGATCCAAACTTCTTCTACTATCTTTGGTTACTGGTTACTTGTCTTAAGATTTACATTTTATCAAGCAAATCTGAAAGTATATCTACGTTTACAAGTTTTCCTTTTCAAGCTTGTTTTAATCGTAAAATCAAGAGTTCTTGATAGGAAAAGTTTGTTTGGTTGAAAAGTATATTTAGCTATTTTAAGAGCTTGCTATTGGCTGCCCCAAAAGAGAAAGCTAAGATCCCAAGAAACAAACTTTCTAGTTCATGTTCTTGGTTCATTTTTATTCGTTTTTCGTTATTATTTTTAATAGTTTTGTTTTTGGGCATATTTCGCAAGTGTGGCCAAATCACTTTCTGAGTGTTTTGGGCCATTACATGACAAAAAGAGCTCGCTGGGTTTTTGGTTCTGCACATCAAAAAAGTAGAAGTCGGTTAAAGACTCAAAAAATTGACCAAAAAACAAGTTTTTACATACTAGTTGCATTAGTTTTCATTTTTGCATTTTGTAGCATTGTCGGAACACTCTTAAAGTGTTATGATTATCATTTCTAATCAACTTTAGCTCGCTGGTCTGTTTTATGTTCTTAGCAGGTTGGAGTTATAAAACTCATACAAAAGTCATCCTGAAGCTCCCAAAACCACCCTGTGAAACACCTGCTCAAGCAGTGTTTCATATTGAGTTTCATGTTGTAATCGAAAGAATAAAAAGAGCATAGCAAGCAATTCCAGCGCCTAACCCCAATACCCCCAGGGAGGATTTCGCACTTTTCCTTTTTCGCAACTTTTTCTAACTTTTTTCGTTTTAGATTAGTTTCATTTGAGTAGTAGTAATTAAACAACTCACTCAAACACACAACGTCCTCCGAGGACTCATTTGTCATTTGGTTATATCCTTATGTGTTTTGTTCAATCGTACAACTGTTCTTAAAATCTGACTCTAAAATTAACATCTTGCTCTATCGAAGTACTCCATCACTTTGTGTTGCGAGGAAAAGATATTCTTGGGTTGTAGTTTAGTTAATCATCCACTCACACATCCTAATAAAACGAACCACGCCCCAAGCCAAAAGTATGCTCTTAGCCGCTGCAGCTTTAGTCGGAACAGCTGGACCAATCAGAAACGGGTGAAAGGTAATTAGTTTAATAGGACAATCCAATCTCATATTTCTTGGCGGATTCGGGAGGTTGCATGGGTGTCTACCGTAGAGTAAGAAGGCTACTTTAAGAAGGTTTTGTTATCACACAACTTGTAGTTGCCCCTAGAGGTTATCCCATCCGGGATGGTAGAGGAGCTAGGCAACTAAAGAGGTGACCCAAGAGATGCCACGGTTCCCAATGCAGGTGGGAGTCACGTCAACCGAGGCACTCTTCACTTTAGGTCAAGGTGTAACTAGACCAAGGGGGAGACCCTATACCCCAATCACAGTTGATTGGACCCAAACAAAGGTTTCTAAGGATAGGTAAGTAATAAGTTACGGAAACCAATGCAAGGATAAGTGGACCTAAGGGTTAAGGTATGGTTGAGGGAGGTGTAAGAGATTATTAATGTTTCAACCTATGTATGGTTTAGGCCACATGATGGGGTATAATGATTAGGTATAGTACCATGTGTTTGCACAAGTGGGTCTAGTTTTCTTGGGAAATGTGAAATGATTCTAGGTAGGCCCACAAGATGAAGTTAGGTGTGAGGTAGGTACTATAGGTTATATGTAGGCTAGATCTATGAGTTGAAGTTGATTTCAAGGATACCCATGTGCTAGATCTAGGATTTGACACCAATCCCAAGGAGTGCGACTTGCTTGGTGATGGACTAGTGCCTTGTTAAGTGGGCTAATGGGGTCAAAAAGTATGTCAAATTGTAGATCGGGACACCTAGAAGCCAAGTCAAGTGGGTTGAATGAGATCCAATGGTTGGATCTTATTAGATCTAGGTTTTTAAGTGATGACCAAAAGTGGACCACAATCCCTTAAAACAAGGAATGCAATCCCCAAGGCGGATCTTGACGAAAGGACAGTATGGACCTAGGTTTCAAGGCATGGGCATTCCAAATCCACAAAAATCTCCAACACCCACTTCCTAGAAGTGGACCAACTCAAAAAATCAAGGGGGTGCGATTTGCTCAAGGAAGGTCCAAAAGTGGTTTTTGGTGGACCAAATCAAGTCCAATGGCCACCAAAATGTAGATCCGGGATGCTAGTACCCCGATCTATGCATGTTCAAAGTTTCAAGTGAATCCAAGGGCTAGATCTTAGTAGATCTAAGTTTTAAGATGCCAAGAAGGTCAAAAGGGGATTTCAACCCCTTAAAACATGGAGAGATGTCCACAAGGTAGTTTTCACCAAAGTAAAGATATGGGTATAGGTTATCAAGTGTCTAGATTTCAAATCAAGTGGGATCTCACCTACCCATGTGCTAGATCTAACCCAACAAGCTTCTCTTAGGAAAATCGATTTAGGTTCAAGAAGGCTTTTTGCATTGAAAAGTGTGTCAATTTTTAGCCAATCACCACCAAACTATAGATCCAACTAGGGGTGGATCCTATAGAGGTGGGTTTTTAATATCTTTTCAATTGCAAGGCTAGATCTAAGTAGATCTAAAAAAATACCAAAATTGGGGTTTTGATTTAATTAGGGTTTTATGACCAATGAAGATAGAATGGATGAAAGAGGCACATACCTTGTAGATCTTACCTCAATTGCTTGTGGCCACCTTGCAAGTTGATAGCATTCTCCTATGTGTATATTCAAGAGTGAGATCCAAGTGCTCCAACCAAATCGCCCTTCTCCAAGATAGCCAAATCGTCCTCCTCCTACAAGACAAGATCAAAGAAACAAGTCAAGCAAGATGATTATGAAAATGGTAGAAAGATGTAATAGAAAGCATCAACTATGTCACGAAGATACAATAATGATACTCCCTGTCACAAGATCAACCCAAGAGAGAATATGTGGATCCCTCCAACAATAACCCTCATGAAGTCGCCCTCCTCTCTCCAATTCGACTTTCCTGTCAAAAGGTTAGCAAAAGCACAAAAATCCACAATGATACATAGAAGAGATACTGTATATTCAACATGCAAGAGAATCCACAATGCAAGAGAGATGTGCTCCACAAAAATCTTCTATTCCAATATTCCAGAGCTCCAAAGGTGAGCTTTACAATGGGGGGTCTCCTCCTTATATAGGATAATAAAGACCAAAACCCTATACCACTCCATAATACTACATCAAATGAGTGGTTGAGATTAAAAGATCTCATCATACAATCAATGGCTAAGATGATCCATAACAATATATCACATGGATCACTCAAAATAACAATAGCGCCCTCACTAAATGGTACAATAAGAGGGTGACGTCATTCACTAGAGAAAGATAAGTACCAAAATCCACCTCATGGTGACTAGGACATGACAATATAAGCTCATGGTGGGGCTAGGAGGCATCAATCCTTACTAGCTCATCCCCAAGGCACAATAAAATAATAAAATATGTCCAATATAATGTAAATGATCAAAACTGTCCTCAGAATCCATGACAGTCAAGCAGTAAATGTCCTCCTGTGATCAATCTGGGCGTACCCACATGGTGAAAACTGACTGGAAGGTAGTGGTGCCACCCTGGAAGACCTCTGTGAAGACCAAATGCCAAAACCTTGCCTCAATTGCCCAAATCGATTTCCTCAGTGACCACTTTATCCCATTTTTTAACTGCCTCGGGAACTGTGAAAGTGCCAAAACTGCCTCCTAGGGTGCTAGCGCTGTCCATCTGAGCCCTCCAGGCTCTCCGGAAGGGGGGGTAAATGGTAATAACAAGTGGCTGGACCACCCCCTCCATCATCAGCGCCCTAGGTGAACTGGCCTCTCGGGGCCCCTGCTGCTCAGGCTGGGAAATCAGCCCCCAATCTGGTCAACAAGTGTAAAACTGCATCAATCACTGTCAGAAGTGCCCGGAACTGAAAGATAAGTGTCTCAATGGATCCAGAAGACCCAAATCCACTAGGAATGAGTACTCATACACCCTGGGTTGCCCTAATGGGCCTGCTGTAGGGTCCACCATATATGGACAATGTATAATCTGCTGATCTGAAGTAGTAATAAACCAGCTGAACTGGATCAAACATCATCTGCATCATATGTCCATCATATGATATCATCATCAAACATGTGGGCCCATGAATCATCATCAATAATCATCCATACATGGTCCACATCATCACGGATCCCAAGAATATATAATCAAGGATAAATCACATCAGCAGACTAAGACAATGCTTCTCTAATCATTCTCACAGCTAAGCTCAAAGTACAAATTCCATTCAGTGGCATTAATCAAGTTAACATATTCCGTTGTTATATAAAATTACTTGCACAATAGTTCAAATGACAAACTTACCCATTGGACATGGTCAAACTGCTAGTGAAAGATGAAGGCTAGGAGCAAGGTTGGGCCAAGGGTTTGACTTGTCTAACTTAACTCAAAAACACTTTGAACTGGGAGAAAGGGGAAAGCTACAAACTCTGTGCTGGACAAAAGAACACGGGGGATGGCTGTGTCTCACAAATGGATAAGTTGTTTAGAGAGTGCTTATTCAACTTAGGCATCATGTCTACATCAAGTTGATCCAGGTTCATTAGGATCATTCAATTTTATTCCATATCCTTTTTGGCCTACATAACCCTTCGGATTCCAGATGTGCTGAGAAGCACAACTAGTTGCAGCTTGCATCCAAGGCATGTTTTTTCACATATTTATAAGGTCAGCAATTGTTTAGATATAGCTTTTAAGAACCATTGCTTTTTGGACCTTTTTTTTATACTCTTCGAGGAATATTTTTTAGCAGTTCATCGCTCTTGCCCTTTTTTTGTTTCCATGGGCGAATTTATAATTTTCCATAGGTAGAACATGAGCTTTCAGTTTTAGCCAACAACATCTCAAGTGACTAGGGGGAGTTCGAGCCAATGCCAAACATCGGGACAACCGACCAGAATGATTTAGGCCTACAATCCAACTTACCAAAGGCAAGTTTTGTCACCAACTCAGAGCCGAGACACTGAATAAACAGGGATGCGGTCCAAACACAGAGGTGGAAAAATGGGGAAGTCCTCGGTATCAGAAAGTCAAATGAGACAAGTCAGGGCTTAAAGTCAAATAGGAAGGTCATGTATGGATGGAGATAAGTGAATATGGAGCCTACACTAGCAGACAACTGGTGTCAGGAAAGACCATATCTATGTACAGTGAAAAACCAGTAAGTTTTGTTAAATGACCTAAATGTGCAAGCAATTGTCCATTTTATGATTTACAGTTTATTTTAAATAATTTGCCACATCGGGAATAATATACCAAGCACATGCTATGATCATGACTAAATCAACAAGCTAATAATCCACAGTCAGTGAGAACATATCCGTAGATCACACAACATCATCATAATAATAATCATCATGTATCATCTGAAACACTGCTGCAATACATCTCTAGGCACTGAACTGAAACTGTAATGGGACAAGTGGTCACATCAGTCATCAAATCTGAACTCTCAAGGCTCAGCCTTGACACAAGGTCATATACAAAATCTGAATAATGTACTGCTCTGATCATGAGTGATCCAAAGTATATAGCCATGCTCTGGAATAAAGGAAGCTCTGAAATGTGCAAATATCTGCTATACAAGAATAGTAGCCCTGCTACTATGGTGTGATAACAGGTTTATCCTCGCCTGGTTGGACACTCGGTTAAGCCGCTAAAGCACTCAGTCCAAAGAGCTAGATCTGGTTGGGCCAAAACAAGAATTAACCCATTCCTTAATCCACTCATTTAATAATCTTAAAATTTACCAACTGAGACACTACAATACTTTCACCGAGACCACACAAGCAACCCTACATAGGAGCAATCGCACGCATTTCACATTCTCGGCACTGGTCATTAATTTTCCATGTTTTAAGTTTCGATCATACATGTCGTGAATGCATATCTATCTTGTGTGGGGTTACTTACTTCAGTGCTTAGTTGTAATTTTTCCATATCATTATCTTTTAACTCCTAGAATAGACTTTTACTTTTGTTATAGATTAAAAGCCTTAGTTTAATTTTCATAAGGACCACCCCCCTTGGCTTTGCTAGGAGTAAGCCTAGACGGAGGAGTCGAGTAATCAGGTGACAGCACTTGACTCTCACTTGCCCCAAGGACACACCGAGCGGCTTGAAGGTTTCCTACTGTGTCCCCCCCAGGTGTGTATTAGGCGGTAACAGGGGTAAATTATCTTGGTTGACAATCTTGCTATTCAATAAACCTCTCGACCTGTTCCTTAAGTCCTCACCTTAGTACTATTTCCCGTGGATCTAGAGTATTAATTCAAGATACCACTGCTTACAATCTCTTCCCATTAATTGGTCGTCTGTGTCTTGTCTATAGAGTTAGTCTTTCCAGTCTAGCTAGGGTCTCCCCCTTGGTCTTGCTATTAGTGTAATAAACAAAAATTCGTATAATATATTAATAAGTTAATAATTAAATATGTAATGAAGAGACGCTTATTTGTTGAAAGGTCACATCTCTTATGAAATGGCACCCTGCATGGGTACATATATGAGCCCATATTCTCAGTCGTAATCATCTCATATCTTATAAAACATTTATTATATATTTTTCCTGTATGGAATTATGTTGGTTGTATTATTTAAGGTGGCTATTTGTGTAGAGAACGAACTTTGTTCGTCTCATTTGGTATCAGAGCCCCTTCTTGGGCATCTCCGATATTGGCTTTTGGCCATTATCTCAGAGGTTCTATGATCTAGGTTTGTGACCATCAAATCAGGCCTTTGGCCTATTCCATCGTTCTTACAATCACTTCCCTTGTCTGCACACTCCATCTCCTCCCATCCAGACCCACCTGCTCCACCATGCATCCAACCATCGGTCAACTTCTTCTCTACCACCTCACGCTCTCTGTGCAATCCGTCTCACGCTCCCATCTTCTGCTACTTCCTCTTCTCATTTCCCCCCTCTTTCATCTTTGTGCCCTTCTACCACTCCACTCCCACTCTCCCTCTGCGTCATCTTCTTTCCTTGCACACCCACGCCTCCTCCTGGCCTCTTCGACCACGTGGATTCTCCCCCACTCCTGGCACCCGCTCCACTCCCTCACCCTGCACCCACCTTCGTAAGCTCCCCCGCGCAATTCCTCCAGTCGCCACCCCCGTGGTCCTCTCCGTCCAACACCCACGCAAGCCTCCCTCGCATTTTTCACCTGCATGGCCACCACACCACCCCTCATGGCTTCCATCCTCCCGCTGCTCCCCACCTGATGCTCACCTCCCATCCTCAACGTTTTATCCTGTGTGTTCACGCCATGTCCTCCCCGTGATCACCTGCTCCATGTCCCCTGCATCTCCATCCCCCTATCTCACGTGTCATTTTCCTCGTGCATGCAACCTTCCAACCCTTCCTACCTAATATCCCTGCTATCATACTATTCTTCCGCTTCAATCATTCTTCTCCTCCACGCTTCAACTCCCCACCAACCCTGCACCTTAGCACCTAACTCGTTGCACCTTCCACACGCAGCCTCATCTCTAGCCACACTACTCCACTTACTCCAATCGCCCATCGCGTTGCCATCCACGAGCACACCACCATTAACCCAAAAAAATTATTATAATAATATTTTATTGTTATAATATATAAAATTTCAAAAAATATATATATATATAATTATTATAATTAATAATAATTTTATTATAATATATATTAATTATTATTATTATTAAATCTTCAATAATAGTAATTTGTAATAACTATCATTTTATAAAAAGGGAAAAGAAGAGAAAAAAATTTCAAAGTCAAGAAGGGAGACTATTTATAATCGCAGATAAAAAAAAAATGTCAAAAGAACGACCATTTATCGTCGAAGGAAGCCAAAGACCATTTATCAACAAAGAATACCAAGTCAAAGAAAGAGTCAAGTCAAGGAAGACCAAGCTATCGTCAAGAAGTCAAAGACTGTTTATTAACGAAGAAGTCAAGTTAAAGTAGTTACGAAGGCTATAAGTTGTGAACGATGGCAAATACAAAATCCGGATTGCCGGCACAAACATTATTAGCCGAATTAGAACATTATAATATCCAATTCCAGATTAATAAGCAGATAATGCTTAATATGTTAACAGAGAAAGAGAAGCGTAGCTTAAAAGATCAGAATCAAAGATTGGAGGAAGCTAATGAAGATCTCAAGAAAAGGTTATCAGATAAGGATGATAAAATATCACATTTAAAATGTCTCAATCAAAACCTTGAAGACCAAATCAAAAAATCAAAGAATGTTGAAGATTCACCATATAGAAATGATAGCGATTTAGAAGAAGAAATTAAGCATTTAAGCAAGTTGATCATGGACAAGAAAAATGAATTAGCGCAAGTCCAGAGAAAGCTAGAAAATCAAGAATCTGAGTTATGTCCACATCAGCAACAGAAGGAAAAACTCCAGCAGAAGTATGATGACACTAAAAAGACACACAAGTTGGAAATTACAAAATTCAACGACAAATTAGCAAGCAATACCGAAGAACTATTTCGACTTAAGAAATCATAACAAGACATTAATTACGAAGATCAAGATGTTGAAACATAGTCGAAAAATGGAACATTCTAATGAAGAATTCGAAGGAAAAATACTAGAAAAGCAAGAAGAAACCCATCACTTGAGGAATCTTAATCAAGAACAAGAGGAACAACTCAAGAATTTAAAAGAGGACAAAAAGTTGCAAGAAGAAAAGTTCGAAAAGATTCAGAGTAACAATCTATTAGAGAACAAATTAGCGCAAATCCAGAAGGAAGCATCCAGACTCTCCAGAAAACAAATTCAAGTTAAGGAAGAAGAAACAAATACAAATTCAGTCCTTGTCACAGTTAAAAAAGAAGTCAATCCAGTAGAAAAACAAATAACAAGAACTCCTTATCGACACCCCAATTATAAACGTCATTTTGACCAACGATAGGGTCAAAATGAACACACAGAGGAGTTATGATGTCAGACAAGAAAGAACATCAAATCAACAAACTAAGCAACAAACGAGAAGATCCATTCCACAAAGCGATCAAATAGCTACGATGAAGATAGATCTCGGGTGGACCACATCACAGAAGATGCGACATTTTTTCTTTGGAATTCGTAATTCCTATCGTCT
This sequence comes from Larix kaempferi, assembly GCA_027924585.1. Classification (NCBI taxonomy): domain Eukaryota; kingdom Viridiplantae; phylum Streptophyta; class Pinopsida; order Pinales; family Pinaceae; genus Larix; species Larix kaempferi. The sequence continues at coordinate 3,081,836 of BSBM01001467.1, forward strand.
CGTTTCGTCAAGTGTAGCAATTACTATGTAAAAGATCGAAAGACGACATTACAAGCAAGAAATCAGTCGTAAACCTTGTCTTCAATAAGCTTGAGGACAAAGCTTCCTTTATGGGGAAGGCAATGTTATATAAAAAATCATATAGCATAACATAAATTAATAATAATAAATATCAATATTAATTATTAATATTAATATAAATTAATATTAATAATTAATAACTATTAAATAAGAAATAACTATTAAATAAGAAATAACTAATTAAATAATTATGAAAAGTCAAAAGACATGACTTATATTGAAAAGGTGCAAAAATAGCTTATAAATCCCAAGCAATGTAATTGTAAAATCATCATATATCTTAGTGTCGCAGCTTCCAGCACAAAAGATCACAAGAAGACATTTCGAGCAAAAACAAAGGACAAAGTCTTCCATGATAATGCTTTGAGGACAAAGCATTTCTAAGGGGAAGGCAATGTAATAAACAAAAATATATATAATATATTAATAAGTTAATAATTAAATATATAATGAAGGGATACTTATTTGTCGAAAGGTCACATCTCTTATCAAAGGGAACCTTGCATGGGTACATATATGAGCCCACATTCTCAGTCGTAATCATCTCATATCTTATAAAACATTTATTATATATTTTTCCTATATGGAATTATGTTGGTTGTCTTATTTAAGGTGGTTATTTATGTAGAGAACGAACTTTGTTCGTCTCAATTAGCACAACAACCCGTCCAGCGTGACAACTACTCCATCAGTAGTGGACGAGGCCCTTGTAGTGTCACTTGGTTTAGCTGCTTGCCCTCTACAATCCTGGATAGGATCTTTCTTAGTAGCAACTACAATCTAGGTGATAACATTTTTGGCGTTGTTGCCCGAGAGGTAGAGGCTTTTCTTAGGTGTCTGCAAGTGTTCTCTTTGCGTATATATCGATCATATCGCATCCGGTTTGAATTGGATGGTTATATTTCATATTGTTAAAATTTACATAACCATCGTTTTTCACTCACCTCTCTCCCTACGCCATAACGACATATCTTTCGGTGAATACTCAATATTGTTCACCGGGCGACTCCACAATCGCGACTCCACTGATGATCGATCCTATCATATCTACAACCCATGGGGTGCATCAATTTGCATTCAAGATCTTGAAATTTCTAGTGATTGTCATCCATGGCTAATTGCGAGCCATCGAGGACATTTAGCCGATTGAAGGTTTTTGACTTCTTAGAAATTGTTGGATATCCTTATGAAGTCCCTCGTCAAACCCATGAAAAGTTGCCTAAATTTGACGGAAGTTATGAAATATTTGCTAAAAGGCACCTTAAGCTTTTAAGGAAAGTTATTAACAAACTATCTACAATCCATGAGGATGTATGCATGAAATTATTTGCCTCATCTTTTCAGGGAACAGTTGAGCACTGGTTCTTGAACTTAACAACCAACAGCATTTCTGGATACAACATGTTTAAACATAAATTCTTGGAAGAATGGGGAAATGAATCTGATCATATAGAATTTTTGAATCAAACTGAAAATCAAAGTTTTCCCTCTTCCGATCCCATGGCTAAAATAATTACTGATATGAATCAGATGACAGCTGAATTGATCAAATCCGGAGAGGAATCCTTTTGCCCAGTTTCTCTTGATGAAGTCGACCTTTCTAGAAATAGTGATGAATATGAAACTTGTAGTCAGCTTGTTGAAGATTCCTTGGATCTCCCAACTAAGATGGATAGGTTTTCCTTTGAAGTTTTCCTTTGAAGTTTTCCTTCAAGAAGAGCTGATGAGATACTCTTCACTCAGGGCAGAAATTATGTCTTACATTCTTAATCATCCATTTGATTCTCAAGACGATACACTGAAGAATGTGCAAAGGATTATTTTAACTACTTCTCCTTCTGAAGGTGTAAATGAGAACTCCAACTTAACTTAAGAAAATCCTTGCTCATCTGGTTGTGACAAGTTTTTAGAGGAGGCCTTGAAAGTGCAGTTTGATGATGATGACATATCGGTCATGACCATGTCATCCTAAGATAAACGCTTAAATGTTTATGAAGACTTTGTTCTGGTTCTGCCTGATTCTGATGTAGTGTCTACTTCAAACCAAAACCCTTTGGTTGTTTGCATGAGTGAAGAGGGTCAAGTTATCACACAACTTGTAGTTGTCCCAAAAGGTGATCCTATCCAGGATGGTAGAGGCGTTGGACTAAAGAAGTGACCCAAGAGATGCCACGATTCCCAATGCGATTGGTTGTCACGCTAACCTAGACACTCTTCACTTTAGATCTAGCCTAAGCATGACCAAGGGGGAGACCCTAGCTAACCAATGAAGGCTAGAGAACCTACTCAAGACCTCCTAGGGAAATGTGAAAGTGAAAAAGGAGAAGATCAAGAGTGAAAGGATCTAGATCTACGAAGGATAAGTGGACCCAAGGAGTTAGAAGATTTTACTGTGATCGGTGCTTCCCTCTTCCACATTTTCATGTGAAGTTTAATTGTGTATCTTAGGAGCTGTGATTTCGGTGCTTGCCTCTTTCCCATTTCCATGTGAAGTTCAATTGTCTATCTTAGGAGCTCAATATTATAATCTGATTTTTTTTCTTCATTCCACATCCAAAACCATTTTAAGTGTCACACAGAAGCATCATAATTGTAAACATCCAAATAAAGCCGCATATTTTATGAATCATCCTTAATTTTAAATGCATACCTGGAGGTGTAAATTGACTTCATCTGCTCTAGAGAGAAAAGGAAATTCACCGCCTGTCTTTAAAAAAGCCCTTCTGGCACCAGGGTATCTTTCACCTAACTGGTCCTTTAATAGTTGAGGGATGGCACAGTAGTCATTTGTCTGCCACCAAAACTGGGTTTAGGCCATAAAACTCAGAAATATAATAGATCAAAAACCCTATGCAAACATTCTGTGCCTTTTTCATAAACAGTAACATACAAACTTCATCTATTGGTGTTATTATCATTATAATGTAACAAGTAACGGCCTATGTGAGTTGTGACCATGTAAAATTCTATAAATTTAAAGGTAATCAAAACTTCTGGAGATATTGGAAATTTGGATATAAACCAAAACTTGAAAAAGAGAAAGAAAAGTAATAATAAAGAAAGAACAAATGTGTAATATAAACTGTAACAGGTATACTTAATGCCATTCCCTCGTATAACTATGAAATGCAAATATAATAAAAATGGAAGGAATATTCCATCATTCTAGCCAATTCTCTCTTTATAGGTATGCATTCCAGCTTTATAAAAACGGAAGGTTTATCCCATCATTACTAGCCTATTTTAAAAACGTGTTTGGTATAATAGGGTTTTGAGCATTGCCCTATGATATTTTACACATCTATCCAGCTATGTAACCAATAGTAATTTAAAATTTTGTTTTCTTTATGTATCTTCTTCATTAGGGTTTAAATTCTTCACATAAAGTCTATGTCAACCTAAGCTACAGAAACAACAGTGAACCAATCATTAATGTAAGAAACCTCACTGCTTGTTTACAAAGGAAGCTGAAGTAAAATGCTTTCTGTTTTCTCTCTCTCACAGCTAAGGCAATGATATTATGAGAGAGGGTGAATGGGCAAGCCCACAACCATTGGAGTCAGACAAGGTTGACCCCTTCACAAACAAATTCCGTCACATTGTTTTTCATTTTGACATGAACCCAAGCAACACTAAAACTGTGATGCTTAATATATTACAGACTGGATCAAGAGGTCAAACATAGCCAAATGAAGCAAAGACAATCAAAATTCTAAAGAACCATGTAAAATCCATTGTAAATCCTTCATGCTGCGCCATTGCTTAGCTGCCATGAACACTCGAACTTATGTTGTACATCCCAATCTGTATATAATGCAAAGCAGACCCAGACAGTCTTTCAAAGCCCGCTTTGGTCTGCTCCAGAAGATATAGATAAAACAATACATGCATTTTTCAGGCTCATTTACGGGGGGATATCCACAAACATCCCCAAATTAAATAAACTATAAAATTTAAGGGGAAAACATGAAAGCAGACTTAAAAAACTGAATTGGAATATGTAAGTTAGCACTTTACAAAGAATAGAGTAGCCGATAGAAAATAAGTGATTGTAATATATACATAAATACACATACAAGTAGATAACATACAATATGGATCTGCCCGGTGGGCTAGCTCAAGTGGTTGAGTGTTGTAAGTTGTATGCAGAAGGTCTCGGGGTCAAATCCCCGGGTGGTTATACATTGTTATGTAAGGGTCTCACTTGATGTCCCCATCGGTTTAGCTCCATAATCAGAGCAAACAGGGTGCAGCCCCTCCATGGGGCCCCTGTGATTTCTTACCGTAGCCATAGCAATCCTGCTGGGGGGTTTCTGAACCACATGTGAAAAAACATACAATATGGATGATATTCTATGCATACTAGTGTCGTCTAAGAGAGGTGATGGTTCCACAGTCACAGTATTGTCAACGATTTTATTTAGGTTTATAATAAGTCATCCTTTCTTATGATGTTTGTATTTATGGGTAGAAATGAAATGAAATGTCTATTAGTGTCTATGAATACCACTAATAGTTAATAATACTATAGAAGCAGTACATACAAAGCCAAATACAAGGTTGAAAGGAGTGATTCAAGCATGTCTAGCATGAAACTAAGTTGCATGGCTGTGAATACGGTACAGATACTGTATCCATGATCATTGATTGATACAACAAACCTTTACAAAAGTTTCAATATGATACATCTAGGATACAACATTTGTATATCTTTTTGGAAAACATAAAATGAAAGTACAAACAGGAAATATTAAGAAAGAGTGTGTATTGAAATTGGGTCAATTTTAAATTATAATCTGCACACTTTTATTCAAAAGTACAGTAATTGACCTACCAAACTTTTATCCACTTATTAAAAGCAAAGAGTGCCTCGATTGGCGTGACAACCAATCCATCTTGGCGATCGAGGCCCTTTTGTGTCACCTCTTTGGTTGCCCATCCTCTCTGTCGTCCTGTATAGGATGATTACCTTTAGGGGCAACTACGAGTTGTGTGATAACAGTTACTAACTTAGTTCTTTTGTTTATGTATGTTTAGAGATGCAAATATGACATGTGTTATAAGTTTATAATCATGTTGTTTTAGCCTCTTTTCATGTGTATTACCAAATTTCACAAGTATTGTTGCAAATGTTTAATTAGCTACATGTTTTCCTAGCTTGAAGTGGAGACGGATCTAGCTTGTATCTTCCGTCCCCTTCTATCATATTCAAAAGGCATAGTCCCTCAACATTCCAACAGGAGATTTTCTTGGTTAATCATTCTGACATCAAGCCTCTTCCTTCTCTTTCTCCTATAAATCTCAAATTTATCCGGTTATCGGTTCTAATATCCCTCAGATCTAGTCCTTTGAAAGTAAATATTTTTTTTAAGTAGATAGCATAAGCAGCTTCTCTTTTGCAAGTCAATTTTTTTGTAGATCTAAAGGCTTGAACAAAGTTTTTCTTTCTTTGTTTTAAAGTCCTATTTTTTGTAGATAGCCTTTTTATTTGTTTCCTCAAAAGGGAAAGCAAAGATCCTAAAGGAAACAAGCCTTCTTGTTAGAATTCAATATGATAAGACAGAAAATAGCAGCATTACATTCCATTTCACAATAATAGCATATACAGGATCACTGAAGAAACAACAAGCACAGCATAAACACAAGAGACAAAGATTTATCCTAGGAAACCCTCATGGGGTAGAAAACCCAGCAAAGCTTCCTCACTATAGATGACCAGCAATATACAAAGATGAAACCCTGAGACATGATCTCCTCCTCCACAATAGCAGACCTCTCCTCCACAAGTGCGCTATCCTCAAGTGAGTGAGTGTATCAAATGAGGAACACACCTCCTCTATTTATACACTACTCTGATATGTATTTTACACAAGTACATGTAGGCTCGTATTTAACCATTAGGTTAAATACCCCATTATAACTGACTGGGCCGACCCCCACATGGTGGGTCTAATAACCCTAGTTACCACAACCAACTTGGAGGAATAAACATCTCCAGATTTATAGTATAATCACATCGGAGGTATGGAACATCTCCGAAATAAATAATATACAAATATAATATTCTTTGAAGTTACAATATTTCAACACTCCCCCTTAACGAGAAGGATATTATAACAGTTACTGGTATATCAACATCATACATGATACATGATACATCTATATATCATCGGAAGCTTTCTTCAATTTATCTTCATCAGTAACTCAAACAGTTACTGGTATATCAATGTCAATATCAACATCGACATCATGATCATCGGCATCGTCATCACACGATACGATCAGCAGCATCGTCATCACATGATCAGCAGCATCGTCATCACACGATCAGCAACATCGTCATCACGCGATCAGCAGCGTTGTCATCACACGATCAGCAGCATCGT